>CM060318.1:68078696-68168696 GCA_030674155.1 Stramonita haemastoma
ATGTGTGTGTGTGTGTGGGGGGGGGGGGGGGGGTAGGCCCGTGGGGTGAGGTGAGGCTTCATCTCTGAAGACTTTCTGTTGCCCAGTACTTCAATACAGTTTCTTTCTTCTGACAGGATTGTGTTACACTGTTATTGTCATCATCATCATCATCATCATCATCATCATCATCATCATCATCATCATCATCATCATCAATCAACAATCACCATCATCACAACAATGAGACACAACAAACAACAACAACAACAACAACAACGGGTTCTCATTTTTTCCTCAGTACAAGGACAAAGCCAGCCAACAATAGTGACCCCCAGTGGACAGACGTGGTACAGCTATGTGGGCGCCATTGTCTCCATCAGCTGCCAGGTGCAAAACCTGGGCACCCACAAGGTAAATTGTCAGACCTATGCAAAACCTGGGAACCCACAAGGTAAATTGTCAGACCTATGCAAAACCTGGGCACCCACAAGGTAAATTGTCAGATCTATGCTAAACCTGGGCACCCACAAGGTAAATTGTCAGACCTATGCAAAACCTGGGCACCCACAAGGTAAATTGTCAGATCTAAGCTAAACCTGGGCACCCACAAGGTAAATTGTCAGATCTATGCTAAACCTGGGCACCCACAAGGTAAATTGACAGACCTATGCAAAACCTTGGCACCCACAAGGTAAATTGTCAGATCTATGCTAAACCTGGGCACCCACAAGGTAAATTGTCAGACCTATGCAAAACCTGGGCACCCACAAGGTAAATTGCCAGGTGCAAAACCTGGGCACCCACAAGGTAAATTGACATACCTGTGCAAAACCTGGACACCCACAAGGTAAATTATCAGATCTATGCTAAACCTGGGCACCCACAAGGTAAATTGACAGACCTATGCAAAACCTGGACACCCACAAGGTAAATTATCAGATCTATGCTAAACCTGGGCACCCACAAGGTAAATTGTCAGGTGCAACATTTGGGTACCCACAAGGTAAATTGTCAGATTTATGCTAAACATGGACACCCACAAGGTAAATTGACATACCTTTGCAACACCTAGGCACCCACAAGGTAAATTGACAGGTGCAACATCTGGGCACCCACATAGTAAATTGACAGACTGTGCAAAAGCTGGGCACCCACAAAGTGATGATAAAATTCATGTTGCTTTTTTGTCATAATCAATTAAATGAATGACAAATAAACATTGCTTTTTAGACAATCTGTATTCTCTTTTTGTGGACTGAAAAGGCAAAACACAGAGAAGAAGGAGGCAACAGGAAGAAAAGGAAACAAGGCAGAAAGAAAGAGAGGGATAGAAAAGAGTTAATTCCTTGCACAGAATTTACAGAAGGTGGGGATGCTATTCATGCTGACTGGCCCCTGCTTCGCCCACGAGGGAAGGGAGGGAAAAGGTTCAGGTTCAGATGAAACATGGACACTCTGTCTCTCACGTTCTAGGTGATAATGTGTTTCTCCTGGTGTATTTTGTACCACTTTGTGTCACAGCAGATTTCTCTCACCTGTCCACCCATGCCAGTGATGGAGTATGGTGAAGGTGGACAGTCTCTGAAGCATGATACGGCAGTATGACGAAAACAACAACAACAAACCACACACACACACAACAACAACAACAACAACAAAACCAACATGTTGGTGTTTCAGGTGAACTGGGTGTTTGTGAAAGACTCTACCACCATTTTTCATGGTGACCAGCGGCTGGTGCATGATGACAGATACGTTCTGATGCACCCTCTAGTAGAGTGAGAGAGAGAGAGAGAGAGAGAGAGAGAGAGAGAGAGAGAGAGAGAGAGAGAGAGAGAGAGAGAGAGAGAGAGAATGCGAGTATGAGTACAAGTATGAATATGAATTTTTTTTTATTGACGGTGAATTGATAAGCTTACAGCTTCTTTACACCACGCCCTCACCCCACCCACCCGTTCTCTTTCCCTAAGAGAAAAACCACAAAACCCCCGAAACACACAAGGGGAAAAAACAAAGCTTGACAAATGTCAATGATAAAAAACCCATACAAACTAACCTGAAATTCTTATTTAAACACACTGACATCTACTATAAACTGCCCTAAGTAATCCCTTTATCTCCCCACTTCATCATCAATTATTCAAACAGTGTGTACTGTGTGTTGTGTTGTGTTGCAGACAGCGGCGTGTACTGTGTGTTGTGTTGTGTTGCAGACAGCAGTGTGTACTGTGTGTTGTGTTGTGTTGTGTTGCAGATATCAGTGGGTACTGTGTGTTTTGTTGTGTTGTGTTGCAGACAGCAGTGTGTACTGTGTGTTGTGTTGTGTTGTGTTGCAGACAGCAGTGTGTACTGTGTGTGTTGTGTTGCAGACAGCAGTGTGTACTGTGTGTGTTGTGTGTTGCAGACAGCAGCGTGTACTGTGTGTGTTGTGTGTTGCAGACAGCAGAGTGTACTGTGTGTGTTGTAGACAGTAGTGTGTACTGTGTGAGTTGTGTTGCAGATAGCAGCGTGTACTGTGTGTTTTGTGTATTGCAGATAGCAGCGTGTACTGTGTGTGTTGTGTACTGTGTGTGTTGTGTACTGTGTGTGTTGTGTACTGTGTGTGTTGTGTGTTGCAGACAGCAGCATGTACTGTGTGTGTTGTGTTGCAGACAGCAGTGTGTACTGTGTGTGTTGTAGACAGCAGTGTGTACTGTGTGTGTTGTGTACTGTGTGTGCTTTGTTGCAGACAGCAGCATGTACTGTGTGTATTGTGTGTTGCAGACAGCAGTGTGTACTGTGTGTGTTGTCTGAGTGTGTTGTGTTACAGACAGCACGTGCACTGTGTGTGTTGTGTACTCTGTGTTATGTGTTGCAGACAGCAGCGTGTACAGTGTGTGTTTTGTACTGTGTATGTTGTGTGTTGCAGACAGCAACGTGTACTGTGTGTGTTGTGTACTGTGTGTGTTGTGTGATGCAGACAGCAGCGTGTACTGTGTGTTGTGTACTGTGTGTGTTGTGTACTGTGTGTGTTGTGTACTGTGTGTGTTGTGTGATGCAGACAGCAGCGTGTACTGTGTGTTGTGTACTGTGAGTGTTGTGTACTGTGTGTGTTGTGTGATGCAGACAGCAGTGTGTACTGTGTGTTGTGTACTGTGTGTGTTGTGTACTGTGTGTGTTGTGTGTTGCAGACAGCAGCGTGTACTGTGTGTTGTGTACTTGTTGTGTTGTGTTGCAGACAGCAGCGTGTACTGTGTGTGTTGTGTGTTGCAGACAGCAGCGTGTACTGTGTGTGTTGTGTGTTGCAGACAGCAGCGTGTACTGTGTGTTGTGTACTTGTGTGTTGGTGTTGGTACGTGGTGTGTACTGTGTGTTGTGTACTGTGTGTGTTGTGTACTGTGTGTGTTGTGTACTGTGTGTGTTGTAGTGTTGTGTTACTGTGTGTGTGTTGTGTACTGTGTGTGTTGTGTGTTGCAGGAAGCAGTGTGTACTGTGTGTGTTGTGTTGCAGACAGCAGTGTGTACTCCCTGCAGATCATGTTTGCCCGGGAGGAGGATCAGGGGACCTACAGGTGTGAGATAGACGGCACCAAGCAGGCAGTCACCATGCATCTCCTGCTGGAAGGTAGGACAGCAACAACGGCCCATTAACCCTTTCGCTCCTATCATATTTTGCTCAGGTACATGCTGGACGAAACAGAGAGAGCGTTGAATCATGACAAACAGCGATTGTCAACTGAGCATTGCTGGCGACGGTTTCTATGACGAACGCTATTCGTCAACAGCGCAGTAAAGAGGTTAAACAACATCTTTATGATAAAGGAAGTTATATTCTTTTGCTTTGTTCTGTCTTCGGTTGTCTCCTTGGCCACAGGTCCGGGGTTTACCAGTGGTGAGATTTTTGTGTGTGTATATATGTGACAGGTTTTTGTTTACCGTCTAGGTAGTAGTTGCATTCTGACTTTTGGGGATGTGTAAATGAATGTTTAGTAGTGATGGGGATGTATATAGTATATGAGAGAATGTGTAATCTAAAGTGTAAAATTTTGGGGGGGGGGAGGGGGGTTGTGAAGTGAGTGAGTGAGTGAGAGAGAGAGAGAGAGAGAGAGAGAGAGAGAGAGAGAGAGAGAGAGAGAGAGAGAGAGAGAGAGAGAAGAGAAATGAATTATCTTTTATTTTTCAAGGATTACAGAGTAAGCATTACATACTTTTTTTCATCCGGCCCTTGAGAGAGAGAGAGGGAGACAGAGAGAGAGAGAGAGAGAGAGAGAGAGAGAGAGAGAGAGAGAGAGAGAGAGAGAGAGAGAGAGAATAATAAAAATCTTTGATGTAATGTTTCTTTACATGCACACACATCATTACACATGCACATATTGTAAATATGTGTAATGTGTGTAATGTGTATTATGTGTGTGTGTGTGTGTGTGTGTGTGTGTGTGTGGTGTGTGTGTGTGTGTGTGTGTGTGTGTGGAGAGAAGGAGACTGTGTGTGTACTTAATTTATGTTAACCCAGAGCTACTGAGCTAGTAAACATTTTTTTGTGTAGAATCATTGAAAATAAAATCAATTTATAACTTGTGCATGTATGTGGGCAAGAGGTGGGAAAAGGCGATTGGGAAGATAAAGTTTTTGTTTGTTTCCCCTTTCAGTTCTGCCTTTTCTTTTCTTCCTATTTCTCTGTCTCTCTGTCTGCCAGTTTCATTTTCATTGTCTGTCTCTGTGTATCCTTTTCTTTGTCTCTCCATAACATGCTGTCTGTGTGTTTTTCTGTCTGTCAGAGTGTCTGTCTTTCTGTCTTTGTCTCTGTCCTGTCTGTGTAAAGTGTTTCAAGTTCTGTCTATCTGTCTGTTTGATTGTCTGTCTGACTCTCTCTCTTGCTCTCTCTCTGTATCTCTCTCTCTTTCTCTCTTTTTCATTGTCACTCTATTGTCTTTCTTTGTATTTGAAAAGAATTTAAAAAGCAAAAAAATATATGTGAGAAACCATGTGTGTGTGTGTGTGTGTGTGTGTGTGTGTGTGTGTGTGTGTGTGTGTGTTGTGTGTGTGTGTGTGTGTGCAGGTGCTCCTGCTATACCTGCCATCAACACAACTGGAAATTTGAATCGTACAAGTAAGTCACTGATGCAAGTGTATAGTTTGTGAGTAGGTGCATGCATGCGTGTGTGCATATGAGGATATGTGGGCATGCATGCATGTGTGCGTATATTATACAGAAGAGCAACAGGGTGATTTTAAAGGTTTTTAGATGTTGTTTTTGATGTTAAGATCCTCATTCCCCTTCCCATTATTGTTCCTTCTCTTGAAAGTTGACCTGCTTCCCCCTATCTCTTTTTCTCTTTCTTTCTCTATATCTTCCCCCCCCCTCCCCCACCCACCTCATTGTATTCCTCCTCATTTGCTTCTCCTCTCAGTGTCTTGCCCGTCTTGATAATTTTCATTTTAGAATTAACATGTCTATTCTGTAGATTTGATCTTGATTTTTGTTTGTTTTCAAATTTCTTGGTTTTTTTCAGTTTTTGCTGGGTTACTATGAACTTTTTTTATATTTCAAAACTTTATGTGTAGTTTTGTTTCTTTCAATGCAGATTTAAAGTAATCTGACATCAGATGATGATGATGATGGTATTACAATCCAACTTTTGCTGGAATGGGATTAGGGAAGAAATACAAAGAAGAGGAATTGCAAAGAAGAAGAAGAAGAAGTAGAAGTAGAAGAGGAAGAAAAAGTAGAAGAGGAAATAGAAGAATGCAAAGAAGAATTTAGAAGAAGAATTGCAAAGAAGAAGAAGATGAATTTGCGAAGAAGGATTAAGAAGAAGAAGTAGAAGATGAGGAAGAAGAAGAAGTAGAAGGGGAAGTAGAAGAAATCAGAAGAAGAATTAAGAAGAAGAAGAAGAAAAATTAAAGAAGAAAAAAGGAGGAGGAGGAGGAGGAAAAGAAGAAGCAGAAAGAAGAAGAAGAAGAAGAGAAGAAGAGAAGAAGAAGAAGAAGAAGAAGAAGCAGCAGTCAGCAGTGTGTAACCCTCCTCCCCCTCCTGTGTACAGGTTGCTGTCAGCAGCGAGGCGTCAGCCAGCAGTGTCTACCTGTGTGCAATCCCCCTTCCTCTGGCGCCGCACCTGTCATCGCTGCCTGTGATTCTTACCTGGAACAGTTTGTCTACTGTGGCTCAGGTAATGCCTCGCAGGTGTCAACAGAATTCATTGATGAGAAGACAGGTGCTATAGCTCTGTGGTTAAACTGTTTGACTTCAGTCCCTTTTGTCCCTGCAGTTGTGGGTTTTAAATCTTGGCAGCATCTTGTTAATTAAGGGTAGGGATTTTTACAATCTCCCAGGTCAACTTCAAGTGCAGACTTGCAAGTGTCTTGATTTCCTTCATGTATATATATCCACAAGCGTAAGATCAAAAATGCATGTTAAAGATCCCATCACTCATGATAGTGTTCAGTGGGTTGCAGAAACATGAACATACTCAGCATACATCCCGAAAGTTGGAATGTGACTACTTCATTGTGGACAAAAACCATTGCATGCATATGCAAAATCTCACCAGTTGTGAACCATGGAGCTCTCTGTAGCTGAGAAACAAAAGAAAAAAATATGAAACATTTGGGTTTTTTTTCTCCTGTGGCAGAAATGCAGCATATGCACTTCATAGACTCAGACCCTATATAGTATATACTGTACTATATAGTCTGTATACACAGACACACTGCGTTTGTTCCTGCTTTGGTTTTTTAATCCGTATTTATCTATCAGATGCTTTTTTCACACCAGATCTTGAGTGGTGGTGTGGGTGCTAGTGATGAGATGATGATCCAAGGTCCCGTCACACATTTAGCACATGTAAAAGACATGCACTTATAAGGGTGTTGACCCTGACAAATTGTGTCAAAAGTGACTCTTGTAGGGAAACAAAATGAAAATCACACACAGACAGGATTAATAATTAAGAAAAAACATTTTAATTGGGGCCTTACTCTTATGGTGATATAAACTGCCTGAGGAAAGCAACCCAGTTTTCAAATAGAAAAAGTCTGCCCTGATTGAAAGTGGTACTGAGTATAGTACAATACAAGACAATGCAATACAATATAATGCAGTATAATAGAAAGCAACACAATACCAAGCTACACAACTCAACACAGCACAAAACAACACACACCACACCACACACACCACACCACACCACACCACACCACACCACACCACACCCACACCCACCACACCACACCACACCCACCACACCACACCACCACACCACCCCCCCACCCCACCACTCCACACCACACCACCCACACCCCCACCCCACCACCACCCCACCACCACCCCACCCACACCCCCACACCACCCCACCACCACCACCCCACCACACCCCACCACCCCACACCACACCCCACCACCCCACAAGCATCATGGAAACCAACCAACCAACCCATCAGCGCGGTGTGTGTTGCCTCAGACGGGCGGAATCACGAGGATTGCTGCGCGCGGTCCAACGTCCCTGCTGGCTGTCTGCTGTTCTGCAGCAAAGACCGGGACAGCATGCCGCACGTGGGCAGCGATGAGGAGCACTGCCTGCTGCACGTGGATGCCATCATCTCCTGCTACCAGTATGGGGCAGGTCAGGAAAGAAACTACCTGCCTGCCTGCTACCTGCCTACCCACCCACCCACCCACCGACCTACCAACCGACCTACCTACCTGCCTACCTACCTACCTACCTACCTACCTACCTACCTACCTACCTACCTACCTACCTACCTACCTACCTACCTACCTACCTACCTACCCACCCACCCACCCACTGCCCTTTTTTTTGTTTGTTGTTGTCCCCTTCCACTAGCTTTAATTTTTTTTTTTTAACCTTTTTTCCTATTTCTTTTTCTGTGTGTGTGTGTGTGTGTGTGTGTGTGTGTGTGTGTGTGTGTGTGTGTGTGTGTGTGTGTGTGTGTCTCTGTCTGTCTCTATGTCATGGGCATAAGGCCAGGTACATTAAATAAACCAAATTTCAAATTCCGAGTCTCTCTCTCTCTCTCTCCTCTCTCTCTCTCTCTCTCTCTCTCTCTCTCTCTCTCTCTCTCTCTCTCTCTCTCTCTCTCTCTCTCTCTCTCTCCCCTCCCCCTCCCCCTCTCTCCCTTCCTCCCCCCCTCTCTCTCTCCCCCCTCTCTCCCCCCTCTCTCCTCCCCTCTCCCCCCTCTCTCCCCCCCTCTCCCTCCTCACTGCACAACAGTGTCAACATGATCATGTCTCCTCTGTCCAGCCCTGTTGCCCAGTCCCCCAGAGGGGGTGTCAGTGATCTCGGTGTCGCGTAACGGCAGTTACAGCCTGCAGGTCAGCTGGCAGCGCCCCCTGTACAACCCCTCGGCCGTCAGCGGCTACAGGGTGCACTACAAAAAGGCCGCTGACCCCAAGTTCATGGCCGTGAGTCTCCCTCCACAGCCTTGCACAGTTACTTTTCTCCTTTCTCTGAATTTTGTTTACAATAGCGTCAGTGATGGCAGTAACAATGACGTCGGCAACAATGATGACTGCTACTTATATTTCTAATGACTGTAACATCAGTGATGATGATGATGATAATGATGAGAAGAATAATGAGAAAAATAATGATGATGATGATGTTGATGATGATGGTACTAAGGATAGTAATATAATAATAATAATAATAATAAATAATAATAATAATAATAATAATAATAATAATAATAATAATAAAATAATGAATAATAATAATAATAATATATAATAATAATAATAATAATAATAATAATAATAATAATAATGAATGATAAATGATGATAAATAATGATAATAATGATAATAATGATAATAATAATAATAATAATAAATGAAAATAATTAAAAAGTGTGTGTTGTGTTGTGTGTTGTGTGTGTGTGTGTGTGTGTGTGTGTGTGTGTGTGTGTGTGTGTGTGTGTGTGTGCCTGTCTCTGCAGACTCAAGTGCTGAACGCAGCCACCAACACGTACTCGCTGGCAGCTCAAGTGAACACACGATACACTGTGTACGTCACTGCCAAAGCCCAGCATGGCGCCAGTCAGCCCAGCAATCGTATTGACATCGTAGTTCAGGACAGTAAGTGTCCCCCTTATTTTGGTGTATGTTCCTTCGCAAGGGGGCGGGGTAGCTAAGTGGTCAGAGTGCTCGCTTTCCCCCAGTCAAGTTAAGTAGCATCAAGCGTGGTTACTAGTTGGATGGGTGACCGTTTGCACGCCTTAGCTTCAGTACAGTCCCCCCAGTTCACCCAGCTGTCAATGATACCTGCCCGCCGCCTTCAATATGCTGGCCCTTAGAGAAACTGAGGTCTCTGATGCCTTGCTCCCCTATGACCGCCTAGGTTATGGGACACCTTTACCTTTTTACCTTTATGTTTCTTCGCTACACAGCATGCAAATCCAGCATATCTCAGTCAAGGGACCGATGCTAAAACTAGTTGTACCCCTTCTTTTTACTGGTCTGAGTACTGTCAGTTCCTGCTGTAATTAGCACCAGCTGGCTCCAGATGGCTGGGATGGGATGGAATGGATAGCAGCTGAGAGTGGGGGAAACTGACAGCTGTGGCTAGAGCTCTGAGGTTCACCAGTGGTGAGGTTTTGTGTATGTAGCAGTAAGGTAGGTAGCTGCAGCCCAACTTCGGGGATGGTGTCTAAATGCTTCTACTTCTGTGTGTATACATTTAAAAAATGTTGTCATCAGTTCCTATTGGCATGAAATGGCCTACTCTTCTGAAAGGCGGAACAGGTTTGTAACATGAGTGCTGTATGTTTTGTGAGGATTCACATATGGTGCCTTGGTTTATAGTCTCATCTGAAGGACTGTTGGGGGAAGGGAGTCAGTACTAATGTTACCTCCAAGGTACAGTCCCCTAAAACGGACACCTCTGTGGTGACTTGGTTCCAGTCGGTCAGATCATGATCGCAATGCTCTAACCACCAGGCTGTACTTCCCCCTTATCTGTTTAAATCTGTTTAGTAGGGTTGTTGGGGGGGGGGGATATGTGTGTGTGTGTGTGTGTGTGTGTGCGTGTGTGTGTGCGTGCGTGTGTATATATGTTTGTGTGTGTGTATGTGTGTGTGTGTGTGTGTGTGTGTGCAAAACTATATAAGCACGTTCGCTCGCAGGACTTCAATGTAGAGTTGTCATGCAAAAATCTTGGAAGGGAGTGGAGTCAGAACCAGTCTTATCTTCCAAGGGACACAATCCTGTCAAACAGACAGGGGGGCAGGGACTCGAACCCACACCCTCAGGTGGCAGGCAGATCATTGGGGGTGACAGTCTGACCTCTGGGCTCATCTGCCCTTCATTGTAAAGATGATGATGTGATGATGGTGGTGATGGTGATGATGATGATGATGATGATGGTGGTGGTGGTGGTGGTGTGGTGGTGGTGGTGGTGGTGATGATGATGATGGTGATGATGTGATGATGGTGGTGATGGTGATGATGATGATGATGGTGGTGGTGGTGGTGGTGGTGGTGGTGGTGGTGGTGGTGGTGGTGGTGGTGGTGATGATGATGATGGTGATGATGATGATGATGGTGATGATGATGATGATGATGATGATGATGATGATGGTGGTGGTGGTGGTGGTGGTGGTGGTGGTGGTGGTGGTAATGATGGTGATGATGATGATGATGGTGATGATGATGATGATGATGATGATGTGGTGGTGGTGGTGGTGGTGGTGGTGGTGGTGGTGGTGGTGTGATGATGATGATGTGATGATGATGATGATGATGGTGGTGGTGGTGGTGGTGGTGGTGGTGGTGGTGGTGGTGGTGGTTATGATGATGATGATGGAAATGATGGTAATGATGATGGTGGTGTGTGTGATCAGGGGCAGTGTGTTATTGATGAAGTGTACTGCTGTGTGTTGCAGCTTCTTCCCCAAGTCAAGTCACTGATGTGGAATGTAAGTACACACTCTGTTTGCTGTCTTACAGCATGTTTTGTTACAATGGTACTGAGGATGATGGTGATGTGATTGGGGTGGTGATATGTTGAGGATGATGACAACTGTTAGAACAAACACAACAGCAACAGCAGCAACAGCAAGGACACTAGCAAAAATTCTATTACTGCTGAAGCTTCTACTTCTGTTATTACAGCTGCGGCAACTACTACTACTGACAGTGCTGCTGCTGCTACTGTTGCTGATAATGGTGGTGATGGTGGTGGTGATGATGATGATGATGATGATGATGATGATGATGATGATGATGATGACAACGATGATGCTGATTGCTGTTAAGCACACAGAAGCATGACAGCAAAAGCCATTGTGGAGTATTGAAGAGGTTAAAGATTTCTGAATTCGAATTTGACATTTCGACTTCTGATTTGAATTTGGAATACCTTTTCAGCATGCTGTGAAAGCCGTAATGTGCCGCTTAGATGTCAGATGAGCTTGTGCCATCCCCGCCTGTGGGCCCATTTTGACGTCATGGACTTGATTACGTGCTACAGCTTCCTGCCTGATGTCATTTCCTGTCTGAACGGTAGGTCTGAGAGGATAAATCTGATACAAGTTTCTTTTCATCATTGAATGATTTTTCTTTTTTAAGATTTTGTATATATATATATATGTATATATATATATAGCCGCCGCTGTAGTCTAGTGGTTAGGGCGTTGGACTTGTAATCTAAAGGTTGCGGGTTCGATTCCAGCTTTCGGCTATGGCGTTGTGCCCTTGGAAAAGGCACTTTACGGCTATTTTCTCACCCCACCCAGGTGGTAAAAGGGGTACCAACCTTGTGTTGGGGGTTAACCCTGCGATAGACTGGCGTCCTATCCAGGGGGGAGTCTATGACTCTCAGTCGCTTAACGCCACAGAAACCGGGATAAGCACCGGGCCTGATGAGCCTTAGGCTCGGGACAGACTTTAACTTTATATATATATATATATATATATATATATATATATATATATATATATATATATATATATATATATATATATATATATATATAATCTACTTACATATTTTGTTTATTGAGTTATTTTGATTGTTTTTAAAACCATGTTTATTTATGTGAAACATTTTTACGAATCATATTTTCTAATTATTAATTCAGTTGTTTTCTCAATTTTTTCATGATTTTTGTTTTTTTTAGTTTCAGTTTTGTTTTGTTTTGTATTTTTGAAGAAGCAGAGAGAGAGAGAAAGAGAAAGAGAGAGAGAGAGAGAGAGGAGAGAGAGAGAGAGAGAGAGAGAGAGACAGAGACAGAGACAGAGACAGAGAGAGAGAGTTGACTAGTCAGGATGCTGAAAAGCCTTGCTCTTCTAAAACAAGTGTTCTGGGATAAGAAGCTGAAGCCCAAAGTACTTGCTACCAGGGAGCTTCTCTGCTGTGCATTTCACCTGTTTTTTTGTTTTGTTGTTGTTTTTTTTCTCCCCCCGAGGAAATGCCAGGGGCTTGTCAGTATGAACAGCATCCCCACCTTCTGGAAATTCTGTGCTAGAAATTCCATCTTTTCTATCCCTCTCTTTTATATCTATCTTGTTCCTTTTCTTCTTGTCACCCCGTTGTCTATTTTCTGCCATTTTGGTCCATTCCCCTACCCTTTTTTTTCTCCCAGAAAGACTTAAAAAGATAATAACTCTCTCCCACGATGAAGTTGGACGCACTGGGCCTGACTTGTCAGATGCTTTAACAGCAGCGCAACACATTTTCGCTCATATGACAGACAACAATAGTTACTGTCTGAGCTTTCAAAAGAAAAAGAAGGATCTGGGCTTTTGTTTTTTATTTCTATTCTTTTCACAAAATCCCTTTTCTACCTTCTCCCTCCACCCCTCCTCCCTCCACCCCCTTCTCCCTCCCCCCTCCTCCCTCCACCCCCTTCTCCCTCTCCCCCTTCCTCCCTCCTCTCTCCTCCCCTCTCCCCCATTCTCCCCCCTCCCCTGTCCCAGTTCATCTGCTAGAGCTCTGAGCATCACCAGTGGTGAGATGCAACTGTTTGCCAACCATGAAGGTAGCCGCATTCAGTCTTCAGGGTTGTTCACAGACTGATGGTGGTGACTGTGTGTGCAGCGCAGCTGTCAGTTTCCCCCCCCTTTCGGCTCCTCTCAGCTGCTAATCAATCCATCCCATCACAGCTACTCTTTGGCCAGCTGGTGCTGTTTATAGCAGGAGCTGACCACACATGGACTAGGTAAAAGGAAGGAGCGCGCTATATTCAGCACTCTTGACCAGGCCTTACTGAGTGGTGATGTTGGATTTGTGCACTGTATTTTCTGTATTTTGTATTTTGTACCACTTTATGTCACAGCAGATTTCTCTGCGTGAAATTCGGGCTGCTCTCCCTGGGAGCGCGTCGCCATAAGTGCAGTGCCTACCCATTTTTTTTCTTCTTTTTCCTGCATGCAAGTGTATTTGTTTTCCTAGGAGAGGTGGACCACTCTGGATGCTGTGCCAGCAACAATGTGCCGGGGCTGTGTGTGGGGATGTGCAGGGGACAACCCCCTCCCTTCAACACCTCTCTGGCCGCCTGCATCCCCAAGCTGAGCATCATCGAGGCCTGCATCCAGACTGGGCTGGGTGCGTCGCTGTTTCCCCTCGCCTCATTGTTGCACCTCATTGTTGCATCTCATTGTTTCATTGTTGTCCCTCATTGTTATACATCATTGTTGCACCTCACTTTCTCATTGCTGCACTTCAGTTTCTCATTTCTACACATTGTTTTCTGATTGTTATACGTAATTTTCTCATTATTACACATAACTTTTTTATTGTTACACCTCGTTTTCCGTTTCTTGCACCATATTTTTCTTATTGTGATACCTCAGTTTTCATTATTACACTTCATTTTTTAAATTCTTATACCTATTTTTTTCATTGTTACACTTATTTCTGCTTCTATTTTGGATTTTTTCCTTTTCAACATGATTCCAAGACTTAAGATTACTTGATTATCTCATTTTAGAAGTTTTAAGTGATGCAGGTAAAATCATGCAAAACACAACATACAAAAATATTTGTTGCAGTATGAAATAACAGATAAATGTTACATTACCATAGTTAGATGAAAAGAAATCTCCTTGAGAATGAAGATTTGTAAATCATAATGTTTATTTACTGTAAGATCTTAACATCTGGATTTGTTGATTTTTTTAATTTCCTATTTTTACATACACTATAAGTTTCCCTTTTATTCACCAATATCTGTTTAATCAAAATGAGGCTACAACTATTTTGAATATGTGGATTGTAGTAGTGAAATGGTTCTTTCTGGCAATAGAAAGACTGTGAAATGTTCTGTAAGTGGTGTTTTTTGTTTTGATTTTTGTTTTATTATTTCTGTGGGTTTGTTTTCATCATGGATGGTTGTGCATTCTAAAATGGTCTAAAACAGTTGGCCACTCAATTTAGCACTCTGGACTGATGTTGTTGTTGTGGATTTGCGCTCTAAATTCAACACTCTTGACTGACGAGTGATGTTGGCATTGTGTACTGTGGCTGTGGGTGTGTCAGGTGGCCAGCCCAGGCCCCCCCAGCGCGTGAGGCTGTCAGAGGTGGGGTCCCATCACGTGCTGGTGACGTGGGCACCTCCCGACAGCAACACCAGTGCCCCCATCAAGGCCTACTACGTCCAGCTGCGCCGCGGCAATGAGAGCTCTGACTGGAAAACTGTGGTCAGTGGGCTGTGATGTTGTGTGTGTGTGTGTGTGTGTGTGTGGTGGTGGGGGTGGTGGTGATGTGGGTGGGGGGGGGGTTGTGTGTGTGTGTGTGTGGGGGGGGGGGGGTGGTGGGGTGGTGTGTGGTGTGGGTGGTTGTGTTGTGTGTGTGGTGGTGTGTGTGTGTGTGTGTGTGTGGTGTGGTTGTGTGTGTTGTTGTGTGTGTGTGTGTGTGTGTTACAGTGTGTAGTGTGTTGTGTGTGTGTGTGTGTGTGTGTGTGTGTGTTGTGTGTGTGTGTGTGTGTGTGTGTGTGTGGTGTGTGTGTGTGTGTGTGTGTGTGTGTGTGTGTGTGTGTGTGTTGTTGTGTGTGTGTGTGTGTGTGTGTGTGTGTGTGTGTGTGTGTGTGTGTGTGTGGGTGTGTGTGTGTGTTACAGTGTGTGTGTGTGTGTGTGTTGGTGTGTGTGTGTGTGTGTGTGTGTGTTACATGTGTGTGTGTGTGTGTGTGTGTGTGTGTGTGTGTTTGTTACAGTGTGTGTGTGTGTGTGGTGTGTGTGTGTGGTGGGTTATGTGTGTGTGTGGGGGGGTTGTGTGTGTGTTTGTTGTGTGTGTGTGTGTGTGTGTGTGTGTGTGTGTGTGTGGGGTTGGTGGGTTGGTGGGTGGTAAGTGTGTGTGTATGTGTGTGTGTGTTTGTGTGTGTGTGTGTGCACACACCTGCACCTGCGCACTCACACATGTGTGCAAGTGACAACCCTGATATGGCCCCAGTGGTCGGTGGGACTGTTAACAATATAATAAATTTGGAATCGGTGTGCAAACATGCCTCTGCACACATGCCTGCACATGTGTGCATGCATGCATGTTTGGGTATGGCTACATGTGTGAGAGAGTATGTGTGTGTGATGTGGATCCTGTGTTGCAGGCGGAGGTGGTGGGAACGTTTGTGGAGGTGAGGAACCTGACGGAGACAGAGAGGTATTCCCTGAGGGTGATCTCCAGCTCTGACAACGCCAGCAGCCTGCCCTCCTCTGTCCTCTGGTTCACCACATACCCGGTAAGCTGCCCTTTCAGTTTAGCTGTTACCCACCCGAAGCTGGAATGTGCCTGCCTTCATGGTGGGTGAAAGTGGTTGTGTATGTAAAATCTCACCTGTGGTGAGCCTTGGAGCTGTAGCTGAAGAACTATCCCTCTCCACCCCTCACCAAAAAACCTCAAACAAAACAAAACAAAAAAACTAACAAAAAAACAACAAAAAACCCCCAACAGAACACTGTTTAGTAATACTTTATAGCATTTCTCTTGAGAAATGTTATGTTTGTATATTTTGACATGTTGGTAGTATGCTTCATGGTATTTTGTTGTTTTGCTCCTTTATGTTCTGTTATATTCTTTATTATATTATTGCAATAGATGATTCGCTTATGTGTTAAGGTAATCTTCACTTATGCTTTTATTTAAACCATCATACATTTGTTATCATCATGTACAGTCAAAAGACAGTTTGCATACATGTGGGCAAGTAACTATGCAATATGTGTCTTGTTATCTTATTCTGTTATTTTTTCCATTTATTTGTTTAAACTTGTTATTATTGTATTTTGTTGTTAATTCATCAGTGATGTTTGTTTTCTGTTGTTTTCCACAGAAACGACGCGAGAGGAAAGACCAACCATAGCTCACAACATTACTCGTACGTGACAGTTTTTTCTTGGCATTAAAGTTAAAGTCTGTCCCGAGCCTAAGGCTCATCAGGCCGGTGCTTATCCTGGTTTCTGTGGCGTTAAGCGACTGAGAGTCATAGACTCCCCCCTGGATAGGACGCCAGTCTATCGCAGGGTTAACCCCCAACACAAGGATGGTACCCCTTTTACACCTGGGTGGGGTGAGAAAATAGCCGTAAAGTGCCTTTTCCAAGGGCACAACACCATAGCTGAAAGCTGGGATCGAACCCCAACCTTTAGATTATGAGTCCAACGCCCTAACCACTAGACTACAGCGGCGGCTAATTTCTTTTTGGCATAGTGTAGTTAAAACATATTGTAAAAAAAAAACATGGTTTTTTTTGATAAACTGTCATGTGAAAAGAATAGTAACAATTATTTGACATATGTCAACCTCCCAAAAGTTGCTGAACGCATAATATTTTCTGTTAATGATTCAGTTTTGGTTTGATTTGATTTTGATGTAGAAGGTATAAGGAAGACTTAAACTTTCTTCAGATCTTTCTTGGGTAGGTAGACATTGAAGACTCCTTTTCCAGCAGTCTCCTGTGCTACCTGTACAAAAAAAACAAAACAACCTTTAACCCCCCTCCCCTTCCCCACAAAACAACAACCAAACTCAAAACAGCACCACAACACAGAAGAAAAAGAGTATACAGTTAAAAGCATAGGCCCTTGTACACTGTGATTGGGATGTATGTTGCCCATATGAAACTGCATGTGTTTGTTTGTTGATGGTGAAGCACTGAAGTGTCAGAACCACTGACAGATGGCTGGCATTTCAACATTTTTATTCTTTTATATCAAGGATAATGAAATAAGCACTCATGTGCTTTTTTTTTTTTTACATCCAGTCCCCATGTGTATGCAGTTTTGTAAATCTTGTCATCTGTTCCCACTGGCACACAATGGCCTACTCTTACAAAAAGCAGAACAGGATTTAACGTGTGCAGAAGATGTTCTGCATGTGTTTGCACATGGGGCCTCGATTTATAGTCTCATCCGAAGGACTTTTGGGGGAGCGGATTCGGCACTGATGTAAACTCTAGGCTTGCTCTGTGTGTGTGTGTGTGTGTGTGTGTGTGTGTGTGTTGTGTGTGTGTGTGTGTGTGTGTGTGTGTGTGTGTGTGTGTGTGTAGTGTGTTCAGAATGCTGCGTGGACTCAGGGATGCCGGCTGTGTGTGCTGAGGGTTGCAAGTACCAGGCCAACATGACCGCCTACTATGAGGGCGTCTTGAGCACCTGCCTCAATCACATCGGCACCGTGCTCACCTGTGCTGCAGGTGTGTGGCTATGCATATCTTCAAGTAGTACTTTTTTGGCATTGCATACATTGTGTTGTTGTTGCTGTACGTCTTGAAGAAGGTGCACCCATTGACTCCTGAGACAGAAAGAGCCTGTGTTTTAAGCAGTATTTTGCATTGCATACTGGTTTGTTTTATGGCTTTCCCTAAATAGCATCCCCACCTTTTGGAAATTCTGTGCTAGGAATTCCATCTTTTCTGTCCTCTCTTTGTTGCTTCCTTGTTCCTTTTCTTCCTGTCACCTCCTTCTTGCCTATTTTCTGCATTCTTGGTCCATTCTCCTGGTTTTTTTCTCCAGAAAGACTTAAAAGATAACAATTATCTCCTATGCTGAAGTTGGATGAGCTGGGCCTGACTTGTCAGGCACTTGTTGGCAGCGCAATGCAGTTTCACTGAAATGACAGACAATGGTGGTTGCTGTCTGAGTGCTTGACAATGTTGATGATGTAGAAGAAGAAGAAGCAGTGTGGTGAAAAGCTTTTTCATATTATTTATATTTCTTCTTACTTGTACATACTACATTGCCTTGGAATAATAGTGAGCATAGCGTAGCCACATCATATCATGCCACAGGATAGCACAACACGTCACATCACACCACATCACACTCACAACAATACCGTAACAATAATATCACATCACACCACATACATCACATTGTTTAACACACAGCATAGCACTGTAGATCATAACACAGATCATCAAAACACAGCATAATACAACCGAACCCAATTCAACATAACGCAATGCAACATAACACAACACAACATAATGAAACCGTAACTCAGCCCTTTTCACACCCACCCCACCCCACCCCACGCTTTCCCACCACCCTGCCCCACACCACCCCACCCCACCCCCCTGTCCCACACCACCCCTCCACCTTGCCCGACCCCATCCCATCCAACCCCACCCCTACTCAGTTGTGTCTTGTGATGTGATGCGATGTGACATGATGCGACGTGACATGATGCGACGGTGATGTGGGTGATGCGATGTGGTGTGATGCAATGTGACATGTGATGTGATGTGATGCGACATGATGCGACGTGATGCGATGTGATGCAATATGATGCGACCATCGATGCGATGCGACATGATGCTGTGTGTGTCCAGATGGCAGGGACCACACCCCGTGCTGTCGGCAGCGAGGTGTTCAGGAAATCTGTCATGACCTGTGTGCCCACAATGCACCGGGAGCCCTGGACTTCTCCTACCTGGCCTGTATTTCCGACACCGCCAAAATCGTTCAGTGCTACGAGGAGGGCTTAGGTGAGTGCATTAAAGATGGAGGAGAGGTGTGTTGATTGCAATCTGCGATTAGTTTGGCGTGCTTGGTGGCACTTTTTGAACTGCTACCTCCATCTACAACTATGTGTGCCTAAGTGTGTTGTGTGTGTGTGTGTTTTCATGAATCTGTAAGCAGGTTTTTTTTGTTGCTTATAAATGTATCACCTAATGGCAGATACATGGACAGAAAAAAGGAATCATCTGTACTGCACATGCGTGTATGTGTACATTGGAATTTGGTAAAACTATTAATTGTCGTTGATTGCTTTGTGTTGTATAGGTCGAATGCAAGCGCTTTAGGTTTGTTTTTGTAAAATATAGATTTTTACAAATTCCATGTATTATGATGATGATGATGGTGATGGTGATGATGGTGATGGTGGTGGTGGTGGTGGTGGTGGTGGTGGTGGTGGTGGTGGTGGTGTGTGGTGGTGTAGGTGTGGTGGTGGTGGTGTGGTGGTGTGGTGATGATGATGAGATGATGGTGATCAGGATGATAATGGTGATGGGTGGTGATGATTTAATATTTGATTTTATGATGATTGGATGATGATGAGGTGATTGAGTGATTTTTTTTGATGAGTGATTGATGATGTAGGTGGTTGTGGTGGTGATGAGTGATGTGAGATGATGATAATGATGATGATGATGATGATGATAATGATGTGACGATGACGATGATGATGATGATAATGATGATGACGATGATGATGTCCACCACAGTGGACCTGGTGCGGATGCCGGAGGAGGTGGAGGTGGTGAACATCAGCAGCCACACCATCAGCCTGCAGTGGCAGAACCCACAGACAGGCCCCGTCCCCCAGTTCTACCTGGTCACCTATGTCAACCTGCACACAGACACTGAGGCACAGGTGAGTCATGCGTGAGTCGTTAGCTCCGTGTCTGTCTGTCTGTCTGTCTGTCTGTCTGTCTGTCTGTCCTCGTCGTCCGTCCGTCTGTCCGTCTCGTCTCGTCGTCCGCCCCTCGCCCGCCCCGCCCTGTCCGCTGTCTGTGTTCTTTGCTCCAATGGCATGTGTGAGTCATTGAGTAGATTCTCTCTCTTTCTGTCTCTCTGTCTGTTTTGTCTTTTTTTTTTTTTGTTTGTTTGTATTTGGTTTGTTTTTGTTTTTTCTTTGTTTTTCTTTATTTTTCGTTCTTTCTTTCTTTCTTTCTCTATTTGGTCTTTGCTGCATTATCTTCTGTAGTGCTCATGTCCTGTTGTTCCCAAGTCGCTCATTCTGATCTCTGTCCCCGAAGTTTTAATGCAGCTACCTTCATGGTGGGCAAAAACTGTTGCATATGCAAAATCTCACTATTGGTGAACCTCAGAGGGCTAGCCTAGGAACCAAAAAAATTCCATTTGCTCTACTGCAGTCTAAGGGGTCAGAAGTCCACAGGGAGTGTATCAATATTAGACTGCTTTGGGGTCACCAGCTATAGGAGCCGATGCACTGCTTTATTCATTCATTCGTGTTTTTGTTTCTTTTGCTTATTGTCTGTCTGTCTGTCTGTCTGTCTGTCTGTTATATTATATATATATTATATATATATATATATATATATATATATATATATATATATATATATATATATATATATATATATGCATTTGCCAAGGTTTTTTTCTTAACTTTTTTCGTTCTTTATTTCTCGTCCTATCTTTCTTTACTTCCTTCTTTCATTGGAAGCATAGCTGTCAGTTTCCCCCACTTTCAGCAACTCTCAGCTGCTGTCCCATTCCAGCCCATTCCAGCCCAGCTGGGGTCAGCCTGTGCTAATTATAGCAGGAACTGACCACGCTTGGACTTGGTAAAACGAAAGGGGCATGCTAAATTTTTAACACAGGGCCCTGGACCTGTGACTGAGTTATGCTAGTTTTGCATGCTTTGGGAAGAATCAAAAGTGAGAGGTTTTTTTTTGGCAGCATATAGTTCCGATTTTCTCCAAATTTATGTATTGGTGTTGTTGTTTGTCCTCATGGATGGCTGGTGGCAGGAGAGGACGGAGGGTCTGCGGTACATTCTGCAGAACCTGGTGCCGGGAACAGCCTACAGCATCACCCTCACCTCCTTCCTCAACCAATCCTCCAGCCCCCCACCTCCCCATCACCGCCTTCACCCCTGCCGCGGGTCAGTGCTGCGATTACTTTATCTCATGTGTGTGTGTGTGGGGGGGGGGGGGGGGGGGGGGTGAGTGTGGTGTGGTGGTGTGGTGGTGTGGTGTGGTGGGGTGGTGTGTGGTTTGTGTGATGTGGTGTGGTGTGGTGTGATGTGATGTGATGTGGATGTGATGGGATGTGGTGTGATATGATCGGATGGGATAGGATAGGTATCTATGATATGATATTGATATGATGTGTGTGATGCGATATGGGGATGTGATGTGATGATGTGGTGTGATGAAGGTAATGTGAGATTTGTGTGTGTATGTAATATGGTGTGATAATATGTGATTCATGATTGATATATATAGATGTGATGTAATCGATAATGAATGGATGTGATGTATGGATGATATAAACATGATTAAATATGTGTGATGTAATATGTGTATAAATGATAATGTAATTTACAATGTGATATATACTACGATGTGATGTAATACGTGCAATGTAACTGGATGTGATGTAATGCGATGCAATACACATGATTAAATATGATGTGATGTAATACAACGTGATGTAATACAATGTATACAATGTAATACAATGTGAGTGTATTATGACTTATTTGCATATGGGTTGTGACACGATGTGATGATATATGATGTGATGTAATATCATGTGATGTGATGTGATGTGATGCGGTATGTTCAGGTTCGAGTCTTCCTTTCTTACCCTTCCCCCCAGCGATGCGGGTCTGGCCATGTGGACCAACAGAACACGTGAGTGACAGCCGTTTGCTTCTTGCTCCATACGACAAACATGTCTTCTGCTGGTTAACTTGTGGGAAATAAAAAGTGTTTTGTAGGTTCTAGTTTCTATGAGAATTGAGTAGTTTGTACACAGAAGAAACACACAGTATACATATGTATGTGTGCATGTATGCATGCATATTTACACATACTCATGCATGTGCATGCATGCATGCACGGGAGCATGTATGCACACCAACAACACACACCACACGCACGCACCACGCACGCACGCACGCACGCACACATGCACGCACACACAGCACGCACACACACACACACACCACACACACACACACACACACACACACACACACACACACACACACACACACACACACACACACACACACACACAGGAGACCAGAGCGACAGTGGCCATAGAATCAGAGACAGTTTTCTGTTATTGCATGATGATATGTGGTGATGATGCCGAGGTGATGAAGATAAGGAGGTAAGATCCTGTCCACCTTCAGAAGAGGAGTAGGCCAGTCACAGCTAGTGGCAGGAACGACATGAACATACATACCCAGCATGCAGCCTGTTACCTGGAAAGGAATTGGCTCCACCAGATTCAACTCGCTTTTGACACCGTGCCTAAAAATTCAATGTGGTGCCTGCACAATTCCTGAAAGTTGATGGAGCAGTCAAATCAGGTCCAAAGGATGCTGTAGCTGAGTGGTTAAATCCGTTTTAACTTCAACCCCATGGGTCTATGAAGTCGTGATTTGAATCTTGACAGTATCTGGTGAATTAGGGTGGGGATTTTTTTTTTTACAATCTCCCAGGTCAACTTTAAGTGCAGACCTGTCAGTGCCTTAATTTTCTTTGTGTTTATTTACACATGCAGAAGATCTAATATACCCGTTAAAGATTCAGTAATTCATGTCAGCGTTCAGTAGGTTATGGAAACATGAACATAGCCAGTATACATCCCTGAAGTTGGAATGTGGCTATCTTCATGGTGGGAAAAAACAATCACATACACCAAAATCTCACCAATCGGGAACTTTGGAGCTCTAGCTGAGGAACAAGAACAAGAAAAAAGCAACCGAAACAACCCCCTCACCCATGACACACTGCCTGAAAACTTCAGTACAGTGCTTCAACAACTCCTCAAGGAGTTAAGGGAGAAGTCAGATGGGGTGAGTCAAGGACTGGCTGTGTGTGCAGACTGTTGCCAGTCCAGCGGCATCAGCCCGAGTGTCAGGGGGTGTGTTTGAATCGCCCAGCCACCAACGCTACAGACTGCAGCCACGAGAACCACAACATCCTGGCCTGTGCTGCTGGTTAGTGTGGCAGGGAAGAGAAGTGTGTGTGTGTGTGTGTGTGTGTGTGTGTGTGTGTGTGTGTGTGTTGTGTGTGTGTGTGTGTGTGTGTGTGTGTGTGTGTGAGTGTGTTGTGTGTGTGTGTGTGTGTGAGGTGTGTGTGTGTGTGGTGTGTGTGTGTGTGTGTGTGTGTGTGTGTGTGTGTGTGTGTGTGTGTGTGTGTGTTGTGGTGTTGTGTGGTTTGTGTTGTGTGTGGTAAGTGTGTGGTGGGTGTGGGTAGTGTATTTTTTTTGTAGGTATTTAAATACAGATGTTCTCAAATGGAGATATTTCAAAATACAGATGTTCCAAATGGAGATATTTCAAAATACAAATGTTCTGAAATGGAGATATTTCAAAATACAGATGTTTCTTAAATGGAGATATTTCAAAATACAGATGTTCTTAGATGGAGGTATTTCAAAATACAGATGTTCCCAAATTGAGATATTTCAAAATACAGATCTATATTTCAAATGACTGATTTTTAAAATTCAGATGGTCAGGACCACACCCAGTGTTGTGAAGAGCAGGGCTTGCCTCCAGAGTGCCTTCCCCTGTGTGGCCGCCACGCGCCACGTCCTTCAGTGTCAGCTGGCGGGCTGTCTGGCCGATGCCCGCATTTCCATCGTCACCTCCTGCTTCCTCGCCAACTCAGGTACTGTGCGTTACTTGTGTGCATGTATGTTTGCACATAACATTGCTGTTGATGGTAATGGTTTGGTTTGATTCCATAGTTGTAAGTGGCTGAGACAGAGGCCATGATGGAATTGACCCTCTCTTTCTTCTTCTCCTCTCCCTTAGCTTCCCAAGGAGGTGTTGGGGCACTCACTGCAACTGAGTTTTTTCAGGAGTTTTTCTCCTCTCCCTTAGCTTCCCAAGGAGGTGTTGGGGCACTGCACTGAGTTTTTCAGGAGTTTTTCTCCTCTCCCTTAGCTTCCCAAGGAGGTGTTGGGGCACTGCACTGAGTTTTTCAGGAAGAGTCTCCTGAGCAAGTTGATCCTGATGAAGCCCATCCCTCTCCAAAGGTACAGGGCACACGCTGGGTGTGTTAGTGTTTCTGTAACCTCCCAAACACTGATTGGAATAACGGGATCTTATATGTTTCTATTTCATCTTCTGCATGTGTGTATATGTATAGTATATGTATATGTATATGTATATATATATATATATATATATATATATATATATATATATATATATATATATATATATGCGTGTGAGTATGTGTGTGTGAAGAAAATTAAGGCACTGGCTGTTCTTTTTTGTTTTGTTTTCATTCCTCAGCTAAGGTTCTGACGTTCACCAATGGTGAGATTTTGCATAGCTGACAGTTTTTTATCCACCCTTGAGATGGCCCCATTCCAACTTAGGGGACACCAGCATGTCTGTGCTTTAAGTTGACCCAGGCAGGAGATTGTAAAAATGCTCACTTTTAATTTAACTGACACCGCTGCTGAGATTGGACCCCATGATTTCCGTGTCGTTGTCTCATCATCATCAACATCAACATCATCGTCGTTGTCATTGTCGTCATCATCGTCATCATCATCATCGTCATCGTCATCATCATCATCATCGTCGTCGTCATTGTCATCGTCATCATTGTTATCGTCATCTTCATCATCATCATCGTCGTCGTCATCGTCATCATCATCATCGTCATCGTCATCATTGTTATCGTCATCATCATCATCATCATCATCATCATCATCATCATCATCATCATCATCATTCATCATCATCATCTGTATTGATGGGGTTATTTCTGTGGTCCTGCAGGTTTGTTACCATCGGCACCATTTCGGTTCAGGGCGCGGAATGAGATAGGTTCCTCAGTGCTGTTGGAGTGGTCAGAGGCCATGAACTGTGGCCAGGACCTGGGCCCATGCACCTACGATGTCCACTACTGGCCCGCCAACAACACTCTCCCTGGTCGATTCGTCTCCTTCCTGGTCAGGGGCTGTGTGTGTGTGTGTGTGTGTGTGTGTGTGTGTGTGTGTGTGTTGTGTGTGTGTTTTGTGTGTCTGTGTGTGTGTGTGTCGTGTTGTGTGTGTGTGTGTGTGTGTGTGTGTGTGTGTCTGTCTGTCTGTCTGTTCTGTCTGTCTGTGTGTGTGTGTCTGTCTGTGTGTCTGTCTGTGTGTTCTTTCTTTTTTTTTTTTTCTTTTATTCTTTTATATCGAGGATGATGGGATAAGCGCTCTTGTGCTTTTTTGCATCCAGTCCCCGTGTGTATGCAGTTTTGTAAATGTTATCTGTTCCCACCGACACACGATGGCCTACTCTTACGAAAACGGAACAGGATTTAACGAGTGCGCAAGATGTTCTGCATGTGTTCGCACACAGGGCCTCGGTTTAAAGTCTCATCCGAAGGACTTTTGGGGAGAGTGGAGTCAGCACTGATGTTAGCTCCAGGAGAAAAATCTCCACGACCGGACTAGAACTCGGGTCGTCAAATTAAATAAAATCCCCCTTTTTCTAGAAATTAATGTAGAAGGTTTTAGAAATAGCTAGTGTCATTCGGTTTATTAATTTGTTTTACTTCATTCTTCAGCTTGTACTCTAAGGTTCACCATGATGAGATTTTGAATATGCGATCGTTTTCACTCACCATGTGCATACCTATATGTATGAGTCCACTTGCACATGCTTGCACATATGTGCCCAAACATCTGGACCTCATTCTGTTGCCTGTACATCCAGTACCCCGGATGTGTCGATCGCCCAGTCCCCCAAAAGACGGGTGTTTGAGCAGGGTACCTTAATGGTGACTTTGGGGATGTGTCATTCATTTAGAAAAGAAAGGTGGTGAGTGACGAGCGTGGTGTGCCCTTGCAGAATGTGACGTCACCGTTCAGCGTGGAGGGCCTGGAGCCCAGTCACCGCTACACCTTCACAGTCACCGCCTACAACGCCAGGGGGGGAGGCCCCCCTGCTCCATGGGTCACCCTCTTCTATGAGGGCGCTCGTGAGTTGTACCTCATTTTGGTTTTTTTCCTTCTTTTTGCCTGTCGTCTTTTTTGGTTATGGTTTTGTTGTTTTGTAGAAAGAAATATTAAGTGGTGGTTGAGTGTGTGTGTGTGTGTGTGTGTGTTGTTGTCTGTGTGGTGGGTGGGGTGGGAGGGGGTGGGGTGTGTGTTGTGTGTGTGTGTGTGTGTTGTGTGTGTGTGTGTTGGGTGGTGGTGGTAGGGGGGGTGTGGAAGGTGTGTGTTTTTTGTGTGTGTGTGTGTGTGTGTGTGTTGTGTATGTGTATGTGTATGTGTGTGTGTGTGTGTGTGTGTGTGTGAGGGGGGGAGTGGGGTGAGTGGGTATGTTTTTATTTATGCATTTATTCTTCTATTTTGAGGATGATGGAATAAGCACTCATGTGCTTTTTTTACATCCAGTCCCTATGTGCGTATATTTTTGTGAATTTTTTCATCAGTTTTCACCAGCATAAATAGCTTACTCTTTGGAAAAGGGGAAATAGGATTTAATATGAGCTCAAGATGTGTGTGTGTGTGTGTCTGTATGTGTGTGTGTGTGTGTCTGTGTCTGTGTCTGTGTGTCTTTGTTCTGTGGTGTGTGTGTGAAAAAAAGAGAATGTGTGTATGTGCGTGGCTGTGTGTATGAGTCCTCGCGCACATGCTTGCACATATGTGCCCAAACATCTGGACCTCATTCTGTTGCCTGTACATCCAGTGCCGGACGTGTCGATCGCCCAGTCCCCCAAAAGACAGGTGTTCGAGCAGGGCACCACAGTCTACCTGACCTGTGATGCCTTCAACCTGCAGACCGCGCCAAGGTTCACCTGGAGACTTCGCAGCCGTGTTCTGCCCAGCCGAGGTCGCGTCCTCCGACTGTACAAGGTCACAGAGAGGTCAGAGGGCAACTACAGCTGCACAGTAACATCGGGACAGGTGTCTGTGTCTGCGTGGTCTTACGTCAACGTGAGATGTGAGTTCCAGTTTTGTTCCTCGGTGCGGGTTGACATTGTAGTCATTAATGATGATGATGATGATGATGATGATGATGATGATGATGATGATTTAAACATAGTAATGATGATGATGATGATCATGATGATATTGATGATGATGATCATGATGATATTGATGATGATGAAATAATCATAGTAATAAGGATCATAATGATGTTGAAAATGATGGTATGAGAACAATAATTATATGATACTCTTACTACTAGAATAACAACAGCAATAATGATCTTCCTAGTTTGTGTCTATTTATCTATTTTTTTTATTTTGAGGATACTGGAATATGTATTCATGTGACTTTTTACATCCAGTGCCCATGTGTTTGCAGTTTTGTAAATTTTGTCATCTGTTTCCACCAGCACACAGCAGCCTACTCTTACAAAAAGCAGGACAGGTTGTAACATGAGCGTACAATGTTCTGCATGCATTCGGACATGTGACCTCGGTTTATAGTCTCATCTGAAGGACTTTTGGGAGGAGTGGAGTCAACACTAATATGAACTCCAGGGGAAAAGATTCCCTTGAATGGGATTTGAATCTGGGTCAGCAGATCACAAACGCAACGCACAATGCTCTAACACTCTAACCAGCCAGGCCTATTATTCTCTCTGCTCCTGGTAGACTTCCGATCTTGAGGATGAGACACAGTGAACCTAGGGTACGGCTGTGGGGGCATGGAGATTGAAACAAGCGGGCGTGGGAACAGTAGGGATAGGAAGATGAGGCAGCAAAAAAAAACAACAACAAAAACCAAACCAAACAAAACTTTTCTGTGTGCAGTCAAACCAGAATTATTCTGTGTGCAGTCAAACCACAATTCACCTACTTCCGCACGGACTCGGTGCGCCCCAACGTGGGAGGGGAGGCGGTTCTGGCCTGCTGGTTTCGCGGGCACCCTGACACCAGCAACCCGGTGGGCGTGTGGACCAAGGACGGCAGGGCGGTGTCCCGCTCCCCCCGCCACTCCATCACCATCACCAGCCGCTACCACACCGGCATCACCGCCTTCAAGGTCAAGATTGGCCGCCTGCAACCCTCCGACTACGGCATGTACCAGTGCAACGTCTCCAATCAGTACGGGTCGGCCACCGCCCACACCAAGTTGACCGGTAAGCTGTCTGTCTGTCAGAGATCTGTCTGTAATCGTGCCGTTATTGGTGAGCTGTCTGTCTGGCAGAGATCTGTCTGTAATCGTGCCGTTATTGGTAAGCTGTCTGTCAGAGATCTGCGTGTAATCGTGCCGTTGTTGGAAAGCTGTCTGTCAGAGATCGGTCTGTAATCATGCCGTTGTTGGTAAGCTTTCTGTCAGAGATCGGTCTGTAATCGTGCTGTTATTGGTAAGCTGTCTGTCTGTCAGAGGTCTGTCTGTAATCGTGCCGTTATTGGTAAGCTGTCTGTCAGAGATCTGTGTGTAATCGTGTCGTTATTAGTAAGCTGTCTGTCAGAGGTCTGTCTGTAATCATGCCGTTGTTGGTAAGCTGTCTGTCCGAGATCTGTCTGTAATTGTGCCGTTATTGGTAAGCTGTCTGTCAGAGATCTGTCTGTAATCATGCCGTTATTGGTAAGCTGTCTGTCAGAGATTTGTCTGTAATTGTGTCGTTATTGGTAAGCTGTCTGTTAGAGATCTGTCTGTAATCATGCCGTTATTGGTAAGATGTCTGCATAGATCTGTAATCATGCCATTACTGGTAAGATATCTGTCAGAGATCTGTATGTAATCATGCCATTATTGGTAAGGTGTCTGCAGAGATCTGTATGTAATCATGCCATTATTGGTAAGATGTCTGTCAGAGATCTGTATGTAATCATGCCATTATTGGTAAGGTGTCTACAGAGATCTGTATGTAATCATGCCATTATTGGTAAGGTGTCTGCGGAGATCTGTATGTAATCATGCCATTATTGGTAAGCTGTCTACAGAGGTTTTTAATCATGCCATTATTGGTACAGTGTCTGCTGAGACCTAGTATCATGCCATTATTTTGTAAGAAATAAAAGATCCATTATGCCATTACTGGTAAAATATAAAATAAAATAAATCAAATAATACATTTTTTCCCGTCAAGTCGGAGTGTGGCTACCTTTAAAGTGGGCATACAAAAGCTTATGCAAAATTAAATGATCAGTGAATCTCAGGTGTGGATAGGTGGACTAGAGGTATTGTGAAAAAAACCTGCCTAGAAAGTAAGAAGTGCAGGTTCAATCCCCATGGTGTCTGGGTGCTAGTCTTTTGGATGAGAAAATAAACTGAGATCCCATGTGCAACACACATTCAGTGTACATAACAGAACTTATGGCAACAAGAGAGTTGTCCTTGGCAATATTCTGTGGATGAATTGCCGCTCTGATATGGAAACAAATACGCATAGGGTCGTGCTGCTTCCGTGATGACGCCCTTTTCTGGGGGAGAGCAGGCTGAATTTCATGCTGAGAAATCTGCCGTGACTGAAAGTGGCATTCAATTCAGTTCAATTCAATTCAATTCAGAGCTCTAGCTGAGGGATAGAGAAACAAAAGTTTTGACTTATGACTTGACCTTGACTTTGATGGAATGGTGATGGTGTGCGCGTGCGTGTATGCGTACATTCGAATTTGCTAAAACTATAAATTGTTATTGATTGCTTGTGTTGTATAGGTCCAATGCAAGCACTTTGATTTGTTTTTACAAGATAAAGCGCTATAAAAATTCCATGTGTTATTATTATTATTATGGTGATGGTGTGGTTTCAGATCCAGACAAGATCCCTCCGCCTCCTACACCAACGCCTGGCCAGAAACGAAACATGTCCAGTCAGTGCTGTTTTATTTCTTCCGCTTCTTGTTTTGTGTGTGTGTGTGTGTGTGTGTGTGTGTGTGTGTGTGTGTGTGTGTGTGCTTGTGCGTGTGTGTGTGTGTGTTTGTGTGTGTGTGTGTGTGTGTGTGTGTGTGTGTGTGTGTGTGCATGCATGTGAAAGTCATAGTCAAAGTGAAACTTTTATTGTAAGATGATACATTGAATAAATCATATGTGTGTGTGTATATGTGTGTGTGTGTGTGTGTGTGTGTGTGTGTGTGTGTGTGTGTGTGTGTGTGTGTGTATGTATGTGTGTGTGTGTGTGTGTTCATGCATGTGCATGTTTTTGTGCATACATAAATATGTGAGTGAGTTAGGGCATGTATGTACATGTGCATACATGCGTATGCGTGTCAAAGTCATGAGTATGTATTTCAGTTTAACGTCTCTTCACAAAATGTTATTTCAGACAATTACTTTTAAAAAGATTTTTTTTTAGACAGCTTGTGAAAAAGGTTTATATTTGTATGGAGATTGACAGGGAGATGGAGGTGGCGGTGGTGTTGAACTGTTTGTTGCTTTTCGGCATTCAGGAACAAATTGTTTGCTGTTTGCTTTTTGGGAACAAACTGTTTACTGTTGTTTGTATATCATTTGAATACAAACTGTTAGAAGTTTATCCACCTGTTAACAAACTATTTGATGTTTATCCATTTGAGAACAGACTGTTTACTGTTTGCTTTGTTTTGTTTTTTTAGCACAAACGGTTTACCTTTGTTCATCGTCTTAAGATAAACTTTGTGTTTAGCCATTTGAGAACAAACTGTCTGTTGTTGTTAATCATTTAAAGATAAACCATTTGATGTTCACCCATCTGTGAACAAACTGTTTGGTGTTTATCTGTCTGAGAACAACCTATTTGCTGCTGTTTAGGATGTTGCCAGGCCAGAGGAGTGATCGACACGTGTATGCCGCTGTGTTCACTGGAAGTCAGCACAGAGGAGGCCATCAGTAACCCTAACAAATATGGCATTTGTCTGCTGTTTTTTAGCGAAATGATCGAATGCGCTGCAGGTGAGATCCATGTACCTGAAGTTACAAGTACGCATGCATATGTGCATTTGTCTTTTTTCCTCACTGTTGGAATGTAGCTTCCTTAATTGTGGGCAGAATCAGTCACATTGCAAACTGTCACCCATGAGGAACATTGGAGCTCTAGCCAAGGAACACACACACGCACGCATGCATGCATGCATGCACGCTCGCACACATGCATGCACGCACACACAAAAGGAAAGCTTTTTTTTTTTTAATAAAAAAAGGTATAAACACAGATGCATAGCTGCATGCACACCTTCTGACTGTTTAAATTTTTTGTGTGCATGTAGGAATACTGTGTGTGACCAGTGCATGCATCAAGATCACAGACACTTGGCATAGTAACACACGCGATACAGCTACAAAATACAACAGCACAGCACAGCACAATACCACCACCACACTACAACTTTCCACACCATAACTCTCCACTCCACAACATCCCCCCACTCCACACCACACCACACCACACCACACCACACCACACCACACCACACCACACCACACCACACCACACCACACCACACCACACCACGCCACGCCAACCACACCACACCACGCCACGCCACGCCACAACCACACCACACCACACCAGTGTTGGGGAAGCATATTCCATCGAAAATACTCCAGTAACCCATGTCTATTTGGATGAAATTGACCAGTGTCCATCCACAAAGCACCAGTCTGCTTCTATAAAGCTAGCTGTGTACATATAGTTGTCAGTCATTGTGAAGGTTTTGTATTGTAACTTCTGAAGAGAGTGGGTTTTTTTTCTCCTTATCTGTTATTTGATGTATAAAAAATAGTAAAGTCAGAACTGATTTGTTTGAAAAAAGTAAACTGGTTTCTTTAAAAAAAAGTATTTAGGACCAAGGTCAGTTTCCAATTTTTGTTGTTTGTTTAAAGTGGGTGAGGACAGTGTTGGGGGAAATGTATCAAACTTGAAAATGTTACAGACTAATTTTGTTCAGTTCATTTACCCTTCATCAAATTTATGTTTGTCAGCAATTACTCAGGATGTATTTCTTTGTGTTGATACTTTCTTAAGATCGTCATTTTATATTATTTATTCCCCAGAAGATGTCAAAGGGTAAAGTTTCTTGATTCCCGAGTTTCTTCAGTGTGGGGCTATAGCCTTTAACTGAATAAGCATTGTGTGTCATGAAGCCATACCACTCCACATCCTACCACAGCACCAGGAGTGGGAAAGCCTAGAGGTCAGAGGGTTGAGCTCATGATCTGACAGGGAGGGTTTGAGCTTACACTGAGGTGGCTGTTTGAGGAGATTTTCCTCCTGGAGTTAACATCAGTACTGACTCCCCACTCCCCTGAAAGTCCTCTGGTTGAAGGTAAACCGAGGTCCCTTGCATGGAGAACATCTTGCATGGACAAACATTTAAACCAGCTTGTGTTTTAGAAGATAAGGCCATGGCATGCCGGTAGGAATGGATAAAAAAAAAAATCATAAAAAAAGCATGCGCACTGATGTTGTATGTACACAGACATCATCCCCAGAGTCAGAATGTGGCTACCTTAATGGTGGGAAAACAGTAGGAAAATGCAAAATTTTTCATCATTGGTGAGCCATGGAGCTCTAGCCAAGGAACTCATGTCATTTGAGACATCATCCCCAAAAGTCAAAATGAAGCAATGGTGATGAGCAAACAATCACATACGCAAAATCTCACCATGATGATGAACCTTAAAGCTCTAGCCAAGAAACACAACACCCCTTCCCCCCCCCCTTCTCTCTCTCTCACAATCCACCTCTAACCCCCTACCCCCCACCCCCCCACCCCTCCACCCCTCCCCCTACCTCCACCTGTTTGTGCTGCAGATGGCGCGGACCACAGCCTGTGCTGTAAGGACAAGGTGATTCCCGACACCTGTCTGTCGTTCTGCAAAGGGCAGGTGCCTCCTGTGGCCAGCCTGTACAACGCCCCTCACCTGCTGCAGTGTGTGCAAGAGACCCCCGCCATCCTTGACTGCATGGACCGGGGCTATGGTCAGTCGCCTTGACCTCTTCTCTGGCCACATGCATGCGTGCATGTGCATGCATGTGTGCATGCAGAGTTGTATGTGTTTGTGTGTGTGTGTGTGTATGTGTGTGTGTGTGTGTGTGTATGTATGTATGTATGTGTGTGTATATGTATGTGTGCTCACACCCACGGACTCAGACTCTTGTCTGATATCCGTTATTTTATTTTATTTTTTTTGAGTGGATAGATGTTAAAATGAAGACATGTACATTGACACAGGCACATACACACACATAATCTCTCTCTCATTCTCTCTTTCTTTCTTTCTTTCTTTCTTTCTTTCTTTCTTTCTTTCTTTCTTTCTTTCTTCTTTCTTTCTTTCTTTCTTTCTTTCTTTCTTTCTTTCTCTTTTCTTTCTCTTCTCTCTTCTCTCTCTCTCTCTCTCTCTCTCTCTCTCTCTCTCCTCTCTCTCCTCTCTCTCTCTCTCCTCTCTCCTCCTCCCCCCCCCTCTCCTCTCTCCCTCTCCCTCCCTCTCCCTTCCCCCCTCCCTCCCTTCCTCCCTCCCTCCCTCTCCTACTCCCTCCCAATCCATTCCTTTCCTCATTCTGTTCGCATATCTCAATCTTTTTCTCTTTCTTTGTCTCTGCCTCACTCCATCTCTCCCTCTGTTCCTCCCTTCTGTTCCCTCCTCCCCCCCACTCTCTTTCTGTCTCTTCTCAATCTTAGCAAAACTCCCCCCCTCCCCCCCCCCCCCCGAAAAAAAAAAAATAAAAAGATCATCAACAACAACAACAACAACAAAAAAAACCTTGGAGATTTCTGTGATGCCAGGAAAAATCCCCACGGCGCCCCGCCATCTTGTGGCCTCGTTTGTGTCGAGCAAGATCAAGTTGTCGTGGGATCCCCCCGGCAGGAACGCCGACCGCGTCACCAGCTACAACATCTACTACAACTTCACGGAACCCTGTGGTTCAGGTAGAGACTGTGGTAAGTCACCAGCTACACATCTACTACAACTTCACTGGGAACCCTGGGTTCAGGTAGAGACTGTGGTAAGTCACCAGCTACACCCTCTACTACAACTTCACTGGAACCCTGTGGTTCAGACAGAGACTGTGGTAAGTCACCAGCTACACATCTACTACAACTTCACTGGAACCCTGTGGTTCAGGTAGAGACTGTGGTAAGTCACCAGCTACACATCTACTACAACTTCACTGGGAACCCTGTGGTTCAGTAGAGACTGTGGTAGTCACCAGCTACACCATCTACTACAACTTCACTGGGAACCCTGTGGTTCAGGTAGAGACTGTGGTAAGTCACCAGCTACACCATCTACTACAACTTCACTGGGAACCCTGTGGTTCAGGTAGAGACTGTGGTAAGTCACCAGCTACACATCTTACAATCACTGAACCAGTGTTTAGGTAGACGTGGTAAGTCCCAGCTACACCATCTACTACAACTTCACTGGGAACCCTGTGGTTCAGGTAGAGACTGTGGTAAGTCACCAGCTACACCATCTACTACAACTTCACTGGGAACCCTGTGGTTCAGAAACGGTAGTCACAGACACCAAACTGGGAACCCTGTGGTTCAGGTAGAGACTTGGTAAGTCACCAGCTACACATTTACACTCATGGGACCTGTGTTAGACGACGTGTAGTCAGCAACCACTACTACACTAGGGAACCCAATATCCAATCCAATCCAATAATGGTGCTTTGAGCCCTGCCGACCACATAGGCCATATCAGGGCTATCGCCTCGTCACATATTAAAACTCGTATTAAAAGTGTGCAACTATGTACAGTTTAAAACGAGGTATAAAACCAACTCAACCATCCTTGCCTGTATCGACGTCCCGGTCGACCATAAGGGTCAGCCCAGGACGGCACTGGGAACCCTGTGGTTCAGGTAGAGACTGTGGTAAGTCAGGCAGCACAATTCTGTCCCTCTGTGTTTAATTAACCCTTACAGTACTGAATGTCTACCGACAATTACTTCCCCTATCCTGAATTTCTGCCCTGACACTCTCCCTTTCAGTCCTGTCAGCCAGTTTTCTGGTGATAATGGTAACAGAGGAGGATTTGTTTATAGTGGTTCGTTGTACGGTTACCGGGCATTAACGGGACTCAGGAAAATAGTTTTGATAAGGTAAACACTGCTTTTCCTTTCCCACGAGAAATTCATAAAACTTAGTGTGTGTGTGTGTGTGTGTGTGTGTGTGTGTGTGTGTGTGTGTGTGTAAGATTTACTGAGGAATCCTTTTTGCACTCTTCTGCACCTCAGAAACCCAGGAATTAAAGGCTGGTTTTCCTCCTTACAGGGCTGAAGGGTAGCAGGAAGCTGAGTCGGAAAACCGGCTTACCATACTGAAAGGGTTAAGAGGGGGGTAGGTAGGTGGGGACTAGGGGAGGTGGGGGAAGTTGAAATGGGTTTGGTGGGGTGGGGAAGGTGTTTGGATGGGTGTGTGGATAGGTGTGGTGTGTTTAGCAGGTGGTGGAGTTGAGTGAATGGGAGTGTGTGTTTCCATTCATTCGTATTGTTTTCTTTTTTCTTTTGTTTTTGTTCCTTGGAGAGAGCTGGGGGGTTCACCAAGGGTGAAATTTTGCTTATGGGACTATTTTCACTCTCCATGAAGGTAGCCGGATTCCAACTTTTTTGGATGTATGCTAGGTATGTTCATGTTTTCATTGCCTATTGAGCGCTGACATGAATGATGAGATCTTGAATATGCAGATTTGATCTTCTGCATGTGTATATACAGCCGCCGCTGTAGCCTAGTGGTTAGGGCGTTGGACTCGTAATCTAAAGGTTGCGGGTTCGATCCCAGCTTTCGGCTATGGCATTGTGCCCTTGGAAAAGGCACTTTACAGCTATTTTCTCACCCCACCCAGGTGTAAAAGGGGTACCAACCTTGTGTTGGGGGTTAACCCTGAGATAGACTGGCGTCCTATCCTGGGGGGAGTCTATGACTCTCAGTCGCTTAACGCCACAGAAACCGGGATAAGCACCGGCCTGATGAGCCTTAGGCTCGGGACAGACTTTCTATGTGTATATACACATTAAGGGAATTAAGTCACTGGCAGATCTGCACTTGAAGTTGACCTGGGCGATTGTAAAAATCCCCACCTTTAATTCACCAGACGCCACCGAGAATCAAACTCCACAACTTCATGGACCCCATGGGCTTGAAGTCTAGTGGTCTTGTAACCACTTGGCGATGGAGTCTGTTGTAATGTTTGCTTTGTTTTTTCAGACAAGTACTGTGGGCTTGAACCATGTGCTGAAGAATGTGGATGAGGACCATGCCTACCACATCTGGATGACGGCAGAGGCCTACAAGTTTGGCCAGAGCCAGGTGTCAGAGACCGTGTCCATCTCCACCAATGGTGAGCAACTCAGACACTTTTTTGTCTTTTTCAACCACTTGACTGCTCCTTTCCTGGAAATTTTCCGGGACTAAATGCGCACTCTTTACGCGAACAACCCAGAAAATTTTGCAGGATGATGAATTGAAGTCAACACACCAGCTTCCATGACTGCAATTAAGATGCTTGCCTTTATAACAAATAAACTGTGAGGTTCTGGGTTCAATTCCCAGCTTTGCCCATTCTTCTCAGTTTGATGAGAAAATCAAATTAAATCTCATTGAAGTCCGTCAGATGAGACTATGAACCAAGGCCCTATATGCGAATGAACCCTGAACATCTTGCACACATGTTAAAAACCCATTCCACCTTTTGGAAGAGTAGGCCATTTCGTGCCAGGAGGAATAGATGACAATTTAAAAAAAAAAATGCATGCACACAGGTGTCATGTTTAGATACCATCCTGAAGTTGGAATGCAGCTACCTAAATGGTGAGGGGGGAAAAATAGTCATGTACCCAGAAATCTCAGTATTGATGAACCTCAGAGCTCTTGCTGAGGAGCGTAAAAAAAAGAAGAAAAAAACAGGGTCTCTGTAGTGGAGTGGTTAGCATCCTGGAGCTGGTGTGATGAAAGATAGTCACAGTTGTGCCACTGCACTTGTTCCAGCTGACCTCTGAAAGGTCAGAGGTAATGGTGTCCCATAACTTATGCGGTCGTCGGGGAGCAAGATGTCAGAGACCTCAGCTTTCCAAGGGGCCAGCATATTGAGGGCGGCGCCCATCTCCACTCCGTCGCTGCTTTACCTTCCCTGACCCTAAAGAGGGCAGGTACCCATTTACAGCTGGGTGAACTGGGGGAAACAATGGGAAGACAACGTTAGAGAGCAGACTGGCCTTTAATGGAACAGTTTGCTATGAAAGGCAGAGGACTGCAGGAAGTGGAGGAAGCTGGTTGCAAAATCTTCAATGGTGCCCCCACAGTCTGCAGGACTATGGGATAAGTAAAGAAGAAAAGAACTAGGGGACTGTCCTGAAGGCAAGGTGCGTAAACAGTCACCCACCCACTTGGTAACCACGCTCAATGCTGCTTAACCTTAGCTTGGGAAAGCGAGTGCTCTGACTGACCACATAGCTATTCTGTCCTCTAGCTGACTACTGCTGTGTGACAAAATCACATGTGAAGAACTGATCCAACTGCAGTTCATCTGCTCCATACTGATACAATTGCAGTGCTGCCCTTCCCCTTATACTGCATTCTCAACTGATGACAATATCATGCAAAATAACAAGAAGTTATTAATAATTAAGCAGGAACTAACTATGATACTATTTATATTGGAGGTCCTTTGTGGCTGATTCACTTTGAACAAAAATTGTTCAGAATGAGGAAGAATTTCAATGAAACAAGCATCTTGATTCGTAGATGAGTGTTGGCACCAAGAGACAGATCCATGGATACATATGTATTATGTTCCCAAAGTTGGCATGCAGTTGCCTTTATGGTGGGTAAAAATGGTTGCACATGCAAAATTGCATCATGGGTAAACTTCTGAACTCTTGCTGAGGAACAAACAAAATGAATGTGTATATTAAGTGAGCGTGTGTGTGTGTGTGTGTGTGTGTGTGTGTGTGTGTGTGTGTGTGTGTGTGTGTGTGTGTTTGTTGTGTGTGTGTGTGTGTGTGTGTGTGTGTGTGTGTGTGTGTGTGTGTGTGTGTGTGTGTGTGTGTGCATGCATGTGCGTGTGTGTGTGTACATACAAGCATGCGTATGTATGAATGCCGGTGTTAGTACTTTAAGTGATATATCTGTTTGTGTATACATGTGTTTATATAAGTATTTATTTGCACCAATATGTGGATATATCTGTACACGTGCCTGTATGCCTGTCTTCCTGCATGCGTGTGTAAAAGTGTGCAAATATCGAAGAGAGTAAGAGTGTGTGCACTGTGTATGTATGATCACATATTGCATGCCATTTTGAGCCATTTTGTGCAGTTTTCTTGCCATTTTGTGCCAATTTCATGTGCTATATTGATGCAGTTTCATGTGCCATTTTGTGCCAATTTCACATGCCATTTTGTGCCATTTTCACGTACCATTTTGTGCCAACGCCATGTGCCATTTTCTGCCATTTTCCCTCTTCTCTCCATGCCAGGTGCACTACCACCACCGCCGACACGGTTGCGTGTGGAAAGTGTCAAGGGAACAACGGTGGTCGTCAGTTGGGTGGCACCCACGTCTGGCACTGTGAGGGCGGAGGCCTTTGCTGTGTACTACAAACCTCGCAATGCCATCAGAACTTCCAAGGTCGGTCTACTGTTCCTTCTTCTTCTTCTGCTTTGTCAAAAGCGCAGACAGCATCTATTGTTGTCTGTCATGAGCGAAAATGCGTTACGCTGCTGTTAAGCGCCTGATAAGTCTGGCCCAGTGCTTCAGACTTTGGTTTGGCAGAGGAAATGTTGTCCTTTAGGTCTTTGTGGAGGAAAGGCAGGAGAATGGACTAAGAAGAAAGAAAATAGACAAAAGGGAGGTGACAGGAAGAAAAACTATAAGACAAACAAAGAGAGGGATAAAAAAGAGGGAATTCCTTGCAAAGAATTTACAGAAGGTGGGCATGCGATTTATATTGAGAGGCCCCTGGCGTCCCTTTAAGAGAAGTCTGCTGTTTGGAGGGTGTGTTTGTTTGTTAGTATGTGTGCCTCTCCAAGATCTCTATTCTCTTGGGTCTGGAGTGAGTTCTGTAGTTGCACCTCCACACCCTGTAGTGTGAGTGTTCTCTTGATGGGGGCATGGGGCAGGATGGGCACAGCCTGTAGTTGCACCTCCACACCCTGTAGTGTGAGTGTTCTCTTGATGGGGGCATGGGGCAGGATGGGCACAGCCTCAAGCTGTGGTGAATGCAGCAGGGGCATGGACGACCAGCCTGATAACAAAACTAAGTTCTGATAACAAAACTAAGTTCTGATAACAAAACTAAGTTCTGATAACAAAACTAAGTTCTGATAACAAAACTAAGTTCTGATAACAAAACTAAGTTCTGATAACAAAACTAAGTTCTGATAACAAAACTAAGTTCTGATAACAAAACTAAGTTCTGATTACAAAACTAAGTTCTGAGCATCCCTTCACCAAGAGGGGTTACAGGCTAGACTGGTGATGAGCTGCTCTGAAGTCAGAACGTGTCAGCTGAGGCCAGCAGGCAGACCTCCTGCAGAGTCACAAACACAGGAAAAGACCAGGCGCTATGCACACCACCCAATAGGGAATGCAGAAGTAGTTTGTGTGTGTGGTTTAACCTAAGTTTGTGAGATACATAATGGCTTGAGTTTCAATCCCTACCAACACCTACAAATCTGCAAGTATTTAAAGGTAAATGTAAAGGTGTTCCCACAACCTATGCAGTCAATGGGGAATGAGGTGTTGGAGACCTCAGCTTCTCCAGGGACCAGCATCTTAAGGGCGGCGCTTATCTCCTCTCCCTCACTGCTTTACCTTCCCTGACTCTAAAGAGTTCAGGTACCCATTACAGCTGGATGAAATGGGGGACTGTAATGAAGCCAAGACGTGTCAACAGTCATCCATCCACTTGGTAACCACATTCATTGCTGCCTAACCTTAGCTTAAGGAAAGCAAGTGCTCTGACTATGGAGCTATCCTGTCCCCATCTGCATGTATGTACATGTGTTCAAATATGTGCATACTGGCATTCTTGCATGTAGATCAAGGGTCTGACTGGCCATTGAGCTCTGTGCCCATACCACACAGATGTGCGTACAAGAACACACTGATGTATTTTCTTCAGAACCTGACAACAAAGACGAGGATTACGCTGAGGAATTTGAAGCCTCTCACAGAGTACGAGGTGTACGTGGCAAGTCGTACCATGGCAGGGGAAGGCAGGAAAACTGCCTCCGCCCTCTTCACCACTGAACAAAGAGGTGTTGTGTGTGTGTGTGTGTGTGTGTGTGTGTGTGTGTGTGGTTGTGTGTGTGTGTGGTTGTGTGTGTGTGTGTGTGTGATGTGTGTGTGTGTGTGCAGTGTGTGTGTGTGTGTGTGCATGTGTGTGTGTTTGTGTATGTGGTGTGTTTGTGTGTGTGTGTGTGTTTGTGTGTGTGTGTGTTGTGTGTGTGTGTTTGTTTGTCTGTGTGTCTGTGTGTCTATGTGTATCTGTGTGTCTGTTAGTGTGTGTCTGTGAGTGTGTGTCTGTGTGTTTTAAATTTTTTAATGTAAAATCGTATGATTTGAAGATAATGAATAAGCAGTCATGTGTAGTTGGAATGTATGACTGTTTTCAAGTCCTCACCATATAGGCAGCCATACTCCATTGTCCGAAGATTTTTTTCTCTCCTTAAAATGGAGAGTATGGGTTGTCATGCTAGGAGCTTGTCATGGATAAAGACAACCTCAACATGACATTTCAAACCATAAACAACATTTTGATGTTATCTGTGACACCTGGCTTACATCAGTATCTGAGAAGCTGTTAGTCTGGGTCATGATGTCTGGGTCATGAATTTGTTAACCTTTTCCCTACAGGTTGCCCACTGTAGGGCAGCCAACCATCTCCTAGCCCTTCCCTATGTAGCACCCACCACTGGGCTACAGAAGCATACAAGTGAGCACAGTGCACATGTACAGGGAAAGAGGGGTTCTCTCCCTTAACTAGGGAAAGAGTTAAAGCCATCAATTGTTATTGGCTGTGTATGTAAGAATACGTTGAATGCAAGTGCTTTGACTTGTTTTTACTAGATATAGCGCTATATAAATTCAATTTATCATTATGTCACTATTATGATGATGATGATGGTGATGATGATGATGATGATGATGATGATGATGATGATGATGATGATGATGATATCTAAGTGACAGTTTTGTCATTATTTCTTGTTTTATTCAAAGTAATTTTGTTCCGCCATTACTTTAAGAGTTCAGAGCTGTTACACTTTAAAACAGATATGAACATGGGATCAAGTCACAATGGTTTTTCATCTTTTTTTTTCTTTTCCAGATTTAAATGAGCCAGGCGCGGCAAGACAAAGTGAGTACACATGTTTGTCCATACCAGTGGTCATAGTGTTTTATATTTTGCTTTGCATTTTTGTCTTTCTGTCACTCACAAGGAAAAAAACCCAACAACAATTATATTGTCAGAAAAGTCAACTTGGTGGTGGATTTTTGGTCAAGCATAATGCACCTGTATAGTGTATGAGAGGTTCGTAGATTACATTTTCCAAAGATAGTTTTCTTCTATTATTGTGAGTTTTTCTTTTTAAGTTTTTCAGAACATTTTTGCATCGGTACTGACACAGAGCTTCATGTAAAAAAAAAGAGAGAGAAAGGAGGTAAACATTTCTTGTGTATATGTGTTTTTAAAATTTTAAAAAGGTTTAATTCAAGGAAAATGGAATAAGCCTTTTACCTTTTTAATCAGTTTCGTATGCATGTGGTTGTGCCGTTTATCTTCGTTTTTTTTTTTTATTTTTTTATTTTTTGTATTTCAAGGATAATGGAATAAGTGCTCATAGCTCTGTGTGTGTGTGTGTGGTGGGGTGGTGTGTTGTGTGTGTGTGTGTCGTGCGTGCGTGTGTGCATGTGCGTGTGTGCGCTTGCCTGTGGGCATGCATGCTGTGGTGTGTCGTGTTCGTGGGTGCAGGTGCATGCTGTGTGGTGCTGTATGTGCGCTTTCCTGTGGGCATGCATGCCTGTGTGTGTGTGCAGCAGCGACAGCTCTGTCAGGGGACAGGTTGCAGGCATTGTGTTGGCTGTAATTGTCGTTATCGCGTCAGCATACTGCTCTTTGTGCTGCTCTACAGGTGGGGTCAAGTAATGAATTGTGTGTGGTGTGTGTGTGTGTGTGTGTGTGTGTGTGTGTGTGTGTGTGTGATGTGTGTGGTGTGTGTGTTGTGTGTGTGTGTGTGTGTTGTGTGTGTGTGTGTGTGTGTGTGTGTGTGTTGTGTGTGTTGTGTGTGTGTGTGTGTGTGTGTGTGTGTGGTGTGTGTGTGTGTGTGTGTGTGTGGAGTGCAGTCATAATGATTTACAGCATGTCTGCAAATCAAGCCCTAGTAGCTTACAGGGCAAAATAAGAAGAAATTTAGGAACGGGAAAGGTAAAGCAGCGTGATGGGATGGAGGAGATGGGCACCACCCTCAATATGCTGGCCCTTGAAGAAACTGAGGTCTCTGACACCTCGCTTCCCAAAAACCACAAAGGTTATGGGAACACCTTTACTTTGAAATGTTTTTTTTTTCCTCACAGATTTTCCTGATTTACAATTGCTAAGGGTTCTGTGAATTTTTTTCTGTATAAAAGTACTTTCAAGAACAGCAGAATGCTATGATCTGAAATAAGGCTGTCCCCCTCTGTTGTCAAAACTATCCAGTCTGTATGGAATTTTACACAATGTGTGTGTGTGTGTGTGTGTGTGTGTGTGTGTGTGTGTGTGTGGTGTGTGTGTGTGTGTGTGTGTGTGTGATAAAGTTGTGTCTGGCCAGACTAAGGAGTGTTATATTCCTATTTTTATGTAGATTTGTTCCATCAAACCATGATAGACAACCATTTAAAGAGTTGACGTTTGGACTTGAATTCACTGAGAGGTATAATCCATCTTATTTTTTTTTAAACAAAAGTTAGTTTTGATGAGTTTATTTCTCTTGATTCTTTTTCTGACCATAGCTAAATGATAAGATTTGATACACTTCTTTTTCTCCTTCTACTTCTCTTCCCTTCCTTCCTTCCTTCCTTCCTTCCTTCCTTCCTTCCTTCCTTCCTTCCTTCCTTCCTTCCTTCCTTCCTTCCTTCCTTCTCCATCCTTCCTCCCTTCCTTCCTTCCTTCCTCCCTCCCTCCCTCCCTCCCTCCCTCCCTTCCTTCCTTCCTTCCTCCCTTCGTTCGTTTGTTTGTTCGTTCGTTCGTTCGTTCCTTCCTTCTTTCCTTCTTTCCTTCCTTCCTTCCGTCCTTCCTTCCTTTCTTCCCTTCCTTCCTTCCTCCCTCTCCTTTGCAATTCTCTTGCTTCTTCGTCTTTTGTGTTTCCTGGCTATGCTAAATTCCATATTGGGTAGAATGCGCAGTGCCTGGTCTTGTCATGTGCCTGTAACTCTGCAGATGGTCTGCCCATTAGCCCCAGCCGACACCTTCCCACTTCAGAGCAACTCATCAGAAAGTTTATAAGAGAAAAATGTTCAGATTTGCGTGAAAATATGCAGGAGAATGGGCTGGGTAGGCAGAAAATATGTACGAGAGGGGGAAGATAGAGAGGTGAGAAGAAAGACAGGGAACAAAGGGAGTGACAGAAAAAAGAAAATTTCTGGCACAGAATTTCCAGAAGGTGGGAATGTTGTTTATAGTGAAAGTGATTTGTGAAATGGGATAGAACGAAACGAGGGAGAGAACTGTGGAGATTCAAACTGAGTTGTTGACCTTCGCCAATGGTGTGCAGGAGTCACGTGGGGAAGAAGAGCCAGGCTGAGACTGTGTCCTTTCAGAACCCATCCTATGGCAACCAGCAAGTTCACGTGAGTTTTGGTCTTTGGCTGTCAGATTGCAGAGAAAGTGTGTGTGTGTGTGTGTGTGTGTGTGTGTGTGTGTGTGTGTGTGTGTGTGTGTGTGTGTGTGTGTGTGTGTGTGTGTTCTATTTTTTATATTTATTCTTTTATATCGAAGATAATGGAATAAGCAATCCTTTGCTTTTTTACATCCAGTCCCTGTATGTGTACAGTTTTGTAAATGTCATCTCTTCCCACCGGCACATGATGGCCTGCTCTTACTAAAAGCGGAACAGGATTAAACGTGTGTGCAAGATGTTCTGCGTACGTTCATACACAGGGCTTCGGTTTACAGTCTCATCCGAAAGACTTTTGGGGGAAGTGGAGTCAGCACAGATGTTAACTCCAGAGGAAAAATAAAATCTGTTAAGTTAAAATCTGTTCCACCTTTTGGAAGAGTAGGCCATAGCATGCTATAGAAACAGATGAAAAGAAAAAAACTTGTGTACATTGGTGTTGTGTTGTAGTCATGATCCTGGAAGTCAGAATACGGTTACCTGAATGCTGAGCAAATGGTCACATATGCAAAATCTCTCCATTGCTAAACCTTGGAGCTGTTGCCAAGAAATGAGGGGGAAAAGTTGAATGGACAAAAACTGGGCAATAAACCCAAAAGACAAAAACTGTGCAATAATAAAAAAAAAAGACAAAAACTGTGCAATAACCCAAAAAGACAAAAACTGTGCAAGAACCCAAAAAGACAAAAACTGTGCAATAACCAAAAAAAGACAAAAACTGTGCAATAACCCCAAAAGACAAAAACTGTGCAATAACCCCAAAAGACAAAAACTGTGCAATAACCAAAAAAAGACAAAAACTGTGCAATAACCCCAAAAGACAAAAACTGTGCAATAACCCCAAAAGACAAAAACTGTGCAATAACCAAAAAAAGACAAAAACTGTGCAATAACCAAAAAAAGACAAAAACTGTGCAATAACCAAAAAAGACAAAAACTGTGCAATAACCAAAAAAAGACAAAAACTGTGCAATAACCAAAAAAGACAAAAACTGTGCATAAAACAAAAAAGACAAAAACTGTGCAATAACCCCAAAGCACAAAAACTGATGCAATAACCAAAAAACCAGCAAAACTGCGCAAAAACCAAAAAAAGACAAAAACTGTGCAATAACCCAAAAGACAAAAACTGTGCAATAACCAAAAAAAGACAAAAACTGTGCAATAACCCAAAAGACAAAAACTGTGCAATAACCCCAAAAGACAAAAACTGTGCAATAACCAAAAAAGACAAAAACTGTGCAATAACCAAAAAAGACAAAAACTGTGCAATAACCCCAAAAGACAAAAACTGTGCAATAACCAAAAAAGACAAAAACTGTGCAATAACCAAAAAAGACAAAAACTGTGCAATAACCCCAAAAGACAAAAACTGTGTAATAACCCTAACAGAAAAACAGTGTGAAAAAAAGAAAAATCCCCCAAAGACACAAAAGCGGTTGGTTGGGTGTGTTTCAGATCGGGGGCTTACCACCCAACAATCCCTACGACAATGTCATGGAGCCTCAGACCCAGCCCGAGGAAAACGGCAGCTTTAACTACGCCCGCCTCAAGGAGGACCCTGCCCCTCCCTCCCAACTTCCCGCCAAGCCAGACTCCGCATACGCCACCCCCACAGATCCTGGTGGCATCACGCTGGATGTAGACAGCAATGGCACGGGGAAAGAAGCGGTGTCGGGAAATGATTTGAAAAATGAGTCTCAGACCTAAAGCTCTACTCCAAGGACATGTTGTACAATAAGTGAAAAGACTGATGAAAATGGATTATACACGCAAAAAGTGTATGAAGAAAAGGTGTTTTGTTGTCATAGATATTTTAATCATGTTACTTGCATTTTGTCCAGATGGTTTTGTATGTGCTGCTTTGAAATGTTGATTATATACTGTAGTTAAAGAAGATGAAGAAAATTGTCTTGGACCACAGACAAAAACCAGCCAAGCAAGGATGATGATAAGATTGTTTATGATGAGAAGGTTTGGATTATGAGCTATGCAACCATCTGAAAAGAAACCTGTTGGTTAGTGGACTGGTCATTTCATTTACAATTTTATTTTCTCGGGTATGAAATCACCAGCCACATTTTTTAACACATATCAAGAAAATCAAACTTTCCCTTTTTGATGCAAATATCCTGTGTTGTGAAAGACAGTGCAGATACTGTCATGCCATTTGCACAGTCCTTGAACCATGCAGCAGGTGACAGTTGTTAATTATTCCATCTATCAGCCAAGTTTTGCCAAAGCATTGTGTCACTGAGGTGTTGTACACATCTGCCTTCTGTTAAGAGTTCATATATTTTTTGATTTGAATAATTTTTGTTGTTGAATCTTTGAAACTGTATGAATAGTTATGGTTTTACCCCTGAGCTGGGGTGAGTTTTTTTTTAGAATTATTTTCCTCATCTTTTGTCCACATTTATCAGGGTACGGGCTTTTCTCCAATAAAAAATCAAAATATTCTACACACCCATTTTACACAATCACACAGATCCATTTCACTCAGTCACACAGACCCATTTTACTCAGTCACACAGACCCATTTCACACAGTCACATAGACCCATTTCACACGGTCACACAGACCCATTTCACACAGTCACACAGACCCATTTCACACAGTCACACAGACCCATTTCACACAGTCACACAAACCCATTTCACACAGTCACACAGACCCATTTCACACAGTCACACAGACCCATTTCACACAGCCACACAGACCCATGCAGGTAATTTGACCTGTGCATACATGATTTTTTTTGCATCTTCCCTTTTTAAAAAGTTAAATAGAAGTTGGGTGCAAGTGCCAGTTCTACATATGTATGAAACATATCACACCTGCTTTACTGTGTTATATGAAACATGACAAGTGGCCAGGTACTGGTTGTGTGTAGCTATCACTGATGTGTGTGATCTGATTTTTGTTCTTGTACGTATGATTGTTTTACACTTGCCACAGTGATGGAGATCTGAGCATGTTTATTATCACTGTGACATGTTCTTAACATATCTTTTTTGTCCAATATGAAAACATATCAAACCATTTATGCAATGTTTAATGTTTCTATGGTGGATATATATATATATATATATATATATATATATATATATATATATATATATATATATATATATTGTTTTGAGGGTTTTTTTTCCTCAGAAAGGTATGATTTTGATATACTCTTATACAAATCTTAAAGACTTGAGCACAAGAACTTAAAAAAAAAGATTATCAATATTCAAAAATGCAAAGAATCTATTGACCTTATTAGTACTTAATGTTGTAGATCTGCCAGTGAATTAGCTTTGTAGCTTTGCAAAACATGGGGGAAAGTGTTTTTCACCTGTGGTCATTTTGTTTGATGCTGTGATGGAGTCCCTGCTCCCCACACAACAGCTAGAGAAAGGCCCCACACATGACCTTGACCTTAGATACAGAGGGAACGAAACTATACCCACAAGTGAAGTTAAAAATCCTGCAATCTTCTCCTGAAGGGCAGTTTCAGAATTGAAGACAAGAAGAAGCCTGGTATGATACAACCATCGCATAAACATTCAAGAAGAAGTGACAAGAACTTCAGGAAGAAAAGGTATCATCCAAAAAGGAGGAAAACTGTGTTGCTATAGTGAACTTGGAAGTGATTAACCGACAACATTGTCTTCCTCTCCGTTTCAGTTTGGATAGGTATTGCAGTGTGGCTACTTCACGAGCTGTATTCTGCCAAAGAACAGTATGTGATTTTGAATGGACTGACTTGACAGGTGCTTAACGGCAGTGCAATGCATTTTCACTCATATAACAGACATTAATGTTGCTGTTTGAGCATTTGACGACGAAGAACAAAAAGAAAGGACTGATTTAGGCATAATTCTTGAGTCAGACTGGTACATGGTAACTGTCAAGGTAGTGTTCTGCGGGCCTTTCTCTAATGCTTTGTCATACTGTGATTATGATTGTGTGGGTTTTATAAGATGGTCAGCAGGCTTCAGTCAAGCTCTGGCATTATTCTTACTGTTGTTGTTGTTGTTGTTGTGGTAACAGCCGGTGGTAGGAAAGAGAGTGGATTGTGATAAACTGATATCAGATGGCATCATCCCAGTGAAGATTGAAGGTCACATGATGACGTCATCCCAGTGAGATTGAAGGTCAATGATGACGATCCATGAAGTGAAGTCACATGATGACGTCATCCCATGAGAAGTCAGATGTATCCATGAATATAGAAGTCAGATCACCATGATTGAGTCACTATACATCCCAATGAAGATAGAAGGTCACATGATGAGTCATCCAGTGAATATAGAAGGTCATGTGATAGCATCCACCTGACCTGTGTGTCCTCTATATTATTCCATATCTGTTCTGGAAATTTTTTATTAAATGTGAAAATATGATTCCGATTGTCAAAATCCAATTTTTTCAACAACAAACATGTCATTCTCTCACCTCCCCCCCCCCTTCTCTCTCTTATACCCCCCCCCCCCCCCACACACACATTATGACATACAAACATATATACACACACATACACCTATCTTAATATCTTCCTTTATGGAAACTTGAAAAAAATCTGAACAGTATTCCGTTATCAGACGTGTTAAGATTTGCTAGTTGGTGAGAAGAAACAAATGGTATGTATTTTTGCATTGTTTGAGGTGCATGGTTCAATTGTCGTTAAATTAGAAAGAAAAGTGTGTTTTTTTTCTATGCATAAACTTGCTAGGATTGTGTGTATACTACATTACCTGTATACATCAGGTAAGTGGCCTGGATACCTATGTACAATAGGTGAGGTTTGTAAAGAGCTTTGGTGAATTTTTCTTTAATATGTAATTTTTTTTATCATTGATAGAAAAAATTTTGATAGCTAGAATTATACACCATGAACTATGCCTTTTTGAAAAAAACCAACCCAATCTTTAAAAGTTGATGTAATGCATTGTTGAGGAAGACTGATGCACTGTAGTTGTGTAACTGATTTTCAGCTACTGTGGCATAACTATGCCTTTTAAATTTTAGACACGATACCCACACATGGATTGTTTGGGTTGTTAGGATATAAAAAAAAAGTCAAATCAAATCAAATCAGATCCTATCCAGTCCAATTAAAATTTACAGAGCCCATACCACTACCAGACCTGACGTGATGTGACTTGTATTTAACACAGTTGTCAGTTTCCCTTACCTCAGCTGCTGTCCATTCCATTCTAGCCCAGGTGGGGCCAGCCAGTGTTGATTGCAGCAGGAACTGATCATTCTTGGACTTGGCAGTTTCATGAAGGGAGGGGCATGGGGGTAAAAGAAAGAGGTGCACTGATTTTAGCACTGGGCCCTGGGCCATTGACTGAGTTGGGCTGAATAAGTATGGGATGATTTTTCTCTGAGCTCTTTGAAGAGTTGTTGGGGCACTGCACTGAATTCATGGTATGGGCAGGTTGAACATGGTGGAGTCCGCACTTCTCCAGGTAGAAGATGCATGCTGGGTGTGGTGTGTGCCGTTTTCATAACTATGATCTTTGTACTTTGAAATGATCACCAGTGCCATGCACTCTGATCGTAACTTGTGTTGAGTTACATTGAGGAGCAAGATGGTTCAGCATCCATGATGACAGACTTCTCATCTCAGTGATCTTAGAGTCATGGGTCTGAACCTTATTATCCCCCTTGTTAACAGAGGTTGCAGATTTTAACCATTTTATATACAGACCTGCCAATTTATAAAGACACCTTGTTTTCCTTCACTTCTGCAGCAGATCAAGGCAGTATTTACCTGAAAGGTAGGCCATTCATAGTTATCAGCATTCTGTGGGTTGTGGAACCTGCAATACTCAGTTTGCTCCCAAGATGCACTTGGTAAGCATTTTCTGAATAATTATGTGAGCAACACACTTGGTGACCTGAACTATTGTTGTTGTAATGGTTGGATGTTCCCCAGCTTAACACCCTGAGGATCACCGGGAACATGCAGAGTGCTCACACTCCTCACATCTGGGAATCACTGTGAGACTGTTTGTACACACTGGATGAGAAGTTTGCTTGTATAATATTTGGCTATTTTCAAGTACCCTACGGTATAGTCAACCATATTCCAACTTCAGAGGCTTTTTGTCTTTTTTGGAGATGCTAATTGTTTGACTAAGGGCTTGTGATGTAAGTGGGATTTTCTTAAGGCTTATGGTGATGCCTTTGGGGAAAAATTCAAATGGAAAACTACGCATTTTGGATAGTGCCAGTTCAGCTTATTCTGAAAGAGAAAATAACTTAAGAAGGGTTATCAACAATCTTGCCAGTATTTCTCAGTGTAAATATTTTACTGCCAAAAATTATCACAGGGTAATACAATGTTGAAACAAAGTGGCATCTTTTGTCACATTGAGCAGTATGTAAACCTTTTTGTGTCACATTAATTCTTGCTTTTGATGTCACACCTGACTCAAGACTAGCATTCTGCTTTTATTTTCAGGACTGACAACAGCGAGATGGGTCTTTGGGGTTTTCAGTCACCCATTCCGCCAATATTCCTTCATTCTGTTTGTAACCTAGGAGGACAGATTACAGTCATGCCTAGGCTAACATTACGTAAAAACTTGCAATACTAAGTTATAAAGATTACAAAGATACATGCTCACCATAACAGGAATATGTATTATTATAAAGAATGCTAAAAGATTGTCCAGGGTTTATCATGAAACAGGGTGTTTATATAGAATCTGCAGCCAGACATTTTTTTTTTTTTTAATTTACTTAATCTTTCTATGTGTGGACAGCTGAGTTGGAGATGTTTGTTGGTCAGGCATTTATTGCAAGACATCCTCCAAGGGGCTTTGTCCTATGACACAGACCAATGTGTCACAAGTCCATGGACTTGTCCAGTGACTGGAGTTGTGTGCTCCTGATCTGACAGTCATTGAGGACAAAGACAGAGTCTCCACAAAGTGTTAGTGGAAGGAAATGTCCATGGGTTGTATGTCACATTGGCTCTGCCTCTTTGGACCCAGAAAGGCGTTTGTAATTGTGTGAAGCTTTTTCTGTTCCTGGGCTGAGCTCCGAGGTTTACCAATGGTGAGATTTTTTGTGTATGGGACCATTTCAACCCACCATTAGGGTAGCTGGATTCCTTCTCTGCATATATATATATATATATATATATATATATATATATATATATATATATATATATATATATATATATATATATATATATATTTGTTTATGTTGTTGTCGCTGGCTTTTTTGTTGTTGATTTTTTGGTATGTGTGTGTGTTTATAAAGTATGCATCTACCAGTCATTTAGTCCGCTTGCTATTTTTCTTCACAGTGGTCCATTTTTTTCTGACTTGTCAGTATTCTGCCAATATAGGATCCCCTCCTCTGGATTCTGACAGTCCCTGCATGCAGCAGGAGCTGAGGTGACAGGTGAGGGAGGACAGGTACAGGGTCTGTAGCACTGGACAATGACTACATGCCCTGTGTGAGGAAGCTGGGGTCATTGCTGTTTTGTTCCTGAAGAGTATTTAGATTTGATCAGGGAGTGGTGTACATCTCACCATTGTCATTGTCAGGCATGAAATCAGTATTTATTTATTTATCTATCTATCTATCTATCTATCTATCTATCTATCTATCTATCTATCTATCTATCTATCTATCTATCTATCTATCTATCTATCTATCTATCTATCTATCTATCTATCACTCTCTCTCTCTCTCTTCTATCTATCTATCTATCTATCTATCTATCTATCTATCTATCTATCTATCTATCTATCTATCTATCTATCTATCTATCTATCTATCTATACCCCTGAAAACTTGACAACCAGTTCCCTCCATTCCTCTCTCTGTTCTGGTGGCTTAGCATTTCTGAAAAAGTCGATATTTCAAATAGAAATAAATTATTGGTAGTGTAGAAAAATTACACAATCCTCTTGCAGTTTTACTCAATTTTTTTCAATGCCTGCAGACAATCACCCTCACCTTGACATATCTCATTGTCGGGTCGATCCTTAAGGCACTACTGAAGGTTTTGTAACCAGCTCCCGCCACTCCTAGCAATTGTCAGCTTTCAGTAGTACGTCATTCCCCTCTCTTTTCATCCTTTTCTCTGTCTGCCTTTTTGTCTCCTTCCTTCTACAATTCCTGGTATGACGGTCTTGGCCAGTCCAGATGTTCATGTGTAATGCCTGTATACCACTTCATTTTTTTTTCGCACTGAAATCAGGAGCTCTTCATACGATCCGATGGCCCTTTCAGTTCTGGTTTTCACTTCTCTGATGGTTATGTTATCTCTATATGAGATACAAAAAAGTTTGCGAAAGCATCTCATCTTCATTGCTACCCAGGCAGTGCCACACAACCACTATAAATGGAAAGATGGGTGTTCTTGACATTGGGACGCCCTCTTGGCCACTATTCAGTAGATTGTGATTGTATGCCTAGGGTTTAGTTTTAGCTGTAAATGGGTACCTGCCCTCTTTAGGGACAGGAAAGGTTAAGCAGCAAACTGTTTTGTTTTTCCCACCCCCACCCCCGACTTTGTTTTGCATATGCAGGCATTGAATTCATGCAAATTCTCTCAATCTACACTCATACATTTGAAATGAATTTATTTATTCTTGGGAATGTGGGGGTTTTTTGTTTGTTCGTTTTTTTTGCATGTATAGCCATTTTTTTTTTGGTTTCACCAGAAAGGCAGCTGTACTCTGTTTTCCTGGAGATAAAACTGTTACACAAAACAGATTCCCGAGAAAGAAACGCTGTACTATGAGTTTGGTTGTACTTCTTTTGTTCCACATTGATTCATGTGCTGTTTTGTTAATGGCGTTTTGGTCTCAAAATGGCAGCGCCTGTATGTACGTCTTTATTCATTTTGTTTTTACTTTTAATTCTGAATACATTCCATTTGATGATGTTGTTACTATTTAAGCTGTCTTATAGGTTTTCTTTATGTCGATTGTACTTTTTGTGGGTTTTTGTTTTCGTGGGTATCCAAATGTGAAAGATTTAAGAATTTCAGTTATTTTTTGTTTTCTGGCTTTATTGTTGGACATTGTGTATACTTATGGTACCAGTAATTGTGATGTTCATTCATTTCTTGAAGAGAGGAGATGGGGAAGGGTTGATCTGTAACTTTAACGTTGTGTATTTACTCAGAATCTCCTGTTGTGATTTATATGAAACCATAAGTTGTGACACACACAGTGCCTTTGTTGTGTGGAACATTCCATGGCCTGGGCATCTCCTGTGCGTAATATTTCAGCTGATCTGGTGCCTGGTCTGATTTGTGATGCTATAGCAAAACCACAGAGATTTAAAAGAACAGTGTTGTGGGGATCCTTCAGCGCAAGCCTCATTCGCTGTGAAGTAGGTTGTGATGTATAGGTATAGTAGAAATCTCGTTCAACAGATGTAGATGGGTTATTTGAAGGAAGCTGTTTAATGTCTTTATTGACTTGGTGTGTTTGAATGTAAAAAAGTATTTGTCCTCTGCGCAGATTTTGTAACTTATGTGAATTAAACCGTGTCTTTTGAAAACCATGATGCAATGCGCTTGTGTTTGTTTGTTTGTTTGGATGTATATTGTAATTGGGGACGGGAGAGCTCAGTGGTTAGACACTCACTTTCCCCCAGCCAAGGTTAAGCAGCATCTAGCGTGGTTACGAGTTGGATGGGTGACCTTTTTCGCGCCTTGGTTTCAGTGCAGTCCCCAGTTCACCCAGCTGTGAATAGGTACCTGCACTCTTTAGGGACAGGGAAGGTGAACCTACGAGGGAGAGGAGATGGGCGCCGCCCTCAACATGCTGGCCCATATATATAAATAGGATGGTGGCAGGATGGTTAAGACGTTCACCTGCCAATATGTAAACCGTGAGTTTCTGGGTTCGTACCCAGCCTCGCCCTTTCTTCCCAGTTTGACGAAAAAATCGAACTGAATGTCAAAATCATTGGGATGAGACTAGAAACCGAGGCCCCGTGTGCGTACGCACGCAGAACATCTTGCGCACACGTTAAAATCCCGTTCCGCCTTTCGGAAGAGCAGGGTATCGTGTGCCGGTAGGAGCGGATGACAAAATTATAAAAAAAAACCCAGCATGCACACAGGTGTCGTTCGGAGGTTTTGCTCTTTTTGCGTTTCTTTGCCTTGTTTTTGCTGCTTGTTTGTATTGTTTGAAATCAGTATTTTGGTGTACTCATTTTTAAAAAATACCAACAGAGTTGCTCCTTACTTTGCAGCCCTCATCTCTCATCTCATCGCCCCCTATACCCCCTTGTCTAAGTGAACAGACGTAAAATTGAAGACACACTCTCTATCAAGAACGTCAAAGTAGGGAAACCTCTCTACACACTTATGTCCCAGCTTACTTCAGTACTGCAGGACATTACACGAATTTAATTTCCATAGTCATCTCTCTCCCCGAGACAGCCGCGTAAGAGAGGACTGACGTCATGCCGCCTGCACAGCGGACCTGCCGGCTTTCTTCCCACAGAGAAACAGTGTCTTGGCAGCGGCCGTGAACCGCTGACTGAAGGCCATGTAGAAGACGAAGTTGACAGAGGAGTTGATGAGGTTGAAGAGGAGGGAGAGGGAGATGGTGGCGAAGGACAGGTTGCGGTAGCGGCCCACGTCAGAGAAGCCGTCCTTCTGGAACAAGAGGCGGGCCACCTGCACCACGATGGAGGGCAGGGAACACAGCACGAAGACCACGCAGATGCTGATCAACGTCTTGGTCACCTGACGCTGCTCCGCCGCCTTCTTCTCATCGTCCCTGCCCGCCGTCAGCTGCAGCCTGGTCTGACGACTGCGCAGCAGGGTCAGCAGGATGGCGGCGGTGCAGTAGGTCACCAGGACGACCGGCAGGTAGTTGAAGGGAACGGCCATCACCAGGTCGTTGTACAACACCACAAAGTCCAGGTTGTCTGAGGTGAACTTGGTGAAGGTGATGTACTTCACCGTGGCGTTGTATTTGGCACTGAACGTTTCGTGGATGTCGAACAAGAGGTAAGACTGAAAGCCCAAAGCGAAGGGAAGAATGGCTAAGACGACGCAGGCCACGAGGATTTTGTTGCGGGTGAGCAGGGTGGGTGCTTTGAGGGGGTGGAGGACAGCGATGTAGCGCTCCACAGCGATCATGCAGGTGTAGAGGCGGGACACCGTGCCCAGCTTGACGGCCACCATGATGGGCAGCGCCTTGTACTCCATCTCCAGGTTGATGGCCGACACCTCGTCCACGCGCCGGACGATGCACTCCGCCATGGGGCCGAACCAGAGGACGAGGTAGAGCAGGTCCATCAGCGTCAGCCCCGCCAGCAGCACGTGGGTCACCTCCCCCAGCCCCAGGTACACCAGCACGCTCATGCTCAGAACGTTTCCCGTCAGGCCCACCACAGTGAGGATTGGCTGAAAGCCGCAGGAAATGACGTCGTTGATGAGCATTCTGGTCTCTCGGGTGATCAATCCTGGTAAACTGTCGGGATCGGCGACTTCCGGTTGTATTGTAGAACTGGAGTTGAGGAAGTTCATTTTCAAGCCGGCAGCGTCCGCTGATTAGTGTTCTTCAAAGGCTGGATTTTCCAAAACTGGATGTGTCTGGTGGCTCAAATACCCTTCCACTTCAGAGTGACGGAGGCCTGGAACACGAAGTAGAGTATTTGTTATGAGCTTCTCCTAAATAAACCCACTTAACTGACGCACATAATTGGGACAGTTGAAGACCTGAACCAATGAAAAGAAACAAGAGTTTTATAGCAGCAAAATAATAGTGACCAGAGACAGAATGTTTCTTAGTCAACATCTGTCGTCAACATAGCACACATTTTATTTTAAATCATGGGCAACTGCATATTTTAAGGTTCAAACTGTGGATATTTATGAAATCGGAAATTTAGCTGAATACATTTTTAAAAAAGAAATGTTAGAAGCAAATATATCCAATCTGCCTTTAAATCAAATTTAGCGTGTTACAATAACGAAGCGTGAATTAAAACTGCAAACAAACTTTTTAAGATGTAGGCTATCAAGATGTAAGCACGTTCTGGTTCGAAGTTGAGTTAATTTCTTTTATTCCTCGCGTGTAATTTTTTTTTTCAGCCAGGCTATCGTCCCTTTAAAAGAAAACAGCAGAACAGCGACGAATAATATAATAAAATGAATATTTACGCATTGATGATAACTGAAGAAGAAAAAATTGAAACAAACAATACCCTGAAAAAAAAATCCATCCTACAACCCCACCCCCATCCTCCACCAACAATAACCCCCAGAAAAACAAACAAACAAAAGACAGAAACAAACAAACAAAAAAGCAAAAAAACCCAAACAAACGCCGCCCTACAGCAACGACAACAAACAAGAAAAAAACCATAAGAACCAACGAATGTACGATTGAAAAGATAAACAAGAACGTGGTTATATTCCCTACCAACCATCCCTACTAAAAGCCCTTAGGCGCAGGCCAAGATTCAGATCCGCATCATGAAACGCCCTACCCGTACCAAGTACCATCCCCCAACCCCCCAAACCAACAAACCAACAACATCAAATGGGGAAAAAAAAACATTATATGCACGCTAATACGCGCTTACTCAGACCTGCTGGCGTGCTCATTTAGTTTGTAAGAATATCTATCTATCTATCTATCTATCTATTATCTATCTATCTATCTATCTATCTATCTACATCTATCTTATCTATCTATCTATCTATCTATCTATCTATCATATCTATACACGCATACAGGATTGTAGGTTTTTATCACTCTAATATATATATATTATATATATATATATATATATATATATATATTATATATATCGTTATGTGTGTGTTGTCGGGTGTTGTGTGTGTGTGTGTGTGTGTGTGTGTGTGTGTGTGTGTGTGTGTGTGTGTGTGTGTGTGTGTTATAAATGAACACAGTTTAATTAGAAAAGTGTTCCGGTAATTGATTGCTTAACGTTTCTTTGTCTACACTCTTCATCTTTTCCCAATAGTTCACTTTTGTTCCGTAATTAACTATTGCACTTACAGCCAGTTGAAAATACAGTTGTTTGTCATTCAGGGCTTAAAAAAAAGGAAATAAGTAAACAAAGAAATAAAATAAATGTGTAGATGAACAAATAACAAAAACATTTTCATGTGCGGGAGCATACGCACACGTGCGCGCGGCGCCGCAGCGGGTAGTGTGTGCATGCGTGTGTGTGTTGTGTGTGTGTGCGTGTCGTGGTGTGTGGTTGTGTGTGTGTGTGTGTGTGTAGCCTATGTGCATGTGGGTGTTGCATGCGTGCCAACACATACACACACACACGCCACACACGCACGCACGCACGCACACACACACACACACACCACACACACACACACACACACACACACACACACACAGAAGCAGTGTATGGGTTGTGCATAGGCATATACCAGTACGTACATGTGTATAAGTATTCATTGCAGTGGATGTATGAGCGCGCGAATATGTGCATGTAAATGCACAGGGGTGTGCATGTTTATGTGCTTGAGTGCGTGCACACATGTGTGCGCGTGACAACTCTGTGTGTGTGTGTGTGCATACTTATGTATGGATGTGTGTGTGCGCGCGTGTGTGTGTGCACGTGCATGGACGCTCGGGCATGTGTTCTAGTATTAGACCCCCCCTTTCTCCCCTCACACACACACACACACACACACACACACACACACACACACACACACACAACAACACACACACAAACAACACACACACACAACACACACAGACAGACAGACACACACACATACAAACACACACATACACACACACACACACACACACACACACACACACACACACACACACACACAGACACACACACACACATACACACACACAGATAACTCGCTCGGGCACATGTCGGCCTATAGCAACAAAAACAGAAAACGGTAGCGCATCACGCGCATGTATACTACGCTACACGTGTGTTCGACCGTGTGCTTGGGAGCATTGCAAGGATGGAGACTTGACTGTGATGTGAATTAAAGCCAGTGCGCACTTTGAATCAATATCTTCCTTCCTTTATATTCTGGCATTGCTTTGAAGGGCGAGCAAACTCTGTCGAAGCGACCTTTGGCCTACAGTTACCATGACGAAATACAGTCGAAGAAAAATACATATTCTCCTCCTCTCCCTTCTCGTCCTCCAACACTCAGACAGCAACTATTGTTGTCTGTCATATGAGCGAAAATGCGTTGTACTGCCGTTACGCGCGCTTGACAAGTGAGGCCCAGAGCAGCCGGTGTGGGAGAGAATTGCTGTTTTAGTCTTTCTGGGGAAAAGGCAGCAAAGTGGACCAAGAAGGCAGAAAATAGACAAGAAGGAGGTGACAGAGAGCACATAGAAAGAGAGGGATAGAAAAGAGGGAATTCATAGCACATCATTTCCAGAAGGTGGGGGATGTTCCTTACACTGACAATCCCTCGGCATCCCCATGGGGGAGAAAACAAAACAAAACAACAAAAAGCCAACAAAAACCAAGAACATCAATTCCGGACATCCTTTCTGTTGTAAATCTCCTTTCAGTACCAGATTCTGACCAAGAGACCCCAAGTGGCGTCCTTAAGGGGTTCTCTTGTTGCTCTTGATCTCTTGGCACAAGGCATTCAACTGCTCGAACCTCGTCCTCATGTCACCAGAAATAACTTTTAAGACTGCCCTGTAGGCCTACATTGTCTTCATGTCAACACAGGGGCAAATATGACCTAAAATAACAACAGAAAAAGAAAATCCAGAAATAAAACTCAGTCGAAACTGTGAGTACCAAAAGAGTACTCCCAAACTTTATCGTGAAAATCCGTTGAGTTTAACATTATTCGAAAATATACACTGGTATGTAATATTAGCAAGGGGTGATATTCAGGTCCATTGACACTGAAGGCGAAAGTGACGCATTTTAGACTGGGCCTATTGATTTCTTATACCAAATACGATAAACTGTATTCGGCACCTAATTGTGGGTGTGGGGTGGGGTGAGGGGGGGGGGTTCTTGTCTCTGTCAAGTATGACCACTTTACGGCAATCTTATAATGACACAACACCTGTATAATTATAGGGCCTACCAGCGAAATGCAAATGGCAGACAATGTACAAAGCTGTCACAGATAAGCAGACAGAAAAGACTTTTTTTTTTTTTTGGGGGGGGGGGGGGGGGGGGAGAAAGGCATGAACTTTTTTCCTTTCTGCTGGAGTGAAAAGTGGAACTAGAATATGTACTTTTAGCATTCATTTTCTGTTCGGTTTTTCACTTCTGTGAGCTTTTACTATGCTACTTGCATAGTAATTTGGAAGTGTGGTTTTGTGGTGTTTTTTTTCAGAGAGAGAAAATGACAATGACAACGGTAATGAAAATAGTTGAATAGTTTATTGAGATAAGCTTTCAAGCCCCCTGGGCACGAAACATTTTTTCAATAGAGAAGAAAAAAATACATTTACTACGGTCCAAATACTCATTATGGCATGGATTCCACAGCGGGATAGCTCAGTAGTCAGAGCGCTCGCTTTCCCCCAGCCAATGTTAAGCAGCGTCGACCGTGGTTACCAATGGGATGGGTGACCGTTTGCATGCCTTGGCTTCAGAGCAGTTCCCCCAGTTCCCTCAGCTGTAAATGGGTACCTGCCCTCTTTAGGGTGAGGGAAGGTAAAGCAGCGAGGGAGAGGAGATGGGCGCCGCCCTCAGCATGCTGGCCCCTAGAGAAGCTGAGGTCTCTGACGCCCCTTATGACCACAAAGGTTATGGGACACCTTTACCTTATTGTAAACTATGATTACTGTTTTTTTTAATAGCAGAGGGAGAACAATTCACAATAAACAAGACTTAAGCTGTTAAAGGGTTCCCAGCCAGTTAGCAACGCTCCAGGGAGTCTTTGATACAGGCCTTTTTGACTTTTACAAACATCGCGCCATTCATAAAAAAATCAGCATGACGCGAAAACTCAGCATGGAGATCACGTAAGTACAATTTGCTTTTGAGATCACTAGGTCCTAAGCAAGACCAGGGAGAACAAAAAAAGCATCACCATGTGTTAGGTGCTGAGGAACAATAGAAGGCGCTGGAGATGTGTACATGATGCAAAGCTGCTTCTGTGGTCTGCATGTACTTTTTGTTAATAAGTTTTGGTGTTCCCCTCCTCGTGTTGGCCAGCTCAGCATGTTTTTTTCCCAGCATGTTTAATCTATATCTGTTTTATAAAACAATAAACACAGGCCTCCTCTGCAGCCAAGTGCAGATACACGGGTTAAATGTCACCTGACACACAATAAATGTTGATATCACCAGACTGATGAACAAACTTTTTTGTGAAATCATCGTTTTTGCTCTTATCTCTGAAACGTCTTTGCAACGATAGATCAGTTAACATATCCACGTAACTTTTCACAGTGGCTGCATTAAACCCGTCTATTGATCTATCTGTAGCAGGCTCGACATGAAAAGGTGTTTCTAGAGGATCTATCTACACTAACAGAGCAGTCACAGTCATGCAAATCATGCCAGAGGTTGATCTGAGCCCTTACTACATGGTGATTTTTGTTTTTGTTTTCTTTACCAATAGCTCCAATGCATGTGTGTGTGTTTGAGAGCGTGCCTTTCACACACCTCAAGAACTATCTAGAAAAAGCACTGTCCCTTCTTACAAGCCTTCTTACACACATCAGCCGCCATGGCGCAGTGGTTAGCACCTTGGGTTATGGACTGGAAGGTCGCGGGTTTGAATCCCATGAGGGCCATAGGGATTTTTTAGACTCCAGCAAGCTCCTAACCAGAGTGAGTGTGGGAAGACTGGGACCACTCAGTTGAGCTTCATCCATTCTTTGGATGGAGTTTGAGAATGTTGCTCAAATTACCTGACCAACACTGCCAGTGTCTGAATCTCTTGGCACGGGAGATATATCATGATAGTAAGTAAAGAGCACAACCCTGTCAAGTAGTCTCAAAGCAGATGCACCTCCATAACAGCACCATTATGTCTTCCTCAGTATGATTTGATAATCATGCAATAACCCCCCCCCCCCCCCCCCCTCAGATTTCCGTTGCTCTGGTTGCATGGTGACCTCATACTCTGTTTGCCCATACACGTCTGTGCCTGTGGTGAGTTTGTGTCAAAGCCTTGGCTAGAGGTTCACGGGGGATGGTCGTTGGAGGACGTTGTAGTGGTCGCCACCTCGGGTGGGTGACTGACCCAGTCTGGCTCCGCGACTGAGCTAATACTGTCTAGGGGGCTTAGTAGGTGGTGTCTTGCATATCAGACACCACTGAACACCACCAAAGTGACCCAGAAGCAGTGCAGAGTCCCTCTGGCCGGTGGCCCTATGGTGGTCTGATATTGATGTACTCCCTGTGGGCATCTGACCCTGGGGATGCAACATAGCGAATCTGGGTATAGCTGTAGCTGGGAGGTTGAAATGAGTGGTATGGGAACAGCAGGACAGGGAAGTTCAGAAGATGAGGCCACTCTATCCCCCCCCCCCTCCCCCAAAAAGAAAAAAAACACTCCGAAGAAAACAACAACAAAAACAAACCCAACGAAAACTCACCTTCTTATACATAAAGGCACTCCTCTGAAGGCTGCGTAGGTTACTCAACATCCGCATTGTACAATTGTGAATTGTTTCTTCAAATCAAGCGGCTGCTATGCAAACGAAAAACCAAAGCTTTATCGGATCAATTAACATGAAATCAATTTCTTCAGTTATTAAATAAAAACAACCAGAGGACACTCAAAGAATAAAGAATATATTTGTTTGGTTTTTGGTTTATGATGAAAACCTTGGAGAAATTTTATTCGTGGTTTTGATGGGGTAAAGGTTTATTTGTTTTTCCAAAAATCAGACCTATCAAGAGGTTTAGCATTTGTCTTGGATAAGAGACACCTCTCTGTCTCTGTCTCTGTCTCTGTCTCTGTCTCTGTCTCTTCTCTCTCTCTCTCTCTCTCTCTCTCTCTCTTCATTGTACTCTCATTGTGCTTTGATGTACTGTGGCCTAAGGCCATGTATTATTAACTAGTTCAGAGTTCTCTCTCTCTCTCTCTCTCTCTCTTCTCTCTCTCTCTCTCTCTCTCTCTCTCTCTCTCTCTCTCTCTCTCTCTTCTCTCTCCATTGTACTCTCACTATGCTTTGATGTACTGTAGCTTAAGGCCATGTATTATTAACTAGTTCTGAGTTCTCTCTCTCTCCTGAAAAATATTTGTGTGTGTGTGTGTGTGTGTGTGTGTGTGTGTGTGTGGTGTGTGGTGTGTGTGGTGTGTGTGTGTGTGTGTGTGTGTGTGTGTGTGTGTGTGTGTGTGTGTGTGTGTGTGTGTGTGTGTTCAAATTCATTTAACATCTTTTCAGAAGTTGTGATATTAGACAGAAGGGGGGGGGGGGGGGGGTGAGTGTGTCAGGGGAAGGGGATAAAGATTTTCAGGGGGTCGATACTTGACAAGTGATTAAAACAAAAATGTTAAAACCCCTTTTTGTTACTGACCTATTGAACTACAATAAACAAAACGGAAAGAGCAGTTCTAACAAACACTAACAAAATCAGTAATTTCGATGAAAAATGTAAATAAATATCAGTTACTGAATTTCACATACGACCCCCCCCCCCCCGAAAAAAAACACACAACCAAAACAAGAACGACACCAAACTGCGAAAAACCAGCTACAGTCAGGATTATCTCCGAATCCCCACCCCCTAAAAACCAAGCAAAAGAAACAACGACAGGAATACAAAATACCGCGAACAGGAAAAATACTGACCCCCCCCAAAAAAAAAACAACCCACCAACAAAACAACAACAACCCCCCCCCTCCCAAATCCCACCTTACAAACAAAAACAAAATAATACCGGACTAGAGCGTCTTTGAAGTTCAAAGAAATCACAATAAAAAGGAAACTGGGCTATGCATCAGCGATCTAAAAAAGTCATACATAAGTGACAGACTGTTGAATATTGCTGATGGAGAAGATAACTATCAAAACAGGAATGTGTCCTTTTAAGCTGCTGCAGTGTGTGTTGTGTGTGTGTGTGTGTGTGTGTGTGTGTGTGTGTGTTGTGTGTGTGTGTGTGTGTGTGTGTGTGTGTGTGTGTGTGTGTGTGTGTGTGTGTGTGTGTGTGTGTGTGTGTGTGTGTGTGTGTGTGTGTGTTTTGTTTTGTGTGTGTGTGTGTGTGTGTGTGTGTGAAGTCAAGCCAAAATGATCTTTATTGAAGGTAAAAGATCAAGTTTATACAACTTTTTTCATCCCGCCCCACACCCCACTCAAGAAAATTGACTTATAAAACATTCAAAGATAAATATCAACTATGTTGAAAAAAAAAAAAAAAGAGAGGATTTTTTTCCAAACGGAACCTCACAAGATAAAACAAACCCAAGACAGTACAACATAAAGTCAAGTCATACAGACAATCAATAAAATACAATATAACATGGGTATGAATAACAACAAAGCAGCCAATGTAAGGTAGCCTCGAACGTAAAGGTGGACTTACAGTTTGTCCATCAGATGTTTCTTCAAAAGCTTCCTAAACATTTGCTTTAAAGGAACTTATTTTAGGAAAAGGAGGTAGATTATTCCACAGTGTTCTTCCTGAATAAGCAAGGCTTAATTTATTGAGATTATTTTGGGGCCTGGGCAGAAACAGCCTATAGGTAGGCCCGTTTTTATTAACAGCAAAGTTTTCCACAATTTTCTTTGGGGCTTTTCCGTTTAATATATTGTACATATAGACACTTGTTGAACTGCAGTCTGTCTTTTTGTGGAAGAATATCTAGTTCTTTGTAGTTGGTGGTGGTCAGTGTATTACGGTCAGTGTATTACGATTCAATGTTATTAGTTATTGCAATTAATGACATAGAGAATTAATAATAATCAACAAATTTAAAATTAAACACAGGCACACAGACACAGAAAGAAAGAAAGAAAGAAAGAAGACAGACAGAGACAGACAGACAGACAGACACACACACACACACACACCAACACACACACACACACACCACACACACACACACACACACACACACGTGAAGGAGAAGCGAAGTGCGGTCAATACACTTCTTTCAGAAGTGAAGAGACAGAAAATGGAATAAAAAACAAGAAACAAAGAGAGGGATTGAAAAGAGGGAATTCCTTACACAGAGTTTCCAGAAGGTGGGGGGTGATATTGATACTGACAGACCCCCGGCATTCCCACGGGAGGGGGGGGGGGGGAGGAGGGGGGATACATCGGATGAAAACTGCCAACTCCTGTCAGGACAATGCTCTGACAGAAACGGTCAACAAACCGACAGGTCTTCAACACTGGAACCGATTTTTGTTCACAGCCGTTATAGCCCATTAGTCTCTCGCCAGAATGGCAGCCATATTCTGTCCTCTTGAAGAAATATTCCGACAATTTATTGTTAGTGTCTCGGAATGATCAGTCTCTTACGTATTGTGTTCTTGAGTTCATCATGGCAGCTTCTTGTGCTGCTGCTGCTGCTGTTTGCTGTTGTTTGCTGCTGATTTTTGTTGTTGTTGATGATGATGGTGATGATGATGATGATGATGGTGAAAATCAATGATAAGAACCACGATGACAACAACACGACTACAACGATGTTGTTGATGATGATAGTTTTCATCATGAAGGGTTTTTTTTTGGGGGGGAGGGGGGGGGGGGTAACGAACACCTTCTCACACAGACATTGTACTCAGTCTCTACATAGTGTTGCTGCCGCCACTCTCATTATATAGTGACGGAGTACAAAGTGTGTGCCGAGGGAAAACGTCCACAGATAACTAACTGACTATTCGCCAGCTTCTTCGTCTGTGCTTTTATTTCTTTTTCCTTTGTTTTTTTTTCTGATGGGAGCTTTTTCATTCAAAAACACAAAACAAAGCAACCAGCGCACAATTATTCTACTTTGGTACTTTTGCTTTTTTTTCTTCCATATACTTAAATCAATCTGTATTGTTGCGACGAGGGAGAGGAGATGGGCGCCGCCCTCAACATGCTGGCCCCTAGAAAAGCTGAGGTCTCTGAGCCTCGCTCCCCTACGACTACACAGGTTATGGGACACCTTTAACTTTTACCTTTACCTTATGTTGCTGATGTAAATTGATAGAATGTACTCATCGATTTGGAAAGTTTCTTAAGGTGTGTATTTTATACTCTTGTTGTTTATGTATGATTGAAGACGTATTTCTACTTTTGGTCACTTTGAAATATGCATGTGTGTCAAGATTAGTTCATTTTCCAGTATTTCTGAAAAAGAGAGGTGGTACCATGTGTTTGAAGATATTAATAAATGAGTCATAGAAATTGACCGGTGTTCATGTATACTTTGTAAGACTAGTGTGATTTGAACAAGTAAAACAGCTATGCCCTATACCTAGACTTGATTTTGACATCCTGCAAAATCGACTTCTATCACACCTCATTTTTAGTGATTTTATGTGAACAGAATAACCAGGCACACATTCCAAATTCCAAGGTAAGTCTGAACGACTTACTGACGTCCAGTTCGCTACTCAGGCGCTGGATACATTTCCATTCTGACAACACACAGTACAGAGCCAGTCACAGAAGAAAGTGCTGACGAGGTCAGACACCGTGTGATGCAACAGCACAGCCATGACACACAGCAGTTCAGGCACACAGGGGTACACTGTCCTTTGACATGCTGGCACAGTCAATCTGGTCATGATACCACACTGTCCCAGCCAGGTGGAAAGGCCAGGGAACAGAGTTCTGTAGACACAGGATCATAGATGGCCAGTCCTTGCATGGTGCACTGCATTGTAGACACAAGACAAAACAAAGCCATTAACCCATGTATTCTAAAGAGGAAGGTGGCAGGGCAGTTAAAACGTGCGTCTGCAAAAAGGAAACCGTGAGATTCCAGTTCGATTCCCAGCCTCGCCCTTTCTTCCCAGTTTAACGAAAAAATCGAACTAAATGTCAAAATCTTTCGGATGAAACTATAAATCGAAAAAGCATCGTTTGCGAACGCACGCAGAACATCTTACGCAAACGTTAAAAAACCGTTCTCGCTTTTGGAAAAGTAGGTCATTGTGTGCTGGTGGGAATGGATGACAAAAAGAAAAACGCATGCACACAGGTGTCGTGTTTACACACCATCCCCGAAATCGGAATGCGACTACCTAAATGGTGGGAGGGAAAAAATGGTTGCATAAGGAAAAAATCTCACCATTGGTGCACCTTGGAGCTCTTGCCAAGGAACGAAAATGACAAAAAAGATGTGGTCAATTCAATTCAATTCCAATACTCTGTAATCCCACAAAGAGGACTCCACGTTGGCGCTTCATCACGAAGACACATCCTGGTGCACAGGCAGGCAGATACTTGATTGTACCTAAGAGGGGGACGGGATGGCCTAATGGTCAGAACATTGTGCTCGCAATTTGACGACCCGAGTTCGATTCCCGTTCGAGGAGGTTTTTCCCCTGGAGTTAACATCAGTGCTGACTCCACTCTCCCCAAAAGTCTTTTGGATGAGACTGTAAACCGAGGCACCGTGTGCGAACGCACGCAGAACATCTTGCGCACACGTTAAATCCTGTTTCGCTTTTGGTAAGAGTAGGCCATTGTGTTCCGGTGGGAACAGATGAAAATATTTACAAAACTGCTACACATGGGGACCGGATGAAAAAAAGCACATGAGGCTTATTCCATTATCCTCGATATAAAAGAATAAATAAAATAAGTAAATAAGATAGTGACCATTCACAAAAAGGGTCCAGTTCCTGTGCATACTGAAGCCAACCCTCTTCTGTCATTCCCTACTCTCCAGACAGCTACTCCCTGCTTCAATACCCAAACCATTCTATGCCATTGTTGGCTACATATACAAAACGGTCTGAAAAGTCATAGGCAACTCTGTGCTTGTGTTCTGTCTGTCTGTCGTTGTCTGTCTGTGTCTCTCTCACCGTCTGTCTGTCTCTCTGTGTGTCTCTCACTGTCTTGTCTGTCTGTCTGTCTGTCTCTCTGGGGAACAGGATAGCCCACCAGTTCGAGTGATATTCATTGTATTCGTGATCTGCCGACCCGGTGGATTTTCCCTCAGAGTTAACATCAATGCCCACTCTGCTCCTCCAAAAGTCCCTCGGATGAGACTATAAACCAAGGTCCCGTGTGCAAACGCATGCAGAGCATCTTGCACAAACGTTAAAACCAGTCCACTTTTCTGAAGAATAGGCCATTGTGTGCCGGTGGGAATGAATGACAAAATTTACAAAACTGCATACACACGGGAACTGGATGTAAAAAAAGCCCATGAATGCTTATTCCATTATCCTCTCTCGTCTTCTCTGTCTCTCTCTCTCTCTGTTCTCGTCTCTCTCTCTCTCTCTCTCTCTCTCCCCTTTATTTGGATCATTATTATTGCTGTTGTGCAGTTAGAGATTTATTTTTATCTTGATCTTATCCCTGAAAAGGGCGGGGACTGGATGTAAAAAAGCACACGAGTGCTTATCTATTCTCCTCGAATAAAAGAATTTGCCTTGCCTTGCCCTTGCCTTGAATGTGCCTCTCTCTCTCTCTCTCTCTCTCTCTCTCTCTCTCTCTCTCTCTCTCTCTCTCTCTCTCTCTCTCTCTCTCTCTCTCTCTCTCGTTGTCTGTCTCTTTCTGGCTGATCTATCTTCTCTCTCGGCTCGCAGGCCTGTATTGGGATCTTTTCTAGGAGCTTAGGGGGTGGTTTAAAAGCAATTGGGTTGCTTAATTTTCCCTAATCCACTCCACAGTAGAAATAAGAAAAAGTAGTTCAAGTATTTCAAAAAAGGTTTTTTCTTGTCCTCTTTGATCTAGGTCTTGAATGTTTTCATCCTCTCTCTCTCTCTCTCTCTCTCTCTCTCTGGTATGTCTGTCTGTTTGGAAGGGTGGAGTAGTATGCGTCTATTGAGACAGGCTACAGCATGGCAACATGTATAATTAAGGGCACTGGATACTCACAGCTGAATTAGCAAATTAAGGGGGTGTGGTTTGGGGGGGGGGGGGGGGGGGGGCGGAGGCGAGAGGTAATAAGGCGTTAGGCCTATTTCACTTCTAACCAGCAGCTAACCAGCAGCTAAGAACGATAATTCGGAAAACCCAGACAGTAGAGGAAGCATATCCAGTCACACAAAAGGATTTTTTCCTTTGTCCATTCTTTAGAATCTAGGTCTTGAAATGTTTTCAGATAAAACAGTTCGGGGTACAGTGGATAGACACTCGGCCAGCTGAAAAAAAAAGCTGAGGAGGGGAAATGCTCGGGGGACTGGACAGAAAACTGATTTAATAAAAGAAACTTGAGTCAAAGCCAAGGTGCGCAAACAGTCACCCATCCTCTTGGTAGCCATGATCAATGCTGCTTAACCTTACCTTGTGGAAAGTCAGTGCTCTGACCACTGAGATACATGACTGTTATCTACTGGAGAGTAAACCAACTTTTCAAGTTCAGAGATAATTTTATTTAGAGTAGGGAATGAAGGCGAAACTGATATATCTTTATCTATCTATCTATCTATCTATCTATCTATCTATCTATCTATCTATCTATCTATCTATCTATCTATCTATCTATCTATCTATCTATCTTCTCTCTCTCTCTCTCTCTCTTCTTTTTCTCTCTCTCTCTATTTCATTATTTATTTATTATTATTCTTATATCGAGGATACAGATAGCAACTGTGCTTTTTTCATCCGGTCCGTGTGTATGCTTTTGTAAATTTGTCATCGTTCCACCGCACACGTGGCCTACTCTACGAAAAGCGGAAAGGATTAACGTGTGCGCAAGATGTTTGCGTGCGTTCGCACACGGGCCTCGGTTTAAAGTCTCATCCGAAGGACTTTGGGAGAGTGGAGTCAGCACTGATTTTAACTCAGGAAGAAAATTTCCTCGACGGATCGAACCGGTCTTCAATTGCCGCAATGTTCTGACATAGTATCCGCCCCCCCCCCCCCCGCAGTGTGACTATGTGAATTCACAACAGAAGAAAGGTCATATAGTGTGTGTGTGTGTGTGTGTGTGTGTGTGTGTGTGTTGTGGCGCCGGCGTGTGTGTAATGTTGTGTGTGTTTGTGTGTGTGTGCGTGCGTGCATGTGTGCATGCATGCGTATTTTTTTAATTAAAAATTTATATATATTTTAAAAATTCTTTTATATCGAGGATAATGGAATAAGCACTCTTGTGCTTTTTTACATCCAGTCCTCGTGTGTATGCAGTTTTGTAAATGTCATCTGCTCCCACTGGCACACGATGGCCTACTCTTACGAAAAGCGGAACACGATTTAACGTGTGCGCAAGATGCGCGGTGTGTGTGTGCGTGCATCCATGCGCGCGCGCGGCGCGCGCGGCGCGTGTGTGTGTGTGTGTGTGTGTGTGTGTGTGTGGTGTGTGTGTGTGTGTGTGAGTGAGTCAGCTGAGTCCATGGCCTTTAACTGGTGGTCTATATATTGAAAGGGGATGTGATAGCCGAGTGGTCAGAGCACTAACTTTTTCTATGCTAAGGTTAAGCAGCATTGAGTGTGGTTACCAAGTGGATAGGCAACTGTTTGTGCGCCTTGGCTTCAGTACAGTTCCCCAGTTCACCCAGCTATAAATGTGTACCTGCCACCTTTAGGATTAGTGAAAAGTAAAGCAGCGAGGGAGGAGAGATGGGCGCCACCCTCAATATGCTGGGCCCTGGAGGAGCTGAGGTCTCTGATGCCTCGCTCCCCTGCGGCCACATAGGTAATGGGACACCTTTACCTTTCTACGTTGAAAATCTACAACCACGACAATGGCCACCCCTGTAAGCAACAGTCTCTGTTGGTCATTGTGACTGAAAGTACTTAACAATGAAAATAATAATAATAAAAAGAATTTATATGGCACTATATCTTGCAAGGACAAATCAAAGCGCTTGCACTCAACCCATTCTTACACAGTCATATAACCAATAGCACTCAACAGTCCCAACAAATCCGCTACAAGAAGGGAAGTACAAGTAACAAGAAATACCGCTTTCACTCTGATGTCCTTCAGCCCTTCCAACTCCTTTGTCGTCTGTACTTCTGTCCTAAAGTGTCACTTGTTGACACGACAGAGGAAGACAGTGTCTGGTGTAGACGTACCCCCACATTACCAAGAGGGTGAAAATGGTCGAGGAGGCTCCTCTCCCCAAAGTAGAGTGGAGAAGAGGTGGGGGTGGGGGTGGTGGAAGGGGGCAAATGGTCACAACCCTGTGGTAGGCCTCCGTCAGTCAGTGTCGACTATGTGAATTCGCACCAGAAGAAAGGTCATGTGTTCAGCGACAGCGCAACCCTGTGAGTGCTTATATAACAACTGCAGTTTAGATTGAAGAAAAGAAACTGCATCACACACACACACACACACACACACACACACACACACACACACACACACACACACACACACACACACACACAAGCTTTTCGTAAAAGTAGGCCATTGTGTGCCAGTGGGAAAAGATGACAATATTTACACAACTGCATACACACGGGAACAGGATGAAAAAAAAAGCACATGAGTGCTTATCCCATTATCCTCTATATAAAAGAATAAAATAAAATAAATAAGTAAAAAAAATAAATAAAATAAACACGCACATACACGCACACACCCACACCCACACCCACACATCCACACACATTCACAGGTTCTTGTGCATGTCATCAATAAACTTCATTGTAAGGGAAATATATGCCTCGAGTTGTAAACAAAATCATATATCCTCTTGTGTGTGTGTGTGTGTGTGTGTGTGTGTGTGTGTGTGTGTGTGGTGTGTGTGTGTGTGTGTGTGTTTATTTTTTTAAAATTAATTAATTTATTTTTTATTATTTTTATATCGAGGATAACAGAATAAGCAATCATGTGCTTTTTTCATACGGTCCCGTGTGTATGCAGTTTTGTAAATATTGTCATCCTGTTCCCACGGCACACGATGGGGTTGTGTGTGTGTGTGTGTGTGTGTGTGTGTGTGTGTGTGTGTGTGTGTGTGTGTGTGTGTGTGGTGTGAGAGAGAGAGAGAGAGAGAGAGAGAGAGAGAGGAGAGAGAGAGAGAGAGAGAGAGAGAGAGAGAGAGAGAGAGAGAGAGAGAGATTTGATTTAATCTTTTAAAAAAAAAAGTTTTATATCGAGGGTAATGGAATAAGTACTCTTGTGCTTTTTTACATCCAGTCCCCGTGTGTATGCAGTTTTGTAAATGTTATTTGTTCCATCCGGCACACGATGGCCTACTCTTACGAAAAGCGAAACAGGATTTAACGTGTGCGCAAGATGTTCTGCGTGTGTTCGCACACGGGGCCTCGGTTTACGGTCTCATCCGAAGGACTTTTGGGGAGAGTGGAGTCAGCACTGGTGTTAACTCCAGGAGAAAAATCTCCTCGACCGGACTCGAACCAGGGTCGTCAAATTGCCAGTGCAATGTTCTGACCACTAGGCTACATATGTATATATATATATATATATATATATATATATATATATATATATATATATATATATATATATAGATGAGAGAGAGAGAGAGAGGAGAGAGAGAGAGAGAGAGAGAGAGAGAGAGAGAGAGAGAGAGAGCCATACTCCGATTTCGTTATATCTCATCCTCGGAGTCTGAAGTCCACAGGGAACCCGTCAATATCAGGCCACCATGGGGCCCTGCACTGTTGCTGGGTCACCTTGATGGTGTTCAGTGGTGCCTGTTCTGAACTAACATGCGCAGGATGCCACCTACTAAGCCCCCTACTAACGACAGTATTAGCGCAGTCGCAGGGCCAGACTGAACGAGTCACCCAACCAAGTTGGCGGCCACCACAACGTCCTCCCAACGACCGTCCCCCTGAACCTCCATTCCCAATGACAGAAGCATATGAGGAAAGCAGATTTGTGGTCACCATGAGACCAGAGCAGCTAGGACCACAGAATAAAACGCTTAAAAAATTGCATCATCAATGAAAATGAGAATGATAATGAGGATAATGTAATGATACCGCTATAAAAGTGTATATACTTTGAGACTCCTTGACAGGGTTGAACACTATGCTTACTCTCATAATTTATCCCGGTGTCAAACCCCCCCGAGAGATACAGACACCTGCAGTGTTGGTTGGTCTGCTTTTATTTTGAAGCTTCCTTTTAAAATGAAACTTAAGATAACTGAATATGTTTTGGTGTTGTAAACTAACTGCAAAAGACTTTCAATCTAATGAAGTTGAGACTCTCTCTCTCTGTATAATGTCTCTGTCTGTCTGTCTGTCTGTCTGTCTGTCTCTGTGTCTAACTAAGGGGGGGGGGGGGGGGGGGGGGGGGGCGGGGTAGCATAATGGTCAGAGCATTGCCTGGCAATTTGACGACCCCGGTTCGATTCCGGTCGAGGAGATTATTCTCCTGGAGTTAACATCAGTGCTGATTCCACTCTCCCCAAAAGTCCGAATGAAACTGTAAACCGAGGCCCCGTGTGTGAACGCATGCAGAACATCTTGCGCACACTTTAAATCCTGTTTCGCTTTTCGTAAGAGTAGGCCATTGTGTGCCGGTGGGAACAGATGACATTTGCAAAACTGTATACACACGGGGATTGGATGTAAAAAAGCACAAGTGTGCTTATTCCATTATCCTCGATATAAAAGAATAAATCAATCAAATCTCTCTCTCTCTCTCTCTCTCTCTCTCTCTCTCTCTCTCTCTCTCTCTCTCTCTCTCTCTCTCTCTCTCTCTTCTCTGCTTGTGTCTATCTGTCTATCTAGGGGGGGGGGGGGGAACAGGATAGCATAATGGTCAGAATATTGGGCTTGCAATTTGACGACCCAAGTTCGACTCCCGTTGGAGGGGATTTTTTTTCCCCTGGAGTTAACGTCAGTGCTAAATCCACTCTCCCCAAAAGTCTTTTGGATGAGACTGTAAACCGAGGCCCTGTGTGCGAACGCACGCAGAACATCTTGCACACACGTTAAATCCTGTTTCGCTTTTCGTAAGAGCAGGCCATTGTGTGCTGGTGGGAACAGATGACAATATTTACAAAACTGGATACACAGGGGGACTGGATGAAAAAAGCATATGAGTGCTTATTCTATAATCCTGAATATAAAAATAAACAAATAAACGAATAAATAGAATAAGAAAGAAATCTCTCTCTCCCCTCTTTCTGTCTCTATCTCTCTGTGTCTGTCTCTTCCTTTTTGCATCTGCCTCTCTCTCTCTCTCTCTCTCTCTCTCTCTCTCTCCCCTCTCTCTCTCTCTCCTCTCTCCTCTCTCTCCTGGTGTGTCAAGCTATCAAGACGTGTGTAAGGAGCTCTCTGAGGAGAGTGTTGAATTAGGACATAGCCTAGCTTCCAATACTTTCCATTTTTATATCAGTGGTCTTCTGTAATCATGTGGATTGCACCTGTGATATTGTCTACCTTTGGACAGTGTTTTCCTAGGGTGTATCAGTAAAAAAAAAAAGAAGAAAAGTCAATTCTATTTCAAATTTGCCATTCCATGTCCGACGATGTCCCATCTCACATAGAGACTTGAGGCCTTGGCCACCCAGTTGTGTCTGTGTCTGTGTCGGCGTCGCCAGCCTTTTGTTCCTGTATGGAGTACCACTCAAGACCAGCCGCAACGCCAATGCTGGCTGTCCATCCGTGGAGGGCTCGCTGTCCGCCTATTCATAAAATCAAGTGTATGTGTGGGTGTGGCCTACGTAGGCGTGCCAAGTACGGTGACTCCTCACCATGGAGACGACCATCGTAGTATAGCCACCAGGTGTGTGTGATTGAGTAGACTGTAGTCTTCTAGCCTATTCGACCATAACAACAATTTCGTAGGTAGTCTTGTGCCAAGTATGGTGACTCCTCACCATGGAGACAACTGTCTTAGTATCCCACCAAGCCTAGTTTTGTATTGACTACTATTGACAGCCCCCCTCCCTCTCCTACATCCCTTCACTCTTACTTCAGCCCCCTCCCCCCCCCCCTCCTTAAACCATTTTCTTTCAGTACACTTCTGACTGCCCCCATGTAGATGGACCAGTGTGCAGTGTAGTGTGTCATGTGTTTGAAGATGCGAACTGTTGGTCATGGGGCCATGGGATAAAAACAGCATACAATCGCCATCACTTTATATATATATATATATATATATATATATATATATATTATATATATATATATATATTTTTTTTTTTTTTTTTTTTTAAACTATTTTCTTCCAGTACACTTCAGACTGCCCCCATGTAAAAGGATCAGTATGCAGTGAAGTGTGTCATGTGTTTGAAGATGTGAACTCTTGAACTAGGGGCCATGGGTTAAAAACAGATTAACCAATCTCTCTTCACTCCATCTCCACTCCCCTGTCCCCTCCCCTCCACCCCCCAAAATGTCTGCCGTCACCAACAATACCTAATGTGACTGGGCCCCCCAAATACATATCAAAATCGACCCAAAACAGTTAACTTTTACTGTCCCTTTTCCACTGCTTCCCTTAGCTAGAAAAATCTTTTATAAGCGTTACATGTGTAGTGTAAACAGTCAACCAGACTTTAGTGTTTATTGGAATGACTATGCAAAACCCAACAAACTGATTTCACTTAGTGACAATGGTGACCTATCTGATATTCCTACCACCCTACCCAGTGACGAACTTTACAAAACAAAAATACAGGTAAACTGTGCAGACAAAAAACTATCACTGTCACTGCCTTCTACACCACTGGTACTGTACTAGTACAAGGCAACCTGTGCAGAAGATGGCTCAGGAAGGAATTCCAGTCACTGGTTCAGGTGATTAGAACCATCTACAACCTGACACAGAAAGAGGGTCAACCAAACTTGGAGGAGGCTGTGTGCAACCTGTCAGAGCTACCTCTACCCCAACCCAAACCTTCCCCTTCTGGCAAATTAATTCCCCAAGACATTCCCTCCCCATCCAAAAGTCCTCGCCTCTCCAGACTGGATTCACTTACCCCTTCCACCACCAGCCCACCACCCAGTCCATATACTCAGCTGCCACCATCATCACCATCATCATCCTCATCTCCACCAGTCCAGCAGCCAGGCCAGGTAAATTCAGCTGTGGGGAACACAACACAAACCACTCCACAAAACTCAGTACAAACACCACATCCACTCCCAGTACAGAAGCAACAGGTGCAACATCTCTCACCATCAACCACGCATCCTCACCAAAAGTCACGTTGCATTCCTCGTTACCTATGCAAATATGGAGTCACCCTAACTTCACAAAAACAGAAGCAAAAGATACACTCCCTAACTTGTTCAATTAAAAAAGCCACTAAAGTGTTAGGGTCCCTCACCAAGAGTGTACACAAACTGCAAAAAGAAAACCATGACTTGAAGTCAGAACTCGCACAACTGAAACACACACAATCAAATGCACACACACAAAAACACTCAGCCTTACAGTCAGATAAAGAACAGGATTCCTTTCTATCTTCCTTCCCTACCACCAACAGATTTTCTCTTCTTTACCTTGACGACGAAAACAAAAAACAATGTACACATGACAACTTTGACTCTATGCCAACTCAGCCTGACTCTACAACTCCACAGCATGCCTCAGTCAACACTATCAAAGACCACACTGACCTGAAGCAAACTCCAGCTGACACTACAACTCCACAACATGCCCCAGTCAACACTATCAAAGTCAATCAAACAGACTCAGACAAACAATCCTCCAACATTACTGTAGACATCATCAGCAACCAAACAGTCAACACTGACAAAAACAGCAACCAAGCAGGCTCTAACAATCAAACTTCCGACATCCTGTAGACATCCCTGTGGACAATGATTTAAACACAAATGATTGGACAACAGTCTCTCCTAGGAAAAGAAAAGACACTAAACTGCAATCCAACACCTCTGAAGCACCCCAAAATACTACCAGCAACACTCTCACACCACGCCAACAACTAGCCGAACAAAGGGTACATTCCAACACAACCAACCTCATTTTAGGTGACTCACAACGGATCAAATCTGATATCCTATTTCACAAAGGCAGGAATCAGAACATCAGCATCTCAGGTATCACAGTTGATGACCTTATTCATTGGCTCAAACATATTCCCAGCAACAAAGAGGTACATCACATCATTTTTCACACAGGAATAAACACGTGCAAATATACATCCATCACAGAAAACAAATGGACACATCTTATAAAAAATATCAAACATGTGTTCCCCCAAGCCAGGCTGCTGGCATCATCCATCATCCCCCCAATGTAAATGTGTCAAATATTTCCCTAGCTAAAGTGTGTGCTGCAGAAAATGTCCCCTTTGCAGACCACACTTCCATATTTACAACCACCAGTGGAGCCCCACGGAAAGACATATTCCGACCACTTCCATCCCAGCCCCAAAGGTTCAGACAGGTTAGCATACAGCCTCAAGTACGCTGACCCCCGACTTAAACGACAGCCACTCCTGACAGCTCCTACTACATGGCCCACCCACGAGCAGAGGACACAAGCCCCATCTCCCTGCAAAAAGGGTCTCTACAAAATTCCAGTGTCCCTGGATGCCCTTTTCCATCCCAGATGTCAGGACACCGTCCCACCCACCTACCCCAGAATGACAATGTCTGGGTCAACAGACAGACCCTCCCACATCCACGACTTGTGATGTCCCTATGCTCTCCCCACCACCTGCCCCCACCCTACCCAGCAGTGCCTGTCTCCAGACCTCGCCCAGCTCCAGCCTTCCTGTCCAATGTTCCCTATGTCAAACCCAACACAGTATTATATACCCTAGAAACTCTCGTGTGAACATTCCACTCGACCAACACTCAACAAGAATATATATGTGTGTGTAAATGAGGGTGCGTGTGCGCATGCGCACGCGCCTACCTATACTTTTATATATACACAGTGTGTGTATGTGTGTGCAAGTATGTGTATGTATATGTGTGTGTGTGTGTGTTGTGAACGCCTGTGTGAATGAACAATGAACAATGAACAATGCGGGTGTGAATGAACAAAATGTTTACCTGCACATGAACATATGTGTTTACAAAACAACAGCAGGACAGGATTATGAAGACTGTTTCCTGTGCTCCACACCCCATGGTCTTGACTAGTTTACCTGGTGATTGACTGATTCTTATATATATATATATCAGACATTCTGTGCTTGTGACGTGCCCCCTGAAACAGTGCTCAGAATGTTGAGCCCACAGTGATGACCAGCACCAAATCATATTTCTTCCAGAAAAGACTTGACTAAAATCTTCAGGATCTGTGCTGATTGTGTGTCAACATCTTATTCTTCAGGAGTGCGCTGATTGAGCATCAGAATATACTCTAGTAATGGCCTTCACTAAGGTGTGTGTATGCGTGTGTGTATGTGTGTGTGTGAGTGAACAAAATGATTGTGTACACATGAACATATGTGCAAACAATACCACAAGATTGCAAAAACTGTTTCCTATGCTCCACGCCCCATGGTCTTGAGTTGTTCACTTGGTGACAGACTGATATCTATATACTTTATCAGATATTCTGTGCTCGAAGTGTGCCCACCTGCAGTGCTCTGAATGTGTAGCACACAGTGACTGATCAGTGCCAGATCTTCTTTCATATGACTAAAAAAAAAAAAAAATTCAGGATCTGTGCTGATTGTGTACCAACATTCTATTCTTCAGGACTGCACTGATTGTGCATCAGGATATACTCCAGTATTCTGGCCGTGACTATTGTTTCCATTGCTGTTACAGGTGTACTTTTTATATTTTTCAACATTGTATTACCTTGACTGTTCAAGGTGATTTAGTATTGTTTTGCTTGTTTCTCTCTCTGTCTCTGTCTCTGTCTCTCTCTCTGTCTCTGTCTCTCTCTCTCTCTCTCTCTCTCTCTCTCTCTCTCTCTCTCTCTTTCTCTCTCTCTCTCTCATGCTTGCTCTTTAATTTATTATCATTATTATTATTTTTTTTTTTTTGCTTTGATTGGTTTTTGTTTGTTTTTTTGTACTCAAATCAAATTCTTCATTGATTCTTACTTCATATTTTCGTTTCTGAATGAGTGCCTTTTTATAACATTACCTTAATATTGTATCTCTGTCTTATTTCTTACCTGTTGTTGTTGCTCTTTCTCACCCTTTATCAAAATCTTATGTTTTATGGGACATATTTTGATGATAGATGGTGGTGGATTGATGTTTTCAGTCATCTAACTTCATCATATTCTCATGTTTGATCTATAATCATTGCACCTTTTTTTTGTTTTTTTTTGTTTTTTGTTTGTTTGTTTTTGTTTTGTGTTGTTTTGTTGTTGTTGGTTTTTCTTTGTTTGTTTTTTGTTGTTGTTGTTGTTTTTTTGTTTCTTTGTTTGTTCGTTTGCTTGTTTATTATTCAAATCAAAATCATCATTGATTCTTACTTCTTATTTTCGTTTCTGAATGAGTGCCTTTTTTATAACATTACCTTAATATTGTATCTCTGTCTTATTTCTTACCTGTTGTTTGATAATTGGTGTGGTTTGCTCTTGGTAATTGGATCATTATAATTGTTCTTGTTTTAGTTGAGGCTGTCTTTTTATCTTGATGTTATCCCTGAAAGGGGCGGGGACTGGATGTAAAAAAGCACATGAGTGCTTATCTATTATCCTCGAATAAAAGAATTTTGCCTTGCCTTGCCTTGTCTCTCTCTCTCTCTCTCTCTCTCTCTCTCTCTCTCTCTCTCTCTCTCTCTCTCTCTCTCTCTCTCTCTCTCTCTCTCTCTCTCTCTTCTCTCTCTCTCTCTCTCTGTATTCCTTTTCTTTCCATTTTCTTAACCTCTCTTCTTCTACATATCCCTATCATACTATTTGTGCCCCTGATTGCTGGTTCTGTTTATTCAACGTGTTCTTCTGAATAGACTTCAGAGAGTTTATTTGAGTTACTAAATCCATTTATATATATTATCATTTGTTGTATGTTCAGTGTTTAATAATTTTTTATTCTTTCTTATACATTTAATCTTTTTGTCCCAATCAAGTGCTTACTCGACTCCCCCCTATCATTACTTTTCCAACTTATTTTTCTTCATCATCACCAAACTTTACACACACTTAACATTCCTCACTAAACTAACTGACAGATGCATTCAAAGCATACTTCATGGCCCTCCAAGGATGGATTACGAATCTGCCACCTAAACATAAACCATGCAGTAAATAAAATCGAAGATATATCAACGCTCATCACAAATCAAGGCAAACCATTTCACATAATTGGTCTTTCTGAGTCAAGAATTTCAAAGCATATAATGGATACGGACATATATATTCCCGGTTACAAAATCCTACGAAGAGATCCACAACAACCCAAAGAAACAGGAATCTTAATCTATATTAGTGAATCAGTAACGTTCAAACGTCTTCCCCATCTAGAAAGTCATGAAGTAGAATCTATCTGGATTGAAGTCTCTGTGAAAGGTACACACCCTATTGTAATGGGGTTCTGCTACAGAAATCCATCAGAAAGAACAAATTGGATAGACAAGTTTGACTATGATGAACGAAGTCCTATTAGAATCCAGAGAAATAATTTTACTGGGAGACTTCAATATTGACCTAGCAAAAGTACACAATCAATGGACCCAAATTACGAACTCACTCAATCTTCACCAATTAGTCAATTCACCCACAAGAGTCACATCAACTTCAAGCACAATTATTGATCACATCTAGCATCTAACCCTAAAAACATCATAGAAACGTGTGTCCCTGTCTATAACTGCAGTGATCACTATCCAGTCTGTGCCACATGGTCAAAAAAAGGAACAAAAATTCCCAAACCTGGCCATAAAACTATAACCTATCTTTCGCAAAATTTGATGAACAGCTTTTTCTCCTAGAATTATGTAACTCCAAGATCTCGGAAACATTCAACATTACAGATCCACACTTAGCAATTGAGCTTTGGATAAAAACTTTTACTGAAATCTACAACAAGCATGCTCCACTAAAAACAATTAGGATGAAACATGTCCCCAAACCGCCTTGGCTCACAAAAGAACTAGAGGAAGCATGTTATCTTAGAGATTTTCTAAAAGAAAATAAATATTATGAGAAGTCAAAAAAATTAAGGAATGCCATAAACTCACAAAAACGTTGAGAAAAAAAGAAATATTTCCAAGATTTACTTTCTTCCAAACAAAACTCAAAGACTATATGGCGAGCAATAAACCAGATAACAAACAATCAGCCATCTTCCAAATCAAACATAATCAAAGACATTTCTAGTGAAAAACTTAACAATCACTTCATCAATGTTTCCTCTAACATAATTAGCAATGATAATTCAAAGTCCAATGACCTCAATGAATTAAAACATTACTGTCAAGAAAAGCATATTCCTTCTAAACTTCACATACCATTCATATCTGTTTCAGAGGTCTATAACTATCTAACTCACCTCAAACAATCAAGAACACGTGGTCTTGATGGAATAGACAGCAAAATACTAAAACTATCAGCCCTAGTTATCACTGACACCCTAACACATATATATAACCTTTGTCTTGACAAAAACTACTTCCCTAATGCCTTCAAATGTGCTAAAGTGATACCCATCTACAAGTCGGGTGATACTTCTGACCCATCAAACTATAGGCCAATCTCTATTATACCTATGCTCTCAAAGCCCCTGGAAAAACATATAAATAAGCACCTAGTCCATCATATAGATATCAACAACCTACTTCACCCTAATTAGTCTGAATTTAGACAAAATCATTCATGCCACACGGCACTGACTAGTCTTGTAGACAATTGGCTATCAAACATTAACGACAATAAATTTTGTGGAGTATTATTTGTAGATTTCAAAAAGGCATTTGATACGATTGACCACAAACTTCTTCTCAAAAGGCTAAATCTATATAGCATCTCTACAGAAACCCTAGGACTACTTAATTCCTATCTCACAAACAGGCAACAATGTGTCTCAATAGCTACATCCACATCCAAACTGAAGCCCATTCATTATGGAGTACCACAAGGATCCATACTTGGGCCAATTCTCTTTTCATTATATATAAATGACCTTTCCCTACACATCAAAGTCTAAATGTGAACTATTTGCAGATGACACAACCATACATACAAGTCATAACGACATTGACTTTCTTGCAACTATATTACAAAAAAGCACTGATGACCTTGTCAAATGGACAGAACTGAACCACATGACAATACATCCAAAAAAACAAAATGCATGCTTATCACCACCAGACAAAAGCGACAAAATTTATCTCTTAAACTGTTTCCCATCCAGATCAATAAGGAGGCAATTGAACAAATCTCTCACCACAAAGTCGTAGGAGTAACAATCCACGAAAATCTTAGCTGGTTCTACCACATCTCTCACCTATGCAAGTATTTATCACAAAGAGTATACCAGTTGACTAAAATTAAACAATTTCTTGACCTTCACTCAAGGAAATTATTTTTTCAAGCTTATGTACAATTCTCAATAGATTATGCTTCAACCCTGTGGGATTCTGCCAGTGCAAACACTTTGAAACCGTTGTTAAGCCTGCATAAACGTGCTCTTAAACTCGTCCTTTTGAAGAAAACAACCTTACTAGAAGTAGATTATACTCAGTTAAATATTCTTCCCCTACACCAAAGACTAAAATATAACAAAGGCATCATGATGTACAAGATAATGGTAGGAGCCATCCCCACATCCTTAAAAGATAACTTTCCTATGAATCATTACAGAAATACTGTAAAGCCTGCTGTCCCCATCCCAAGAATAGATTTGTTCAAATCTAGTTTACTGTACTCAGGCCCTATGTTGTGGAATCCTCTTCCTGGTTCAGTTAAACAGCACCAATCATTAACAACCTACAAAAATCATCTTCTAATCCACTTGATGCATCAGAAGTAACTAACCACACCTCATCCTGTTGGAAAACCTCTCTCTCTCTCTCTCTCTCTCTCTCTCTCTCTCTCTCTCTCTCTCTCTCTCTCTCTCTCTCTCTCTCTCTCTCTCTCTCTCTCTCTGTTTTTTTGTTCGGAAACATATGTTTTATGGGACTTGTTTTGGTGGTGGATGGTGGTGGACTGACGATTTCGGTCATTTGACCTCATCATATTCTCATGTTTGCTCTTTCTTTTTGTTTGTTTGTTTGTTTTGTTTGTTTTGTCTTTTTATCTAATATATATATATATATATATATATATATATATATATATATATATATATATATATATATATATATATATATATATATATATTTTTTAAATTCAAATAAAAATCATCATTGATTCTTGCTTCATGTTTTCGTTTCTGAATGGGTGCCTTTTGTAACGTTGCCTCGGTAGTGTATCTCTGTATTATTTTTTACCTGTTGTTGTTGTTCTTTCTCCCCTTATATCAAGGTCTTACGTTTTGTGGGACTTGTTTTGATGGTGGATGGTGGTCGATTGATTTTTTCAGTCATCTGTCCTCATCATTTTCTCATGTTTGATCCTTAGTTGTTGCGCTGTCGTTTGTTTGCTTTGTTTGTTTGTGCTTTTTTTTTGTTTGTTTGTTTTGTTGTTGTTGTTGTTGTTGTTGTTGTTGTTGTTTTTTATATTCAAATCGAAATCGTCATTGAGTCTCGCTTCTTGTTTTTGTTTCTGGGTGAGTGCCTTTTTATAACATTGCCTTAATACTGTATCTCTGTTTTGTTTCTCGCCTGTTGTTTGATGCTTGGTATGGCTTTTTTGCTCTTGGTGTTTGAACCTTTGTAGTTGTTGTTGTTTTGGTTGGGGCTGTCTTTTTATCATGATGTTGTCCCTGGGGGGAGCGGGGACTGGATGTGAAAGAGGCACACGAGTGCTTGTCTGTTGTCCTCGAGTGGAGGAATTTTGCCTTGCCTTGCCTTGCCTTGCCTTGCCTTGCCTTGCCTTGCCTTGCCTCTCTCTCTCTCTCTCTCTCTCTCTCTCTCTCTCTCTCTCTCTCTCTCTCTCTCTCTCTCTCTCTCTCTTGAAACATCTAGGATGTTTTATGTAACTTTTCTTTTTTTCTTTTTCTTTTTTAAATTTTTTAAAATTTTATTTACATTTTTATTGATAGTATCTCTACCCCCCTCCCCTCCAATAAGGATATTAGTTAAATTTTTCCCCCTTTTATCCAAATGTATGATTTATGTCACATGTATAACTTTTGACAGATGGTGGATTGATGTTTTCAGTTGTTTATTCATCTAGTTCTCTTGTTTGCTCCTTACCTATTAACACTTTTCTACTCTTCCATAATCAAAATATTTTTATTGTGACTTCTGATTTTTGTCTTCTGATCCAGTGCATTTTTTTTTATTACCTTATCATATATAGTGTCCTTATTCTTGTGTGTTGTTTGGTACTGCGTAAAGTTTTATTGTTTAGTATCTTTTCAACTTGATGTATCCCTGAAAAGGGCGGGGACTGGATGTAAAAAAGCACATGAGTGCTTATCTATTATCCTCGAATAAAAGACTTTGCCTTGCCTTGCCTTGCCTTGCCTTGTCTTTCTGTCTGTCTCTGTGTCTACCTGTCTCTCTCTTTGTCTGTCTCTCTATTTCTCTGTCCATGTGTGTGTGTGTGTGTGTGTGTGTGTGTGTGTGTGTGTGTGTGTGTGTGTGTGTGTGTGTGTGTGTGTGTGTGTGTGTGTGTTGTGTGTGTGTGTGTGTGTGTGTGTGTGTGTGTGTGTGTTGTGTCTCTCTCTCTCTCTCTCTCTCTCTCTCTCTCTCTCTCTCTCTCTCTCTCTCTCTCTCTCTCTCTCTCTCTCTCTCTCTCAGATTCACCCTGGGTCTCGATGTCTAGGGGTCAAGGGACTCCACAGCTGTGCACCACTGGCTGTGTGTGAGCCAACTCCCCCCTGCCCCCACTTCTTCCCCTTTCCTGACAGCCTCTACATAAGGGAAGTGAGTGTTGTTGGCTTCAGCTCCTGCAGACACAGTGGGAGTGGACTGCCAGCTGCTAGTGGGGAGCAAAACCGGGTCTGACTGTCTGTCTGTCTGTCCCTGCTTTGAGTTTATGTCTTGTCCGCTTTGGAGGAGAGGCAAGTTTTGTGTAGACATTGGCCTTTGTGTGTGGATATGGATTCAGGCCATGTGTAGACATTGGTTTTTGTGTGTGGATATGGATTTAGGCGATGTGTAGATATTGGCCTTTGTGTGTGGATATGGATTTGGGCAATGTGTAGATATTGGCCTTTGTGTGTGGATATGGATTTAGGCAATGTGTAGACATTGGCCTTCCTGTGTGGATATGGATTTAGGCAATGTGTAGACATTGGCCTTCCTGTGTGGATATGGATTTAGGCGATGTGAAGAAATTGGCCTTTGTGTGTGGAAATTGATTTAGGTGATGTGTAGATATTGGCCTTTGTGTGTGGATATGGATTCAGGCGATGTGTAGATATTGGCCTTTGCGAGTGGATATGGATTTAGGTAATGTGTAGACAGTGTTATTTGTATGTAGATATGGATTTAGCCTAGCAATGTGTAAATTCTTCTTCTTTCCATTCTCTACCGCTTTCAATATTGTAGACTTCATAATTCAGGGTGTATACTGGGTATGTTTGTGTTTCCATAACCCACTGAACACTGACACTGACAGGAGTGACAGGATCTCTAATGTGCATATTTGATCTTCTGCATGTGTACATACAGGGAGGAAATTAAGGCTCTGGCAGGTTTCCACTTGAAGTTGACCAGGGAGTTTGTAAAGATCCCCATCCTTAATTCACTAGATGCTACTGAGATTCAGATCAGGACTTCATGACCCATGGGATTGAAGTCAAACGATCTTAGCTACTCCTGTTGTGTTTTTTGAGTATGTTATATGGATTTAGACAATGTGTAGATACTGTCCTTTGTGTGTGAATATGGGTTTAGGCAATGTGTACACAATGTTATTTATGTATGTGATGTGGATTTAGCCAATGTTTGGACAATATCCTTTGTGCGTGGATGTGGATTTATACAATGTGTAGACACTTTTCTTTGTGTGTGGATATGGATTTAGGCAATGTGTAAATAATGTCTTTGTGTGTAGATAAGTATTTAGGTAATGTTCAGACAATGTCCTTTGTGCGTTAGTATGGATTTACACAATGTGCAGACAATGTTTATTGTGTGTCAATATGGATTTAGAAAATAGGGTGCACATTGTTTCCCTTTTTTCCACACTTATCCCAGCTTCAAAGGATAATTAGCCAATAGTTTGTTGGCCTAAATTGGGTGTCTCTGATAACTTCACAAGTTTGTATGAAAGTAAGCTGGAACAATGTTAGGTTTTACAAAGTATGTTTAAGGTAGTTTGCATGCTGGTAAATTTTTTCTCAATATTGTTTTAAAAGACATGGTTGAACAATATTTCATAAGGGTAGACTAATGTTGCTTTGCGATGACTGACTTGCCCTCTGATGACCAATTTGTGTCAGACATGTGTGTGTGTGTGTGTGTGTGTGTGTGTGTGTTGTGGTGCGCGCGCGCGGCGCGGGGCGCGCCGCGCGCCGCGCGTGTGTGTGTGTGTGTGTGTGTGTGTGTGTGTGTGTGTGTGTGTGTGTGTGTGTGTGTGTGTTTTCCTTACGGAGCCAAGGTTGATAAAGAAGCTTGTTGCATATTCATCACTTTTAGAAGTTTAGGTGACTAATGAGTTTTTATTTTTATTTTATTTCTTTTATTCTTTTATGTGAATTAATTGACTGAGCAAGTGAGTGAGTTGTTGTAGTGGTTGGCAGCATGCACAAATGCAGAGAGTTACTTTAAAAGCAGGTGACAATGCCCTGTTGATGGCAGATACACGATGTTCAACCTACGCAAAACCAGTCCTGTACTGGTACTGAGCGTAGCAGTGAACCTTTGCCTGGCCAGCTATCTGTGCTGGGTGGTTTCATATTCTTCGGTGCCATCTCTCCTGGTTCACCCATGGACGTCAGAGACAGACAGCTCTCCAAGATGTGCTGACACTGTAGTTGATCAGCATGAACAGGTGAGTGGATTTGGAGATGGTCGGGTGCGGAACCGTTAATTAAGGAAATACCCAACGCTTATGTGTGATTTGATATATGTTATATAATAATATGGTTGTGAAATTTGGGATTATGAGCATGTTCGTATTTTTGAAAAAAAAAAATGCTTTTGAAGTTTTTGAAACACCTCTTCAGACTTAAAAGGAGTACAATGACTAATCTGATATATGGTGAAGCTGGAATATACCCCTTGTCTGTTCTGGCCCTCCCTTTTTCAGCCAAAAAAGGAAAAAAAAAAGAAGGCCCTCCTTTTTATGCTAAAACAGGAAAGAAAGCTCCCTTTCCTTTTGTGCCAAAACAGGAAACAAAGAAGACTCTTTCTTTTTGTGCCAAAAATAGGAAAGAAAGAAGGCCCTTCCTTTATGTGCCAAAACAGGAAAGAAAGAAGGCTATTCCTTTTTGTGCCAAAACAGGAAAGAAAGAAGGCTATTCCTTTTTGTGCCAAAAACAGGACAGAAAGAGGGCCTTTTCTTTTGTGCCAAAACAGGACAGAAAGAATGCTATTCCTTTTTGTGCCCAAAACAGGATTTGTGCTAAACCCAGCGAAGAAAGAAGGCACTTCCTCTTTGTGCCAAAGCAGGAAAAGAAATAAGGCCCTCCTGTTGTTCACCACCCCTCCCCTCCAGGACAGAAAGAATGCACTACCCTTTCGTGAGAAAAAACAACAGAAAAGAGTGTTCCCACCAGTGTGCAGTCTACCCAAGAGCCATTCTCAGCTTGACTGACCCATTCATTTGCTCAAAGGATTACCCTGGCATGACGGGAAGTGTGAAAATAACCACCAAAGACTGGTTTCTCAAGTTTTGAGATGACCAGACGTACAACATCAGAAAGAGAACAAGAACAAGGATAAAAAAAAACAAGATAAAAGAAGAAGAAAAGAAGAAAGAAAACAATTTCAAAGACGAAAAAGAAGACAAAGAAGAACTACGAAGAAGAGTAAGAAGAATTCCGAAGAGGACGAAGAAGAAATATGAAGAAAAAGAAGAATTCCAAAGCAGGAAAAGATTTCCAAAGAAGAAGAATTTCGGAGAAGGAAAACAAATTTCGAAGAAGAAAAAGAATTTCAAAGACGAAGGAAAAGAAGAAGAAGAAGGAAAAATAGAAGAAGAAGGAGAAGAAGAAGAAGAGGGAGGGGAGAGAGAGAGAGAGAGAGAGAGAGAGAGAGAGAGAGAGAGAGAGAGAGAGAGAGAGAGAGAGAGAGGCAAGGCAAGGCAAGGCAAGGCAAGGCAGGGCAAAATTCTTTTATTCGAGGATAATAGATGAGCACTCGTGTGCTTTTTTACACCCAGTCCCCGCCCTTTTCAAGGATAACATCAGGATAAAAGATAGCCTCAACTAAACAACAACAATTATAATGATCCACAAGAGAGAGAGAGAGAGAGAGAGAGAGAGAGAGAGAGAGAGAGAGAGAGAGAGAGAGAGAGAGATGTACCGCGACAACACGTCCCCTCCCCAGTTCCCACCCCCTCCACTCCAAACCAGAAGATTACCCATGACCCCAAAACAGGCCGGAACAGCACACACGTCACAAAGTGAAGCTTCACGCTTGACAGTGCAGTGGTACCAAGGCCAATTGTCCTGTGTCCCTAGGGGCTTGGTTGTGCTGTGATGCATGTCAGGGAGCCCCACACACCCTGTTTTTCTCTTATAGCTCAGTGCTGTGACCCAGATACTCCATCTGCCCAGAAGACGGGTCAGAACCAACACTTACCATTTACTCACTGGAGAATGGAAAGGGGGGGGGGGGGGGGTATGGGTGTGGAAGGGTAAAGGATAGAAAAAAAATATAGACTAGTCTGCAGTAAAAAAAAAAAAAAAAAAAAAAAAAAAAAGGAGGGGTGTGGGTGGGGGTGGGGAGACAGTGAAACACAAAAACTCCTTTTCCAATATTGCAGTTTTCTTCCAGTTGTTCAGATCTAAATTAGGGGCAGGGAGGGGGGAAGGGCGTTTGGCTTTTCGGAAAAGTGGGCCATTGTGTGCAAGTGGGAAGGGATGACAAAATCTGCAAAATCTGCACACACAGGGACTGGATGTAAAAAATAAAGCTCAGGAGTGCTTATTTCATTAGCCTCGAAATAAAAGAATAAACGAATAAAGAAAAGATTCAAGATTCAAGATTTAATTCGCCTTTGACCCCTCTTGGGGCATGGAGGATTTCAAACAAAATCAACTGTAACATATATAATTTGCATTAATAGAATACGTTCATACACAGAATTTTTCACAGAAATAAAAATATAGTCAACCTTTTCATTAATATCATGCAACTTTACTCTTAAGTATGAATTTACAAGAGAGAGAGATTACAAGACTTCTCCATCGTGGGGATCATGTGCCAATGCCTGGGTCTAAATTTTTTTTTTTAAAGCCCCTTCAGGTTCATTCATCCATGTTTGTTCACCCACGTCTTTCCCTGTCTGCCTCTTTCGCTACCTCCCTGCACTGTGTCTTGCAAGCTGACTCCTCTTCTGGGCAGATGGAGTATCTGGGTCACAGCACTGAGCTATAAAAGAAAAACAGGGTGTCTGTGGTTTGCTGACGCACATCATTGCACGACCAAGTCCCTAGGGACACAAGACAATTGGCCTTGGGAAGATTGCTCTTGTGACATGACCAGACCACCTCAGTTTTCTGTTCTGGATTGTTGTGAGGCCCTCATAGGGGTCTGGACTCTGTCTCAATAGATGCACTTCCCCTTCTGTCACAAGATGTGGGAGAGTAAATACAGGAACTCACAGCGAGCCAGCCACACGTAAGTCTGACACCTAGGCCTGCTACCCTTTTGTTAGCCGTAACACACAACATTGCCCCCCCCCCCCCCCCAAATTAATTGTTTAAATAATTATCAATGTATCCAGTGGTCGATTATGTGTTTGTTGTGTTTGTTGGATGTATACCGATCTCCTTTTTTTTTAAATCATTGGTTGAACTTTTATCAATTAATTAATTAAATTGATAAAAGTTTTCAGTCAAAAACAAAGATTTCACCAGATTCATGTATAATTATGTGGGTCTACACACACACACACACACACACACACACACACACACACACACACACACACACACACACACACACACAACAACATATATATTATATATATATATATATATATATATATATATTATATATATATATAATATATATAATGATTGTAGCCACACATAATAATTTCATTAGAGCTTAATTTCACAGACAAGTTTAACGTGGCAGACGGTGGGTTTGGGATCCGTTTTGCCCTGACTATCCCAGGGCTGTAGGGTTTGGGAAGTAGTCTGACACCGGCTTTATACTTTTCTTTGGTGTCCCTTGCGTGGTGGATTGTGGTAGGGATAGTGCGTGCGTGCGTGCGCGCGCGCGCGCGCGTGTGTGTGGGTGTGGTGGTTTGGGGTGAGGATGGAGGGGGTGGCGTAAAAGGGGGGGGGGGGGGGGGGGCTGACGGCTGAGTACACACAGGTTATAAACATGCCTGGTTTGAGAGGCGACATGTAGGCCTAACCCGACGGAGGGAGGGAAAGGATTGGTACGCTATAGGCCTAGGCCTGCTAGCTACCCTTTTGTTAGCCGTAACACGCAACATTTGCCCCGACTGGTAAGACAGCAAGCAGCCTCACTGGATACATCAAGCCTTCTCCCAATCATACCAGTCGTGGCTGGCTGGTCAGTAAACACAGGAACACACAGCCAGCCAGCCAGCCTGCTTTCTGTGCGTGCTTCAAGACTACCTGTCTTGCTCCTCATAGGGCGGCGGGTGAGCCTGGTTGGTTAGAGCGTTGTGCATTGCGCTCGTGATCTGCTGACCCGGGTTCGAATCCCGTCCAAGGCGATATTTTCCCTGGAGCTTCCCTCAGTGCCGACTCTACTCCCCCCAAAAGTCCTTCGAATGATACTATACACCGAAGTCCTGTCTGCGAACGCACGCATAACATCTTCCACTCACATTAAAACCTGTTCCGCTTTCCGGAAGAGTAGGCCATTGTGTGCCGGGGGGAACGATAAAATTGACAAAGTTGCATACACACCAGGACTGGAGGGGAAAAAGGACTTGAGTGCATATTTCATTATCCTCGAAATAAAAAAAAGAATTAAATCGATAAATGATTAAAGAAAATAATATACTGTACAA
>CM060318.1:68173696-68228696 GCA_030674155.1 Stramonita haemastoma
TTAGATAAATGTAAGGTAAAAGGTACCACATGACAAACAAGAAAGTTAGATAAATGTAAGGTAAAAGGTACCACATGACAAACAAGAAAGTTAGATAAAGGTAAGGTAAAAGGTACCACATGACAAACAAGAAAGTTAGATAAAGGTAAGGTAAAAGGTACCACATGACAAACAAGAAAGTTAGATAAAGGTAAGGTAAAAGGTACCACATGACAAACAAGAAAGTTAGATAAAGGTAAGGTAAAAGGTACCACATGACAAACAAGAAAGTTAGATAAAGGTAAGGTAAAAGGTACCACATGACAATCAAGAAAGTTAGATAAATGTAAGGTAAAAGGTACCACATGACAATCAAGAAAGTTAGATAAATGTAAGGTAAAAGGTACCACATGACAAACAAGAAAGTTAGATAAAGGTAAGGTAAAAGGTACCACATGACAAACAAGAAAGTTAGATAAAGGTAAGGTAAAAGGTACTACATGACAAACAAGAAAGTTAGATAAAGGTAAGGTAAAAGGTACCACATGACAAACAAGAAAGTTAGATAAAGGTAAGGTAAAAGGTACCACATGACAAACAAGAAAGTTAGATAAAGGTAAGGTAAAAGGTACCACATGACAAACAAGAAAGTTAGATAAATGTAAGGTAAAAGGTACCACATGACAAACAAGAAAGTTAGATAAAGGTAAGGTAAAAGGTACCACATGACAAACAAGAAAGTTAGATAAATGTAAGGTAAAAGGTACCACATGACAAACAAGAAAGTTAGATAAATGTAAGGTAAAAGGTACCACATGACAAACAAGAAAGTTAGATAAAGGTAAGGTAAAAGGTACCACATGACAAACAAGAAAGTTAGATAAATGTAAGGTAAAAGGTACCACATGACAATCAAGAAAGTTACAGTGTAGGAACCGTTTGTGAAAAGCACGAGCAGATTAGGATTTTTATAACATTGTGAAGAATATTCTTTGAAAACCTGATTTTATTTGCAGATACCAAGCATTCCAACTTAAAAAAGGTGATATGGAAAATTTCATTTACAAATTCCTTCAGCTGAACAATATATAGGACAACGAGAATTTTGGCTTGATTTATCAGGCTTGACGGAATGTTGTCGGTAAATTTGTCAGATAATGTATATTTTTACATATTCCACCTATGAAATTTTGTCCTCACACTGGGAATGATTTTGCCATTGTCAGTGTTTGTGTTCATAAATCTCAGCAGTTAAATCTTTGTCCAATATATTCCGGACAAATATTTTGTTTACATGCTGTGGTTATCGTTATGTACCCACTGTAACTTTTACATGAAATTTTTGTTGATCGTATTTGCAGATCCCCACAGTTGTGCACTACCTTTGGTGTGGAGACAAAAAGTTCCGCTTCAAAGATTACCTGACTGTTCTCAGTGCCATCAAGATATTCCGGCCCATTACTGTGATGTTCCACTTTACCCATGAACCTCAAACGGATGACTACAATACCTGGTTCAAGGTGAGGTGTCAGTTATCATAAGTTTGTCCTATTTTTGAAAACATTTAGTGTTGAATTTAAAGTTCAAGATTTTCTCTACACCTCATTTTCTCTAACTCCTGATCTGTGTATTAACATTGCATACAAAAGTGAGGGGGTGGGATAGCTCGGTGGTCAGAGCACTGGCTTTCCCCCAGCCAATGCTCAGCAGCATCGAGCGTGGTTACCAATTGGATGGGTGACCATTTGCGCGCTTTGGCTTCAGTACAGTCCCCCAATTCACCAGGCTGTAAATGAGTACCTGCCTCTTTAGGGTCAGGGAAGGTAAAGCAACTAGGGAGAGGAGATGGGTGCCGCCCTCAACATGCTGGCCCTGGAGAAGCTGTCTTTGATGCCTCGCTCTCCTATGGGATACCTTTACCATTACCTTTTTACAAAAGTGAAAGTAAACATGCTCCAATATTTTTTTCATTTTATCTTGATAGTCGTTTGTTTTTGAAAAATGCAAATACAACATTTTTTCCATTTTTATACACATCTCGCTCTCTCTTTCTCTCCCTCCCTCTCCCTATCTCTCTTTCTCGCTCATACAGACACAGACAGACACAGAGACACAGACACAGACATACACACACACACACACACATACACACACACACACACATTCATTATTCATTCTTATGCAAAGGAGATTGCAGTGTTTTCACAGTACTAAAAGAGCAATCCTGTGTGAGTGTACAAGAGCGGCCACCAAAAAGCGATTATCGAGGAAAAGAAAGAGATATAGCCTACACCAGACAAAATCCGTATGCCTATAAGCTATACTAAGTTTTGAGGATGAAAACGGACCAGGGAGTTTTTAATTATTTAATACATGGAATTTGTATAGCGCTATCTCTTGTAAAGACAAATCAAAGCGCTTGCATTTGACCTACAGAGCCACAGATCATGCTGCCACCAGGCGCAAAGATCCCCAACTCCAACTCCCCGATTTTTCCTCAGGGATGGTGTCTAAACACGACACCTGTGTGCATGCTGGTTTGTTATAATTTTGTCATCCGCTCCTACCGGCACACGATGGCCTACTCTTCCGAAAGGTGGAACGGGGTTTTAACGTGTGCGCAAGATGTTCTGCGTGCATTCGCACACGGGCCTCGGTTTCGAGTCTCATCCGAATGACTTTGACATTCAGTTCGATTTTTTCGTCAAACTGGGAAGAAAGGGCAAGGCTGGGTTCGAACCCAGAAACTCACGATTTACATATTGGCAGGCGAACGTCTTAACCATTCTGCCACCGTCCTTCCCTGGAGTTCATATACACATGGTAGGTCTCAGCTGTATGGCAAACCAAACATCTCCAGACCAGTTAGAACTGACAGTAGTGGTGACAAACAATACATGCTGATATCTATCTATCTATCTATCTATCTATCTATCTATCTATCTATCTATCTATCTATCTATCTATCTATCTATCTATCTATCTATCTATCTATCTATCTATCTATCTATCTATATACCTATCTATCTATGAATGAACACACAATCATTTCGTGCACAAACTGAAAACCCAGCTACTCCACAGAAGTTTATTTAAGAATACCAGTTGGTATAGAAGACTTTAAGGTAGCCAGCAGGCAGGCGTCATGGAGAGAGATGGGATGCAGCAGTTTTTTTCATCCTGCCTGCCTGAAGTTTTAGTGTGATGCTCCAGTGAATCCTCAAAGAGTTAGCGAAGAAATCTAATCAAATTTAGTGAAGTCACTGCATTGGAGGGAATCTCACATTTCAGCATGAACAACCGAGACAGTATTTTAAATTCTTTTTATTTACAATGCAGTGACACACGTTAGCTTCATACGCACATCTATGTATTCATAGATGCATTGATGCAGGCATACTATAACTTGTCAAGCAAGCAAAGAAACAAACAACCGACGACATAACAAATATGTACAATCAGCATGGAGTCCATTAGAAACTAGACAAGTCAATTTAGTATACATGTAACCATGGCATTACACAATATTCATAAAAGAAGTCAGGTAGAATTGTTGAAAAGGTTTAAAAGCCATATTATAGATTAACTAATGAATATATAAGTAACAATTTATAAGCATTTTACACATTCATTTCCATTTCATTTATAGTGTGAAAATCATGATTTAAAGAGACGATGCTTTTCTGATGTTCATATTTTGATAGTTTATATTGGTCCAGGTCTTCTTTAAATTTTAACATATTTCTTGTAAATCTTGCACTAAATAATTAGATTTTAAATTTACTGTTGTACTATGTTTGAAAGATTGTGACGTTTGGTGCGTGATCTTCTGTTTTGCATGTGTAAATGGGCCATCTTGCCAGTATTTTAATAAAATTAAATCTTTTGGCAGCGTTACTGTTTCTATCTGTCACCCCCTCAATTTCAATTATTCGTGAAATTTTAGTGTTACACACGTTTTGGCATCATTAGTCAAAAAGCGTTTTTTAGTTTGTCCTCAAAATTTCTGATGTGTACAGCTTCACAGAAAATGTTAAGCTGAATATCCTAATCGCAGTACAAAGTACACAGTTCGTAGTGTCTACCACACTCATTGCATTTAAAACAATATTAGTAACAAAAGTACAGTGTACAGTTCGTAGCTGTAGTCATTTAACTGCGATAGCTTTGATTTTGCCTATTATGATAAAGACATTTCCCCCAAATATAACTGTTTTAGACTGCTTCTTACCTTTTAATCATATCACTTGGGTTTGGTCGTTCTTGACTAGAAGTCCTGACACTACCAAATTTATCAAGAATCTAAATACAGTTTTTCAAAAGATTTGTTTTTATTCCTGGTTGTTCAATGACTAAGTGTTATCAGCAAGCTGAGTCATTTTGTCTTCTACATTGTTGGTACATGTCTTTGTTTTAATTGACGCATTCTCTTATCATTCTTTCCAACATTTCTACACTAAATGTAATACTGGATCATCGCTCAGGCATCACCCTTCTGTATGGAACAATTTTATCGTCATGTCATTTGCAAGGCCTGCTGATTTGATATCTTATATAGTGTTTAAATCTTCTATATGACACTGTCTCCAAAACCGTATGCTCTTGATACTCGAAACGTAAAATTTCAGCTAAGAGAACCAAACACCGTTTCAGAATACATACTGAACAATAATCCTGGTTTATCCATTTCTTCCACCTTCTTGGGTTATTGGTAGCCTTTAGCCTAGTCTCGCAAAACGATGGAGTTGGGCTCTAGGTGTTTATTCTGGTACAGCATCGGCTGTGACTGGCCAGTCCGACACCGGAATGACAGTCCCTATGGCAGAAGGTACAGATGAGGTCTGACGCTGGTCTGTCTGCCTGGGTTGCAGCCTTTTTCTCTTTGCCTCATGCTGCTGAGCAAATGTCTCTTCGAACTTGGAGAAAACCTTTCTACAAAGTCTGTCTCCAGGCTGACCATTCAAGGGCTGTTGCTTCCCAGTTATTTCTGTCGATGTTCAGGACTTTTAAGTCCCTCTTGCACATGTCTTTGAATCGCAGCTGTGGTCTGCCTGTGGGACATTTTCCCCTCACAAGTTCTCCATAGAAGGGGTCTTTAGAGATCCGTCCATCATCCAAGCGGACAACATGGCCAAGCCATCCCATTCGTCTCTGTTTCAGCAGCGTGTACATGCTGGTGCATCCAGCCCTTTCCAGGACAGCATCGTTTAGGACCTTGTCCTGCCAGGTGATGTTCAAGATGCTTAGGAGACAACATGCAAAGTCCAGGACTTGCTGCCATACAGGAGGGTGCTCAGGACACACGCTCTGCAGATAGGGATTTTTGTTTGCTCAGTCAGCTGTTGTTCCATGTGTTCTTTGTCAGTCTTGTCATTGTGGTAGCTGTTTTGCTAATCCGCTTGTTGAGCTCTGTGTCAAGTGAGAGGGTGACTGACATAGTTGAGCCCAGGTACACGAAGTCATGGACAACATCCAGTTCATGGTCACTGATACTTATGGATGGGGGAGAGTCAACATCCTGCTCTATGACTTGTGTTTTCTTCAGGCTAACGGTAAGCCCAAAGTATTGGCAGGCATTACTGAAGCAAGTCATGAGCTGCTGAAGGTCCTCAGCTGAGTTTGTGGTTATTACTGCATTGTCTGCAAAGAGGAAGTCACACAGGCACCTCAGCTGGACTTAAGTCTTGGCTCTTAGTCTGGAGAGGTTGAAAGGCTTTCTACATGACGTTGAGAGATAAAATACTTTCAATTGCAGGACCAAATGCGTGTTTCAGTATCACAGGAAAGAAGACAACTTATGCAAAGACTTTCCCAACAATGCTGAGGAGGGATAAACCACAAAAGCTATTGCAACTGCTTCTGTCACCTTTGTTTTTGTATAGTGTGATGATATTAGCACTCCTCATGTCTTGTGGTACTTCACCTTCACTCCAATAGAAGCATAGGATTTCATGCAACTCAGTGATGTCTCTTTGCAGCACTTCGGTGCTTTGGCGGGAATACTGTCTTTCCCAGGTGCCTTGCCAGAAGCAAAGGAGTCCAAGGCTTTGCTGAGTTCGTCCATGGATGGTTCTCTGTCAATCTCTTCCAGCTCTGGTAGGCACTCTAAGGCATTCAGGGCATTCATTTTCCTTTGCATATAGCTCAGTGTAGTGTTCTACCCAGCACTCCATCTGTTGTTCTCTATCTTGAATCACCTCCCCAGTGGCTGATATCAAAGGGGCAGTTTTCTTTTTATGGGAGCAGAGCTGAAGCCAAAAGGCATTTGTGCATTGCTTGGCACACTGAAGGACTTTGCTGTGAGCAACATGGAGAACCTGGAGGTTCTGCTTGCTGGGATTGGTTTTTGTATGCTGTCAGGAGGTTTAATTGTTTTGTTGCTTGGTGCACAGTTGTCGATCCGCTTGTCAGTTTTCACCCTAAACCCCACACACCCAGTGAGGCTGACAGACCATGGCTGGGCAGCACCTTGCTGGCTGGGGGCTGCCCAGCTTAAGGTGGGCGATAGCTGCCCAGTAAGATGTGATGACCTCTCCCACCATCGGAAGCAGCTGCTGGCGTCTGACTCTACACCAATTGAGTTTGCAGACTTATAACCGGTAGATTGCTGCTTCCCGTGTTGTGTCAATGCTGCAAAGCAAAGCTGTCACTCCAGAGCACAAAGCCTGGGTATGTAAGTATGGAGGGCAAGCTTTTACCCATGCAGAAGGCTCCCCTGTCCACGTCATTGGTATGTCATTGGTATGGTCCATTGGAAAGGCAACTGTTGATACACATGGTTCCAGTGACAGGAGTTGCCAGAACGTTGCTGTATACAACCTTGAGCTGCCTTGGAGACTGTGACTCCCGGTTTTTCCTCAGGGTTGACTCCCAAAGCCTTTCCTATGAGTAGCTTTAGCCACATGGCGGCAGAGGTTAGAAATTAGAGCTTTCCTCTTCTAGATAAACTGTCTTCCCAGACTGATGAGCCCCATTTACCCCCATGACACAGGTAGTACTGGCTCACGTGGTTACCAGTAGCAGAGGAGACCTCTGACATGATATTTTTGGATATGTCATAAGCTAATCTACTAGTTGTCTTTAAATACTATCAGTGGTAAAGCATTTTGGTTTTTACTTATCAACATAGGTAAAATTATTTTAAATGGAATTTGTAATGTGAAAATAACCTAACGTAATAACTTTATTTAAGAAGTGTTATTGGATGCTAGTTCTTAATGAATTTTCTTTTACTTTAAAAAAAAAAAGCAAATGATTATTTCTTTTTTCCTTGTGGCTGAAGTTTGGCCAGTTTGATAATATGTCCACTTAGAGTTTATTTCTCAGTAAACAGGAAAAGAGATATTTTGTATGTTGAATACACTAAGTTTATTAACAACAGACTCTCATGTATATCTCTTGATCATGACATGTTTTGTGTGGCTATTTATTTAATACTGAAAGATCAGTTTCTTACAAACTGTCATAGATTAATGTTGCAAGTAAAGAAAATAGTCTACTGGACATCAAGGGATCAAGGATTACACATGTAATACATGTTCTTTACAGGATGTAAAGTCCAGCATACCAGGTCTGGAAATGAAGAAACTGTCGTCAAACACAACATGTGGATCACTGGACATGCTTAAGACTGTTCTAGGATTTTTGTCAAACAGCGGAGGTATTTTTGTTGGTGAAGGCATCGTGTTGTCTCCTGCTCTTAAAGGCCGGTCACTGAACACTGATCTGTGGTTTGCTTTTTCAAACACAGCAGATAAAACCAGTGGAGTCATCATTGCCAAAAAAGAGTTTAGTAATGAGCAGAAAGAAGCTTATTTTGAGAGCATTAACACTGCCAGAACAGCTAAGCCAGGGTGTCCATCTGTTGACAAATTCACTCTCTCCCCACATGATCAGTTCTGTGTCGCTGTGCCTGGCACTGTGTTTCCCGTGACATCATGTTTGCCAACACATCCTTCGCCCAGGTAGCTCGCTTGTATTTCTATGGCAGGCGTGGGCCAATGACACCAGAGCGGGACCCCAACAACCTCATCCCCAGAATCTCCCATTTTCTGAGATTTAAGACCCAGAGCAGACTTTATAAACAGGACTTTCCATTCAATCAGTACTTATCTGTTCTGAGTGCACTGTACGTGGCTGGCTTTCATCATGTGTATGTCCACACGAACGAGGAGCCTTCAGGGAGGTGGTGGAAAGAGCTGGCTAAAGAAAACGTGACAGTGGTGAAGTTGGAAACACGTGGGAGCATTTTTCAGCAACCCATCAACCAAATACAGCACGTTAGTGACGTAATGAGGTGAGTTAGCACTGTACACTGTGTGGTTTTTACCTCAGCTAGAAAGCCATTCATTTTGACAGAGGGGAGGGGGGAGGTGGTAGACTAGCCCAGAGCAACTAAGTTATGACGTAATAGCTGCTGAGATGGCAAAGTCAACTGATTGCTAAGGTGTCTGTTTGGGTCTGGCTTTGTTTTCCTGAAATAACATGGGCACATAATCCACCCCGCAGAAAGTCATCCAGATGAGACGACAAACCGATATCACATGTGCAAACACACAAAGAAAATTCTCTACACATGTTAAAACTTAATCCACCCACAATAGAAAAGCAAACCAGCTATGACCATGGTATGAATTACACAGACCTCTCTACCGGTACCATGCACTCCCTTCTCTGGAAAGAATTATGGTTTTTTTAGCCTACCAAAGCTGCCATAAAATATTATTTTGAAAAGCTAAAATATAAATAGTGAAGTAGAATGGAAATCTGAAAGTAAATGAGAATGAAGCCTCTTATGAAGGCTTTAAATGTTTGAGGACACAAAAGGATATAGGTGATCTCATTTACTCGGTTATTTGTTTGTTTGTTTTCCTCGTACTAATCTAAGGTTTACCAAGGGTTAGATTTTGTCTATGTAGCCTTTTTTTTTTTTTTTTTTTTTTTTTATACTCACCATTAAAGTAGTTGCATTCTGAATTCAAGGATGGTCCTATCTTTCAGAACTTGCAGGCACGAAAAACTTGAATGGTGGAAGGTTAATTGAAGATTTTGGGTTGTTAAAGTTATAAATTAGAAACTTAAAAGCCAGCTTAATTTAACACACACACATGTCACTCATCACTCATTCACACACGTGCGCACAGAGAGAGATATGTATATAACTAAAGTTTGCAGAGATATATACATTTATTTTCTAATAATGAGAGAACACAGATTCTCTTTATCAAAGTCACTGACTCAAGCAGAAGATATAGCAAACAGTGCTCTCTCTCTCTCTCTCTCTCTCTCTCTCTCTCTCTCTCTCTCTCTCTTCTCCTCTCTCTCTCTCTCTCTCTCTCTCTCTCTCTCTCTCTGTGAATCACCTTTTGCTTGGCCATACCGACTCTGGCCTTAACAATCTTGTAGACAGGAGCAATCATTCTATTTTGCATGGCCTAAATATTTGAAAGATGGGAAGACAACATCAGAGACTGGACAGACCTTGGGTGGAACGATCTACTACGGTGGGTGGAGGACCGTGGGGAGTGGAGGAAGCTGGTTGCAAAATCTCCAGTTGTGCCCCCACGGTCCATGGGACTCCGGGACATGTGAAGGTGAAGGAAATATTTGAAATTTTAAACGTATTCCATATTTTGTCCCATAGATTTTGATATTCTGAGGTTTGTAGCATTAATATGCACGATATTGGTCTTTTTAGCATGTAACTTAAGGCCATAAGTGCTGCTCTCTGCATCGACTCTGTAGAGAATTCTTCTCATGCTTGTGATGTGATCGGCCATTAGTGCTGTATCATCAGTGTACCTGGGGTTAGTGATGTTTCTGCCCCCTGTATTAATGCCCATGTTATCGATGTCCGCCTTTCTCATGATCATTTTTGTGCATATGCCAAAAAGCTGTGGAGATGATACCATGCAATCTTGACAGACTCCTTTTTGATAAAAATTATTAAGGAACTCACAACCCATGCCTTTTAATCAGATTGTTGCCTTCTAATATGAATACAAATGTGCCATGAGTGGGACCAGATGCTTTGGAAAGCCCATTTCTAACATCTTGATAAACAGATGGTACACAGCTAGTTCTGTAAAAGTTAGGAAATCGTTCTTAATGTTTAAAGTGGGAAAAAGTTACAAGTGCTTCAAAGAACAAATCGAATTTATTTAACACAAATCATGATACACATACTCCTCCTTTTTACACTTAAAGTATACGATATAGAAAAAGGGATGGGAAAAAAAGAAAGCATAAAGCACAGCCAGTGGTATCAAAGAATTCCAAAGACAAACAAACAAGCTTAACATCACATTAAGAAATAAAGACTTTTAAATTGTGTCTGTTTTATTTATTTATTTTTTTTAGAAGCCCTTAGTAAAATATCAGATTGTATGAAAAAATGGAACGCTTCAGATAACAGATATGTGGACCCTTCATTTTAAAGGTATTGCTGCTTAGTTAGATGTATCTTATAATCAGAAGGCCAGTAGGAAGAGACATCGCACCTCAAGTCGGAATGCGCTACCCTAATAGTGAGCAAACTGGACTGCAGTAGTCCTTAGCCAGAGCGCAGAGAGTCACAAGTGGTCAGAGTTTGTATTAAAAACAACAACAACTTTATTATCTCAAAAAAGAGAAATTCTGCCGGGTTACAAGCCAGACATAAAACGATAAGCATGTAAAAAAATAATATCACGGATATATATACATATAAATATGATCTATCTATCTATCTATCTATCTATCTATCTATCTATCTATCTATCTATCTATCTATCTATCTATCTATCTATCTATCTATCTATCTATCTATCTATCTATCTATCTATCTATCTTTGGAGAGAGAGAGAGAGAGAGAGAGAGAGAGAGAGAGAGAGAGAGAGAGAGAGAGAGAGAGAGAGAGAGAGAGAGAGAGAGAGAGCACAACACAGGTTCTGAATATCAACACGCACCCATTACAATATAAATAGCACCCACAAATCAGCAAATCAGCAAATCATCAGCAACTGTTTGCCCCTCATATAGTTATGGTGGGCAAACAGCTAACATTTCATATATGGAAGGTGGGATCACAGGTACTAAATAGATGTGAAACAAATCAAAAAAAAAATAGTTATTGACAGTTCTTCTATCTGCAGGTATCAGATACTGTACAAGTATGGAGGAGCATACCAAGACTTTGATGTGGTCTGGACATCTTATGTGCCAGACTCTCTGCTGTCCAATCCACTTGTGGCCAACCATGACTGGTGGACACCAGACAGAGAATTTCCCACATCCTTCAATCTAGGAGTCATGCTGGTCAGACCTGGGGCCCGGTGGTTGTATTACTACCTGCAAACTCACAAAGATTTTCGGGACAAAAGCTGGGGATATAACTCCCTGGAGATGTCATATCGGACGTACGAGCTACATCCTCATGTCATGTACGTGGATCCCAAGTTAATGGTTAGTATTTGGAATGTTTTTTCTTCGCACTACCGTGTGACATATTCTAATATAATTAGGGCTGATGTTTGTTCAGATTATGACGAAAGAATGGAATGCATCACTCGGTTTCTCATCATGATTAACTAGCCTTTACATCCTTCACAATTGATTGGTAGCTGCTTGTTTCAGTGATACAGTGCAGTGCTTTTTGGCAGATAGCACAATTACAGGCGGGATAGCTCAGTGGTCAGAGCACTCGTTTCCCTCAGCTAGCATAAGCGGCATTGAGAGTGGTTACCAAGTGGATGGGCGACCATTTGTGCGCCTTGGTTTCAGTACAGTCTTTAAGTTCACCCAGCTGTAAATGAGTACCTGCCCTCTTAAGAATCAGGGGAAGGTAAAACAGTGAGGGAGAGAAGATGGGCCTGCCCTCAATATGCTGGCCCCTAGAGAAGGTGAGGTCTCAGACACCTCACTCCCCAACGACCTCATAGGTTATGGGACACCTTTACCTTACCTTTTTTTTTTTTTTACAGTAAAAGAACTCACTATTTGGGAAAATATAGATTTCTCTGCTTCTACAGAATTTGTATCCTACTTTGCTGAAAATTACACTAAAGATGATCGTTCCCATCGTTGCTCTGGTATTTCCTTACCGCTGGTTCTTTGTATCACAAGAGCTAAATAGTCATGCTGTTAAAGTGGGCTGCCAGACAATCACATCATCGCCTTGACTGAAATTGGGTGTTTTCTCTCCCCCATCACACACATGTACCTCTGTGCTTTACCTCTACCCCATCCCCCAAATCAGTGATTTATTTTTCTTTTAGGGAACATTTTTTTCTGTACTTTTAAGGTTAAACAGAGAATGTGAGGGAGATGCCAGTTTTGAAGTTTGTCTTGCTTAGTCTGCATGTCTGTTATATTTGACTTCTGTGAAACTGTTAGACAAGTCTTTCTGTTGTAGTGTTGGACTCAGTAACATCCCTTTGACAATGAAGAGTTATTAAGCCATGGTTGTTTGTCAGGGGGAAAAGTTTTGTTTTGGGCGCATGACACAGAGTGTAAGACTGGTGTGGATCACTGGTCTGTCAATCACACATCCATCCAGACAGCCAGAGGTCCTGGATTAAAATTGACTCAAAGCTGAACCTTTCTCTCATCTACCTGACCGTGATTGGGAATCAGCATCCCTGGGGTTTTAGAGGAGATGATAAACTATGGTCTACGTGAAAGGTGCATGCAGCATATTAAAAGAACTCATGGCAATGAGAGATTTCATAGATGATTCTGTAACATAGTCACGTCTAGGAAATAGCCCTGTCTAGAAACATAGTCACTGTCATAGGAAAACATAGTCAGTCACATCATGTCATAGGAAAACATAGTCACTGTCATAGGAAAACATAGTCACTGTCATAGGAAAACATATGTCACTGTCATATAGGAAAACATAGTCACTGTCATAGGAAAACATATCACGTCATGAAAACTGTCACTGTATAGGAAAACATAGTCACTGTCATAGGAAAACATAATTTTACACAGAGAGAAAAAGTAATGTAAACACAAAAACACAAAATTACAGGAGTAGCTGTGCACTGTGATAATGGTTCTATTCTGTAAACAAAACTACCATGAGCATTATGTGTAGACGGTAGTGTATACAGGAAGGAGAGAATGGGTGGAATGTGAAATGGGGGATGCTTCAAACAATGCATGGTATTTGTCAACATAATGGTCTAGGAAGAGATTTAATAACTAGTGTAAAATCTAATTTATTACGACGAGGAAGATAATCAGCCAAGAAATTTGGCTGTCACCTCATCACCATCTAACTCATTGTTGGAGTATTTGTTCCCAGCTACATTCTATCAGTGGACTGGACTTATGGAGACACCCCCCCCCCCCTGAAACTACGAACATGAGTACCATATACTTTACATATTAAGTTTAGAGAAACAAGTGGTTCAAAACTACGCGTTGTGGACGTTCGGCATTTTGACCTGAGGCTACAGGAACTTATCAGAAAGACCTCATGCACAATCTTGAAGCTTTCAACAAAAGAACAGAAGGCTACCCTGCGTTTCCTTGCCGACCGACCTTGCCGAATAACCCACCTACCTTGGGGTGACCTATGACTGGTGACTAACTTGGCGTCTCAAGACCACATAAACAGAAGCTGAAGCATGACTTGCCCTCATGAGATTAAAACCCCAAACTTCTTGGAGCTGTGGGTGTGATTGCCATAGTGGTGGTGGTGACGTGCGACTTCAACAGCGAAAACACCACTTGTACTGTAACCCTGCTGCAGCCTGAACTTTTGCACGCCCCCACTTCTACCACCCAGCCATCGCCATTCCACTGCCATGACACAAACTATTAAAGACATAAAGACATTGTTTTCACGTGTGTATTATCCCCTATAAAATGAACTTAAAACAGCGCATTTCAAACTTGGGAATCAACGGCTCTAATGTCACTGCCACAACCACCGTAACCAGAGACAACATCCTTTTCTACGTCCTTCATCTGCTTCTTCGTTTGTGCCTGACTCTGACAATGTTTGTTCTGACTGTAATGTGTACCTTGATATGCATGAGACAACAAATTCTCTAACTGATTCAGTTCATCCACCATATTCCACACCTGACACACCATCCAAACTCTGGTCTGCTCTTCCACTGCACACATCTCCTCCATCATCTCCATCCTCTTCCTTAGATAATCACCCTCACTCACCACCACCATCTTCAACCTCTTTGCCTCCATCAAAGTTTCTTCACATATGTTTACGTAACACGCAATCTGTCTGCCCAGAGGGTAAAGCCGACTTTCTTTCTGACTTCATATCTAAATCGATCTTGCTATTCTAACAGAAACCTGGGTAAATCATCAAGGTCATGAACGAATTATTAAACAGCTGACACCACCTGGCTATACGACTCTTTCTTTCCCCCGACTCTCCGTGGAGGTGGCATTGCTGTCATCTACAAAGACACACTGCATCCAGCTCTTTCTTCCTGCCACTCCCTCCCCTTTTCACCTGAATCTTTTGAAGTCTCTGAACTCAACCTCAACTTACCAGGCCATTCTATTACTTTCTGCTGTCTTTACCTTCCGCCTCCCAGCCGTAAAACAATCTAACATCTTCAGTTTTCCACCAAAAGTTTCAGTCCCTCCTTCATCACTACATCCTCTCTCCCAAGAAACTTGTCATTCTCAGTGACTTCAACTTCTACTTTGACAACCAATCTTCTCTTGATGTCAAACGTCTTTCTCTTTCCTTGTCTAACCACTCTCTTTCTCAGCTAGTAAACGAAACAACACACAGATCAGGCCATATCTTAGACTGGTTCATCACCGATGCTTCACTAGATCTCATCACTTCTGTATCCGTCACTAATGAACTGGTTTCTGATCATTCTGCCATTGTTTTCTTTCTTAACATAGCAAAGCGCATCAAAAAGAAAAAAGCGCGTTACCCGTCGCAACCTTAAGGCCATAGATATTCAAACCTTCTCTTCTCAAGCTGCATAACGCCTTTCACAAACTCCTCACCACACTGACCCTTCTACACACTACAATAACATTCTCAGTCAACTACTCGATAAGCATGCACATCCTACTGACCTTTTCTGCCTGATAGGCCCTGTGCCCCAAAATTCTAGTAGCAAATCGCAAACGCAGAAAGTTACGGGGGCAATGACGAAAAAATAAAAACTGAAATAAACAGGCAGCTCTTACAAAAACAGTCAAAACCTTAATCCATTCCGCAAAGACTAACTACTACTCTGCTCAAGTTTTTAATGCTACATCCATGAAATATCTTTTTTCCCTCACCTTAACTCTTCTTGGATCTGATAAGGCAAGTCCTCTGCCTACCGCAGATATCCAAAACTGGATGATACAGAACAAGTTACAACTAAACGCAGATAAAACCCATGCCATGCTTGTAGGGACCAAACACAAACTGTCGTCTATCACAACTTCTATAGGATTCGGCAATTCGTCAGTCCTTCTATCCACTGCTGTCAAGTGTCTAGGGGTCGTTATCGACAACACACTCTCCTCGCAAAAATTCATCACCCAGACCTGTCAGTCATGCTTCTATCAGCTACAGCGTATAAGTGCAATTCGAAAGTACCTATCCACTGATGCAACATCCAAACTCATCACTTCTCTTATTCTTTCACGTCTGGACTATTGCAGTTCTTTTTTGTCTGGTCTGCCAGCATAATCTATCCACTTCCTTCAACGTATACAAAACTCTGCAGCTCGACTGGTCCTCAGAAAGAAAAATCTGAGCACATTACCCCTCTTTTGCAATATCTCCACTGGCTGCCTGTACCACAGAGAGTATACTACAAGATCAGTACCCTCTGTTACAATTCTATCCACAAAACAGCACCCTCCTACCTCAGTGAATGCCTTCACCTGTACACACCTTCTCTTCCCTCCTCTGGGCTGCAGACACTGTCAGAATACCTATTCATTTTTATTTCTATCCTTTTCTACCCTTGGCCTCCCTCTTTCTCTATTTCTGGTCCCTGGACCTGGAATGACCTCCCTCTCTCCCTTCGGCAAAAGCCTACTTATGAAACTTTGAAATCCAACCTCAAGACATACTTATTTCAAACCTAAGATTTTCGCCTTCTTATTTTCATCTCCTATCTGTCCCTGCCTTCTATATCTGATATCCCCTTCACCCTGCCAAAGTGTATAACCTTTACAAGTGTGTGTGTGTGTGTGTGTGTGTGTGTGTGTGTGTGTGTGTGTGTGTGTGTGTGTGGTGTGTGTGTTGTGGGGCGCGCGCGCGCGGTGTGTGTGTACATTCAACTTAAAAAAAAACCTATCAATTGTTTTTGATTGCGTGTGTGTTGTATAGGTCGAAGGCAAACCCTTTCATTTGTTATCGCTAGATGTATCTCGCTATATAAATTCCATGGATGATGATGAATGATGATGATGATGATGATGATGATTATCATTATTGTTGTTGTTGTTGTTATCATTATTATTTATTATTATCATTAAAATATACATTTTTACATCGTCTGACAACACTTATTGGTTTAGTTCGTACCAAGGATAGTTTTGGCTTATGAAGTCCTACAAGGATCTCATAGTTTTTAAAAAAAATTGAAAAGGATGGGAATAAAAATGGTACTTGCAGGAGCAACTGACTGTCAAAGACCATCATTTTAGGTACAGTTGAGGGCTGAAATGAAGAAAGAAGAGAGAAAGAGAGAGACAAAGATGGAGATTTGCCAGAAGACAATGGGAAAATTAAATCCCCACACCCCAGGCCCTTTTCCACGAGCACAGAAGCAAACAGGCAAACAGGCGTCCATCAGAGCTGCGCCCCTTTAACCCTAAAAGCACGGGGCCGTAGTCAGTGGGGGTATTGTTATAAACGGCGCAGAGCACAGCCCGTGTCACACTATCTGTAACTGAACTGAGCCTGCGGCACCATCCTCATCAGTCATATTATTGGAATGCAGAAAGCTGCCTCTGTTCCTCTGACAAGCTGTGTTGTACTGTCATGTTGATGTCTGTTGTGATTTCTTCCCCACATTTTCTTGTTATGTTTTCAGTTTGTGTGGAACTGAGCACTCTTAGGTGCAATTAGGGACTGCTGCTGGACATTCTGTCTTGCTGTATAATTGAGCTTTTTTTCATCGAACAGTATAACTTAGCTGTTACGTCTTTAGTAAGAGACTTAGCCTACTGTGTGGTGTCTCTGATAGCTGACGAAGGACAGGCAGGCAGGACTATACACAAGTGAACTGATCCAGCAACAGATCATGTTCCCCTGTGGTTGGTGACCCAATAGCGGCTTGGTAGTATTTTAGAGTCCCCTGTGAACGGTGGGTCAGCTGTAGGGGATTTGTGTGTCACAGAAGATGAGAAAACTGAAAAATCTTGACTTACACATAAGTCAAGAAAGATTTTGCCTTTTGTCTTGACATAGATTTTCTTGGTGTTGTTTTGATTTCTGTCAAAGAAGGGTTCCCGTATCAAGACCATCCCCTGTAACCGTTTAATCCTTTGTAACTTTCACTCATTTCACCTGAAAAAAATTGCTTTCATCTTCATATATTTTATTGTTGAATTGTTTTCTAATTGATTCTGTCATGATTGTTTCAGGTGATATGCCATGTAAAGATATGTCACCCAACTTGGGAAAAGTCGTACATGCGAAGGAATGTTCGTGACAAGACGCGTACGGTTCCTTTCCACTGGTGGGACGTGCGATCCATCCATACCACTCAGCCAAAACCACAGCCTTTCATGTCATCACTTAAAGAAGTGAAAGAGGGAAAGGGCATGTTTGCTGAAATTGGAAGATTTATTTTAAAGAAAAGTGGAAGACATGACTTATTGTGAAAAATTTTATTTGTTCACCTGTCCACTGATGCAACATCTAAACTCGTCACGTCTCTGATTCTTTCACGTCTGGATTATTGCAATTCTCTTTTGGCTGGTCTGCCAGCATCATCTATCCACTCCCTTCAACGTATACAAAACTCTGCAGCTCGACTGGTCCTCAGAAAGAGAAAATCTGAGCACATTACTCCTCTCTTGCAATCTCTCCACTGGCTGCCTGTGCCACAGAGAGTAAACTATAAGATCAGTACTCTCTGTTATAAATGTCTTCACAAAACAGCACCCTCCTACCTCTGTGAATGTCTTTACCCGTACACTCCTTCTCGTTCCCTCCGCTCTGCTGCAGATACCCTGCGCTTACAAATACCTAGATTCAATCAATCCACCATCGGCCGTCGCGCTTTCTCTGTTTCTGGTCCAGTGATCTGGAACGATCTCCCTCTCTCCCTTCGTAAAAAGCCTACCTATGACACATTTAAATCCAGCCTCGAGACACACTTATTTCAAAGCTAAGACTTTCCTATCCTGTTTCATCTTCTGCCCCTGCTTTCAACAGCCGAACTATCCACCACCTTGCCAAAGTGTTTAACCTCTATATGTATGTTGTATGTGTTGTGTGTGTGTGTGTGTGTGTGTGTGTGTGTGTGTGTGTGTGTGTGTGTGTGTGTGTATTGACTTCGTTAAAAATCTAAATTGTTGTTGGCTGCATGTGCAAGAATTGGTTGAATGCAAGCGCTTTGATTTGTTTTTGCAAGATATAGCACTATATAAATTCCATTTATTATATTATTATTATTATTTTCAAAACACACAAATTACCTTCCCAGAGACTGGTTAAAGTATGTGTAACTCACAACTGTCGGTTTCCCCCATTTTCAGCTCCTCTCAACTGCTCATAAAGCTGTCCCAACCCAGCCCAGTTGGGGCCAGCTGATGCAAATTATAGCAAGAGCTGACCACACTTGGACTAGGTCAAAAAGAAGGAGCGCGCTAAATTTAGCACTTTGGACTAAATGATGTTGGATTTGTGCACTGTGAACTAGAATTGCTTAAAGAAAAGAGTCCAAGGCCAGAAAACAGAAATGAAAAAACAAATGAAAAAGACACTTAAAAAAATGTGGTTTATAGCAGAATTTGGGGAATTCCCCTACCCCCTTCTTTGGCTATAGCTCCAAGACTCACCGATGGTGAGATTTTGCATGTGCAACAGTTTTTACCCGCCATTGAAGTTGAAGTAGCTGTATTCTGACTTCGGGGAAATTTGGTGGATAGATTATTTTGGTGAACTAGAGACAAGCATACAAAGTGTAATCTTTTCCCTGTATCTTCTGGTGTGTCATAGACAGCAATGGTTTCTGATGATCTACCATGTTATGTTTTTTTGCTCTGTAAACAGGAGGTTATGTATTGAAACACTACCTTGACTTGACTCAAGGGGATGTTTGGCTGCTTAGGCATCCTCTTTAATCAAGGGTTCTTTTAACTGAAGGCCAGTATAAATGGTCATAGGCTCAATAATAGGCTTTACCTCCACACACAGAATAGGGCATGGAGTCAACAATTATTCACTTGATAGATCAAAATTATCTCCATCAGACAGCCCAACAGGGGTTTGAACCAGCTTCCCGGAGCAGTAGCCAGAAGCCCAAATCTGACAATGTGACGGCTGGGCCACGACACGACCCCTTACCCCGCCTCCTCCTCCGCTCCCATTTTACTCTTTCGCCCCTTCTCGGAACCTCTGAACCAACGCATCAACATTGACTTCTGAGATGAAAAGGAGCGATCACTTAGTCTAATGCAGTAAGGATTATCATTTGGTGTCCTTTTCGTTGGTAATGAATCAGGGGTTGGGGGGGGGGGGGGGGGGGGACAGGAAGGAGAGGGAAGGTAAGGAGTTACAGGTACATGGACCACTGATCTGAACGTTCTACCTCTTGTTTTTTGTATGTGTTCTTTTAGGGGTTTTGTTGTTGTTGTTTTCAATTCTTGTTTTGTGTAGTTTTTGTTTGTATTATATTACTATGATAGAGTATTTTATTTTAATAGAGTTGTTAGGAGTCTTTGAAATCTTTTTGTATAATTGTAACGGATTTAAGAATGTGTTTCATTGTCTTACTTTTTAATGCAAAATAAGGTATCTACCACAACTGTAGTATGGTTTTTTTTTTGTACAATTACAATCAGTGAGTGTTAGTAACGATAGTGTTCGATTAATTAAAAATTGAATACAATTTATATCTGCAATATACTGTGAACTCTCTCTCTCTCTCTCTCTCTCTCTCTCTCTCTCTCTCTCTCTCTCTCTCTCTCTCTCTTCTCTCTCTCTCTCTCTAAATCTTACCTTTAATATATTATGTTTACCATTGTATTGAGAATTGTTTATTCATATTTTATACTCTCTGTTTTAATAATTATGTGTGTTGTACGAAATAGATTTTTGTGAGCCTTTTATCTAGCGATCCCTGCTTCTGAGCTCCATAACTATGTCCAACATAATTATGTTATGGTTATGTAATTTTTGTGTGCCTAATGACGTGCACGAGAACACACGCGCGCGAATGCACGCGCGCGCGCGCGCGCGCGCGCTGTGTGTGTGTGTGTGTGTGTGTGTGTGTAAATCATACGTTTTTTTTTGTTTAAAAAAAAAAATCTGGGACATATGTTTATGTAATTTGTCATTGGTAGTACTTCCCCAAAATGAAGATATTTGGATTAAGGTGGATTTTTTTGTTTGTTTGTTTGTCTGTTTGTCTTTGCTTTTGTTTGTTTTTTTGTTGTTTTTTTCCCCTCTATTACCAAAATATTATGATTTCTAGGCCTGTGACTAATTTTGTTGACAGATGATGGTTGGATAATGTACTCAGTAGCTAACTTATGTTTTATTTACTACTTTTGTTTGTTTTTGTTTTAAATACTACTTACTTATCATATATTTTATGGTTTCACTTTTTGTTTTCTATTATAATGATAATTTGATCGTTTCTTATTAATTTTAGTTCATTGTATTGCGCCTTTGTTATTCCGTTATATCTTCCGTCCTTACATCTTGTCTTCGGTTTATTACTGTCTTGTTGTTTTGGCCTTGTTGTTTGGTTTATTATTGTTGTTAATTGGAGGTGTTTCTTAAAGTGATGTAATCCCTGATTAGGGCGGGGACTAGATGTAAAAAAGCACACGAGTGCTTATTCATTATCCTCGAAATAAAAGAATTTGATTCGATTTGTTTTGATTTGATTTTCTCTCTCTCTCTCTCTCTCTCTCTCTCTCTCTCTCTCTCTCTCTCTCTCTCTCTCTCTCTCTCTCTCTTTTCTCTCTCTCTCTCTCTCTCTCCGCGCGCGCGCGCGCGCGCGCTTCTTTTGCTTGGCAGCTAGCAAGAAGTCTCTAACTCACAAGCACTTAATTATTGCCTAAATGTTGCCATTGAAAGACATTATTCCATAGAATATTTTTTAATTTACATTTAAAAAAAAATCTTTGACAAGTCATTTTTAAAATGATTGAGAAGTTGGAAGTGGTTATCTGCACTTGTTTTTCCTCCACTACTTTTTCCTCAATAATACTTTGTGGTCAAGTGGGAAATTGCATCTCTAGTAGATCCATGTGTATGCCATTTATATTTTTTCATCAACTTCTCTTGCCTGTGCTTGAACTTAAAGTGTATGGCAATGTTTGGGTTATTATCCATCTAAGACTGACCACTTGGTGGGATACAAATTTTATGACCTCCCTTGCATCTTTTAAATAGGATCCCCAAACATAAGGCGCAATGATTCACTAGCCCTAGGTATTTATTTTCACCTATTTAAGTTTTCCCAACATATATTCTAAGCATACTTTCTTTCTCTTTTTATCATCGTCTTTTGAGGGCAGCTTCAAAAGGCCACAAGGATGTAGAATATTCATGCGAATGCAATTGACACTTTTAAATTCTGAAAAGTGTCTTGCTGTAGGCCTAAGGTATCACAGCAGGCGAAGCTTTAATACCCACCGGGACTTTAGAATAAAACTCTTCCAAGAGTCTACTCTCGAGTCAGGTGAGGTCAGGTGAGACCAAAGGCAAGGTTTTTACCCAAAAATGCCCCAAATGTTGCCAGTGAAAGACATTATTTCCTAGAATTTAGTTATATTTCAATTCTTTGTATTGAATCTTTGAAAAGGCATTTTCAAACTGTTTGAGAAGTTGGATGACCTACCTACACTTCTTTTTTTCCTCCACTTCTTTTCTCTCACTCAACAACAAAAAAAGTATCGTCACTTTTTCAGTGTGTAGGTATTCAACATGATTTTCCGAAGAACGCCAACTATGGATAGGAAGCTGAATGTTGTAGCTACAGTTCAAAACAGTTTCGTCAATTAAAATGGACTGCAGAGGCGATCAACTTGTGTGTTTAAAACGTCAAAGTCAAGCTTTACTTCCTTTTGTTATTGAATAAGCAATACAAATGCTTTTTTTTTTATTATCAAATCATCAATCCAAGTAAAAACATGCAGACCATGAAAAGCTGTGATGAAAAGTAGACATGTCCTGTTTTATAATAATTTAACCCCACATCAATCCACTCTTTATTTCTCCCAATCTCTTCCTGCACAAGCACACATTGATAGAAAATACTGTATAGACCAGGCATGCTTAGTATTTTTTAAAATTTATTATTATTATTATTCTCTTATATCGAGGATAATGGGATAAGCACTTGTGTGCTTTTTTACATCCAGTCCCCGTGTGTTTGCAGTTTTGTAAATGTCATCTGTTCCCACCGGCACACGATGGCCTACTCTTACGAAAAGCGGAACAGGATTTAACGTGTGTGCAAGATGTTCTGCATGCGTTCACACACGGGGCTCGGTTTATAGTCTCATCCGAAGGATTTTAGGGGAGAGTATGACAAAGGGTCAACAATGGCATCCTCCCTCTTCCCCACTCCATCCCCCTAATTTGTTGTATGTCAGGTCATGGTAAATTGATCAGGTTTAAAAGAAAAAAAATACTCGTTCAAGTTTCTGTCTGAATTTTTAGCAGCATATGGTTTTACACCGAAACTTTGAAAGTTTATATTTGATTCTTAAACCAAGTAAAATAGACAGAATTATGATCATTGCATCCACATTCCACATTCCTCATTTCACATATTAATTCAGACCACAATAATCAATTTCCAAACATATATTATGCAATATATCAAAATTCAGTCAAACGCAAAAGGCAAAATTCACTGGCATGCTACTACAAATTTAATTTGCTTCAAGCCTAATAATAAAAAAATGAACATAAAGTATTCAAATATTTTCTCAATAGCACCCCAAGTCAAGACCTGTGTCACCAAGACATTGGCAATGTTCAAGGTAAAAAAGGTAAGGTAAAGAATTTTTTTCACAAAAGCACCCCAAGTCAAAACCTATGTGTCAACATCAAGACATTTGCAGTGTTCAAGGTAAAAAGGGTAAGGTAAAGGTGTCCCATAACCTAGGCGGTAGTAGGGTAGCGAGGTGTCAGACCTCAGCTTCTCTAGAGGCCAGCATATTGAGGGCGGCGCCCATGTCCTCTCCATCGCTGCTTTACCTTCCCTGACCCTTAAGAGGGCAGGTACCCATTTACAGCTGGGTGAACTAGGGAGACTACTGAAGCCAAAGTGCAAACGATCACCCATCCAACTAATAACCACGCTCAACGCTGCTTAACTTGACTGGGGGAAAGCGAGCGTTTTAACCACTTAGCTATCCCGCCCCCGTTCAAGCTCCTGCATAAATCCACACAGTCATATGATGTTGCATAGAAAACATTTGGAGTCATCTCTCAAACCATGCTGATATCACATACTACTGGTGGCACCAGGAGACAAGGTTTATATTTCCAACCACAAGTAACAGAAAAAATAGATAAAAAGGATAAAAGATAGAAATGAAAATTATATTCAAAATAGGAAAGGAGAAAATTCAGAAACCAAGGTTTGAAAATTGACTTTAAATAGTACATGTGGCAGTGCGTGTAAGACACTGATGAACTTGATACACATGATACACATATGGTTTTGCATAGTCAATAAATGCTTCCACGAAATGAACAAAATTAATAGATATAGATGAGGCAATAGTAACAAGATGGTAAAGAAGCTATATCGGAGTAATGCACATCAGTAAAGATCTTTAGTGCAACCAAAACAGATGTTTATGTACAACCAGAAGGAAATCACATTGATAATGAGTACACCAACTTAACATGGAAAGAAAATAAAAAAATAATTATACCAACACGCATTAATCTTATTTGCAACCAAGAAAATAAAGGAGAAATGATTAAAACCAATACATAAAAATTTTCCACTCACTCAAAATGATAGCACCCTGCTCTTACACATCCTTTTCCATTACACAGACTGTCCACACAGGCTGTCCTTAAAACGTTGACTACAGTGGCATACAACAATGCTGTCAAAAACTTCGGGATCACAACATCGGTGAATACACCTCGTCTTCTGAAGTATTGGTCACAGAATGCATAGATCCAAATAAAAGGATTTTTCACATCAGAAATAGACGTAAAAACAGATGAAGATAACTGATTAACTGTCCTCTGTGGTAATATCAGTTACAAACGGCATCAATTCAAACTGTTTTTTTCCCCACATTCCAAACCAAGCAGATATTCAATCACGATCAAGATCATTCAATAAGATTTAATCATACAAACTGTCACTCCACCCATAACAAAATTAGCATCTAGTCACACCCCAGAAAAAAAACGAACAACAAACGTACACTAACTACATATCCACAAAACCAACACAGCTATCAAATCATGGATTACTGGTGATATTAAAATCTAAACTACAAAATCAAAAACACAAACATAATGTTACAATTACTGTTCTGCAAGAAAACAAAATTACGATGTTGAAAAGTAGATAACACTCAGGGTTTAAGACAATGATATTGAATATCACAGAAATGGTTCTAAAAAGACGGCTCTGATTAAATATCTATATAAGTACAACATTAAAATATTGTAATATATGTAAAATATATACTAATATCAAAACTTCTGTTGACAAAGTCTGAAAGGGTAATCAGGTACTTTACCTTATCTTGCAAAACCCTCGCAAAATAACACTGTTTAACAATAACACAATATAATACAACTTCAATCAGACATAAAAAACATACACTTTTTAATCTGTAATCAAAGAGTTATTCAAATTTGGGTATAAGTCACTCAGGCACTGTCACATAAAATCCAGAAAAAAATGATACCAAATACTGCAAACCAGCCAAGCATGAAATGGCAAGACTACATCACCAATGAAGACGTTCTCTGACAAGCCAACCTGCCTGCCCAGGCTGGTGTCCATATCGCGGCACAACACATTGGGATGGGCATATAGAAAGAACACGTGAACAGCTAAAGTTGTATTCTTTTGGAGTCTTTATTTTTGTTTGTCCTCAGCTAGACCTCAAGGTTCACCAATAGTGAGGTGAGATTTGCATTTGCAACGTTTTCTTCCACCATTGAGACAGCTGCAAGTTCATTTCCAGGATAGTGTCTAAGCATGACACCTGTGTACAAGCGGTTTATTAAAAAAAAATGTCATCTGTTCTCACCAGCCTGTAATGGCCTACTCTTCCAAAAGGTGGAACATGTTTAATGTGTGTGAAAGATGTTCTACGTGTGTTTGCAACGTAGCCTTGGTTTATAATCTCATCGGAATTATTTTTGGGGAAGTGGGGTCAGCACTGATGCTCATTCCAGGGCAAAATCTGGTAAAACAGACACCATGATGGCTCGAACCAAGCCGTCACATTTATGGTGCAATGCTCAAACCACTAAGCTATCACCCCCTCCCATCAGGCAATCTAAAGCATATCAGACATGAACATGGCACTTCCAGGAAACGTTTCAACGACTAACGGAAAGAGCAGCCGTCACAGGCCAGGAACCAGAACCAGACATGGCAACAGGGAGCACTAGATCAGGATGAGTGGTGCTATGCCATCAAAAAGCCTGCAGAATTTTTGTTTTAACTTCAAAGAAGCGACAAAGTATGAGAGAAGTGCAAGAGGTGGAAAGGTTGATCCAAGGACCAACCAGTGGCAGATCCAGTTCCGTCCTTTATCTGCCCAGAATGCAACAGAACATTCCTTTCATGTATCAGCCTTTTGAGTCACCAAAGGGCTTGTACAAAATAAAAACATCTCACTTACTCTAGTGATTATTTTATGCAAGGAACCAGCCATCATATCAGCAAACCTTCAGCACACAAAGTCGAAACAAGATAGAAGAAGAACAAATTAGAAACAAGATTTCAATATCATATGCCATTTGTATCAAAGTATAAACATCACCAATATGGTTTTGTTGTCATATAGACTTGTTGATTTGAGGTATCTTTGCTAAGATGTTGTCATATGAATTGTGCTTATTTTCATTCTTGAAGTTGAAAGGGTGGTAGTTATGATATTTGCAGATGAGTTTGTAGTTATGCTAGGGTGGATCAGGTCACTATTTATTTTGAGTTAATAGCGTATGAATGCAAACTAAATTATATTTGAAACACTGATTTCAACCTTGCATTGGGTTGTCTAAATTATAGTGTACATGTGATATGTGGGAAGGTGAGGGGGTAATAGAACCCACTAGGGGTGACATTTTGACACTCTATTTATGTGAACAAATGCAACCTATTCACAATAAATCATGTCTTCCACTTTTCTTTAAAATAAATCTTCCAATTTCAGGATTCATGCCGTTTTTCTCTTTTACTTGCTTAAGTGATGACATGAAAGGCTGTGGTTTTGGCTGAGTGGTATGGATGGATCGCACGTCCCACCAGTGGAAAGGAACCGTAGGTGTCTTGTCATGTGGATTCCTTCGCACAAACGACTTGTCCCAAGCTGGGTGACAAAACTTCCTATGGCATATCATCTGAAACAGTTATGACAGAATGTATTTAAAAACAAATCAACAATGAAATAATATTATGTCAGGCAAGAGAGTACAAAAACCTGAATATAGAACTGATTTAGTTCAGGTGAAACGAGTAAAAGTTACAATGGATCAAATTGTTAATGGAGACTGTCTTGATTCGGGAACCTTCTTTGACAGGAATCAAAACAACACTAAGAACAACATAAGATCAATGCTAAGACAAAATTTTAATAATCATGTCTTGAATGTCTTATGTTTAAGACACGTTTTTAGCTGCCTTGTTCTCTGTGACAAACAAATCCCATACAGCTGGCCCAAGTCTACTGACAGCACACAAACCCATCCAGGCTTGTTCCATCACACTTCTAGAATCAGCAGCTTACAGTAAAATATCAGCTATGAGTCTTTAGATGTCAAGCTGCCATTGGGCTACTAGCCAGGGGGGAACATGTGCTGTTGCTGGATCATATCACTGAAGGTGTTTAGTACTCCCTGCCTGTCCTGGTTCAGCATATCAGTGACACCACACAGTAAGTCTCCAATTGAAAACATGGCAGATAAGTTCTTGAGCAAAACTTTAGGAAAATGTGCATGAAAATTAAACTGTCTTTCCCAGAAAGAGAATAATATGACAGCTCATGTCTACACTTCACTTGCAATTTGATTAACTTTTCACTCTTTGTGTATATTTTACCATGACAGCAATTATTTTCTACACAATTTTTGTGTGAAAAATCTCACACAGACTGGAATGCTTAGATATGAGTAGATGCCCACAAAGACTGGGAGGGCATTTGTGGACCACACTGCAACAAAGAAACAAATCAAAGAGGCTTGAGACTACTGGAGTTTGCAAGTAACAATAACTTCCAGCTAGTGAATACACTTGGCCCACATAAAAAATCCAGAAGATGGACATGGCATAGCCCAAATGGTGAACACCACAACCAAATAGATTTCATCATAGTAAAGAGACGATTTAGGTCTAGCATAAACACTGCACGGACACAAAGCTTTCCAGGAGTGAACATTGGGAGTGACCATGATCTTGTAATGATGACATTCCGACTCCGTCTAAAAAAATCACAAGCAGAACATCAGGATCAAGTTTGACCCCGAGAAGCTGAAGGATCCAAAGGTAGCAGACATTTTTCAGGCAAGGATAGGTGGGAAGTTTGCAGCACTCACTCTGATAGACTCAGATGATACGGATATAGATACCTTGATGGATGGTTTCAACACAGCAGTGACTGAAACAGCAAGTGAACTTCTTGGCAAACATCAACCAGTCTAAAGACCTTGGGTCAAACCTAACATCCTACAACTATATGACAAACGTAGAGAGTTGAAGATAAAGAAAAATGAAACAGAGGAAAGAGCAGAACAATATAGGGCATGGAACAAAAGAACAAGACATTGGCAAAAGAGGAATGGATTGGTAAACAGTACCAGGACATTGAAGAAAAGATCAAGAAAAACAACAGCAAGAAAGCAATATCAACTGGTGAAAGACCTGACTGGCACAAAACAGGGAAGAAGCTCAACAATCCAAGACAAGAATGGGAAGTGTCTCACTGATAACCAGGATATACTTAACAGGTGGACAGAATACTGCTCCGACCTGTATAACTACAAAACCACAGGAGATCCAGAAGTCATCAATGTCCCCACAAGCACAGATACAAACAATCACCATATCCTCCAAGAAGAAGTGGAAACAGCAGTCAGATTGCTGAAAAAGGGGAAGGTAGCAGGGGATGACAACATTCCAGCTGAGTTGGTTCAAGCTATAGGGGAAGCCATGATCAATGCTTCACAAAAAATATGCAACAAGATCTGGCAGACAGGAAAATGCCCAAAACTATGGACACAGTCACTCATCATCACCCTCCCCAAGAAAGGAAATCTCCAGCAGTGCCAGAATCACCGCACAATCAGCCTCATATGCCACCCAAGCAAGGTCATGTTGAAGATTACATTGACCAGACTGAAGCAACAAGCAGAGACCATCATTGCTGAGGAACAAGCAGGTTTAAGAGCAAGGTGTAGCACAACTGAACAGATATTCAACCTCAGAATACTCTGTGAGCTATATCTTAAACACCAACAAGACCTCTACCACATATTTATTGTTTTTAAGAAGGCGTTCGACAGGGTGTGGTATGCAGCTTTGTGTGCAACCATGAATTTGTGCAGCATCAATGTAAACCTGATCAGAGTCATCAAATAGCTGTACAACAAGGCCACCAGTGCAGTGTACTACAACAGCAACATTGGAGAGTGGTTTCGAACAACAGTTGGAGTAAGGCAGGGCTGTCTACTCTCACCCACTCTTTTCAACATCTTTTTTGAGAGAATTATGGCTGATGCACTGGAACACCATAAAGAATCAGTCAGTATTGGTGGTAGAACGATCATAAACCTCCGCTTCGCAGATGACATTGACGGACTGGCAGGATCAGAACAGGAGCTTGCCAGCCTACCAGAATACCTGAACAAGGCCTCTAAAACATACGGCATGGAAATCAGTGCGGAGACGACCAAACTGATAACCAGTAACACCAAGGGCATCATCACTGATATCAGGATCAATGACCACAAGCTTGAAACGGTTCAAAGCTTCAATGCTGGGGAGCCGTCGTATCAGACAAGGGGTCCGAGCCAGAGGCAGTATGCAGGATTGCACAGAAAATAACAGCACTGTCAAAACTGAACACCACCTGGAAAAATATTTCACTCAACTCCAAGATCAGACTAATGCCCTCCCTTGTCATATCCATATTCTTGTATGCCTGTGAATCCTGGACCCTGACTTCTGATTTTGAGAGAAGAGTACAGGCAGTAGAGATGAGATGCCTCAGGAGACTCCTTGGCATCTCCTACAGGGACCACATAAGCAACGAAGAAGTGCATAACAGAATCCAGCAAACCATTGGACCTACGAATTTCTTCTATCAATCGTAAAGAAGCGTAAACTTAAATGGTACGGACATGTCACAAAATCAAAAGGACTTGCAAAAACAATACTGCAAGGCACTGTCCAAGGAGGAAGAAAAAGAGGCAGACCAAGGAAGAGATGGGAGGATAACATCAGCACATGGACAGGCCCAGAACTCAACAAAACTTTGAGAAAGGCAGAACAGAGAGAGGAATGGAGGGAACTGGTTGTCAAGTCTTCATGTGTGCCCCCACGGTCACCAGACTAAGGGATAGATAGATAGATAGATAGATAGATAGATAGATAGATAGATAGATAGATAGATAGATAGATAGATAGATAGATAGATAGATAGATAGATAGAAGTAAATGCATGAACACATGGGAGGTAGTTTATCATCTCCTCTAAAACCCCAGGGATCCTGATCCCCAATCACGGTCAGGTAGATGGGAGAAAGGTTCAGCTTTGAGTCAATTATAATCCAGGACCTCTGGCTGTCTGGATGGATGTGTGATTGACAGACCAGTGATCCACACCAGTCCTACACTCTGTGTCATGCGCCCAGAAACAAAACTTTTCCGCTGACAAACAACTGTGGCTTAATAGTTCTCCCTCAAGTCAAAGTTATGTAACCAAGTCAAAAACTGAAACAACAAATAGACATTTTGACAGTTTAACAGAAAACAAATGGAAATCTCATGCAGCCTTTGCAAGAAAATCTTCAAAACTCGCATTTCCCTCACAGTCTCAATTTGAATTTACATGGACAGAAGAAAATTTAACACTAAAGGTAAACATTTATTCATTTCTGGGGTGGGTCGATGTACAAGGGCATGGAGAGGGTGGGTTAAGGGGAGCAGAATTCAATAAAGGCAGGAATGTGATTGTCTGGCAGCCCAATAAAACAGCATGACTATCTTTGATACAAAGAGCCGGTGGTAAAGAAATACCAGGAGAGACTACGGGACCTAGTATCTCAGTTCAGTTTCTGCAAAGTATTATCCAAGTGTTGCAAAAGCTGGGAGATGTCTTTTTTCCCCAAAGATACTGAGTTACTTTACTGTGCTATCTCATTACCTTTTTATCTCTAAAGCAAGCATTAGCCACTCAGTTGAAAGATAAAAAGGTGGTAATTGGGGAGCAGAGTGTCAAAGACTTCAGCTTCTCCAGGGGCCATAATATTGAGGGCAGCACTCATCTCCTCTACCCTCCTGTTGTTTACCTTCACTGGCCCTGAAGAGGACAGGGACCTATTTTCAGCCGGATGAACTGGGGGACTGTATTGAAGCTACTGTGAGCAAATAGTCAACCATACACTTGATAACTACTCTCAATGCCGCTTAACCTTAGCTTGGTGAAAGGGAGCTGAGCTATCCCGCCCCCCCGAACTATCCTGTCCCACTCATTTATTTACAATGGACTATAAAGGCTAGGTAACAATATAGGGGAACCACACAGATATAACTTCAATTCTTTCATCGTATTCTAACTGAACATCACTCTTAAGGAAAGCACAATACTATATGGACAGAAAGCATTTAAAATACTAACCATCAGTCGCTTATCTACGTGCATGAGATGAGGATGTAGCTCGTACGTCCGATACGACATCAGCAGGGAGTTATATCCCAAACTTCTGTCCCGAAAATCTTTGTGAGTTTGCAGGAAGTAATTTATCCATTGGGCCCCAGGTCTGACCAGCATGACTCCTAGATTGAAGGATGTGGGGAATTCTATGTTCTGTGTAAGCCAGTCATTGCAAACCACAAGTGGATTGGACAGCAGAGAGTCTGGCACGTAAGATGTCCAGACCACATCAAAGTCTTGGTATGCTCCTCCATACTTGTACAGTACCTGGTACCTGTGGACATAGAGTATGTTAGCAACCTGTCCAATGTGAAAGGTCACTCCAGCAATTTGCAAACGTGTTATGCTGCATCATTAAGAGAATGCAGTGATTTACCAAGTAGTCGAGACTGACTCCCCCCCACTTATATATATATATTAATAACTTTTTTCATTCATTTTGTTGTTACAAAAACATATATGCATGACAAGCACTAACATTTAAAAGAAGCGTTAACCATTTGCCGTCATGTGTTCTTAATTGCACACCAATATTGAAAACAACAGAACCTAGATAACGTTCAAATACCCACATTCATGTATGCATTTAATGCCTACAAACAAACAACAGGACGGTGGTAGGATGGTTAAGACGTTCGCCTGCCAATATGTAAACCGCGAGTTTCTGGGTTCGTACCCAGCTCGCCCTTTCTTCCCAGTTTGACGAAAAAATCGAAATGAATGTCCGAGTCATTCGGATGAGACTATAAACCGAGGTCCCGTGTGCGAACGCACGCAGAACATCTTGCACACACGTTAAAATCCCGTTCCGCCTTTCGGAAGAGCAGGCCATCGTGTGCCGGTAGGAGCGGATGACAAAATTATATATAAAAAACCAGCATGCACACAGGTGTCTGTTTAGACACCATCCCTGAGGGGAAAAAAATAATGGGTAGGCGCTGCACTTGTGGCGACGCGCTCTCCCCGGGGAGAGCAGCCCGAATTTCACGCAGAGAAATCTGCTGTGACATAAAGTGGTATAAAATAAAATAAAATAAAATAAACATACTTACAAACATACATACACATATGAATACCTACCTACATACATACAATTACACAATATATAAATACATGTATACATAGGCCTACATACAAACATACACACATAAATATAAACATTTGATACAGTGCACCACTTACATACTATGCCCAATAAACCAGGAAATGTTACAGTTGATTTTTACCCTTCCCTACTTAAAGTAAGGCTTTTTTATTGGATCATCTCAATAATTGGGCCTCTTTTTCTGTTCTCTTCTTTTTTATTATTATTATTTTTTAAGTTGTGTGTTAATGGATTATCCATTTTTTTATGTGACTAGAAATAAAGCTTTATAGTGCCTCCATTCTATTTCAAACTTCATAAGGTTATCTGCAATTCGTAGTGGTAAGAAACTCGCGTAGAGCATGGCAGTAGAGAGTCCTCGGAGGAGAAGCCCCCTTCAAACAAGTGTTACGGGCCTTTAATCTTCCTTACACTCTAGGGAGGCCGGCCCACATCCAGTTCATGACACTGGATGTCTCTCTGCTGCCCCTTCATGTATGTGATGAGTTCTGACTCGGATTCGAACCCATGATCTCTGGATATGCACACTTTTTTTTTTTTTTTGGGGGGGGGGGAGGGGGGGATTAGCCACCTATGCTATTATGGGGTCATCTAGGCCTTATGCAGTTCGCTTTTGTTCCTCTTTTGACCAGATCCAACTTGAACATCTCTCGGCTGCTTCTGTCATGGCTATCAGGGCTCTGGTTTTTTCCTTCCCTGCAATCGAGAGCTGTTTCATGAGGTTGTAAGCCGATTCTCCAACAAACCCCCTGGCTCCGACTTCTGCAGCAAGGACTACATTATACTGCTCGGTTTTAAACTTATTATGTAGCTGTGCTTGAAAAACAGAAAGTTTTGTTATATGACTATCAAGTTTGCATCTGTAGATGTGTAACTTAGCAAGCAGCAGTATCAAATCAAAGGTCTACCCCCAAAATGACAAATTTACGGAAAATGTTATGTTACAAGCATTTATACATCGTTCTTTACATACATTTTTCTAAGCTTGTCCAAAAGGCTCTAATATATTTACAATCCCATAAAGTGTTCTATTGAGTTTCTGGCCTCATTACACAAAGTACAAAAGATGGTATTCACTAAACCCATAGCGTTCAATACCACATTTTTAGCAATGATGCGGTGAATTATTCTTATCTGCAACAATTTTAGTTCTACATCATTGATTTTGTTTATTTCAACAAAAATGTCATTCCAATGAAAGTTTTTATGTAGTTTTCCTGTCCACTTTGCTCAACAGTTTGGAGGTTGTTTGATTCTAAATATTCATAACACACAGACACACAGACACACACAGACACACACAGACACACATACACACAGACACAGACACAGACAGACACAGACAGACAGACAGACAGACAGAGACACAACACACAATATATTATATATATATGCCTTTTGCAATCTGAAACATATAAGCACATGGATTGCAAAACTGACCACCTTGGCTGTTCATGTATGTATCCTTAGCCAGGAAGGTGGCAGGATGGTTAAAACTTCCCCTGACAACAAGTAAACCATGAGGTTATAGGTCTGATTTTAAGCATTGCACTCTCTTCCCAATTTGATAAAAAAAAAATCGAACTGAATGTTAACGTAATTTTAGTGAGACTATAAACCAGGTCCCCATGTGCAAACGCATGCAGAACATCTTGCGCACATGTTAAAAACTGTTTCACCTTTTAAAAGAGTAGGCCATTGTGTGCCAGTAGGAGCAGATGACAACAAGATAAACCATTCATGAGAAAAAATTGGGGAGTGGGAGTTCTCATGGTGGTTCAGGGCTGTATATAGCAACGTTCTGGTGGCTCCTGTCACAGTGCTGGAACCATGTGTGTCAGTGATTGCCTTTCTAATGGATTATTCCAGCAAGGTGGTGAGGGTGGGTCTGTTGCATGGGTAATGCTTTGCCTTCCATACTTTCTTACCTGGTCTTTGTGCTCTAGAGCCTGGAGCATAACTCCATAGTCTTCCGAAACAGACCATGCCTACCTACCTTACAAGATGACTTAACCCTCTTGCATTCGGTGTCTCTGAACACAAACTGCCCCAAAATTTCGCATTCCATCACAAAATCAGGTCAGGCACACCTGCAGGCTGGCCTTTTCCTCCTTGTAAGTACATAACAGCAGCTATAGGTACTTACAGACACTCAACAGGTTTCTCCATCTAGCCTGATAGAGCATTGACATGTGGTAGCAATTGGTGATGGTCACAGCCTGATGGAAATCTACTGTGTGTAAATCCCAGCAAATCCCGTTGGGGACTTAGGGGGGGGGGGGGGGGTAGCTATTCAATCCGGCAAATCCCAGATCGGGACTAAGGGAATTAAGTTGAATTTTCCCCTAACTTTCTGAGGAGTCAATAGAACACTGCACTCATTTTTTTCAGGCAGTGTATAGTGGGCTAGTTGAATATGATGGAGCCTAACTTTTTCCAGATGGCAGGGTAGAGAGGTCTTCGTAATTTATACTAATGTTCATAGCTGGTTTGCCCTTCTATGAAGGGTAGAGTGAGTTTTAACATACCTGCAGAATTTTCTTTGTGTGTTGGCACATGTGATCTGGTCTGTTGTTTCATCTGAATGACTTTCTGGGAAGTGGAGTCTGTGCTAATATTAACTTCATGGAATCAAAACCTGACCCAAACAGACAACAATCAGTTGACTCTGCAGTCTCAGCAACTGTTAGGTCATGACTTAGTCGCTCTGGGCTATTCCACCACCACCACCCCCTGTCAAAATGAATGGTTTAAGATGCTATCACATATTGTACGGCGCTAACTCACCTCAATACTCACTAACGTGCTGTATTTGGTTGATGCCTTGCTGAAATACACTCCCACGTGGTTCCAACTTCACCACTGTCACGTTTTCTTTAGCCAGCTCTTTCCACCACCTCCCTGAAGGCTCCTCGTTCGTGTGGACATACACATGATGAAAGCCAGCCACGTACAGTGCACTCAGAACAGATAAGTACTGATTGAATGGAAAGTCTTCTGTATAAAGTGTGTGAGTAGTCTTAAATCTCAGAAAATGGGAGATTCTTGGAATGAGATTGTTGGGGTCCCGTTCTGGTGTCATTGGCCCACGCCTGCCATAGAAATACAAGCGAGCTACCTGGGCGAAGGATGTGTTGGCAAACATGATGTCACGGGAAACACAGTGCCAGGCACAGCGACACAGAACTGATCATGTGGGGAGAGAGTGAATTTGTCAACAGATGGACACCCTGGCTTAGCTGTTCTGGCAGTGTTAATGCTCTCAAAATAAGCTTCTTTCTGCTCATTACTAAACTCTTTTTTGGCAATGATGACTCCACTGGTTTTATCTGCTGTGTTTGAAAAAGCAAACCACAGATCAGTGTTCAGTGACCGACCTTTAAGAGCAGGAGACAACACGATGCCTTCACCAACAAAAATACCTCCACTCTTTGACAAAAATCCCAGACCTGTCTTAAGCATGTCCGGTGATCCACATTTTGTGTTTGATGACAGTTTCCTCATTTCCAGACCTGGTAGGCTGGAGATCACATCCTGTAAAGAACAATTAAGTAACCTTGATCACTTCACACCTTGTACATTATTTGCTTTGCTTAAAACATTGATTTTATGGCAGTTTCTGAGACATGACAACTGAACTCTGTCACGTAAGAAATTACTCTTTTTGTATTATACTTATATGTACACAAAACATGTTAACATGATAATCGAAACTGCACCAATAAGTTAGTGGTTGGTATCCTTAGTATATTCAATGTTAAAAGTATTTCTTTCAGTTTTTAAAGTGGAAATGATTACAGGATTCCTTCTACTACAATGACTTGACTAGATGCGATTAGATTTCATCCCTAACTCTTTGAAGATTCAATGGAGCATCACACTAAAACTTTAGGCAGGATGAACAAACCTGCTGCACCCCTTTTCTCCTTAGGTGGCAGACTGCATGTTGGGTACATTCATGTTTTCTATACCAACTGACATACCTGACTACACTTTGAGAATTGGTTGGGGTTTTGCCCTGTGCAGAAAATGCTGTGTGCTTTTCCACAAATGGGGCTTCTGTCTAGAGGTAATTTTTAATAAAAAATTTGTATTCAGCATTTGTTCTAATAACAGAAAGAGTACAATTTCATACACACACCTACCTAGTTTCTTTTAAGGAATTGCAATGGATTTCAGTTAAAGGTAACGTTAACTCCAGAGAAGTCTTCTGAAAAGGACACCTTAGTGGTGACTTGACCCTGACCTCACAGGTAACCACCAGTAAGTCAATGATGCTAATAATTACAATGATAATAATATTAATGATACTGATGATTGTAATGAAACTGACAATAATGATTATGATGTTGATGATGATATTGCATCATATCCTTTGTTCATTTTATTAAAACCAATTTAGGTCAAAGTGCATCACACATAGGTATATTGTAAAAGCTAGTTTCATTTTTTTTTGCTGTACACTTTCCATCACACAACATTCATTTCTACAAATGATAAAAACAACAACAACAACAACAGCCAGGTAAAAGCTGCTACTGAAAGATTAGGATGACAAGTATATCCTTAAAATGAATGTAGCACACAAAAATCTCAAAATATATAGAAGAAAATAAACAACCTAGTGAAAATTTAAACCTATATTTGTCATTTTAGGGGCTGACAACATTCCTTATGAGTTGGTTCAAGCTGGAGGAGAAGCCATGATCGATGCTCTACTTAAAATCTGCAACAAGATCTGGCAGACAGGAAAATGTCTAACACCGTGGACAGTCACTCATCAGCACCCTCTCCAAGAAAGGAAATCTCCAGCAGTGCCAGAATTACCACACAATCAGCCTCATATGCCACCCAAGCAAGGTCATGTTGAAGATTACATTGACCAGACTGAAGCCACAAGCAGAGACCATCATTGCTGAGAAACAAGCGGGTTTCAGAGCAGGGTGTAGCACAACTGAACAGATATTCAACCTCAGAATACTCTGTGAGCGGTACGTTCAACACCAACAAGACCTCTACCACGTATTTATTGATTTTAAGAAGGTGTTCGACAGGGTGTAGTATGCAGCTTTGTGGGCAACCATGAATTTGTGCAGCATCAATGTAAACCTGATCAGAGTCATCAAATAGCTGTACAACAAGGCCACCAGTGCAGTGTACTACAACAGCAATATTGGGGAGTGGTTTCGAACAACAGTTGGAGTAAGGCAGGGCTGTCTACTCTCACCCACTCTTTTCAACATCTTCCTGAGAGAATCATGGCTGATGCACTGGAACACCATATAGGATCAGTCAGCATTGGTGGTAGAATAATCATGAACCTTCACTTCGCAGATGACATTGGCGGACTATCAGGATCAGAACAGGAGCTTGCCAGCCTACCAGAATACCTGAACAAGGTCTCTAAAACATACGGCATGGAAATCAGTGCAGAGACGACCAAATTGATGACCAGTAACGCCAAGGGCATCAGCACTGATATCAGGATCAATGACCACAAACTGGAAACAGTTCACAGCTTTAAGTACTGAGGAGCCATCGTATCAGACAAGGGGTCCAAGCCAGAGGTAGTTTGCAGGATTGCACAGAAAATAATAGCATTGTCAGAACTAAACACCATCTGGAAAGATAAAAAAAATCTCACTCAAGTCCAGGATCAGACTAATGCCCTCCCTTGTCATATCCACATTCATGTATGCCTGTGAATCATGGAGACTGACTACAGATTTGGAGAGAAGAGTACAGGCAGTAGAGATGAGATGCTTCAGGAGACTCCTTGGCATCTCCTGCAGAGACCACATAAGCAACGAAGACGTGCATAACAGAATCCAGTAAACCATTTGGTCCGTACGAAAATCTTCTATCAATCATAAAGAAGCGTAAAATTAAATGGTACAGGCATGTCACAAAATCAAAAGGACTTGCAAAAACAATACTGCAGGGCACTGTCAAAGAAGGAAGAAAAAGAGGCAGACCAAAGAAGAGATGGGAGGACAACATCAACAAATGGACAGGCCTAAAACTCAACAAAACTTTGAGAAAGGTAGAACAGACAGAGAAATGGAGCGAACTGGTTGTCAAGTCTTCATGTGTGCCCCCACGGTCGCCTGACTAAGGGATAGATAGATAGATAGATAGATAGATAGATAGATAGATAGATAGATAGATAGATAGATAGATAGATAGATAGATAGATAGATAGATAGATGATAGATAGATAGATAGAATGTAGATCGCAAGAGCTGGTGCTTTTGCTATTAAAGAAAACGGTTACTGATGCCATCGAGCGATTAAACAAAGCCAAACACCATGGAATGAATAACATACCATGCAAGTAAGGTTTGGTCTTCAACACTGACCAGTGCCTCAATTTAGCTTATCTTCTATATGGTTTTCTGTATGATTTTGTGTAAATGACTGTGCAGAGATGGATCTGGTTTGTGTGTGACTTGTGCCTGCCAAGATGATAATCGTGTAAATGTGCAAAAAGTAACAAGTGGTGAACAAGCAAAACTGCAAGTAAAGATATGACTAGCACCATATCAAGTTTTCCTTTCATGTAAAACTGGGAGCAGAGCAAATACACAGCCTGAATCAACATCTTCCAACAGTGACACATGTACTAGCACAGACACTGTTTCAAAATCAGAAACAAAAAAGTCGTGGCATAATAGTGATTGTGATAAGGAGGAGGACAGTATGGATTTTTGTGATGTCTTGGAAGAAATAATATGACAAACATGGCTACAGAAGACAGTCTTAACAAAATGAAAGAAGAAATTGACTAAGCATTGGAAAAAACTAAGAACACGATGGACAAGATAGAAAGTGCTTTGTTTGACCTGTCCAAAGAAAATGACAGTCTGAAAAGAAAAATGACACAGCTTTGTGCAGAAAATAGAGATCTACAGAAGAAGCTAGACGCCCAGGAAAACGAAAGCAGCAAATTAGATTGGCTGTGAATGATCAGGAGCAGCATGGAAGAGGGTGGAATGTGAGGGGGTATGGGGTCAAAGAGGGACAAGGAAGAAAGGGACCGGAGTAAGTGGGGATTGTGTGACAAAGTGTCTGGACATTTTATTCAACAAAACTGTGGTATCAGTATCTGGCAAAAGATACTGAAATTTCCCACCGCACTGGCAAACAGAAGAGTGATAGACCCCACCCAATCATCGTGCAATTCTTCTCTAGGCAGGTCAGGGCAGCAGTGCTGTTGTCCTTACGTAAACTGAAACAGTCTGGCATTTCAGTGGGAGAAGACCTAACCCAGGCCAAAGACGGATACAGCTAAAGCAATAAAAATTATCAATAGTGTCCATAGGGGTTGGAAACTGCACTATGAGTATTTGATGTCAAACAACACAGAACTAAAATGCTGTAAAAAATGGAGATAGAAATTTAATGAAGATGTCAATCAGAAAATGGTATTTGAAAAACTGCACAAAATTAAACATATTAGATTACAATGGTTACAAACAGAAATCATCCAAAGAACTGTTGTTATAAATATTGGTCTGTATGCAATGGGTTAAAAAAACAAGCTGTGCCCTGTGCAATAACGCAAAAGATTGTGTCAAACATTCTTTTTGGGATTGCAGCCATGCTAGAACTATTTGAAACAGAAAAAATGATTAATGACCATTTCAACTACCCATAGAATGTGAAAATTTCACGCTAGATTGTTCTTTTTGGGGTGGATGATTGTATATATAAAAAAACAGCCAGCTGCCTTGGCGCAGTGGTTAGCGGTTTGGATTTCGGTCTGGAAGGTCGCGGGTTCGATTTCCAAACGAGTCATAGGGATTTGTCGGATTCCGGCCGGCTCCTATTTATTTATTTATTTATTTATTTTATTATTTATTCTTTTACATCGAGGATAATGGAATAAGCAATCATATGCTTTTTTACATCCAGTACCCGTGTGTATGCAGTTTTGTTAATGTCATCTGTTCCCACCGGCACACGATGGCCTACACTTACGAAAAGCGGAGCAGGATTTAACCTACCCAGAGTGAGTGTGCTGTGGGCTCAGTGGTAAGACTGGGACCACACAGTCGAACTTCATCCACTTTAACGGATGCGAATTTGAGAGTGCTGCTCAAATTACCTGATCAACACTGCAGGTGTCTGAATCTCTCGGGCCCGGTTGACGCCGGGATATAGTAGTAGGCACCCATCAGTCTCGGAAGACTATGGAGTTGCGCTCTAGTCTTCAGAGCGCAAAGCCTGGGTAAAGTAAGTATGGAGGGCAAACTGTTACCCATGCAGCAACCCCCCCCCCCTCTCCACGGCACTGGAACGATCCATTGGAAGGGCAATGACCGATACGAATGGTTCCAGTACCGTCGCAGGAGCCACCAGAATGTTGCCATATAGAGCCCTGAGCAGCCCTGGGACTCCAACTCCCCGATTTTTCCTCAGGAATGGTGACTAAACACGATACCTGTGTGCATGCTGTTTTCATATATATATATATATATATATATATATATATATATATATATATATATATATATATATATATATATATATATATATATATAATATTATCATCCGCTCCTACCGGCACACGATGGCCTGCTTTTCCGAAAGGCGGAACGGGGTTTTAACGTGTGCGGAAGATGTTCTGCGTGCGTTCGCACACGGGGCCTCGGTTTATAGTCTCATCCGAATGACTTAAACATTGATGCCGGGATATATAATGACAGCAAGCGTAGAGTACAACCCTGTCAAGTAGTCTCAAAGGGATGCATTTCCACAGCAGCATCATTACATCATCCCCATTACCACTGAGTATCATGCAATAATAAAAATTGCCTCTGATTCGGTAGCCCCCGTTGCTCTGGTCTTATGGTGACCTCAGATTCGGTTTGCCTGTACAATTCAGTGCCTATTGTGAGTTTGTGTCAAAGCCTTTGGGGTTGGGGGTTCGCGGTAGGATGGTCGTTGGAGGGACGTTGTGGTGGTCGCCACCTCGGGTAGGTGACTCACTCAGTCTGGCTCCGCAACTGAGCTAATACTGTCGTTAGTAGGGAGCTTAACAGATGGTGTCCTGCGAATGTTAGATCAGAACAGACACCGCTGAACACAGCCAAAGTGACCCAGCAGAAGTGCAGGGCCCCTCTGGCTGGTGGCCCCACGGCGGCCTAGTATTGATGGGCTCCCTGTGGCCTCCTAACACCAGGGATAAGACACAACGAATCTGGATATGGCTGTGGCGGGGAAATTGAAATGAGCAGCATGGGAGCAGCAGGATGGGGGCGTCACAGAAGACGAGGCAGCAACAACCCCACCCCACCCACCCACCCCCCAAAAAAAACCAGATGTATTTTCGTGTTTTTTTTTAATCCCACGAGCCAAATGGTATATTACAGATGTAGAATTGAAAATCATTTACGGGTATTGAAAGTTTTTCTAAAACGGTTGAAACCGCTTGATATACAGGTTTCAAATTGAACAACACAGCGCAACAATTGCAAACAACGCAACGCAACAATTGCAAACAATGTGAGTAGATTCAGTTTTGAATGGAGACCATTGTTTGACTTTATAGACTAGATATATGTTTATATAATTGAGACATGTGTCTGCCATGTGCTTTTCCTGAAGGGGCCACTTACACCCGTATTTGTGTGAAAAAACTGTTTTGTGGATATATAGGTAAGTTATAGCTCATTGCACTCAGAAAGCATTCATCTTTCCTTTATCAAAACTCATTTTACTCAAAAACATTACAAACGGCTTATATAGCCCATGAAAGTAGGTAGGGGTGATTGTAAAAATCACAAAATCGTGTCTGAAAGCATAAGAAAACATCAGTAACCATTATTTTTCTTTTAATTCATCCCAACTTCCAAATGACTACTCAATGTAAGAAACAGAAACAACGAACTGCTCCCGTTCACTGCATTAGCTCCCTTTAGCAAATGGCATCGACCTGAGCTGATTATTGATGATAAGTACTATTTCTGTTGATTTTTGTATACCCTGTATCTCTCCACCTTTGACAATGTCTCTTGATAGAAAGTATGTGTCTTCTAGACAAAAAAAGCGATGGTTTTCTGGGAAATAGATTCACTCAATGCAGCAGCAAACGAAGTAAAAGTGAATTTCTTTCCTGAGGGCAATCTTGGAATTGGAGGTGGGAAAGATGGTTCAAGTACTTCCGAGACTCCAAAGACAGTTACGCCCACCAGATCAAAACAAAAGTTAGAACTGAAGAAAAACCATCACGCATCCAACACTCCAATCAAAGCAGATCTAGAGAAACTAACCCCCTCCTCCCCTATAGCCACAGTATTTCAAGCTCAGATAGGTTGTGTGTGTGTGTGTGTGTGTGTTGTGTGTGTGTGTGTGTGTGTGGTGTGTGTGTGTGTGTTGTGTGTGTGTGTGTACAATGTGTGTACAAGTGTGTGTATGTATGTATGTATGTATGTATGTATGTATGTATGTATGTATGTATGTATGTATGTATGTATGTATGTATGTATGTATGTATGTATGTATGTGTAAATAATTTTAAAATGTTCCCAGTTACATTTTTCCATACAGAATACTATTAATTTGCTTTCATGAAAATTAGCAAAACCAACTTACAAATCACAATCATGAAAAGAGATGAAGTGAGAAACTAGCAGATCAGAATCTGACTTAACAGTTATTAATACCAAAACACATTAAGGACAATGGAAACCTCACCTTGAACCAGGTATTGTAGTCATCTGTTTGAGGTTCATGGGTAAAGTGGAATATCACAGTGATGGGCCGGAACACCTTGACGGCACTGAGAACACTCAGGTAATCTTTGAAGCGGAACTTTTTGTCTCCACACCAAAGGTAGTGCACAACTGTAGGGATCTGCACATTCAATCAACGAAAATTACATGTAAAAATGAAAGTGGATAGATAACAAAAACGACAGCATGTAAACAAAATGACTCTTTTGAATTATTTTTGACAAGTTCCTGCTGCAAGAATTCATGAACACGAATACTGATAATAGCGATTTCTTATAGTTTACACCACCACAAACTTTATCGAACTGCATAAATTGTGTAAGGGTACGGGATAGCTCACTGGTCAGAGCGCTGGCTCCCCCCCAGTCAAGTTAAGCAGCATTGAGCGTGGTTGCCAGTTGGATGGGTGACCCTCTATGACCACGCAGGTTATGGGACATCTTACTTTTAAATTGTGTCGTGTTCTATCGTCTAAGACAATGTTACTGTGTTACATTAAAAAAATCTGTCTAAAAAATCAACAATATTTATTCATTCTATTTGAAATTGTTCAACAGAAAGGGTCTGTCAGTAACTTTTCCATGATACCAACTGTTTATATGGAACAGAAGGCATCTACAAATATTAACAACTTGTCAATGAAATATTGTTTATAATGTCCTATAGAAAACATGTATTATGAAGAAATGTCCAATATTCTATAATTCATATTGATTAAGGTATAAATCTCTTAGCATAGACAAGCAAATCTTTTCACAGATGTACAAAGTATCCAATAACATTTCTTAGACCCCTGTCACATCAGCATTTAATGTTGTTTGCTGCAGTTAATGACATACTGGAAAAACTTGGGAGAAACATCTCCCCCACAAGGCCACAAACTCTTCGTCAGTGGCAGTGAAGATAGACATGAACATGGAATCGGATTTCTTATTCACAAATACACTGTGAATGCCATCGTGGGATGTCAGCCAGTCCCTAGTCATCTCATTACTATTCGTTGGAAGGCAGCACCTTTTAACATCACCATCATTCCAGTTAACTCCAACAAACTAACGATAATAATGAGGACATAGAAGACTTCAGTGATCAACTGCATGAAGACGTAGACCAGATGCCAAAGAAAGACATTGGTGGAGTACAGGGCAAACGGAGTACAAAAATAGAAGCATATGCTAACGAGAGCTGGAAGAGATATGTGACAAATTCTGCAAGCCTGAGACCAGCAAACAAGGGTTGAGGCTCTTAGAATACGCCACTTACAACAACCTGCAAGTGGTGAACACATTTGGTCCACACAAACCATCTAGACACTGAACATGGCACAGATCAGGAGAATATTACAATCAAATTGACAATGCCATGGTTAAATGTCACTTTCAATGTCCAGAAACTGACATTTGAACCAGCCATGAGCTTATGATGATTACTTTCAGACCCCACTTCAAAAGGATTAAGGATCAGGTGAACATAAGTATCAATTTCAGTTACGGGAAACGCAAGAAGTTAAATATGACATGATACATCCCTAAGGAGATCAAAATGTAGACCATGTTTTTGGCCTACCAGTTCTAGATGATCTTAAGATGTTCAGGTTACCAAGCAACCAAGATGGACTACTTGAGCTGTGTGCACTAAATTACATTTCTTTTCCTTTTGGATCTCCAAATATAGAAGCACCATGTATTAGTTACTTTATTTAATCAGGTAATTCATCTTGCAACTTTCGTTTTGAGTGCATTTTCTTTCCTGTTTGTAAAAATCATCTCAATTTGTAGAATTGGTATCCACAGGATTGGTATCTCATCTTTTTTAAATGAAGTAGCACTTTTATGAGAGGGGAATTTCTCCAATATAACAGGGGTGGTTCAACATTCTATTGATGGCCCATCCAGAAGCCAAAATTCATGACTGCAAATAGCTTTTGATATTCGTGTTTTCCTTGGTGTCTTTACAAAAATCTTTCATAATCAGATGGAAGAGCTCAATTTGCTTTTTATCTGCACTAGTTTTTTTTTTTTATCTCTACTTCTGATACAAATCATTACTCTTTGATGTATCAGTGTTCATCACAAGCATTTTCTGGAAAATCTCCCTGAGTTTAAAAGAAAAAAAAGGAACAACAAACAAGCAAGAAAAAACATACATGTACAGAACAGTGCATGGCTCTTACCAAACCTGGAGTTTCGGTTACTTTCTTTTCTCCAGAGAGCAGTCTGTCGAACACCATGTCTTCTTTATTTTCTGAGCGCTGATAGAAACATAAGAAACAAACAAGTAATCTTATGGTAGCTAAGAAGATAATCAATCTGAATAACAGCAAAGAAATGATACTATTATGGTATGCAAAGATGAAAGTCAAATAGGGCTAAAATCTCAATGTAGTTTCAGTGAGGCTGTTAGATCAAACTTAACAAATGGTAATATAAGTACAGTTTAACACACATGATGTATTCATCCCTTTCCTATACCATGGCAACTCTTTTTTGGGAAAAGGGCTCCGTTATACCAAATATACTCTTCATCAACTTCTGCCTTCTGGACCATCCAGCCATCATCATGTACAATCAAACTATTTTCATTGACCATCTGTTTCTGGTTCATTCTTTGGATTATGAACATTATGTGAAATGAAAAATAGAATCACTGGAAAAGATAATAGCATCTTTAGATACAACTCCTACTGGTTCTCTATAATGCACTGTTTTTTCTCTCATCCTGCTCACCATCTATACCAATGACTGCACTGGCTCTGATGCTTCCCCAATGATGAAATGTTCTGATGATCTGCCCTACAAGATTGGTGCAGCTAACATCTGGTGTATTCTGTACATGCAAAAGCCTTTTCGTCTTCCCATTAAAGCAGCTGTCTCGATGTCAGAAAGTATAGATAAATATTGACTTTTTCATGAAGCATGTACCAAAAACTTGTACTGTACCTTTCATAGACTAGATGGCATCCAACTGGCTCCTGGTGATAGTCATTAAAGAGATATGTGGGTACCCGTTAGAACTTTTTGTTGTGAAACAAAGGCCTTAGTTTTCTCTTTGAATTTTCCAAATCTATAGGTGTGTACATGTCTGCTGGTGTTTCTGTAAGTACTGATGATCTCTGGATGTTTGGATGCAGAGGGTCTTTGAAGTGATGGCAGTGAGAGCTCAGGTTTTGTAATTAATGAAAGAAACATTTTTTTCTGATCATCTTATTTAGAACATTTCAAAGCGTTTAAACACACGTTTTTGTTTTTTAACAGGAAATGGGTGTTCATGACGAGCAATTTTACTTGCCACAACTTTGGTGTCAGGGCAGGGCCATAGTCTAATATTTGTTACATTTTCCCCCCTTTCATCCCTGGCTTCTTCTGGATCTGTGTCTTTAAGATCGCTGATTCCACAGAGAACAAATATGCGCTGTGATTTCTTAACAGACTTTTTGTTTTACTAAGTAACTGAGAAATATTACTGATTTCAGATGCCTTAATTTTAACAATATCAAATCCATAGGACTTACCAAGTCGTTTGCTGTTGACTCCATTTAAAAGAGAAACTTGAGCATTCTTTGGAATTGAAAGATCATGTGACGTCAGACTTCTTTTGCATGGTTTGATGTAGTTTCCCTGGCTTCTCATTCCTTTTTACTGGGGACACTGACCTTTTTTATACTGTAGTACCTGTGTTTAATGGAGAAGGCAGTTGTCTCCTAACTTCTAAGTGGAGACATTAAAGTATTCCTGAGTCTTGAGTCTCACCTATTCAGCCTGTATTGTGGCCAGAGAGAGGGATGAGGGGCTGGGGAATCTGTCATTTTCCCTCCCTCACCTCACTGGGGGATCCAGCAGACTGCTGTTGGTTGTGGGCAGGGTGAGAAGAAGCCAGGAGACTCCCCTGGTCAGCCACAGTATTTGCTAAAGTGATGTGGTTGTTTTTTTCAGTGAGAAATCTGATCTGCGCTGTAAGTTCGGTGCTGAAACTGTCTGGTTTGCATGCAATCAGAAATGTTGCATAGGTTATGAATAGCTACTGCAAACAACAAATTTACATCTTACTTCTCGCGTCTGGTTTTTACCTTGGGGTCTTCTTCTTTCTCTTGATCAGCATTTCCTGCTGTTGCCATATTCGAGTAGTAGGATGCAGTTCAGTGAACACAGTGTTTTTGTCATGGTGATACAAAAACATAAAGGGGCCATGTTCATTACATGTCCATGTTTGTGGGTTTTTTCTTCTTGATTTAATGTTTATTAACTACTGGGTGATTTAAAGAGGTAGGGTTTCATAATAAAAGTATATTAAAGCAGAGGGCAGTATGCATTTCCCTAGACAGGACTCTAGTAACGTTTCCACAAGAATAATTCATGAATTCAGCAATTAATATTATTATATTACTGCAAATTACATAGTGCTTCTAACCGTTCCCATACTTAGAACTCATATCAATTCCCTTCTTTGAGTAAAAGCCTTTAAGAATAGAACAATCAAAAAGAAGATGCACAATAAAAGGAGGGCATGAATGCATAGACATATATTTTGGTGGTATTTCACATTGTTAGCATTTGATCATTCTTTTAATCTTTTAACTGTTACTCGTTGAGTACGTACTGCACAACTTCGATGTTTTGATATAATGACCCAGAAAGATCGTAGGTGAGATTATTAAACAACAGAAGGGCTATTACAGATCCTTGTGGTATTCCCATGTGAATGCACATTAAGTGTTTCGTGTATTTGTCTGATTGAAACTATCAACTACAAATGCTATAAGAAAAAATATAACATGCAACTTGAAAGCCAAACAAATCTCAGTTCATGTAGCAGCTTTTATACCACACTTAGAGTAACGTTTTTTTCAGGAAAGAAATTTACAAGTACATTTTACTTTGAAGGAAGCTGATTTTTTTGTTATTTGGGTTGCACTTTGAATAAGATGATGGATCAACTGTTTATCTGCATTTCTTGGAGCCTACTTGACAGACAGGTGTGGTGTTATGTTTTTCTTATTATAATGAATAAGACTTTTTATGGTTACATTTTCCATTAATTTTCTTAAGTGTGATGTTAGGGAAGTTGGCTTGTAGCTGTTTTTGTCTGCTTTAGTTTACCCTGTATAAGAACTGGCACAGTGATTCACTACAAGCAAAAGACTCATTAATAAGATCACCATCGATTTTGTCATCAATTATTCCTGTTAAAACTGGCACCGCTATCTCTGGTTTTCTTCTGTCACCACTCACACACCATCACTGCATTGTTCCATAGACCTACAATAAAATAAAATAAAATAGAATAAAAAGCATGATTATTAACTCCAAAACTGAGTAGATCAAAACAGAACATCTTGTGCCCTGCTTTAAAACGTGATCTACATTCGGGAACAGCAAGGCATTGTGTGCCAATGGGAAAGGTTGAGTATACAACACCACGTGCACCAGGGACTGGATGCAAAACTACACACAAGTCCTTCTTCATTATCCAAGAAATGGTTGGGTTTAATTTTTAATACTCTCTACTCAGTATCCAGCAGTACATGTTTTTGTTTTTTGCACACAAAGGAGAACCTCATTTACTTCAGGGCGAATCTGGAAATGTTTGTTGTAGGTCTGGTTGTTGTGTTTGTCTTGTCAAGGAATTACATATTGTTTTTGCTTTAGGAGTTAAAGCCTGTGTATGGCACAGTGGACATGGACACCTATTTTTGCATGACATGCTTGGTAAGTCAGTCAGCAACCTCACTACCTCGGCTGTCAGCAAGACCTTGAATACAGACAACTTCTGAGATTAAATCATAAATCAATCTAATAATGCCTTAGATGGTGACTGGTGTCGGTGTCTAATTCAATAATTTATCGATAGGTAGCGGAAAATGTAATTAGTGTGCTCATGTTACGAGATGTGTTAGTGTAATACAGCTCTTCCTTAACCCTGATAGCATTTGGTGGATAGTTTTCCAAAGGACAGATCATCACAACCACCAGCTAATTTGTATTAAAACATCTCATGCATGAAAGCCTTCAGAACAAGATGTTTCAAAAACGCTTAATTTACCTTCAGGTAAAAAGTTTCAGCTCTGGAAGAGAGTAAGAAAAATCTAAACAGATTGAAAACACACTCAACATTGCATTAAAACATAAAGTTTTATTGAGAGAAAAGTATTAGAGAAAAATAAGTTCAGGAAACCACTTACAAGTTCTTAATAATTTATAAATAAGAATAATAATGATGATAATAATAATAATAATAATAAATAATAATAACAATAAAAAAATGGAATTTATATAGGGCTATTTCTTGTAAAAACAAACCAAAGTGTTGCATTTGACCTATACAACACACAAGCAATCAATAATAATTTATAGTTTCAGTAAATTTGAATGTACACACACACGCACGCGCATACACACGCACACACACACGCGTGCGTGCACGCGCATAAAGGTTATACACTTTCAAAAATGAAATTTGAAAAAATGACTTTTCAAAGACTCTATAATGTTACACAAAACATAAAGGACAAACTCAAGGGAATAATGTCTTTCAATGGCAGCATTTTAAACATTGACCTGACTTAAGTTTTGGCTCTTGGATAAGTGTTTTACAGAGGTCCTGGCATTGATTGAAGCTCTACCTGCTGTGGTACCTTACAGCAAGACACTATTCAGATTTTCAAAGGGTCAACTACTTTCCCAGGAATATTAGATATTCCTGTGACCTTTTGAAGTTTCAATTAAAAGACGAGAATAAAAAGAGAAAGAAACATGCTTATAATATATGTTGCCAAAAATGCATAAAAGAAAATAAACACCTAGTGAATCCTTGTGCCTTATGGTTGGGGAATCCTATTGAAAGGATGCAATGGAGGTTATGAAGTTTGTATCCGGCTGGTCTTAGCTAGGTAATACCTCAAATATTGCCATACATTTAAAGTGCTAGCACAGGCAAGAGAAGTTGGGGAAAAATATAAATGGCTTACACTTTAATCTAGTAGAGATACAATTCCCCACTTGACTACAAAGTATTATTGACAAAAAACTAGTGGAGATAAACAAGTGTAAGTAGCCACTCATAACCTCTCAATCATTTGATAACGACTTATCAAAGATTAAATAATAATTTTAAAAATATATACATTCTAGGGAACATTGTCTTTCAATAGCAGCATTTTAAACATTTTAAGGAAGAACCATGCCTTTCGCTTGACCTGACTCAAGCTTTAGCTCCTGGATGAGCCTTCATCAGAGGTTCTGGTGGTGACTGAAGCTCCACCTGCTGTGGTACCTTACAGCAAGACACTTTTCAGAATTTCAAAGTGTCAACTGCATTCCCTGGAATGTTAGATATCCCTGTAGCCTTTTAAAGCTGCCATCAAAAGACGATGATAAAAAGAGAATGAAAAACATAAACGTTGGGTTAAAACACAATCAAATGTAGCATTAAAACATGATAAAACGTGGCATAAAAACACAAAACTGTTGCATTTAAATGCAAGTAAAAGTTAATGTTGCATTCAGTTGTCATTAAACATTAAAATCACAAAAAATGTCACAAACTATAACTAGTAGTTCTGCACTCAACCATCTCCAAATCCACTCACCTGTTCATGCTGATCAATTGCAGTGTCAGCACATCTTGGAGAGATGTCTGTCTCTGAGGTCAAGGGGTGAACCTGGAGAGATGGTTTGGTAGATGGTGAAACCACCCAGCACAGATAGCTCACCAGGCAAACGTTCACTGCTACACTCAATACCAGTACAGGACTGGATTTGCGTAGGTTGAACATCGTGTATCTGCCATCAACAGGGCATTGTCACCTGCTGTTAAAGTAACCCCACATCTATGCATGCTTTCAACCACTACAATAACTCCCTCACTCACTCACTCACTCACTCACTCACTCACTCAGTGAGTCAACTAACTGTTTAGTCAACTAAACTTCCCAGGGAATACACACCATTAACTCTTCAGTGTGTGTGTGTGTGGTGTGTGTGTGTGTTGTGTGTGTTTTTTTACTTTGTTAAAACTCTCAATTGTTATTGGTTGCATGTGTAAGAATTGGTTGGATGCAAGCACTTTGATTTTCATTTGCCAGATATAACACCATATACATTCCATTTATTATTATTATTATTATTATTATTATTATTATTATTATTATTATTATTATTATTATTATTATTATTATTATTATTATTATTATTTACCTTTGCTCTGTAGGACACACATACACAGTATATACAGTGTACATATGGTTACAAATTATACACATACACAGGTGAAAACATTGTCAATTTCAGGAATGTTTAAGATGTGAAATTCATATTGCATACATACAGAGGGGAGATAAATTACCTCCCATCTCTCTCCAAGCTACAGATCATGATTGATCAAGAGAGTGGGTAATGTGACCTCTTTCAGAAAAGTTGTTTAAATTCTACAGTTAATTATGGAGTTGATCTGTATATTGGAACAAAAAGTCGGAACTACAACCCAGCAAAGTAAAGCTTTGCAAAATTCGGTAATCTGTCCCATTTTGGTAACACATGGCATAGTGTTTTCACTCCTTCTGCAAGGGAGGCAATTAGGATCATCACATCTCCCACAGCTCAGACAATACCTTGTACTTATAAAAGTAGTAGTCTGACTGACTGATCACAGATCTGATGTTCAAGCCTGAAGCCACAATGGTTACCAGAACCCAACGTGATGGTTAGGTTCCCATCCCCTCCTACAAAGGGAGGGGGGAGAGATTGGAGTGTACCACTTCTGGATACAGAGTGGAGGTAATATAGCTCCCATATCTGCAACAATCTTCAAATTACGGAGAGTGATTAGAATAGTGTGGAATCTAACCTTTGTAAAGATTTATTAGTTTCGTGATTTTTATAATTTACTTGTGTCGGCAGTTTAAACACAACACACGAGAGCTCATGTCTAAGATAGTCAGCCCCCGAAGCAGCAATAGAATGAATCAAGTTTGTGTGAAAAGAGTTGTTGTTCTTCTGTTGTCATTGCTGAGCTAAACATTTCAAACTTGTTTGCCCTGTGCGAGCTTTCAACCCCTAAACGCATCTGGCATATTACCCATTTGAAACTGTTGTTTGGCTTTCTGCTTTTAGAACATTTTACGTTCCCCAATTTCTTTCTGAATTTTCTTTCTGTGCTGTATTGTAATCCATTCTGTTGCCGCAACTTAAAAGACAGTAATTCTCTCGTGTGCTGAAGTGGGACTGGCTTGGTCTGACTTGCTCTTAACAGCAACATGGCATATTTTTTGCTCATAGAACAGACAACAATAGTTGCTGTGTGAGTGTTCAACACTTTTTTCTTTTTATTAAGAAACAGTTTGTACATACATTCCACCTCATGTCTCTGTTCACTGGAAAGATCAGCATAATGGATTGGTTTCAGAAGTATTGGAACAAACTCGAATGGATTAGCAGAAGTTTTATGGCAATTTCCATACCATACTTGCTGGTGATCTGAATCCAAGGTCAGCCAATTATAACTATTTCTTTAATGTTGTTGTTTACAACTTTCACATATATCATAGCTCTGTTCATAAATTTTCTAGACAATCTTCGCACAAACACTTTTGAAAACCTTTTTTTTGAGGTTTGCAATATGTTTAATTCTGTTATTTTGAATGGTTTGCTTGACTATGATTTTGAAGGCAGTTTTACCTATACTGCATTTCTGGGGCAAGTACCGTAGTCTATTTTGTTTTCCTTGAACTGCTTGCATTAGTTGATATTACTTAAGTTGATATAAAACTATATCATAACTAGTTCATCTGCCTATTTTGTTTTTGAAAATGCTGTAGAAAACTAATGCAATTGAAGATTGTAATGGAATCAGGGACATAGCTGAAAATGAAACCCACAAGGGAAACAATTCATGACAGACCCAAAAGACGTACTGTTTATCTCAAGCACTCAGGTCTATGGAAAGAAAAACACTGCCATGACCAACAAGGCAGGTAGTCTGTACATCTACTGTAGAAAAATCTTAGATGCCATGATGCAAAAAAAAAGAAGATGATTTTGCCATTGCATGAAATAATAAGATTAAGAATTATGATTTTTTAATTCAAGAATGAAGATTTTATCAATGCATTGAGAGGTGAAAACATAAACAATGGAATGGCAGATGCTTTAAATTTGTTACACTTGATGTAGACAGAGCTTTGTGGAGATTTGTAGAATTTTTGATTGAATCCAGCAAGTGTATGTATGTTAGATATTGTAAGAGTGAAAAATAAAAGAGATTTGAATGGTTTGTTACAGATTGTAGCAGGCAAAAACTGCAGTCAGACGTATTCTAAGGCATTTTAGAAGTACAAGCAAGGAAAATGTACAAAAGTTACTTAAGACACAAAGACATGACAGGGACGTGCCAACCCAGTGGTCAGAACATTGTGCTCGCAATTTGACGACCCCAGTTCGATTCTCGTCGGAGGGGATTTTTCCCCTGGAGTTAACATCAGTGCTGACTACACTCTGCCCAAAAGTCTTTCTGATGAGACTGTAAACCAGGCCCGTGTGCGAACCCACGCAGAACATCTTGCCCACGTTAAATCTTGTTCCGCTTTTTGTAAGGGTAGGCCATTGTGTGCCGGTGGGAACAGATGACAATATTTACAAAACTGCATACACATGGTGACTAGAAGAAAAAAAGCACATGAGTGCTTATTCCATTATCCTCGATAGAAAAGAAAATATAAATAAAATAAATAAATAAGACAAGAATTCAGGAAACTAAAGGCAGAAAGCTTAGTTTGATTCTCAAAATCTTTGAAAGAGTTAAAAAGCACCGACTGGCACTAGAATAAAATTCAATAACATTATAGAAACAGTTGATTGAGTAAAACATTTCAAGGTTTTTTTTCATAGTAGTATGATGCCACTCCCCTCCCACCTTATGATGTCACGCCCCTTACCACCTTATGACATCACATGGGAAACACCAGCACCCAATTCCTTCTTTATTTCTACTGAAGGAACACCGGCTATGAATGCTGCAAATGGCATCCTATACCACTGAACACAACTACAGAGGCATACACAACCATGCCACCATGATTACAGTTCCCTCACCAAAATTATTTTCTCCCTCTTTTCTTCCTCCATTCTGTTTTTTTTAGGGGGTAGTGGTGTTGTTTTTGTTTGTTGTTTTCGTTTTATTCCTTCTAAAGTTCACATCCTTATCCAAAATGTCAAGAAAGTTCCTATTTGAAGATTTTTGCCATGTACTGAATAGCTCAGTGCCTTCAAAAACAAAAAAGGAGGGGGGGGGGGGGGGGGGCAAGGGAAGGGGGGGGGGGATAGAGAATGCATAATGCATGTGTTCACTGACGTGCCCATACTCACACCCAGTTTAATATTTTGTCCTACTTTAAGTCACAGCCGATTTCTCTGCTTCAAATTCGGGCTGCTCTCCCTGGGGAGAGCAGGTCACTACAAGAGCAGCACCACCCATTAATTTTTTTTTCTTTTCCTGTCTGCAACTGTTTGTTTTACACTATCATAGTGGCTTTTTCCTACAGCTTTTCGCCAAGGACAATTCTCTGGCTGCAATGGGTTCTTTCGCGTGGGCTAAATACTTTTGTGTAGCATATGGGACCTTGGTTTATGGTCTCATCCGAAAGACTAGCACCCAGACTACCACTCATGATCTAATGTATGGGGGAAAAGTCTGTGGCCCAAACAGGTATCAAACCACGGCACACTTCCCACCAGGACTTTTCGCTTTCTAGGGTAGGCATGTTACCTCTAGACCACCCATCCACCAAAAGCCCCTAGAGTCTGATTATCCCCCCTTCTCTCTCTCTCTCTCTCTCTCTCTCTCTCTTCTCCTCTCTCTCTCTCCCTCTCTCTCTCTCTCTCTCTCTCTCTCTCTTGCTGCAGCTGCTAATATACATATTGAAGAT
>CM060318.1:68233696-68383696 GCA_030674155.1 Stramonita haemastoma
ACCGTCAAAAAAGGAAATATACTGAACAAAATTGTAACAAGATGTGGCAAAATTGTGGGCTGTGAGCAAGTGAAACTAGATGAGTTGTAAGAATGCTTCATGAGAGTTAGAGCCAGGTTGAAAGTGATAACACTCATATGCTGGCAAACTATTTCGAACTTCTTCCTTCTCAAAAGCGGTACACTCTGTACCGAAGTCTAAAACTCTGCGATATCAAAATAATTTCATTCCCACCTCAATTCTGCAGCTTAATAAGTGCATGACAACAAATCTGAACTGACCGAGAGAGAGAGAGAGAGAGAGAGAGAGAGAGAGAGAGAGAGAGAGAGAGAGAGAGAGAGAGAGAGGAGAGAGAGAGAGAGAGAGAGAGAGAGAGAGAGCACTGAACACTGACAAGTTTTATTATACATCGGCCCTAGGCCATTATACAAAACATGTTTGAGGCAGGGGGAAGGTAGTGTTTTCAGAGAGAGAGAGAGAGAGAGAGAGAGAGAGAGAGAGAGAGAGAGAGAGAGAGAGAGAGAGAGAGAGAGAGAGAGAGAGCAGGATAGGGAGAGGAGGGGGGAAGGAGAGAGAGAGAGAGAGAGAGTGGTGACAGAATGAATGAATAAATAATCTTTAGGCTACCTTTTATTATGTTAAACTGTGTTCAATATTCTAATAAAATGGAGTATTAGTTTCACTGATATATTATATATATATATATATATATATATATATATATATATATATATATATATATATATATATATATATATAATATATAAATCAGTGAAACTAATACTCTATTAGTAAGAAAAAAAATATATATACTATCATAAAACTTCTTATAACAATTTGACTTCCCATAAAGATGCATGTGTATGTTATTATTTTAGATTGTGTTCAATATCTTAATAGAATAGAGTATTCCTTTTTTTTAATTATTGATATTAATTTTGTCTTTACTTACAGTGTGTTACAAAATTTGGTTTATGTCATAAAAATGTGTGCAAATGTTTTCAGTGGTGTGTGTGTGTGTGTGTGTGTGTGTTCCCAGGCGGGAGCTGTGTGTGAGTGTGGATGCCTGGGCATTCTGTTGGAGTATGAGGGTGTTTTTAAATGGGTGTGTCCGTGACTGGCTGATGAATTGCTGATTTGTGGGTGCTTTTAATATTATGATGGGTGCGTTGTGATATTCGTTATTGTCTTGTGGGGATGGGTTTTTTTTTTGGTGTATGTGTTTTCCCCCATGATATTAATAATGATGTTTACATGCTTACCGTTTTAATGTATGGCTTGTACCTGCTTGAATTCTCTTTCTATGAGATGATAAAATGTTTTTGAATTTGAATTTGAAAGGTGCACAGCATGGGACCATTGACCTTCCACTCACACTGTACACAGGACATGCAGAGGTGGCAGGCAGCTACATGCTTGTGGCTTGCATTAGCTCCAAGCCCTATTGACAGAGGCCCTTTAAAACTGTAGCCTGGAAAACGTGTCAGACAGGCTTGAACACACACACTGTGGCTTGGAATAGCTCCCAGTAGTCCCCCCCCCTTCCCCAGTGACAGTTGTGCTTTGTGCCTGAAGGGTATTACCACACACTTTAACGCTTGAAAGCACCCAACACACACACACACACACACACAGGGCCTGTGCTGTGGTATATAGGCCTATCTATCCTTGATTTTTTTTTTATTTTTATTTTTTTTTTTTTTTTTTTTTTTTACATGTTTATTGTTTTGATGTTTGGCTTGTAACCAGCCAGAATTTCTGTGTTTTGAGATAATAAAGTATTTCGAATTGAATTAAATCGAAGAGCCACCTAGTGGTGATATGCTGATAGGATTCTAATTTCGGTCAAGGGGCATTTTCCTCTGGGGTTCACATCAGTGTGTGTGTGTGTGTGTGTGGTGTGTGTGTGTGTTGTTTTTTGTTTTTTTATATTGTCATTTTATATCGAGGATAATGGAATAAGCACTTATGTGCTTTTTTACATTCAGTCCCTTTGTGTATGCAGTTTTTGTAAATCTTGACATCTGTTCCCACTGGCACAGAATGACCTACTCTTACGAAAAGCAAAATCAGGATTTAACGTGTGTGCAAGATGTTCTGCGTGCGTTCGCACACAGGGCTGCCGCCTTGGTTTATAGTCTCATCGGAAGGACTTGTGGGGAGAGTGGAGTCAGCACTGATGTTAACTGCAGGGTAAAAATACCCTCGAACAGGAACCGAACCCGCGTTGTCAAATTGCGAGCGCAATGTTCTGACCACTCGGCTATCCGGCCTATCCGTCCTCACTTTTCAGTGCGTGCGTGCGTGCGTGCGTGCGTGCGTGGTGTGTGTGTGTGTGTGTGTGTGTGTGTGTGTGTGTGTGTGTGTGTGTGTGTGTGGTATGTTGCAATGTAAACATTACCACTACATCATGGGCAATCTCTGTGTGACATCAGGGCTGCTCTCTGCATGATCGTATCGCCATCAGAGCAGTGAAGTGCCACCCCCAATCTTTATTTTACACAGTATTGTCTACCTGTCTGCATGTTCTTTCTATTCCTTTGAGTGGCTTTCCTTCAACAGAATTTTTGCCAGGGCCAATTATTGTTGCTGTGGGTTCTTTACAATGATGCTCAATGTACACCACCCAGGAGACCTTGGTTGGTCAACATGTCTGAAAGACTAGCACCCAGACCACCAATTATCGTCTTGCAGAGGAAGAAAATATCAGGTTTCAGTGTGAGTGTGCATTCTTGAAGGTAACATCTCTTAACTCAGTGATACTAGATAAAAAACAACAACAACAACAGGCTTTAATGTGTGTGTGTGTGTGTGTGTGTGTGTGTGTGTGTGTGTGTGTGTGTGTGTGTGTGTGTGTGTGAGGGTACATGTTTGCTTCTGTTTGTCTATTATGTATAAGAGAGAGGATGGGTTGATGAAGTGACAGAAGAAGTCAAGAAACCATGTGCAGGCTCGGAAGTGTGTGTGTTTTGGCTTTTATTTATTCTTTTCACTTTAAGGATAATGGAATTGATAAGCACATGTGTGTATTTTTTCATACAGTCCCCTTGTGCATGCAGTTTTGTAAATGTTTTTGTTCCGTTCACACCAGCAGTGTGTGTGTGTGTGTTTGTGTGTGTGTGCGCGTGTGTGCGTGCGTGTGTGTGTGTGTGTGTTTGTGTGCTGTGTTGCTGTGTGTGCTGTGTGTGTGTGTGTGTGTGTGTGTGTGTGTGTGTGTGTGTGTGAACTATCTTGTCAACATGCCAGTTTGAGAATATTACAGACTTACTGGTGCTGTACACATTCAGGCAAGTCATGTAAGCCCATGAAGAATCCTGTGATCCATGTCAGCATTTGAACTGTGAGTTTTACTGGAAATCTCTCTCTCTCTCTCTCTCGCTCGCTCGCTGGCTGGTCCAGTCAGTTCTGATTTAGGGCCTATTGTTATTGTCAAATCTTTGTTTAATATTAGAATTGAGGTGGGGATAAAATCGTTTTTACTTCAGAGGGTTTTGAGTTTAGGCAGTCTGTAGTGTTTTTGAGATGGATGGAATTGAAAATATTTAGCAAGCTCATGCACACCATCACTCACGATTTCTTTCACTCTGTCTTTCGCTCGACATTCATACAGAGTGCTTGGATTCATTTCAACACACGATTTTGCCACAACGTGTTACAACTCTGTTTAGTACATTTTTGTTTTTGAGATTCAGTGTTTTATACCAGCATATTTAAGAAAAACAAATGACAGACTCAATAAATAGACCATGATCTAGGAGAGGGAAACCTCCCCCCCCCTGGGGGGGATTTTTCACTTTGTTTTTCTGAAAGCTTATGATGTTGGTAGAAACATTTGACATGTTACCCTCTGGGATACAGGTTATTTCAGGAGTGAGAGGTGTATCAACAGTGCATTTTCCCCTCTTTGCGCCCTATATTTAGGTTTTTGGGGTAGGGATGTTCACGCTGCGATTATTGCACAAAATCTGGCTTAACTTCTCATAATTTTATTGTGAATAGCATCTAGTATAATTTTCCCGATTATATAGGCACAGTTTTTTGCTGACATATTTAAAACAAAACTACAGTGATGACTTTAATGCGCGGCCGTCCGAACCGCACGCAGCTGAAATCTGTCTTACCACTCAACCACAGCCGAGCGCTGTTCCGTTCTCTCACCATCAGTTGAGAGGCACTTTCTCATCTCACGCCTTGTGTGTCCGGTGCCAGAAATGTATCCAACTATCAGTATGTTCCACAAAGTTTGCACAAATAAGTCTAGATCAAGATGTTATTATTGATCAGAGAATGTCTGTAACACACAGTAAGTACTGCAACAGCCATAAGTATCATTAACGAAGAGGATGTGTTGACCACAGCGCTTTGAGTCTATGATTTTTTTGAGTTTCTTTTTTTTTTCCTCAAGAAATTACACATAATATGCAGATCAGTCGCGCGCGTGTGTACGCGTGTAACACACACACACACACACACACACACACACACACACACACACACACACACACACCACAGCACATTCAAGTGACACACGATAACATACATCTAAAAATAGAACAAGGCGTGGTCATAATTCGTTGTTCTTTTCAGTTCCGCGTCCTCCACCACAAACGTTGGGGATAAGGCAAACTGTTGAGTAGTACTTTTAGTAATCCATTTTAACCATCATGTTTCAGGTCATTTTATTTTATTTATTTTTATTTTATTCTTTTATATCGAGGATAATGGAATAAGCACTCATGTGCTTTTTTCATCCAGTCCCCGTGTGTATGCAGTTGTGTAAATATTTTCATCTGTTCCCACCCGCACACAATGGCCTACTCTTACGAAAAGCGGAACATGATTTAACGTGTGCGTAAGACGTTCTGGGTACGTTCGCACACGGGGCCTCGGTTTACAGTCTCATCCGAAAGACTTTTGAGGAGAGTGGAGTCACTGGCAAGTGTGCAGTCTCTCACTGAAAGTGTATTTCATCTTCCCCATGTGACGTTTCTTGTATAAAATGAACATTTCAACATGGCAGATGAACATCCAGTGACCTTCAAAAGTACACTTAAGTGCAAAAGAAAAACTTCCAGGGGTGGGAGAACTTGTATAATTCAATTCCAAAATAACAGAAAAGACTGTAACTCCACTAACTGAAGAAAGCACCAAAAAAAAACTATTTAAAAGTCTCTTCACTTGAGACGTTCTTCAGATGTGGCATGTCATAGACTAGATGAGATTTATAATTGTATTCCAGGAGACCTTGACTTTACACGCCATGGTTATCACAGAAGCTGTTATGCACAGTTTACAAGTGTGAAATTTGCCAGGAAAAGGAAAGCGTGAGACAGGTAGTGAAGAGGTTGCAGGACCATCAAAACCTAAAGGACTGTCGCTACTTCAGGCCCATTGCTTCCAAAAGACAGTTGCATTTTTTGCAAAAAGAAATTTAAAAAGAAAGTTTCAAAAGGGGTTCCATGTTTTGGAAAACTTGTAAAATGTATCACCAAGACAGCAGAACAGTCTATACAGGATGCAGCCAAAACTAAACAAGATGACATTTTCACTCATTATCAAGATACAGATCTTGTAGTACGTGAAGCTCACTATCACGAAGGTTGTAGAAAAGACTATCTGAGATGTGAAGACAGACATGCTGAAACATCAACAGACCAGAAAGCTACTGAGGGGCTACAGGCATACGAGAGGGCATTTGAGTACATATGCGAGTATGATGAAAATGCAATAATCAGAGGTTCACAGGTGGAGAGAATGACCATGCTAGGTGAGAAGTACTGTGAATACATGCAACAACATTCTCCTGACTTCTACAACCCAGGATACTAGACTTACAAACTGAAAGAAAAAAATAATGAGACATTTTGGCTTAAGAATTCAATTTTGGGCTCCGAACCACCGCAGTGATCTTGTTTATTGTGATGAACTTGCCCAGGGTCAGGCAGTTGAGACAGCATTTGTGTCAGCAGCTTCAGAAGAAAGACGTCTTGAGGAATCTGCATATATGTTCTTCGCCGATACATTATGGATGCTTTCAGGGCAACACCTGATATGCCATGGCCTCCTTTTGCAGAATTTCTTCAGTCTGATGCTGTTAAACCTCCAGATATTTTCACAGACTTTCTAAAAACACTGCTATCTGGAAAGAGTAGTTCTATGGAGCAACCCAAAACCACCAGATTGGCATCCTTAATTGCCCAGAACATATGCTAATCTGTGACAGGAAGGAAGTGGAAAATGCATAAACATGTTTTGCTTGGAATGTCTGTCAGACATGTAACTGGCAGCTCTGAAATCATAAGTCTGTTGAATAGGTTTGGTCATGTTGCTCGATACAAAACCATTGTGCGACTTGAGACTGCTATGGCCAATTCTGTACTTCAGTGCGCAAGTCTTCTTCCTTCAACAGTGAGTTTGACAGAGAACAAGGTTATCCATTTTTGCTGGGATAACTGGGATGACCTGAACGAAGAAACTCCATCAGGAGCCAACACCACCCACTCCACTCATGGCATTGTCATTCAAGAGGTTACTGGGGACACAATGCCTGACACTTTTCTGTTTCAGACAGAAGCTCCTCCTCATTATGAGGACCGCCAATGCTCAGTGCAGTATGAGCCACATGATGTTCCTCCATGCTTTGCAAAAGTAAAGGCAGAACCTAAGTTGCATGTTGTGGAAACTCATTTCTCAAACACAGAGACAGTCTACAAAGCTCAACTTGCTGATTTTTGGTGTGCTTTTTTTCTCCAGATTCCAGGCCACAAATGAAGTCAACTTGTCCCTGGATGGGGAGGGTGGGTATCACTCACAGGAGAAGGGACAGAAAAGAAGCAGACTACTGTGGACTATATGGCACCCATCCACCACCCTGTCACTAAACATGATAATAATAATAATAATAAATAATAATAATAATAATAATAATAATAATAATAACAATAATAATAATAATACATGGAACTTGTATAGCGCTATATCTTGTAAAAACAAATCAAAGCGCTTGCATTCGACCTACACAACACACAAGCAATCAACAGCAATTTACAGTTTTAACAAATTTGAATGTATACTCACTCGCATGCACACACACCACGCACGCACGCACGCACGCACGCAGCATGCGCGCGCACACACACACCTATAAACGTTATACACTTTGGTAGGTAGATGTTGAAGGCAGGACAGGATTGTACGGCGTTTTCATTTCAATTTTCTGTTTTGTTTTTAAAATATGGGACAGGCGTTCCTTGTGCAGTGGTGACATTAACATATGTTGATAGCCTGTTTAATACCCTTTATTTTGGTACCAAATTTGATATGAATGTGTAAGAATATATTTATATAAATAATGTAAATTAACCTCACCCCCTAAATATTTTCCCTCTGAAGGGTTACCATATTGAATTGCTTGTATATCCTGAAATAACCTGGTTACATGAGGGTAACATATACCATAAAACGTTCAAAATAAACAAAGTTTCAGAAAAATGCACCCATAAATCCCCCCCAGGGGGGGGGGGAGGGGGGTCTACGGAGGGACCAAGGTCTAAAAGCATCAATAGAAGTTTTACAAAACTTTAATATTTACCTTAAGACTCTTGAGCTTTTGAAGAAAAAGGATACGAGAATGATATTTCTTATATATATCATATCTGTATTAGCAGTGAAGTTTAATTTATCATTGATGATAGTACCTAAGTACTTAAATTGACGAATCCGTTTGACTTTTATACCATCTATATACAGATCTGGGATATATATATATATATATATATATATATATATATATATATATATATATATATAATATATATATATATATATATATATATATATATATTGCTGCCTCATCTTCTGTGACGTTCCTATTTCTGCTGTTCCCATACCGCTCGTTCCAATCTCCCCACCACAGCCATACCCCAGGTTCGCTATGTCTCATCCTCAGGATCGGAAGTCTACCGGGAGCTCCTCAATACTTGGTCGCTGTGGGGCCACCAGCCGGAGGGGCCCTGCACTGCTGCTGGGTCACTTTGGTGGCGTTCAGTGGTGTCTGTTCTGAGCTAATATACACAGGACACCGCCTACAAAGCCCCCTACTAACGACAGTATTAGCTCAGTTGCGGAGCCAGACTGAGTGAGACGCCCAGCCGAGGTTGCGACCACCACAACGTCCTTCGAACAACCGCCCCCTCGAACCTCCAATCCCAAAGGCTTTGACACAAACTCATCATAGGCACAGAAGCGATACCGGGGCCACAGAATCAGAGGCAATTTTTTCATTGCATGATGATCGATGTAATGCTGCTGCTATGGAGGTGCATTGCTTTTAGACTACTTGACAGGGCTGTACTCTACACTTATATAATATATCCCGGCGTCAACCTGGCCCGAGAAATACAGACACATGCAGTGTTAAAATTAATAAGAAGGCTTCTAGCTACAGCTGTAAATTTTCTGGCATATCTTCATATAGTCCTGTGAGCATTCTCATTCTGCACAAAGTTGTTTTTCTACAACTATGAAGGGGTAAAACGTTTGGTCAACATGAACTTGTAAAAGGATTTATAAATGAATGGTGTTTTTGAGAGGAATACACCGCTAGCAAATTATCACCAAACTTTGGATAAAAATTTGGTCTACAATACATAAGCAAGAATTTACAACCAGTTTCACCTTACCGGGTAAAAGTCTCGCTTTTTGTATTTAATTATACACGTGCTTATATAGATTACTCATACTCTTTCATTAACATTAACAATAGCTAAACAAAAGACTCTCTCTCTCTCTCTCTCTCTCTCTCTCTCTCTCTCTCTCTCTCTCTCTCTCTCTCTCCTCTCTCCCCCCCCCTCTCTCTTCGACATACACACACAGCATGCAACAGTGTAATATTTCCAGTCACAGTGAATCACACCAAAATTGTTTAGGGGATGCAGATAGTGCTGATGCATTTGATATCAGCATGGCTAATTGATGTGTAGGTCAATTCCTGAACATTTATGCGTTAAATGATTTCTTTAATCTGTGTCTTGAACGGGTTTTTGTTTTTGATACATTATAAAATTCGGGTGGGATAGCTAAGTGGTCAGACCGCTCGCTTTCCCCAAGTCAAAGTTAAGCAACATCGAGCGTGGTTACCCGTTGGATGGGTGACCAATTTGATAGATGACTGTTAACGCACCTTGGCTTGAGTATAGTCCCCCTGTTCACCCAGCTGTAAATGAGTACTTGCCTCTTTAGGGTCAGGGAAGGTAAAGTAGCGAAGGAGAGGTGATGGGCGCCGCCCTCAATATGCTGGCCCCTAGAGAAGCTGAGGTCTCTGATGCCTTGCTCCCCTATGACCACATAGGTTATGGGACTCCTTTACCTTTACCTTTTTAAAAAAAACAACCTCTTGGGGGCTTGTTCCATAAATCACTACCTGAATAGAAGAAGTTTGCTTTATAAAGATTATTTCTTGGTCTCAGAAATGCTAATAGATGGTTTTGCCTGAGCTCATAATGTTGGAATATTACTGATCTTCGGAGGGGCATTTCCATTTACAGCTTTATGTACAAATAGAGGCTTATCTAAATAAAGTCCGTTTTGGAAGGTTAGAATGTTTGTTTGTTTAAGATTCCCTTAAGCAATGAAAAATTGTTCAAAGTACCAAAGGGTCTCTCTCTCTCTCTCTCTCTCTCTCTCTCTCTCTCTCTCTCTCTCTCTCTCTCTCTCTCTCTCTCTCTCTCTCTCGTCTGTCTGTCTGTCTGTCTGTCTGTCTGTCTCTCTTTTTCTCATTGACTCTTTGCTGTAGTATATTGCATTCGTTACTAAATGGGTGAACGAAAAGTGAATGCGTACATTATTTCATTTTCTTCGTGTTTGTTTGCAGTTAGTAAACATATTTTGGATATTTTTTATCTTTATTTTTTAATCATTGTTGCATGATAAAAGTGTCAATAATGTCTCTCCCTGCCCCAACACACATGCACACACAGGTGCTTATATATTTGCTTTTTACACTGAGCCATGCATTAAAAACAAGAAAACCAACAAAAAATAGCAATAACAATAACTACCAACCACATTAACAAGAACAAAAACAACAACAGCAGTAGAAGCAACAAAAGCAACATGGGTAATTGGTCCAGAGGTAACACATCTGCCTAGAAAACAAGAAGTGGGGGTTCAATCCACAGTTGTGCCCTAACTTTTGCTCCTCAATTGGACCTTGAGCAGTAGTCTAAATGCTGGTCTTTCAGATGAGACGATAAACCGACGTTCAATGTGTAACTGGCACATAAAAGAGCCCACAGAAACGAAATATTTGTTTCTGGGGAAATGCTGTTGGAAAAAAAGTTTACTCTTACAGTGGAAACAAATACACTTGCAAACAGGAAGATTTAAAAAAAAGAAAAAGGTACTACTACTGTTGTGGCGATGCACTCTACCTGGGGAGAACAGTTTAGCTTTCACGCAAAAAAAAAATCTGCTTTGATTTAAACTGGTTGTCAACTCAATAGAATTAGATTCAGTTCAGTTAAAAACAATAACATGAACAAAAACAGATAAAAAAAGAAAAGAAAAAGCATTAAAATGCACACACACAAATGCATATCATGTTAAAAAATCTCACAACCACATCAACCCTTCGCTTTCTTATTTCTATGTATACTACTTCAAAACATACATCATTCATTGCAATGAGTCATCCACAATCACGTGAGAGATCCGATGGGTGCACTTATATAGCCAGTGATGCTTGCTTAATGCCAGAGAAGAAACACGTGCTTTTTGCCACCCATCAAGTATCATCATTTAATTAGGGCAGTTCATTCCACAGTATTTATTTTTTTGTATTTTCCATAGTTAATATAACAAGGCTGAGTGCTATCAGTGACTTTACTTCAGCCAGGTTCTGTGTCGCTATTCAGATCAACAAATGGAAAGTACCTGTTTTCAGCCTGGTGCCAGAACCATGTCTCGAACCATGAGCCCATAGGAGGGTGACGCTACTGTTTGTGTTTTAGAGCAAGACCCCAACCTACAAGATAAGAAAGAGTAGAGATTGCATGAAGTTGCCCAAACTAGATGAAAAATGGGGGGGGGAATCGGTTTGAATACTTCGAGCATTTTTTTTGAGCCTCCTCAAAAGGAAACAAAAGTCAAGAGGGAATGAATCCAAGAGTGAGACAAATTGTCACTGGGTCCATTAGGCCCTATGACAATCGTCATGTTTTGGTGTGTCAGTGAAATACAGGCGATGTAAATGGTGGTTTCAGCTGAACACTTGAGTGACAAAACTCACAAAGAAAAATTCAAAGCACACAATCGACCTGTGAACTGCGAAAATTTAGATCTAGTTGTTTTACTTGCAAACAGAAGTATTGCTAAACTTTCTTCAGAACAAAGGAAAGCCAACTTCAAACTGAGGCATGCCCAATGAGCCATTATCAAGGTGACAAAAGCTAGGCTAGGTGGTCTATTGCATGTGCAATGGACCAAAATGAGGCTTTGCAACTCTACACAAGTCTGAGTTATAGCTGTATAGATACTATCAAGTTCCTAGAGCACGTCACGCATGAACTATCAAAGTTAGGACACACATCCATGTGCCAACCTGTCAATTTGCGTTTGAATGTGTGATGAGTCTGTTTACAAAACAGATTTTTTTGGGTAAAAACCTTGCATCTTATTTCAAAAACATCTGTGAGATGGACAAAATAGGCTGAAAGGCTCTGTCTGTTGGAAGAAAGGGAAATAATTCCAAATTTGGTTGCTTCCAGTACGATGGAAATAAGAGGGGGAGGGAGGGGGATGACAAAGGGGTCTTCATTAGGGACCCAGTTAAACAGATCCCAGCCACACGTGAGGGCTTCCAGAACCCCAAACTTACAGCCAGTGCTACAACAGCTTCCTTTAAGGGCGCAGCCAGAGAGACAGCTTTTCTCAGGCTCAGTAACTGAGGTAAGCCAAAGTGATTTTAATGCACAGACATCACACACTGTGCAGCTGCTGAAAGAGGAGCCAGAAAGGATCAAAGATTAGCTAAATTTACAGCTGACGGGGCCTCATTAACAGAAGACTTTAGCCTTGATATAAATGAATAAAATGAAAAGAAAACAGTGATATCATGGAAATAGTGACAGGTGTTTAAACAGAGACTGATTGGAACATTGAGGAGTTAAGTTTACATATCAAATCCATGTACACATTCATCAAAAATGAATGAAGCCAAGGATGCTGTTATTGATGAAGAGATCAACAAACTGATTTGGAGAAAAGGTGATCACACAATGTGAACACACATTCGTTCACCAATTTTCACCCAGCAGAAAAAGATGGAGTACATAGAATAATCTTGAACATGAAAAGTCTTAATGCAGTAGTCATCTATTAGCATTTTAAGATGGGCTTTTTGGCCATAGCCTTGGATTTGGAAAGTAAAATTTGTTTCATGGACTCGTTGGACTTGAAAGGTGCTTACTACTCGGTACTCATACACAAGGAACACAGAAAGCTATGGAGGTTTGAATAGAAAGAATGTTTTTATGAATATATTACACTTCCAAAAGAAATGCAAGACAATTGGACCATATGAAGAGCTCCTGACTTTAATGGAAAAACGCAAACTAAAGTGGTACAGGCATGTCACTCGAACATCTGGGCTTGCCAAGTCTGTCCCGTAAGAATCAGTACATGGTGAGAGTTGAAAAGGTAGACAGGGAAATCGATGGGAAGACAACACCATAGAGTTAACTGGCCTTGAGTGGAACGATTTGGTATGGAAAAGGGAGGACTGCTAGGAGTGGAGGAGGTTGGTTACAGATTCTTCAGTGGTGGCCCCAAGGTCTATAGGCCTATGGGATAGGTGAAGGTGAGGTAAAGACTGAACACTGCTAAAGTGATCCAGGAGCAGAATAGGGCCCCTCTGGCTAGTAGCCCCAAAGTGGCCAGATATTTGTAAGCTAAGTGTGGACTTTAGGCCTGTGGATGCAACATAGTAAATATGGGCATATCTTGGGTAGAGAGACTGAAATGAAGTAGCTGTGTGTATATTGCAGGACAGGAAGAGTACAGAAGATGAAGCGACAAAAACCAAAGCAAAGAAAGTCTGCAAGAGTATTTCGCTTGTCAGCTGCTATGTTAAACACAGTATAGGAGACACCACTATCAGTAACCCTGCTGTTCAATGCTTAAAAACACTCATCTATCAGACACTTTTGTACAGCAGATTTGAGTTGGTCAACCAGTTATGAAAATGGTTTTCTATTTTGCATAAGGGAAGACCTGCATAGTTTGAACAGAAAACCAATGGACAATTGAAATTTAACATAATTAATCAAATGATTGCACGTCTGAATAATAAGACAGATTCCATCATAAAGGTACAATGAAATCAACCAAGATTATGTACTGTTTCATAAAATCCCAGTACTGTCTATAGTTTCAATACAAAAGTAACCCAGTTTACCATTGAAAGGAAGTAAAGTTTCCATGTTAATACTCACGTCTTTAAACTGGTAACTGATTTTCAGTAAAGCAAAAGGGTTTGGCTTTTGTTTTTTTGGTTTCCTACTGTTTGGGTGGGTTGTTTTGGTTTAGTTTTTTTTATATCACATCTTAGGTGACGTTCCTGTTTTGCTGTTCCCTCGCTGCTCATTTTAACCTATCTGCCCAAGCCAACCCAGATTCATTTTGTTGCATCCTGAGGGTCAGAAGTCCACAGGGAACCTATCAATTTTAGGCCCATAAAATGGAAGTCGTTTGAATCTCAGATTTCATATCCATACAGCTGCACTGCATGAACACACTTTTGGAAGTGTTAAATCTCCAAATTCAATAGTAACTATACTCATATTACATGTTTGCTCGGAGAAAAAACTGCAATATTGAGCCTAAAGCCATCCGTACTACCTTCAGTTAAAAGAATCCCTAAAGAGGGGGCGTAGGCTGCCAAACATCTCCTCAAGGAGTTAAGTCAAGGTAGTATTTCAATACATAACCTCCTGTTTCCTGGTCTACAAAGTAAACATTATACCCTGGTGGATCATTTCTGTGAATAATAAACCAGAATATACAGGAACAAGTGTTCCATGAGTATGTTTGTCTCTCCACTTTAGCATATACTAAGTTTATTCACGAAATTATGCTATACACCAAACTGTTGATAGTCCCCATTTAATAATTTGTGTTTATTACTATTTTCGAGCCTGTGACATATTTTCCGTGTGTAATTCTAGTGCAATACACTTTAATACTCTAAAGGCTGGCAATTAATGTGAACAAATACAATTTTTTTCATAATAAGTCATGTCTTCCACTTTTCTTTAAAATGAATCTTCCAATTTCAGCATTCATGCTCTTTGCCTCCCTCACTTCTTCAAGTGATGACATGAAAGGCTGTGGTTTTGGCTGAGTGGTATGGATGGATCGCACGTCCCACCAGTTGAAAGGAACCGTAGGCCTCATGTCACGTCCAGTCCTACGCACAAACGACTTTTCCCAAGCAGGGTGACATATCTGATAATTGCATATCACCTGAAACAGTTATGACAGAATATATGTGAAAACAAACAAACAATGAAATATGTCAGGGAAGAGAGTACAGTACCTGAATATGAAATTAATTTTGTTCAGATAAAATGATTAAAAGTTATTATGAATCAAAATATAGGAACCTGTTTGACAGGAATCAAAACAACACTAAGAAAAACATAAAATCAATGCTAAGACAAAATTTAATTGTCATATCTTTGATGGCTCATGCGTACGACACGTTTTCAGCTGCCTCGTTCTTTGTGACATACAAATTCCATACAGCTGGCCCAAGTCTACTGGCAGCACAAAACCCCATCCATACTTGTTTCATTACACATCCAGAATCAGCAGCTATCAGTCTTTAGATATCAAGCTGCCAATGGGCTACTAGCCAGGGGGAACATGTGCTGTTGCTGGATTATATCACTGATGGTGTTTAGTACTGCCTGCCTGTCCTGGTTCAGCATATCAGTGACACCACACAGTAAGTCTCCAATCGAAAACATGGCAGATAAGGTATCAAGCAAAACGTTTTGAAAATACTGTGAAAATTAAATTGCTCACCCCAGAAAGAGTCTGACACGATAGTTCATATCCACATTTACTTGCAGTTAGATTACCCCCCTCCCCCTTCCACTCTCTCTTTGTCTCTCTCTTTGTGTTTCCCTATGACAGCAACTGTTTTCTACAGAATTTATCTATGGACAAATCTCCCATTGCCATGAGTTCTTTTAATATGCTGCATGCACCTTTCATGAGGACCATAGTTTATCATCTCCTAAAACCGCAAGGATCCTGATCCACATTCAAAGTCAGGTAGACGGAAGAAAGGTTCAGCTTTGAGTCAATTTTAATCCAGGATCTCTGGCTGTCTGGATGGATGTGTGATTGACAGACCAGTGATCCACACCAGTCTTACACTCTGTGTCATGCGCCCAGAAACAAAACTTTTCCCCTGACAAACAAGCATGGCTTAATAATTCTTCATCAAGTCAAAGTGATGTTACCGAGTCAAACACTGTAACAACAGAAAGACTTGTCTGACAGTTTAACAGAAGTCAAATATAACTGTCATGCAGACTTATCAAGAAAAAATCTTTAAAACTCGTATCTCCATTGCAGTCCCCATTTGAATTTACATGGACAGAAGATATTATGAGAGGAAAGAGATAACATTTTATTGGGGGGGGGGGGGGGGGGATGTACAAGGGTCTGTAGAGGTAGTGTTGTTGGGGGAGGGGGAGGGGGGACCCGAATTCAGTAGAAGCAGGAATGTGATTTTCTGGCAGCCCAATAAAACAGCATGACTATCTTTGATACAAAGAGCCAGTGGTAAAGAAATACCAGGAGAGACCACAGAACCTAATCTCAGTACATTCCCAGCAAAGTATTATCTAAGTTTTGAAAAAATGCAGGGAGATTTTTTTTCTACCCAAATTACTGAGTTATTTTCCATCACCATTTGCAAAAATGCGCTACATGTTATCTCTAAAACAGGCCTTAGCCACTCAGTTAAACGATAAAGGTAAAGATGTTCCCATAACCAAAGTGGTTGTTTGGGATGAGGGTGCCAAAGACCTCAGCTTCTCAAGGGACCAGCGTATTGAGTGCAGCACCCATCTCCTCTACCTTTCTTTTTTATGTTCGCAAACTCAAAAGAGGAAAGGGACCCATTTTCAGCTGGGTGAACTGGTGGACTGTACTGAAGCCGAGGTGTGAAAACAGTCATCCATCCACTTGGTAACTCCGCTTAATTCTGCTTAACCTTAGCTTGGGGAAAGCAAGTGCTCTGACCACTGAGCTATCCCATCCCTCTAAGCAATCCTGTCCCAATCCCAGTCATTTACAATGGACTATAAAGTCTAGGTAGCAGTATAGAGGAACCACATAGATATACCTTCCTTTCTCTCATAGTATTCTAACTGAACATCACTCTTAAGGAAAGCACAATACTACATGGATAGGAAGCATTTAAAATACTAACCATCAGTCGCTTATCCACGTGCATGAGATGAGGATATAGCTCGTACGTCCGATACGACATCAGCAGGGAGTTATATCCCAAGCTTTTGTCCCGAAAATCTTTGTGAGTTTGCAGGAAGTAATTTATCCATTGGGCCCCAGGTCTGACCAGCATGACTCCTAGATTGAAGGATGTGGGGAATTCTCTGTTCTGTGTAAGCCAGTCATTGCAAACCACTAGGGGATTGGACAGCAGAGAGTCCGGAACGGAAGATGTCCAGACCACATCAAAGTCTTGGTATGCTCCTCCATATTTGTACAGTACCTGGTACCTGTGAACAGAGAGTATGTTAGCAACCTGTCCAATGTCTAAAGTCACTCCAGCAATTTGCAAAAGTCTTACGCTGCATCATTCAGAATTTGTGGTGATTTACCAACTACTTGAGACTGACCACTCCTGCTATTATCTATCTATCTATCTATCTATCTATCTATCTATCTATCTATCTATCTATCTATCTATCTATCTATCTATCTATCTATCTATCTATCTGTCTGTCTGTCTGTCTGTCTGTCTGTCTGTCTGTCTGTCTGTCTGTCTGTCTGTTGTCTGTCTGTCTGTCTGTGTCTGTCTGTCTATCTATCTATCTATCTATCTATCTATCTATCTATCTATCTATCTATCTATCCCTTAGTCCGGCGACCGTGGGGGTACCCCAAAAGACTTGACAACCAGTACCCTCCAGTCCTCTCTCTGTTCTGCCTTTCTCAAAGTTTTGTTGAGTTCTACGCCTGTCCATTCGCTGATGTTGTTCTCCCATCTCTTCCTTGGTCTGCCTCTTTTTGTTCCTCTTTGGATAGTGGCTTGCAGTATGGTTTTAGCAGCCTTTCTGATCTTGTGACATGCCCGTAACATTTTAAATTACCCTTCTTTACGATTGATAGAAGGTTTTCCTTGGGACCAATGGTTTGCTGGATTCTGTTATGCACGTCTTCGCTGCTTGTGTGGTCTCTGTAGGAGATGCCAAGGAGTCTCCGGAAGCCCTACCACCTGTACTCTTCTCTCTAAATCAGCAGTCAGTGTCCACGGTTCACAGGCATACAGGATTATAGATATTACAAGGGAGCGAATTAGTCTGATCTTGGAGTTGAGTGAGATATTTTTTTTATCTTTCCAGATGGTGTTCAGTTTTGACAGTGCTGTTATTGTCTGTGCAATCCTGCATAATACCTCCGGCTTGGACCCCTTGTCTGATTCAACAGCTCCCAAGTACTTGAAAGTTTGAACCGTTTATAGCTTCTGGTTGTTGACCCTGATAATTGTTAGTGCTGATGCCCTTGGCGTTAATGGCTATCAGTTTGGTCTTCTCTGTACTACTTTCCATGCCATATGTTTTAGAGGCCTTGTTCAGGTGTTCTGTCAGGCTGGCAAGCTCTTGTTCTGATCCTGCTAGTCTGCCAATGTCATCTGCAAAGCGAAGGTTTGTGATTGTTCTGCCACCAATGCTGACTGATCCTTTATTGTGCTCCGGTGCATCAGCCATGATTCTCTCAAGGAAGATGTTGAAAAGAGAGGGTGAGAGTAGACAGCCCTGCCTTACTCCAACTGATGTTCGAAACCACTCTCCAATTTTGCTGTTGTAGTACACTGCACTGGTGGCCTTGTTATAAAGCTCTTTGATGACTCTGATTAGGTTTGCAATGATGCTGTTGCCCACAAAGCTGCATGCCACACCCTGTCAAATGCCTTCTTGAAATCAATTAATACATGGTAGATGTCTTGTTGGTGTTGAAGGTGCCACTCGCAGAGTATTCTGAGGTTGAATATTTATTCAGTTGTGCTACGCCTTGCTGTGAAACCTGCTTGTCCCTCAGCAATGATGGTCTCTGCTTGTGGCTTCAGTCAGATCAGTGTAATCTTCAACGTTACCTTACTTGGGTGGCATATGAGGCTAATTGAGTAGTAGTTCTGGCACTGCTGAAGATTTCTTATCTTGGAAAAGGTGATGATGAGTGACTGTGTCCATGATGTTGGCCATTTTCCTGTCTGCCAGACCTTGTTGCAGATTTTTAGTAGCGGTTTGATCATTGTTTCCCCTCCTGCTTGAACAAACTCAGCTGGGATATTTGTCAGCCCCTGCTGACTTACCCTTTTTTCAATGATCTAGTTGCTGTTTCCACTTCTTCTCGGAACATTGGGTGACTTTCTGTATCCGTGTTTGTGGGGACATTGAGGATTTCTGGATCTCTTGTGGTTTTGTAGTTATACAGGTCAGAGCAGTATTCTGTCCATTTGTTCAGAATATCGTGGTCATCAGTGAGGCACTTCCCATTTTTGTCTGGGATTGTTGAGCTTCTTTCCTGTATTGTGGTATTCAGGTCTTTTTGCCAGTTGATATGCTTTCCTGCTGTTGTTTTCCTTGATGTTTTCTTCAATGTAATGGCACTGTCCACCAATTTGTTTTTCTGTTATGGACTTCCCGATTTTTTTGTTGAGTGCTCTATATTGTTCTGCTCTTTCCTCTGTTTCATTTTTCTTCTTCTCAACTCTTTACGTTTGTTGCATCGTTGTAGGATGTTAGGTGTGACCCAAGGTCGATGTTTGCCAAGAAGTTTGCTTGGCAAGAAGTTAGCTTGAGACTGACAACTCCTATCTATCTATCTATTCTATCTATCTATCTATCTATCTATCTATCTATCTATCTATCTATCTATCTATCTATCTACTCTACCTACCTACCTTCCTTCCTACCCACCCGTCCGTCCGTCCGTCCGTCCGTCCGTCGCCGTCCGGTCGTCCGTCCGTCCGTCCGTCCGTCCGTCCGTCCGTCCGTCTCATCTATCTATCTATCTATCTTATCTATCTATCTATCTATCTATCTATCTATCTATCTATCTATCTATCTATCTATCTATCTATCTATCTATCTATCTATCCCCAAGCTAAGATTAAGCAGTATCGAGTGTGGTTACCAATTGGATGTGTGATCATTTGTGCACCATGGTATCAGAATAGTCCCACAGTCCACCCATCTGTAAATGGATCCTTGCCCTTTTTAGGGTTAGGGAAGGTAAAGCAGTGAGGGAGAGGAGATGGGCTCCGCCCTCGATATGCTGGCCCCTAGAGAAGCTGAGGTCTCTGATGTCTTGCTCCCCTACAACCACATAGGTTATGGGACACCTTTACTTTCATCTTTTATACACATGATGACCTGTGTCTTTTTGTATTTTCGAACATATAAGCACATGGATTTTGAAACTGACTGTGTGGCTCTATATTTATGCATCCTTAGCCATGAAGGTGGCAGGGTGGTTAAGACGTTTGCCTGCTAACAAGTAAACCATGCAGTTCTGAGTTTGATTCCCAGCCTTGCCATTTCTTCCCAGTTTGATAAAAAAAATCGAACTGAATATCAAACTCATTTGGATGAGACTATAAACCAAGATCCCATCTGCAAGCAGAACATCTTGTGCGCACGTTAAAAACCCGTTTATCCTTTCAGAGGAGTAGGCCTTTGAGTGCCAGTAGGAGCAGATGACAACAAAAATAAACCATCCCTGAAGAAAAATCGGGGAGTAGGAGTCCCCAGGGCTGTTCCGGGCTGTATACAGCAACAATCTGGTACCTCCTGCGACAGCACAGGAACCATGCATATCAGCAATTGCCTATCAATAGATCATTTCAGAGACATGGAGAGGGTGGGTCTGTTACATGAGTAACAGTTTGCCCTCTATACTTACTTACCCAGGTTCTGTGCTTTAGAGCCTGGAGTACAAATCCATAGTCCTCCAAGACTGAAGGATGCTACCTACCTTACAAGATGCCTCATGTTGAATTCTCCTCTAACACCTTGAGTAGTCATTAGGACACTGCACTAATTTTTTTCAGGCAGTGTATAGTGGGCCAATTGAATGTGGTGGAGCCAAACTTTTTCCAGGTGGCAGGGAGCATGGTAGAGAGCTCTGTGCAATTCATAACGATGGTCAGAGCTTGTTTGCGCTTCTAGGAAGGGTGGATTGAGTTTTAACATGTGTGCAGAATTTTTTTTGTGTTGCCACATGTGATCTCGGTTTGACATCTTATCTGGATAAATTTCTGTGAGGTAGAGTCTGTGCCGATGTTAATTTCAGGAAACAAAGCCTGACCCAGACAGACACCTTCGCAAGCAGTTGATTCTGCAGTCTCAGCAACTGTTAGGTCATGACTTAGTTGCTCTGGGCTATTCTACCACCACCACCCCCCAGTCAAAATGAATGGCTTTAATTGCTACCACACAGTGTACAGTGCTTACTCACCTCATAATGTCACTAATATGTTGTACTGGTTTGATACGTTGCTGAAATACACTCCCACGTCTTTCCAACTTCACCACTGTCACGTTTTCTTTAGCCAGCTCTTTCCACCACCTCCCTGAAGGCTCCTCATTCGTGTGGATGTACACATGATGAAAGCCAGCCACGTACAGTGCACTCAGAACAGATAAGTACTGATTGAAAGGAAAGTCCTGTGTATAAAGTATTTTGCGGGTCTTAAATCTCAGAAAATGGGAGATTCTGGGGATGAGGTTGTTGGGGTCCCGTTCTGGTGTCATTGGCCCACGCCTGCCATAGAAATACAAGCGAGCTACCTGGGCGAAGGATGTGTTGGCAAACATGATGTCACGGGGAAACACATTGCCAGGCACAGCGACACAGAACTGATCATGTGAGGAGAGAGTGAATTTGTCAACAGATGGACACCCTGGCTTAGCTGTTCTGGCAGTGTTAATGCTCTCAAAATAAGCTTCTTTCTGCTCATTACTAAACTCTTTTTTGGCAATGATGACTCCACTGGTTTTATCTGCTGTGTTTGAAAAAGCAAACCACAGATCAGTGTTCAGAGACCGGCCTTTAAGAGCAGGAGACAACACGATGCCTTCACCAACAAAAATACCTCCACTGTTTGACAAAAATCCTAGAACAGTCTTAAGCATGTCAGATGATCCACATTTTGTGTTTGATGACAGTTTCCTCATTTCCAGACCTGGTAGGCTGGAGATCACATCCTGTAAAGAACAATTAAGTAACCTTGATCACTTCACCTCTTGTACATTAGATGTTTTATCTGCAACATTGATTTTATGGCAGTTACTAAGACATGACAGCTGAAGGCCGTTACGTGAGAAAGTACTCTTTTTGTATTACTTTCAAGCTACACAAAACATGTTAACATGATAATCGAAACTGTACCAACAAGGTAGTTGTTGGTATCCTTAATATATTCAATGTTTTAAGTATTTCTTTCAGTTGTTGATGTGGAAATGATTACGAGATTCCTTCTTCTACAGTGACGTGACTAGATATAATTAAATTTCATCCCTAACGCTTTGAAGATTCAATGGAGCATCACACTAAAACTTCAGGCAGGATGAATAAACCTGCTGCACCCCTTTTTTCCCTAGGTGGCAGACTACATGTTGGGTACCTTAATGTTTTCTATACCAACTGACATACCTGACTACACTTCAACCATGGTGTTGGGTTTTTAATGTGTGCAGAAAATGCTGTGTGCTTTTCCACAAATGGGGCTTCTGTTTATGAGTCATTTTTATTTTTTAAAAATAGCAATTTTTCTGATAAGAGAAACAGTTTAACTTCATCTACACGTCTACCTGGAGTTTCTTTTAACGAATTGCAAGGAGCTTTAGTTAAAGGTAATGTTAACTCCAGAGAAGTCTCCTGAAAAGGACACCTTAGTGGTGACTTGACCCTGACCTCACAAGTAACCACCAGTAAGTCAATGAAGATAATAATTACAATGCTAATAATATTAATGATACTGATGATTGTAATGAAAATGACAATGATGGTTATGATGTTAATGATGTTATTGCAACATTTTCCTTTGTTCGTTCTCTTAAAATCAATTTAGGTCAAAGTGCATCACACATGGGAATAATTGTAAAAGCTAGTTTCATTGTCTTGCTGTACACTTTCCATCACACAACATTCATTTACTACAAATGATAAAAACAACAACAAGAACAGCCAGGTAAAGCTGCCACTGAAAGATAAAGATGACAAATATATCCTTAAAATGAATGTAGCACACAAAAATACCAAAATATATAGAAGAAAATAAACAACCTAGTGAACATTTATACATATATTTGTCATTTCAAAAGTAAAGCCTCAATGACAAAGGTGAGAAAATTTATGGACATGAATCCAAGTAGACAGGTACGTGATATGGATATAAAAAAGAATTTTTCCGACACCAGAAAGCACTACTGGTGAAATATGAATTGTAATGTAGATCACAAAAGCTAGTGCTTTTACCATTAAAGGAAACGGTTGCTGATGCCATCAAGCAACTAAACACAGCAAATATCATGGAATGAATAACACACCATGCAAGTAAGCTTGGTCTTCAACACTGACCAGTGCCTCAATTTAGCTTCTCTTCTGTATGGTTTTCTGTATGATTTTGTGTAAATGGCTGTGCAGAGATGGATCTGGTTTGTGTGTGACTTGTGCCTGTCAAGATGATAATCGTGTAAATGTGCAAAAAGTATCAAGTGGTGAACAAGCAAAACTGTAAGTAAAGATATGACTAGCACCACATCAAGTTTCCCTTTCATGTAAAACCGGGAGCAGAGCAAATACACAGCCTGAATCAACATCTTCCAACAGTGACACATGCACTAGCACAGACACTGTTTCAAACTCAGAAACCAAAACGTCAAGGCATCATAGTGATTGCGATAAGGAGGAGGACAGTATGGATTTTTTGTAACAGCTTGGAAGAAATAATACAAAACTGACAAACATGGCTACAGAAGACAGTCTTAACAAAATGAAAGAAGAAATTGCTTTTCCTGAAGAGGCCACATACCCGTATTTAATCAAAAAACTGTTTTGTGGATATATAGATAAGTTATAGCTCAGCTCACTCAGAAAGCATCATCCTTCCTTTATCAAAACTCATTTTACTCAAAAACATTACAAATGGCTTATATAGCCCATGAAAGTAGGTAGGGGTGATTGTAAAAATCACAAAATCGTGTCTGAAATCATCAGAAAACATCAATAACCATTATTTTTCTTTTAATTCATCCCAACTTCCAAACGACTACTCAATGCAAAAAACAGAAACGAACTACTACCGTTCACTGCATTAGCTCCCTTTAGCAAATGGCATCGACCTGAGCTGATTATTGATGATAAGTACTATTTCTGTTGATTTTTGTATACCCTGTGTCTCTCCACCTTTGACAATGTCTCTTGATAGAAAATTATGTGTCTTCTAGACCAAAAAAGCGATGGTTTTCTGGGAATAGATTCACTCAATGTGGCAGCAAACGCAGTAAAGTGGCGTTCTTTTCTGAGGGCAGAATTGGAGATGGGAAAGAGGGTTCAAGTAGGCTACTTCGGAGACTACAAAGACAGACACGCCCACGAGATCAAAATAAAAGTTAAAACAGAAGAAAAACCATCACCCATACAACCCTCCAATCAAAGCAGATCTACAGAAAATGACCCCCTCCTCCCATATAGCCTCAGCCTTTCAAATTCAGATAGGTGTGTGTGTGTGTGTGTGTGTGTGTGTGTGTGTGTGTGTGTGTGTGTGTGTGTGTGTGTGTGTGTGTGCGTGCGTGCGTGGTGTGTGTGTGTGTGTGTGTACACAAGTGTGTGTGTATGTGTGTGTGTATGTGTGTGTGTGTGTGTGTGTGTGTGTGTGTGTGTGTGTGTGTGTGTGTGTGTGTGTGTGTGTGTGTGTGTGTGTGTAAATAATGGTAAAATCTTCCCGGCTGCATTTTCCATACAGATTATTATCAATTTGCTTTCATGATAATTAGCAAAATCAATTTAAAAATCAAAATTATGAAAAGAGAGATGAGAAAAACTGGAACACCAAAATCTGATTTAACAGTTTTTAATACCAAAACACACTAACGACAATGGAAACCTCACCTTGAACCAGGTATTGTAATCATCTGTTTGAGGTTCATGGGTAAAGTGGAACATCACAGTAATGGGCCGGAACACCTTGACGGCACTGAGAACACTCAGGTAATCTTTAAAGCGGAACTTTTTGTCTCCACACCAAAGGTAGTGCACAACTGTAGGGATCTGCACATTCAATCAACGAAAATTTCATGTAAAAATTGCAGTGGATAGATAACAAAAACGGCAGCATGTAAACAAAATGACTCTTTAGAATCATTTTTGACAAGTTCCTGCTGCAAGAACTTATGAACATGAACACTGATAATAGCGATTTCTGTGTGTCTAGGCAACAAGTTTTATCGAATTGCATAAATTGTGTAAAGGGACGGGGTAGCTCAGTGGTCAGAGCGTTTGCTTTCCTCCAGTCAAGTTAAGCAGCATGGAGCCTGGTTGTCAGTTGGATGGATGACCGTTTGCACGCCTTAGCTACAATACAGTTCCCCCAGTTCACCCAGCTGTAAACAGGATCCTGCACTCTTTAGGGTCAGAGAAGGTAAAGCAGCGAGGGAGAGGAGATGGGCACCGCCCTCAACATGCTGGCCCCTAGAGAAGCTGAAGTCTCTGACGCCTCGCTCCCTTACGACCACACAGGTTATGGGACACCTTTACCTTTACCTATAAATTGTATAGTTTTCTCCTGGCTTAGACAATTTTACTGTGTTATATTTGAAAAAAAAAAGTCTCAAAAACCAACAAAAATGTGTTCCATTCTATGTGAAATTGTTCAACAGAAGGGATTTGTCAATAACATTTTCCATAAAATCAAGTGTTTATATGCAACAGAAGGCATCTACAAATATTTAAAAACTTGTCAATGAAATATTGTTGATAATGTCCTATAGAAAACATGTATTATGAAGAAATGTCCAATATTCTATAATTCATATTGATTAAGGGATAAATCTTTTAGCATAGACAAGCAAATCTTTTCAGAGATGTACAAAATATCCAATAACATTTCTTAGACCCCTGTCACATCAGCATTTAATGTTGTTTGCTGCAGTTAATGACATACTGGAAAAACTTGGGAGAAACATCTCCCCCACAAGGCCACAAACTCTTCTTCAGTGGCAGTGAAGATAAACATGAACATGGAATCGGATTTCTCATTCACAAATACACTGTGAATGCCATCGTGGTATGTCAGCCAGTCCATAGTCACCTTATAACTATTCATTGGAAGGCGGCACCTTTTAACATCACCACCATTCCAGTATATACTCCAACAAACTAGCCATGATCATCAGGGCATTGAAGACTTCTGTGATCAACTGCACGGAGACGTAGACCAGATGCCAAAGAAAGACATTGGTGGAGTACAGGGCAAAAGGAGTTCAAAAATAGAAGCATATGCAAACAAGAGCTGGAAGAGATATGTGAAAAATTCTGCAAGCCTGAGACCAGCAAACAAGGATTGGTGCTCTTAGAATACTGCACTTACAACAACCTGCAAGTGGTGGACACATTTGGTTCACACAAGCCATCTAGACACCGAACATGGCACAGATCAGGAGAATATTACAATCAAATTGACAATGCCATGGTCAAATGTTACTGTCAATGTCCAGAAACTGACATTTGAACCAGCCATGAGCTTATGATGATGACTTTCAGACCCCACTTCAAAAGGATTAAGGATCTGGTGAACGTAAGGATCAATTTCAATCATGGGAAACTCAAGAAGTTAAATATGACATGATATATCACTAAGGAAATCAAAGTGTAGACCATGTTTTTGGCCTGACATTTCTAGATGATCTTAAGATGTTCAGGTTACCAAGCAACCAAGATGGACTACTTGAGCTGTGTGCACTAAATTACATTTCTTTTCCTTTTGGATCTCCAAATACAGAGGCACGATGTATTAGTTAATTTATTTAATCAGGTCATTCATTTTGCAACTTTCTTTTTGAGTGCATTTTCTTTCCTGTTTGTAATAATCTCAATTTGACTGTAGATTTGGTATCCACAGGACTGGTATCTCATCTTTTTTAAATGAAGTAGCACTTTTATGAGAGGGATTTTCTTTGAAATACCAGGGATGGTTCAACACTGCCATGATTAAGACCTCTGATGATGGCCCACCCAGAAGCCATAATGTACAAGGCAGGCCATGAAAACGTAACGGCCCATACAGCAAATTGCTTTTAATATTCGTGTTTTCCTTGGTGTCTGTACACAAATCTTTAATGATCAGATGGAAGAGCTCTTTTTGCTTTTTATCTGCACTAGTTTTCTTGATCTCTACTTCTGATACAAGTGTCTACTCTTTGATGTGGTATCAATGTTCATCACAAGCATGTTTTTCTGGAAAATATCTTTAAGTTTAGAAGAAAAAAAGGAACAACAAACAAGCAAGAAAATTATACATTCACAGAACAGTGCATAGCTCTTACCAAACCTGGAGTTTCGGTTTCTTTCTTTTCTCCAAAGAGCAGTTTGTCGAACACCATGTCTTCTTTATTTTCTGACTGCTGATGAAAAACATAAGAAACGAACAAATAGTCTTATAGTTGCTAAAAACACAATCAATTTGAATAATAGCAAATTAAAAATACTAACATGGTATGCAAAGATAAAAATCAAATAAAGTTATAGTTTCAAGGTAGTTTCAATGAAACTGTTAGATCATACTCACTTATGGTAATATAAGTACAGTGTAACACACAGGATGTGTTAATCCCTCTCCTGTACCATGGCAACCCTTATTTGGGAAAAGGGCTCAGTTGTACCAAATATACTCTTCATCAACTTCTGCCTTCTGGACCATCCAGCCATCATCATGTACAATCAAACTATTTTCATTGAACATCTGTTTCTGGTTCATTCTTTGGATTGTGAACATTATGTGAAATGAAAAATAGAATGACTGAAAAAGATAATGGCTGCTATAAAGACAACTCCTACTGGTTCTCTATTATGCACTGTTTTTTCTCTCATCCTGCTCACGATCTATACCAATGACTGCACTGGCTCTGATGCTTCCCCAATGATGAAATGTTCCGATGATCTGCCCTACAAAATGAGTCCAGGTAAATTCTGGTGTATTCTGTACAAGCAAAAGCATTTTCGTCTTCCCATCAAAGCAGCTGTCTCAATGTCAGAAAGAATAAAGAAATACTGATTTTTTAAGAACCATGTACAAGAGAATTGTACTGTACCTTTCATAGACAAGATGGCATCCAACAGGTTCCTGGTAATAGTCATTTAAGACATATGTGGGTACCTGTTAGAACTTTTTGTTGTGAAATCAACTTCTTGGTTTTCACTTTGGCTTTTCCCAATCTGATGTGTGTACATGTCTTCCAATGTTTCTGGCAAATATACCTGATCTTTTGGTGTTTGGGCACAGAGGGTCTTTGGAATGATGATAGGAAGAGTTCAGGTTTTTGTAAGCGATGAAAAAAATATTTATTTTCTAACTAGTCAATTTAAAATATGTCTAAATGTTAAACATCTCTCTCTCTCTCTCTCTCTCTCTCTCTCTCTCTCTCTCTCTCTCTCTCTCTCTCTCTCTCTCTCTCTCCTCTCCCCTCTCTCTTTAACAGGACATGGGTGTTCATGATGGGAAATTTTACTTGCCACAACTTTGGTGTCAGGGCAGAGCCATAGTCTAACATTGGTTACACTTTTCACCCTTTCATCCCTGGCTTTTTCTGGATTTGTGTCTTTCAGATCTCTGATTCCACAGAGAAAAAATATGCACTGTGTTTTTTAACAGACTTTTTGTTTTACTGAGTAACTGGGAAATATTACTGATTTGAGATGCCTTAACTTCTACAACATCAAATCCATAGGACATACGAAGTTTGCTGTTGACTCCATTTAAAAGAGAATCTTGAGAATTCCATGGAATTGGAAAATTATGTGATGTCAGACTTCTTTTGTGTCTTTTGGCTAGTTCCCCTGGCATGTTGTGCTTTTATCAGGGACACTGTCCTTCTTTGTACTGTGGTACTTGTGTTTGATGGAGAAGGCAGTTGTCTCCTAATTTCTTTACTGGAGACATTAAAGTATTCCTGAGTCTCACCTATTCAGCCTGTATTGTGGCCAGAGAGAGGGATGAGGGGCTGGGGAATCTGTCATTTTCCCTCCCTCACCTCACCCGGGGATCCAGCAGACTGCCGTTGGTTGTGGGCAGGGTGAGAAGAAGCCAGGAGACTCCCCTGGTCAGCCATAGTATTTGCTAAAGTGAGGTGGTTGTTTTTCTAGTGAGTAATCTGATCTGCGCTGTAAGTTCGTCAATGAAACTGTTAGGTTTGCATGCATTCAGAAATGTTGCATGGGTTGGGAATGACATTGCAAACAACGAATTCGCTTCTGACTTTTCACGTCTCGTTTTTGTGGTAGGAAGTTCTCCTTTCTCTTGATCAGCATTTCCTGCTGTTGCCAGTGTATCAGAGTAGCAGGATGCAGTTCAGTGAACGCAGTGTTTTTGTCATGGTGGTACAAAAACATACAGTTGCCATTTTTATTACATGTCCATGTTTGTGGGTGTGTTTTCTTGGTTTGATGTCTATTAACTACTTGGTGATTTAGACAGGTAAATGTTCTTGATTTAAAGTATATCAAAACAGATAGGTAGGGCTATAGTCACCTTCCCACTGGAATAATAAATTACTTCAGCAACTGATGTGATGTATTACTCAGAATCTTGTGATGCACTCTAAGCGTTCCATTACTTAGAACTCATATCAGTTCCCTTCTTTGAGAACAAGCCTTTAAGAATAGGACAATCACAGCACCTTTAAGAATAGGACAATCACAGAGAAGATGCACTATAATAGGAGGACATGAACACATAGATATATATTTTTGGGGTATTTTGCATTGTTAGCATTTGATAGTTCTTTTAATCTTTTAATCGATCGTTAATAATATAGTCGTGCATGCTGCGCTACTTCGACGTTTTGATATAATGACTTCGAAAGATCTTATGTGAGATTATTAAACAACTCAAGGGATATTACAGACCCTTGTGGTATTCCCATGTGAATGCACATAAAGTGAGAACAGTTGTTTTGCATATTTGTCTGAATGTACCTATCAATTACAAATGCTATAACAATCATATAATTTATGCAACTTGAAAGCCAAACAAGTCTCAGTTTATGTAGTAACTTTTTATACCACACTTAGAGATACACTTTTTCACCAAAGAATTTACAAGTACATTTTACCTTCAAGCAAGCTGATTTTTTTTGATTTTTTAGTTATTTCGGTTTCAGGTTATTAAGATGATGGGTCAACTGTTTATCAGCTTTTCTTGAAGCCTGTTTGACACACAAGTGTGGTGTTATGTTTTTCTCATTGTAATGAATGAGATTTTTTATGAGTATGCTTCCATTAAATTTCCTTAGTGCGATGTGAGGGCAGTTGGTTGGTAGCTGTTTTTGTCTGCTTTAGTTTACCCTGTATAAGAACTGGCATAGTGATCCACTACAAGTAAAAGACTCACTAATAAGAACACAATTGGAACTTGTCATCAATTATTCATTTTAAAACTGGCACCACCATCCCTAAGTTCTCAGCTGCCACCACTAACACATTGTCAGTTCATTGTTCCATAGACCTACAATAAGATATTATTTTTAAAAAGCATAAATGTTATCTACAAAACTGAGTAGAGAAAAACAGAACATCCTGTGCTCTGCTTTAAAACCTGATCCACATTCCAGAACAGCAAGGCAAGAAAGGGTGAGTAAGTTTACAACACTGTGTGCACACAGGGACTGGATGCGAAACTACACGCAAGTGCCTCTTCATTATCCAAGAAATGGGTTTTTTCAAATACATCCCACTCAATACATGCAGTACACGTTTTCTGTTTTTTGCACACAAAGGAGAACCTCGTTTACATCATTTCGAATCTGGAAATGTTTGTTGTAGGTCTGGTTGTTGTGTTTGTCTTGTCAACAGAATTACATATTGTTTTTGCTTTAGGATTTAAAGTCTGTGTATGGCACAGTGGACATGGACACCTATTTTTGCATGACATGCTTGGTAAGTCAGTCAGCTACCTCACTACCTCGGCTGCCAGCAAGACCTAGAATACAGACAACTTCTGAGAATAAATCAATCTCTTGATGGCTTAGATAGTAAGTTGTGTCAGCTTCTGATTAAACATTTTGTCAATGAACAGGAGAAATTACTGCACTTATTTTACTGGCTGTGTTGGTATATTACAGCTCTCCTAAAACTATGGTAGCACTTGGTGTGAAACGTTGTCCTAAGGATAGATCATCATGATCATCAGCTAATATGTATTAAACTATAGCTATGATTCTTATACATGAAAGCTGTCAGAACAAGATGTTTCAAAAAAACTTAATCTACCTATGGGAAAAATAGTTTCAGTTTTAGAAGAAGAGAGTAAGAGGAATCTGGACAGACTAAAAACACTGAAAGTTGCATCAAAACATTCGCTTTGTTATATCACAATCAAATGCTTCATTAAAACACAATGAAACATTACATCAAAACACAAAAATGTTGCATTTAAATGCAAGTTAATGTTGCATTCAGTTACCTTTAAACATTACATCAAATCCTAGTAGTTCTTCACTCAACCATCTCCAAATCCACTCACCTGCTCATGCTGATCAATTGCAGTATCAGCACATCTTGGAGAGATGTCTGTCTCTGACGTCAAGGGGTGAACCTGGAGAGATGGTTGGGTAGATGGTGACACCACCCAGTACAGATAGCTCACCATGCAAACGTTCACTGCTACACTCAATACCAGTACAGGACTGGATTTGCGTAGGTTGAACATCGTGTATCTGCCATCAACAGGGCATTGTCACCTGCTGTTAAAGTAACTCACTGCATTTGTGCATGCTGTCAACAACTACAAAAACTCCTCACTCACTCACTCACTCACTCACTCATTCGCTCACTCACTCAGTGAGTCAATTAATTGATCAGTCAACTAAACTTCTAAGGGTGGTTAATACACAAAATTAACTCTATGCATTTACCTTTCCTCTGTACAACACACATATAAAGCATATACAGCATATATGTTATGTCCCATCTCTGCAACAATCTCTAAGCTACAGATCATGATTGATCAGAAGAGTGGGTAACGTGACCTCTTTCAGAAAGCTGTTTAAATTCACTGTTTACTATTCAGTTGATCTGAATATTGGAAAAAAAAAGTTGGAACTTCACCTTCACCTTCACCTGTCCCGTAGTCCCATGGACCATGGGGGCACAACTGAAGATTCTGCAACCAGCCTCCTCCACTCTCCAGGGTCCTCCGCCCTCCCTAGCAAGTTGTTCCACCCAAGGCCGTCCACTCTCTGATGTTGTCTACCCATTGTTTCCTCTGTCTGCCTCTTTGTCTCCCTCCCCTTACTGTTCCCTGTAAGACTGTCTTGGCCAGTCCAGATGATCGTGTGACGTACCTGTACCACTTTAGCTTGCGTTTTTTCACTGTACTTAGGAGCTCTTCACATGGACCAATGGCATTCTTTATTCTAGTTTTCACTTCTTCATTGGTGATTTGATCACTCAGCATTGTTCCTACAGTCGTTGGAAGTCCAATAACTAGTATGTCAAACAAGAAAGAACATGCTGACAGAGGAAGTGACGAAACTGGACAACCTACAGAGGTGAAGGCTGCTGGCAGAACTGCATACCTCGACACACAAGCACGTGCTCTGCAGAAACTACAGGTGCTCCCTGATCTCATCTGTTTTTACCTGGGCTGATGAGAGCCGTGTGCATGGAGCAGTGTGCCTAGAGCAGTGTGCTGTTTGATGTGTACATATGAAATGACAGCCACTGACATCTTTTGTCAATTCCATATAAAAAAGATAAAGTGTTTGTTATGGTTCTCATGTCAACATTTCGCATCATGTTCGATACAATCTCTCGCGATACATGCTTGATGAGCTTTGTACAGATTTCACCCAATAAAATGTGTTCAAATATTAAACACACACTCTGTCTGTCTGTCTGTCTGTCTGTCTGTCTGTCTGTCTGTCTGTCTGTCTGTCTCTTCTCTCTCTCTCTCTCTCTCTCTCTCTCTCTCTCTCTCTCTCTCTCTCTCTCTCTCTCTCTCTCTCTCTCTCTTTTATAACATGTGTTCTGATCTGAATGAGTTCACTGATGTTGTTTCTTGTTATATTTAATTTTGTGTTAGTTGTGTTATTCCAACGAAGGAGATAACTATTTACCCCAATAACAAGCCTTGGGTTACAAAGGACCTGAAACGGGTATTAAACAAAAACAAAATAGTATTTTACACAGGCACAGAAGAACAAAAGAAACAAATAAATAAAGAAGTCAAAGCTGCTGTTTCACAGGCTAGATGGGAGTATAAATGTAAGATAGAAAACAAGTTTGCTGGGAACAAGTTTGCTGGAAACAATTTTCAAGCTGCATGGCAGGGCATAAAAAATATGTCAGCAGTAAACATGGCAGCTGCACCACATAGTCAAAGATCAGTCTGCAGGGGGTCTGCGATAACAACTTACCAGACCATTTAAATGCATTTTTCATTCACTTTGAAAAGCATGATTTTTCAGAGGAAATAAATGGCCTGAAAGAATCTTTGCTATTTGAGAATAGCGTCATTGTTGATGAAGAAGTTATCTGTAAGCACTTCAAGGCAATAAACATTAGCAAATCTCCTGGGCCAGATGGTATATGCGGTAGAACCCTTAGTTCTGTGCCACTGAGCTTGCAAGTGTCTTTCAGCACCTGTTCCAGACCTTGCTGGACACTTGCCAGATACCAGTTATTTGGAAGACTTCCAATGTTATACCTCTTCCAAAAAACCCCAATCCTACTCAGCCTAATGATTTCAGACCTGTAGCTTTCACATCACTGGTGATGAAAACATTAGAAAAGATCATAAAATCTCTCATTGTTTCTGTTACAGAGAAAGACCTTGACCCATTACAATTTGCGTACAGATCTAGAAGGGGTGTTGAAGATGCCAAACTATTAATTTTGAACAAGCTGTACAGTCACTTGGAAACGCCTGATTCTCATGCCAGAATATTGTTTGCTGACTTTAGCTCAGCTTTCAATACAATGTAGCCTCATATTCTGGCTAACAAAATACTCTCAAAATTTGATCTAGACAATCAACTTGCACGTTGGCTGATTGAATTTTTAACTGACAGGCCACAGCGTGTTTTTGCCAACAAAATACCTTCATCCGTTATATATACCTACACTGGTTGCCCACAGGGCTGCATCCTCTCGCCACTTCTTTACATTCTATACACAGATGACTGTAGAAGCAGCCATGAAAACTCATTTCTGGTAAAATTTGTAGAGGACAGTGCTCTTCTGTCTCTCTTATCTGGATCAGTCCTAGACCATGGCCCAGCCCTTACCGAGTTTGTAGATTGGTGTGATGAGGCCTATCTGGAGCTAAATGTTTCTAAAACTAAAGATCTTCCTATTGATTTCAGAAGATCGGAGCACACTTCTGAGAATACCATCATCCATAATGAAGAAGTTGAAAACGTTTAGAAATACAAATATCTGGGAACTGTTTTTGACCACAAGCTAAATTGGGATGCTAACACTGACACCATTGTCAAAAAGGGGCAACAACCTGTGTATTTTTTGAGGAAGCTTAACTCATTTTTTGTCGACAAAAAGATTCTTTCTTTGTTCTACAAGTCTTACATAGAGAGCGTTTTAAGTTTTGCTTTCATTTGCTGGTACAATAACCTTAGCATTAAGAACAAGAATGGTCTTCAGAGAATTGTGAAAATCTGCTCTAAAATTATCAGAGAAGAACAAAGAGATCTCAAGTCATTTTGTAATCAGCAGCTTGTAGGCAAAGCAAAGATTCCTCCCATGCTCTGTTTTCAGAATTTCAATTGTTCCCTTCAGGACCTTGTTTTCAATGCTACAACAGCAAAACAAACAGAAAATGGAATTCCTTTGTGCCAGTAGCTATCCAGTTCTAAACTCCTAATAACTTTGACTGAGGTTGTTTTTTTGTTTGTTTGTTTGTTTGCTCCTTTTTGTTTTTTGTTTGTTTTGTTTGTTTGTTTGTTTGTTTGTTTGTTTGTGTGTGTGTGTGTGTGTGTGTGTGTGTGTGTGTGTGTGTGTGTGTGTGTGTGTGTGTGTGTGTGTGTTTAAACTTCTTTGAATTACCAACTGCCACTGTTATGTATGTAGCCAATGCATACAGGCCTGCACATACATGCATATGTACCCATAAAATAAGTATGTCTTATTTTTGGCTTTATTGATTTTTTGAATTGCTTGTAAATTCATGTCTTCCTACCAATTGTGTGTGTGTGTGGGGGGGGGGGGGGAGGGGGACGGGTGGGTGTGGATGGTGTGTATGTGTAGGGGGGAGGGGGGAGCGTGTGTGTGTATGTGTGAGTGTAGGGGTGGGTGGGTGTGGATTGTATGGGGAGGGGGGGGGGGAGCACCCGCGCGCGCGCGCGCAGGTGTGTGTGTGTGTGTGTGTGTGTGCGCGCGTGCGTGCATGCATGCATGTATACGTGCGGGTGCGAACGTGTGCGTATAATGTGTAAATAATGGTGGTCATATGTCTTTTCTAGTCAATGGTTTTTAAGAACATTGTATCTAAACATTGGTGTGTGTGTATGCGTGTGTTTGCCTGTGTGCGAGTGCGTGCCTAGAGTGTGAGTGTTTGTGACATTTTTATTTGAAGTTATATAATGTTTGAACAAATATGAAATGTAGCTACTTCGTGTGTTTGATTATGATTTGTATCAATATGCCTGTCAGTATTGTAATTGCCCTTCAGGGATGATTAAAGTGTTTTCGACTTGACTTCTCTCTCTCTCTCTCTCTCTCTCCTCTCTCTCTCTCTCTCTCTCTCTCTCTCTCTCTCTCTCCTCTCCTCCTCCTCTCTCTCTCTCTGGTTCTGTCTTCCTTCTATCCTCTTTGCTTTCCCCCCATTCCTTTACCACATACACTGTGTGTAGTTTCATTGTGACTATACCCTTTACAGGAAGGTGCACTTTCACCTCTCTTCAAACACAAGGCTTCAGCAAGGCCAGCTACTTGCCAAACCTGTTTGTCCCATGGTGGCAGCCAGGTTATTTTTAGGTTTATGTCTGTAAACTATGTCTAAATGGAGATCAAAATGATATGGGGTTACCAATTCCAAACCCTTTCTGTGTCCCTTCAACTGTAAAAATAAATGTGGGACACCCCCACCCCCCTTCCCCTTAACCCACGCTAAACTTTAAGGGATATGCATAACAGGTTGTATTAAGTATAATGTTGATCAGTTATCAGTGCTACTACGACTTTTATTAAGGATCAGGGGAGTAGTGAGCACCTTAAATTTCGGACTGGAAGGTCGTGGGTTCGATTCCCATAAGAGTCATAGGGATTTTTCGGGCTGCAGGCTCCTGCCCAGAGTGAATGTGCTGTGGGCTCAGTGGGGAGACTGGGACCACACAGTCGAGCTTCATCCACTTTACCGATGCGAATTTGAGAGTGTTGCTCAAATTACCTGACCAACATTGTAAGTGTCTGTATCTCTCCCCTGGTTGACACCAGGATATATTATGACAGTAAGCATAGAGTACAAACAACACTTTAAAGTAGTCTCAAAGCAGATGCACTTCCAAAGCAGCATCATTACATCATCCTCATTTCCATTGATTATCATGCAATAATAAAAATTGCCTATGATTTAGTGGCCCCTGTTGTTCTGGTCTCATGGTGACCTCAGATTCACACAACCCCACACACACACACACACACACACACACACACACACACACACACACACACAGTGGCACATTGGCCACAGGCATAAACTAAATTTTAATGATAATCTCTTATCATAATGTCTTATGTGTGCTTTGATAAGTAAGTATTCTCAGTGTTTTGTGAGGCCATGATGAAAAAAAAGTGTTTCACACTCAATAAAGATCATTGTGATTTGACTTGACTTACCTGTCTGCAGTCACGAACACACAGATGGCCCAGTCCCGGAATATTCAGCTACCTTGGAACACGTCTTTGCCTGCCTTCCTAGTTCGTTTCTTCCAAAGAAACTGTGCTGGTAAGGTTATACCCTCACCACATGACTATTGGTGGATCTGCCCCCTACCCCAACACCACCCCTCTCACCCACCCACAGCAGCACATTAGCACTGTTATTCTATTTTTAAAGTAAACTGCTCTAACCTTACTTGTTATAATAAAATAATAATACATGGAATTTATATAGCCCTATATCTTGTAAAAACAAATCAAAGTGCTTGCATTCGACCTATACAATACACAAACAATCAATAACAGTTTATAGTTTTAGGAAATTCGAATGTTCTCTCTCTCACACACACACAAAACACACACACACACACACACACACACAACACACACACACACACACACCAACCGTAGATAGGTTGAATCTAGGTATTCTTAAGAAAAGAGTATCTGCAGCTGAGGGGAGGGGGCGAGAAGGTGTGTAAAAGTGAAAACATTTACAGAGGTAGGAGGGTGCAGTTTTGTGGGGACATTTGTAACAGTAACTTGTTAACCTCAAGATGGTGTTTCTGTGCACTTCCTAAGGATGGGGGTTTGGGGACAAGGGGAGGGAGGAAAGGGGAGGGGGAGAGAAACCTTTTCATCCTGTGTGTTATATTTTCCCCATTCGAGCAGCACCGCGCCCCCCCCCTCCTTCTGATAACCCTTTCAGCCATGGTGTATGGGGAAATGTGTAACAGGAAAATCATCAACTGGCATGAAGACCCTAACAAGGAACGAAAAAGTGTATAAATAGGAAAACAACTCTTACACACAAAACATAATAAACAGAACAAAAATCAACTCCCAGATCTTATCTAAAAGATAACACCTAAACAGACTTTTTGTTGTTGTTGCTTTTTTGTTGCCTACAGTTTGGCTTTATGGTTATTTTTAAAAAATTGATTCTTTTATGAAGATACTGTGGATGTTTTGCTATTTACATCCTAGTCCCCATGTATGCAGTCCTGAGGTGTACAGCATGGGACATTTGACCTTCCACTCACACTGTGCACAGGGCATATAGAAGTGGCAGGCAGCTACATGTTTGTGGCTTGCATTAGCTCCAAGCCCTACTGACAGCAGACACACTTCAATGCACGCACTGTGGCTTAGATTAGCTCCCCGCCCCCCTAGCCACACACCTGCTTTGTGCGTGAAGGACATAGCACACAGGCTTGAATACAATCACACAAACACACTCTCACTTACCCACTCACTCACTCACTCACACACACACATACACACAGAGCCTAACTAGCCTAGCCTAGCCTAACTTAGTGGTTAGAGTGATATACTGATCTGCTGACCCGGGTTTGTTCAAGATTTTTCCTTAGGAGTTAACATCAGTTCCTACTCCACTCTCCCCAAAAGTCTTTGGATAAGACTATAAACCAGGTCTATATGCAAACACAGACAGAGCATCTTGCCACATGTTAAAATCGTTCTGCTTTTTGGAAGAGTAGGCCATTGTGTGCTGGTTGGAACAGATGACAAAATTTACAAAGCTGCATACATATAGAGCCTGATGTAAAAAAGCAAAAGAGTGCTTATTCAACTCCCATTGAAATAAAAGAATAAACAAATAATTGAATGAATAAATATTTAAAAAAAATAAACAAACACATCATCTGATTTGACTTGATTCCTAAAGAAAGATTCAAACAATGACAGGCAGTGTGTCATGAGCAAGTTGGCCTGATAGAGCCAATCTCTCTCTGTAGGATGCATGCTTGGTATGTGAGTGAACTCCATTGTCCTGTCTGCTCTTTGTCACGTGACCTCCCGGTTTACAGTCTCATCTGAAGGACTGAAGGGGAGAGAAGTAAATGTTATCATCACCATCATCATCGTCATCGTCATCATCATCATCATCATCATCATCATTCTCTTAACCAGACTGTGGTCAGGGGAAGAGGGATTCTTTGGTGGACAGTGTTCTCCATGCTGGTCTGTTTTCACCCCTTTGTGGCAACACAGCCATGTCAAGACAGTCCTATTTTTGATCCTCTTCTGTCCACTTCTTTATCTGTGTCCCCCCCTCCCCCAAGTCTGTATTTACAAAAATAGTATTGACAAGAGAGCAGTCACCTGTGACATGATCAAACCAAGCCAGTCTCCTCTTTAGAACAGCAAAAGGGCCCAGATTTGGTTACCACCTCTTGCCACACTGGGTCCTTGGTTTCTGTGGTCCTGTCCAAGATGTGGAGAAGCCTTCTTAAAGATTTCATTTCAAAGGTTTGAAGTTTCTTTTTTCAAGTTCTGCAGTCAAGGTCCAGCTTTCACACGGGTATAGCAGAATTGAAATGGCAAATGCCATAAATAACTTCAACTCTGTTGGGAACTTTATCTCTTTGCTTTTCCAGATCCTGCTAAACTTTGCCATGGCTGAGATTGCAAGGGCTGGTCTGATCTTTTCTGCTACCAAAGAACTGATATCTTTGGTCAGTGTGGAACCAAGAGATTTTGAAGGACTCTGTCTTCTTCAAGTTATTGACCATTTGTAACAATGCTGACTGTAATGTCACTTACAAAAACCTCACTCTTGTTTGCTTTGATCTCTGTACCTCAAGTGCAAGCTTGTCTTTTCTAATTTGATTTTAAGGTTTTGGACTTTATGGTCACTGCATGCTTGAAAATCAATATCATTATCAAACAGCAGATTGAAAATGGATCTGCCACCAGAGATACACTGATATGTCATGCAAAGAGAGTCTCATGCTAAGTCTTCTCAAGAAAGAGGGTTGAATTAAGTAGGCGATAGTATGCAGCCATGTCTGACTCCTGCTGTTGTTTTAAAGATATCTTTAACCTGGTTATTCATAAGGACTGCACTGCTGGCATTGTTATAGAGTGCATGAATGATCTGCACCAATCCTTCCTCTTTGTGGAAACAGATCTTTCTTGTATTGGAGAGGTTTCTCAATCATAAGCCTGCAAATAAACATCTGTTTAATTGTGTTTAGTAATATTAACACTGAGGGAAAACTCATCTCAAACAAAGTTTGCAGGGCAGATTTGAATCTTGTTTTGTAACTCTTATATTGTATTGTTGATTGCAATCGATAAAAGAATCAGGAAGTCCATGACAAGAAGCAAAGGAGAAATGGATTGCTGAACTGTGCAAGGTCATGAAGAAAACATCAAGAAAAACAACAGCAAGAAAACCATATATAACACCATAAAGGATCAGCCAGCATTAGTGGCAGAACGATTACAAACCTCCGCTTTGCAGATGACATTGTCACACCAGCAGTATCAGAAGAAAAGCTTGCCAGCCTAACAGAATACCTGACCAAGGCCTCTAAAACATACAGCATGGAAATCAGTGCAGAGAAGACCAAACTGATGACCAATAACGCCAAGGGCATCAGCATTAATATCAGGGTCAACAACCGGGAGCTGGAAACGGTTCAAACTTCAAGTACTTGGGAACCGTTGTATCAGACAAGGGGTCCAAGCCAGAGGTATTATGCAGGATTGCACAGACAATAGCACCACTGTCGAAAACTGAACATCATCTGGAAAGATACAAATATTTCACTCACCTCCAAGATCAGACTAATGGGCTCCCTTGTCATATCCAAAGTCTTGTATGCCTGTGAATTGTGGACCCTGATTGCTGAGTTGGAGAGAAGAGTACAGGTGGTAGAGATGAGATGCTTCCGGAGACTCTTGCATCTCCTACAGATACCACATAAGCAACTGAAGAAGTGCATAACAGAATCCAGCAAACCATTGGTTTCTACAAAAACCTTCTGTCAATCGTAAAGAAGTGTAAACTTAAATGGTAGGGATGTAACAAGATCAAAAGGACTTGCAAAAACAATACTGCAAGGCACTGTCCAAGGAGGAAGAAAAAGAGGCAGGCGAAGGAAGAGATGGGGGACAACTTCAGCGAATGGACAGGCGTAGAACTCAACAAAACTTTGAGAAAGGCAGATCAGAGAGAGGAATGGAGGGAACTGGTTGTCAAGCCTTCAGGGGTGCCCCCATGGTCACCAGTCAAAGGGAAGACAGATAGAAGATTTCCTTCACCTGCCATTGATTGTTTTCTGCTCTAGCGATAATTTAGCTGAGAACTGTTACAGATTTGTTATGATAGATATGACATCTGAATCTTTCTACACCATTTCCATTGTGTCTAACAATGTGATTGGTATAGGCCAGCATGTATATTTATACCAGGTTTCTTTTTCTGTTTCTATACATTAGAATTATTCATCTGGGTCTTCCAAATGGGGTCTTCCAAATGGTCTTCCAAATGAGTGAGCAAAGCTGCCCCAGCACTTTCAGTCTTCATGTGAAGCATTATAGAGTATAGGCAGGGTATGTTCATGTCATTCATACCACTGGCCATAGCTGGTCTATTGTGAATGAAGGAGGGTTGGGGTCTTAACAGAATGGTAAGAAGCTATGTGATCTTAAACAATGAGAATCAGATGAAGTCTTATCTAAACTACTGGCTGGAGAATGGAGTCAGATTCAAAATCAACTCCAGATAGCTCAGCAACGACCTAAACCTGCGTCTCAGCATTAGAATCATCATGTGCCCAGTATTCCAATCACTGAGCTGCTCTCGTCCATGAAGTGATGTGTGTGTGTGTGTGTGTGTGTGTGTGTGTGTGTGTGTGTGTGTGTGTGTGTGTGTCTGTGTCTGTGTTTGATGTGTTGTGTGTGGGGTGTGTCCCTGTGTGTTTGGGTATGTGTGATTTTTATCAGTGTAATCAGATATATTGAGATGATAAAAATTATTTCTTGACTGGGATTTTACATTACATAGTTTGTAAAGTATTGAAGTATTTGATATGTCTTTATATGGTGGAAGAGGTGTTATAAACTTAGGACAGAAGTTTTAATCAAAGTTTGGCTTCCACTGCAGACAGTAGCTTTATATTGCATAATTATATATCCAAAGACAGGTGCAAAGGAAATGTAAACATTACTTGCTAAATTTGCAAAAAGATAACATTTGTTCGCAGATGAACAATAAAAAGACCACAAAATGGCAAAAGACATAGCTAATAAGTTTATTACTATTCAATAAAATGATTTCTAATTGACACAGAATGGTCAGGCAGACTGTAGTATACAAGCCAGACATGCAATATTTTCTTTTTAGAGTAAGGGCAGAACATAGTTACACACACACACACACACACACACACACACACACACACACACACACACACACACACACACACACACACACACACATTGAAACAAAATAAGAGTGTGGTGCCTGAGTGTCAACAGTGTGTAAATGAATTTACAGCAACAGTAATTGTCAAAAAGAAGGAAGAGAAAGAAATCAAACACAATAGTAAAGAACATGACAATAAAAACCACATAAATAACTCAAAATAAGGAAAATCCCCTACTTAACCCCAAATATACCTCAGTAAAGGTCTATGCTATACCTGACTTAGACTTGATATCATATATTTTGCTATGACACCTTTTTTAGTGTATGGAAACTCAATGAAAGCCTGAGATACGGGAAACATGTCATTCATAATCAATTTGGCAGCATAATACTGTGCACAATGACCATTAGGGCGACACCAGAAAGTATTCAGCATCATACATTCAGCAACAATGCTTCTTGTTCACACAAAATAAACACAACCAAGAAAGGCCAGTTTTGCTGTTTGTGCATCTATATCCACAACTGTACTTCTATCCCCGTCTTGGCCTGTTAGTGTCATTTTGTGTTTAATCTACGTCTTTTTTGCTTGTAAGTGTGTCAGTTTTGTCATTCCCCCCAAAAAAAATGTACAACAGTTTCCCCATGTTGTTTTAACCCTTCCACTGCTGGATAAATTATTGTTGCTCACAGAAATTGCACTTAAAACAAACAATTTTTAGGGGCAGCTACCTATGTTCTTTTTAGGGGTTTTATATGCTTATGAATAAAACAAAATAGATAAACCTACACATCTTTGGAAAGTAGATATAATGTACAATATGATACAAATATCAAAAAGACATTAGCGAGAATATATTTGGAGACATCCCAAAATTGTATTGAAAAAAATCCATAGACAGTAATCCCTCCAACCCACTCTTCATCAACTACACCCCCTTTCATAGCAGAAACACAAAACAAATTGAACAACAAGGGTAAGCTAATATGTGTAGGAGGCATGGTAGCCTCAAGATAAGAAATCTAGTTCATTCAGGATCCTCACTTTTATCATTATGGTTTCCAACAATCATTCACACTCCCTGGTGTCAAAACATTCCTTACTCCAGATCTTTGTCATTCTTTTTTTTCTTCTTTTATTTCAAGGATAATGAGAAAGCACTCATGTGCTTTTCTTTTATGTCCAGTCCCCATGTGTATGCAGTTTTGTGAATTTTGTCATCCCTTCCCACTAGCACACAATGGTCTACTCTTCTGAATAGCAGAATGACTTTTGACGTGTGGGCAAGATGATGTGTATGCAGTCACACAGGGGACTGTTTAAAGTCTCATCCAAGGGCAGTGGAGTCGGTACTGATGTCAACTCCAGTATCCCTAATTGCACAAACAATGGAAGTTTGACAGGTGAAGGATGCAACCAAATGAAAACGAGGCAGATTTCCGACGTCTACCGATGATAGTCGATTGATGTTGCACCTGAACTATGCCAAACCACGATCGTGGCCCATGGCAGTTGAAGGCCGCGATCGTGGTCCTTTGCACCCTACAGGTGCTGTGCGCATGCGTTGGAAAGGGAGACTAGTCTCTGGATGATAGGCTAGCAGACGACGCTGCCCTTTGTTATTCTCCCTCTTTTATCGCTGTATACCTGTATACTACCTGAAAGCTATAAGTAGTCAACCATACATAATTATAGAGGGCATCAACCCTAACAGTGTATAACCATGTATAACTCATTTTCATTATCATTGTCTTTTGTAGCCTTATGTTTTGTTCTTTCCTCTTGATAGCCATCATTCACTCCCTGGTATGTCTACTTTTTGTTTCTCTATAGCTCAAAGGAGTCAACAGGAATAAAACATTATGAATTGTAAAAATGCAAACTCACTTCTCCTCAGGTTGAAGGAAAACAACTCTACATGGCTCTGATTTTCTAGTAAAGAACAGTTATCTTTCGTAGATTGTTTATGGTGTCGTTGTACTTGTATATTTTTTTCTTGAATGATTGTATTATTCTTAATGCTTTGATTATTATTTGTTGTTCCTTTTTCATATAGCCTGATTCATGACGCTGATGCCTTATCCAGTTATTGGCTCATTTTTCTATAATTTAAATTCAAATTCAAACACTTTATTCATCTCACAAAGAAATTAATGTGGGTTACAAGCCCTACATGAGAAGTAAATAGGAAAAATATTATTTTATCGCAGAGGAATGACATAGCACAGTATGTAACCATTACCTCGCACACATTGCCAGAAATATCTATACCAATACCAATACCAGCACTTTATCAAAGAGTAATTCACGTGGTCACAAGCCATATAATTATAGGCCTACATCAAAATGAAAAAAACAACCCACTTATCACAAAATTAATAAAGTTCTATCTTTAAAAACAGGTACAAACGCACGCATGCACGCACGCACGCACGCACACACATACACACATACAACACGCACAGTCACATGTCAATGCAAAAATGATTGTTTGTTTGTGTCCGTTGTGTTCGACGATGACCCCCAAAACAGCAAAGAAGGCAGCTGCTGTTTCGGAAACTGGGCAGAAATGGAGAATGCCTTGCTCATACAGTACATTCCCACTCTCTCGGCCAAGAGGGCATACGGTCAGTCAGCGTTGGAAATGTTCTCCAAAGGCCAACTAGCCCCCAGGGCTGCATCACATAAGGACTGTGCAAGTCAAGCCTCTTAGTCAGAGTCATAGTCATAGTCGATCACTAAAAACTAAGCTGTAAAGTGAAATTCCATGAGTGGGCAAGCCACTGATCATACAGCCTCTCACTTTGTTGTTGCCCTCAGCATCAATGGTTTAATCAAGAACTGTAGTAAAGCCCAGGGCTGAAGGCATGCACAAATGATTACAACATGTCACACAATCAGAGCGCTATCAATTGATAAAATGTACATATAGCACTTTATTATCATCAACATACAATACTGAAAATGATGTAAATAAACAAAAGAAAAAGCAGATACATGTAAAAACCAAACTAATCACACGGCACTTAGTAAAAGAAGCGTACGTGTACTCTGCTACTAGCATAGTATACACCATGCCCTGCTAAGGTCTCTTCTCTCTCTCTCTCTCTCTCTCCTCTCTCTCTCTCTCTCTCTCTCTCTCTCTCTCTCTCTCTCTCTCTCTCTCTCTCTCTCTCTCACTCTCTCGTCCAATCAGTTCTGATTTATTGTTATTGTTAAATCCTTGTTTGATATAAAAATTGATGTGGGGATAAAACCGTTTTTCACTTTAGGGGGTTTTGAGTTTGGGTAGTCTGTAGTGTTTTTGAGATGGAAGGAGATGTATATATTTAGCAAGCACATGCATACCATCACTCCCGATTTCTTTCGCTCTGTCTTTCGCACGACATTCATACAGAATGCTTGGATTCATTTGGGTACAACCTACAATTTTGCCACAATGTGTTACAACTCTGTTTAGCACATTTTTGGTTTTGACATTCAGCGTTTTATAAACAAATGACAGACTATCTATAGAAGTTTTAAAAAAACTTTAATATTTACCTTAAGACTCCGGAGCTCTTAAAGAAAAAAAGATACGAGAATATTTCTTATTTATCATATTTGTATTAGCAGTAAAGTTTAATTTGTCATCGAAGAATATTACCTAAGTACTTGCATTCATGAATCCGTTTGACTTTTATACCATCTATATACAGATCTGGAATAGGCTCTGGGTTTTGGCGGAAGTTAATTAGCATGTCGGTGGTCTTTCTAACTTTCAACCCTAGATAGTTTCTTTTGCACCAGGATCAAAACTCTTCAATTTTTCTAGAATATATAAGAGGAGAGCTGGACAGATCTACAAGAGCAAGATTCATCAGAATATTTAATCAATGGTGTAATATCAGAACCAGTGCAGTCATAAAAAAAACAACAACAAAACATACGAGTGCTTATTCCGTTATCTTCGAAATAAAAGAATAAAACGAAATAAATAGAAGTCAAAGTCAAAGTCAAACTTATTTACAGATGGTACATTGAATAAGCAATTAATTTGCTTCATTTTCATCAAGCCATTTATCTAGGAACAAAAAACCCAACTTCATGAATAATATTTAACTACAACGTTGCTAGTAGTCTCAAAGCGGATGCACCTCCACAGCAGCATCATTACATCATCCTCATCATCATTGATCATCATGCAATAATAAAAATTGCCTCTGATTCGGTGGCCTCCGTTGCTCTGGTCTCATGGTGTCCTCAGATTCGGTTTCCCCATACGCTTCTGTGCCTGTGGTGAATTTGTGTCAAAGCCTTTGGGGTTGGGGCTTCGTGGGGAGGCGGTCGTTGGAGGGACGTTGTGGTGGTTGCCACCTTGGGTGGGTGACTCACTCAGTCTGGCTCCGCGACTGAGCTAATACTGTTGTTAGTAGGGGGCTTAGTAGGTGGTGTCCTGCGTATGTTAGCTCAGAACAGGCACCACTGAACACCACCAAAGTGACCCAGCAGAAGTGCAGGGCCCCTCTGGCTGGTGGCCCCGCGGCGGCCTAATATTGATGAGCTCCTTGTGGACTCCCGACCCCGGGGGTGAGACACAACGAATCTGGGTATGGCTGTGGCGGGGAGATTGAAATGAGCGGCGTGGGAACAGCAGTACGGGAGCGTCACAGAAGACGAGGCAGCAAAAAAAAAAAACACACACACAAAAAAAAAAACCCAAACTACAACGTTGCTAGGACAGCCCATAACAATTAGACCCAATAAGAAAATACAATACACTAGTAAACACACACACACACACACACACACACACACACACACACACACACACACACACACACACACACACACACACACACACACACACTCGCGCGCAAATACGCACTTATGAATGTGCTCACAGTATGATTAAAAATGTTGAATTGAATTGAAAACACAAAAAGTTAAAATTTTAAATGTTAAACACACAAATTACATGAGATTACAATATCACCAATTATTTCACGTTCATACTTATAAAAACAAAGCAAAAACATACAAACAAAAACAAAGAAAAACACAAAAAAACTACAAGGCATTCCCTGCAGTTAGCTTGATAATACCCACAGCAATGATATCCCTCTTTTCCCCCTCCACATACGCAAATGTGTACTTATATAGGCTGATATTCCTTAAGTAATGTTTTTTTTTTAATGATTAATATATCCATGCAATAACAATCAAACAAAACATGTCAGAAACATGAATCAATAATTACCAGAAAGATTATCCTGATGCAATGATTTGATAAGTACCCATCACCACTAAAAATTAAAATTAAAATTCCAATTCTGTATTTTCTCAAAGACAGAGAAATTCAACAACACAACCCCCCCCCCCCCCCCACCCAAAGCTATGTAAAAGGAGTTGGGGAGGGGGGGCAGTATTGAGAAGGAAGGGAAAACACAAACAATAAAGCAGTAAAATAATAATTTTTAAAAACCCATTAAACTTTATACAAACAAAGCCCCCTACATAATAGCAAAAAGCAAAAATTCACAACCAACTAGACTACCAAACCAAAACAATAACAACAGTAATAGTACTAGTAATCTCATCACTAACAACAACAAAAACAACGTCCATGATAAAACCAATTGAATTGGACACGGGATGAGGCATGAAGAAAAGTCAAGTCACAGTATTAAACCATCACAACAATCATTTTCTTTTATCCTTTCCCTTGTTAAATTTCTAGATTCTTGCTCATTTCTTGCATCCCTTCACTATATGCACATGAGAACCACACTCAGCCCCTATAGACAGTTCTGCCGAGCCGAACTACTGTCCACATGTTATTAGATCACCTCACCCTGTGTCCCAACCCCCATCACTGTCAGGAATCTGAGAATAAACTATAATATAGTTTCTAGTCCTTGCTTTTTTTTTGTGGCTTGTTTTAAATATTGTGTTTAAAACTGTTCTTTATCATCACATGCTTTTTGTAGTGCCTGTAAAAAGTAATGGGGGGGGGGGGGGGGGGGGGGGGGGGGGGGGGGGGGGGGGGGTGAGGGGGGATTGTGGAAAAGTGTTCTGGGGAGAAACAAAGATGGAGATCTAGGCTGTTGACTACTCTAGTGACCAGGAATTGGTAATAGATTCAGGTCAAACGAAGAAGAACCACAAAACTGCCACTTCGGCTGAATCCCTGGTACATGGTGGAAAGGGAACAATTTCTCTCAGACATTTCTCAATAAGTCAAAACTTTTCCAAAAGAATGAATAACTCTGAGAGAAGTGCACCACACTCAGGAAGAGAAAAATTAGCACTGATACAAACAAAAACCCTTTGCTAAAAATAAAGGAAAAAGAAAGAAGGCAGGCACTGATTCAGATACTGTCACGACAGTGTTTCTAATGAGACGGCAGGAAAGCTTGAAAAATAACTTATGGCAGAAGCTACAGAGGATGAAAATAAAGATGACACTGACAATGAGGAAAAAGAACCACCCATCTTGGAAAAGTTGGCAAAGCTGCTTGAGTCCAGGTTTGAATCAAAACTTCTAGACAAAAAACTGAGGGAAAGCTTACCAAGTACCCTTTCCTGAAAATTGTGCATACCTGAGAGTTCCCCGAACAAACCAGGAAGCTTTCTCTGTTCTAAAGCCCTTCTCAAGAAAGACAGATACTCGGATGGCAAACACACAGAAAACGTGTCAAAAGCTGCCATATCCATAACGCTCTGTACTGACCGACTTCTGATGGAAAGAGATATCATCTCAGGGCAGGATGCAGCTAAAGTAGCAATGAACTGACCGATGCATAGCCCACCTTTCAGACACCCTGGCCCTCACAGGTCATGCCAACCATGACCTGTCCAAGAAAGGGAGAGACATGGAATGACCCTGCTACCCCATGAACTCTCTGGCGATTATGCACCGCACGTTGCCATGACCCCAGAAATACTGCATGGCTCACGAGTCTCCTAAATCACTAAAGAAGTGCAAGAGTCCCAGACATCTGGTGAGAACAAATGCGTGGCCAGCAATCAGAACAACACACTGGCTTTTTCAGCCCAGAAACTGTAGAGGCCCTCCCATCTGGAAACAAGGTTAGTGAGTTTGAAATTTGCTTGCCTTCTTTGTGTGCTTATCTTAAAACAAAGCATGATAACTTTAAAGCAGGAAGCATTGAGGAAAAGTTGTCCCACTGAATAGAATTAACTTCTGACCCTGATGTACTTGAAACAGTTAAAGGAATTGAAATCACTTTTGATGATTACCCAGTAAATACCAAGCCAAGTTCACAAAAGTTATATCACAAGCTGAAAATTATGCTGTTCACTATGAAATATAAAAAAAAACTGTTGAAAAAAAGAGTGTTTAAAGAATCATTGCTGGAATCAGGACAAATTGTCTCACCTATCTTTGTTAGGGAGAAAAAAATCAACCAAAGTGAGAATGACTTTGAATCTGAAAGCTCTGAACGAAAAGATGGAATATAACAAATTTAAGATGGAAACAATACATACAGTTTTTGATCAGTGAGACAAAATTGATTTTTTGTTTTGCATCATTTGATCTTAGAGATTTTTATGTCGCATCTTATGGGACGTTCCTGTTTTGCTGTTCCCACCCCGCTTATTTTAACGTTTCTGCCCCAGCCAAGCCAGATTCATTTTGTTGCCTCCTCAGGGTCAGAAATCCACAGGGAACCTATCAATTTTAGGCCCATAACGTGGAAGTCGTTTGGATCCCATATTTCATATCCATACAGCTGCACTGCATAAACACACTTTTGGAAGTGTTACATTTCCAATTCAATAGTAATTCCACTCATGTTACATTTTTGCTTGGAAAAAACTTTGCAATGTTGAGCCTAAAGCAATCCGTCCTACCTTCAGTTTAAAGAATCCTTAAAGAAGATGTTTAGCAGCCGAACATCTCCTCAAGGAGTTAAGTCAAGGTAGTATTTCAATACATAACCTCCTGTTTCCTGGTCTACAAAGTAAACATTATACCCTGGTGGATCATTTCTGTGAATAATAAACCAGAATATACAGGAACAAGTGTTCCATGAGTATGTTTATCTCTCCGCTTCACCAAAATATAGTAAGTTTATTCACAAAATTATGCTATGCACCAAACTGGTTATAGTTCCCTTTTAATTTGTGTATATCACTATTTTTGAGCCTTTTACATTTTCCGTGCGTAATTCTAGTGCACACATACTTTAATACTTTAAGGGTGTCAATCAATGTGAACAAATACAGTGTTTTCATAATAAGTCATTTCTTCCACTTTTCTTTAAATATATCTTCCAATTTCAGCATACATGCTCTTTGCCTCTCTCACTTCTTTAAGTGATGACATGAAAGGCTGTGGTTTTGGCTGAGTGGTATGGATGGATCGCACGTCCCACCAGTTGAAAGGAACCGTAGGCGTGTTGTCATTTATATTCCTTCGCACATACGACTTTTCCCAAGATGGATGACATAGTCCACCATGGCATATCACCTGAAACAGTTATGACAGAATGTATTTGAAAACAAATAAACAATGAAATAGGTCAGGGAAGAGAGTACAGCACCTGAACATAGAATTACATTTGTTCAGATGAAATGATAAAAGTTACAGTGGATCAAAAGGTTAATGGGACTGTATTGATATGGGAACGTTCTTTGACATGAATCAAAACAACACTAAGAACAACATAAAATCAATGCCATGACAAAACTTAATGGTCACGTTTTTAATAACTTATGGGTAAGACACGATTTCAGCTGCCTCGTTCTCTGTGACATATAAATCCCATACAGCTGGCCTCAGTCTACTGACAGCACACAACCCCATCCAGGCTTGTTCCATCATACATCTAGAATCAGCAGCTATAATGGTCTTTAGTTATCAATCCGCCATTAGTTTACTGGCTAGAGGGGAACATCTGCTGGTGCCGAATTATTTCACTGATGGTGTTTAGTACTGCCTGCCTGTCCTGGTTCAGCATATCAGTGACACCACACAGTAAGTCTCCAACAGAAAACATGGCAGATAAGGTATCAAGCAAAACTTTATGAAAATATGCATAATTAAAGTGTTCTTGCCAGAAAGAGATTAGTATGATGGTTCAAATCCACGTTTACTTGCAGTTAGATTACCCACCTCCTCTCTCTCTCTCTCTCTCTCTCTCTCTCTCTCTCTCTCTCTCTCTCTCTCTCTCTCTCTCTCTCTCTCTCTCTCTCTCTCTCTCTCTCCCTCCCCCTTGTGTTTTCCTATGACAGCAACTGTTTTCAACAGAATTTATCTATAGACAAATCTCCCATTGCCATGAGTTCTTTTAATATGCTGCATGCACGTTTCATGTAGACCATAGTTTATCATCTCCTCTAAAACCCCAGGGATGCTGATTCCCAATCACGGTCAGGTAGATGGGAGAAAGGTTCAGCTTTGAGTCAATTTTAATCAAGGATCTCTGGCTGTCTGGATGGATGTGTGATTGACAGACCAGTGATCCACACCAGTCTTACACTCTGTGTCATGCGCCCAGAAACAAAACTTTTCCCTTGACAAACAACCATGGCTTAATAGTTTTCCCTCAAGTCAAAGTGATGTTACAAGTCAAACACTGAAGCAACAAAGAGACTTGTCTGACAGTTTAACAGAAGTCAAATATAACTGTCATGCAGATTTATCAAGAAAAACTTTAAAATGTGTGTCTCTATTGCAATGCCCATTTGAATTTACATGGACAGAAGAAAATGTGACAGGAAAGATAAAACGTTTTATTCTTGGGGTGGGGTGGATGTACAAGGGTCTGCAGAAGATGGGTTATTAAGGGGGAGAGGGGGGTAGGGGGACCAGAATTTAGTAAAGGCAGGAATAGGAATGTCTGGCAGCCCAATAAAACAGCATGACTATCTAGCTCCTCTCATACAAAGAGTCAGTGGTAAAGAAATACCAAGAGAGACCACAGGACCTAATATCTCAGTCCATTTTTAGCAAAGTCTTATCTAAGTTTTGAAAAAATGCAGGGAGACGTATTTTATCCCCAAAATGCTGAATTATTTTACAATGCTATTTGCAAAATTGCGTTACATTTTATCTCTAATACAGGCCTTAGCCACTCAGTTAAACGATAAAGGTAAAGATGTTCCCGTAACCTACGCGATTGTTTTTGGAGCAGGGTGCTAAAGACCTCAGTTTCTCCAGGATCCAGCATACTGAGGGCAGCACCCATCTCCTCTACCTTTCTTTTTATGTTTGCTAACCCAAAACAGGGAAGGGACCAATTTTCAGCTGGGTGAACTGGTGGACTGTACTGAAGCCAAGGTGTGAAAACAGTCACCCATCCACTTGGTAACCCCACTTAATTCTGCTTAACCTTAGCTTGGGGAAAGCAAGTGCTCTAACCACTGAGCTATCCCATCCCTCTGAGCAGTCCTGTCCCAATCCCAGTCATTTACAATGGACTATAAAGTCTAGGTAGCAGTATAGGGGAACCACACAGATATACCTTCCTTTCTTTCATCATATTCTAACTGAACATCACTCTTAAGGAAAACACAATACTATATGGACTGAAAGCATTTAAAATACTAACCATCAGTCGCTTATCCACGTGCATGAGATGAGGATGTAGCTCGTACGTTCGATACGACATCTGCAGGGAGTTGTATCCCAAGCTATTGTCCCGATAAACTTTGTGAGTTTGCAGGAAGTAATTTATCCATTGGGCCCCAGGTCTGACCAGCATGACTCCTAGATTGAAGGATGTGGGAAATTCTCTGTCTGGTGTCCACCAGTCATTGCTGGCCACAAGGGGATTGGACAGCAGAGAGTCTGGCACGTAAGATGTCCAGACCACATCACAATCTTGGTATGCTCCTCCATACTTGTACAGTATCTGATACCTGTGAACAAAGAGTATGTTAGCAACCTGTCCAATGTCAAAAGTTACTCCAGTAATTTGCAAACTTGTTATACTGCATCATTCAGAATCTGCAGTGATTTACCATGTAGTTGAGACTGACCACCCCATATATATATACATATCTATATATATCTATATATATCTATCTATATATCTATCTATCTATATATCTATCTATATATATATATATATATGGGACAGGATATGTTCATGTATATTATATGGGACAGGATAGCTTAATGATCAGAACACTCGCTTTACCCACGCTAAGGTTAAGCAGCATCGAGCGTGGTTACCAATTGAATGTGTGACCGTTTGAACACTACGGCTTCAGGACAGTCCCCTAGTCCACCCAGCTGTAAATGGAAACTTGCCCTCTTTAGTGTCAGGGAAGGTAAAGTAGCAAGGAAGAGGAGATATGCGCTTCCCTCAATATGCTGGGTCCTAGAGAAGCTGAGGTCTCTAATGCCTTGCTCCCATACAACTACATCTGTTTTGGAACACCTTTACCTTTTTATATATACATAATGACCTGTGTCTTTTGCATTCTTGAACACATAAGCACATGGATTTTGAAACTGACTACGCAGCTCTACATGTATGTATCCTTAGCCAGGAAGGTGGCAGGATGGTTAAGTCGTTTGTGTGCCAACAAGGAAACCATGCCGTTCTGAGTTTGATTCCCAGCCTTGCCATTTCTTCCCAGCTTGATGAAAAAATCGAACTGAATGTCAGTCATTTGGATGAGACTATAAAGCAAGGCCCCATATGCAAGCAGAACATCTTGTGTACACGTTAAAAACCCGTTTCTCCTTTCAAAAGAGCGGGCCATTGTGTGCCAGTAGGAGCAGATGACAACAAAATAAACCATCCCTGAGGAAATATCGGAGAGTAGGAGTCCCCAGGGTGGTTTGGGGCTGTATACAGCAACGTTCTGGGCCTCCTGCGACAGCACAGGAACCATGCATATCAGCAATGGCCTATCCAATAGATCATTCCAGAGACATGGAGAGGGTGGGTCTGCTACATGAGTAACAGTTTGCCCTCTATACTTACTTCCCAGGTTCTGTGCTTTAGAGCCTGGAGGGCAACTCCATAGTCCTCCAAGACTGAAGGATGCCTACCTACCTTACAAGATGCCTCATGTTGAATTCCTCCCCTAATTTCTTGAGTAGTCATTAGGACACTGCACTCTTTTTTCAGGCAGTGTATAGTGGGCCAGTTGAATGTGATAGAGCCAAACTTTTTCCAGGTGGCAGGGTGCATGGTAGAGAGCTCTGTGCAATTTGTAACAATGGCCAGAGCTTGTTTGCCCTTCTAGGAAGTGTGGATTGAGTTTTAACATATGTGCAGAATATTCTTTGTATGTTGGCACTTGTGATTTTGGTCTGTTGTTTCATCTAATGACTTTCTGGGAAGTGGAGTCTGTGCCAATATTAACTTCATGGAAACAAAGCCTGACCCAAACAGACACCTCAACAATCCGTTGACTCTGCAGTTTCAGCAGCTGTTAGGTCATGACTTAGTTGCTGTATCCACAGTGCTATTCTACCACCTTCCCCACCCCAGTCAAGATGAATGGCTTTAGTTGCTACCACACAGTGTACAGTGCTCACTCACCTCAGAATGTCACTAATATGTTGTATTGATGTGATGTTTTGCTGAAATACACTCCCACGTGTTTCCAACTTCACGACTGTCACGTTTTCTTTAGCCAGCTCTTTCCACCACCTCCCTGAAGGCTCCTCGTTGGTGTGGACATACACACGATGAAAGCCAGCCACGTACAGTGCACTCAGAATGCATAAGTACTGATTGAATGGAAAATCTTCTGTATAAAGTGTGTGAGTAGTCTGAAATCTCAGAAAATGGGAGATTCTGGGGATGAGGTTGTTGGGGTCCCGTTCTGGTGTCATTGGCCCACGCCTGCCATAGAAATATAAGCGAGCTACCTGGGCGAAGGATGTGTTGGCAAACATGATGTCATGAGGAAACACATTGCCAGGCACAGCGACACAGAACTGATCATGTGAGGAGAGAGTGAATTTGTCAACAGATGGACACCCTGGCTTAGCTGTTTTGGCAGTGTTAATGCTCTCAAAATAAGCTCTTTCTGCTCATTACTAAACTCTTTTTTGGCAATGATGACTCCACTGGTTTTATCTGCTGTGTTTGAAAAAGCAAACCACAGATCAGTGTTCAGTGACCGACCTTTAAGAGCAGGAGACAACACGATGCCTTCACCAACAAAAATACCTCCACTCTTTGACAAAAATCCCAGAACAGTCTTAAGCATGTCCGGTGATCCACATGTTGTGTTTGACGACAGTTTCCTCATTTCCAGACCTGGTAGGCTGGAGATCACATCCTGTAAAGAACAATTAAGTAACCTTGATCACTTCACACCTTGTACATAAAGCTGATATGCGAGAAAGTCCTCTTTTTATATCACTTTTATAGCTACACAAAACATGTCATGTTAATCGAAACTGTACCAACAAATAAGTTGTTAGTATCCTTAGTACATTCAATGTTTAAGTTATTTATTTCAGTTTTTAATGTGGAAATGATTACGAGATTCCTTCTACTACAGTGACGTGACTAGATATGATTAGATTTCAACCCTAACCTCTTTGAAGATTCAATGGAGCATCACACTAAAACTTTAGGTAGGATGAACAAACCCGCTGCACCCCTTTTCTCCCTAGGTGGCAGACTGCATGTTGGGTACCTTCATGTTTTCTATACCAACTGACATACCTGACTACACGTGGAGAATTGGTTGGGGTTTTGCCCTGTGCAGAAAATGCTGTGTGCTTTTCCACAAATGGGGCTTCTGTCTAGAGGTAATTTTTAATCAAAAATTTCTTTCGAATAAAAGAAGCAGTCTAATTTCATACACACGTCTATCTGGAGTTTCTTTTCACGAATTGCAATGGACTTCAGTCAAAGGTAATGTTAACTCCAGAAAAGTCTCCTGAAAAGGACACCTTAGTGATGACTTGACCCTGACCTCACAGGTAACCACCAGTAAGTCAATGATGATGATAATTACAATGATAAGAATATTAATGATACTGGTGATTGTAATGAAAATAACAATGATGATTGTGATCATAATGATGATAATGCAACATTTCTTTTGTGCATTTGATTAAAATCAATATACGTAAAAATGCATTACATGCGTATAATTGAATAGTGTATGCGTCTTTGTGTGAATCGGAGTGCACATGGGTACGTGCGTGCACGCGCACGCACGCACGCATGCACGCGCGCGCGCGGCGCGCGCGCGTGTGTGTGTGTGTGTGTGTGTGTGTGAGGTGGTGAGGAGTGGAGAGAGAGAGAGAGAGAGAGAGAGAGAGAGAGAGAGAGAGAGAGAGAGAGAGAGAAAAGACAGACAGACAGACAGACAGACAGACAGACAGACAGACAGACAGACAGAGACAGAAGAGATTTGATTGGTTTTTTAAATTTAGGTTTATATCGAGGATAATGGAATAAGCACTCTTGTGCATTTTTACATCCAGTCCCCGTGTGTAAGCAGTTTTGTGAATGTCGTCTGTTCCCACCTGCACACGATGGCCTACTCTTACGAAAGCGGAACAGGATTTAACGTGTGCGCAAGATGTTCCTGCGTGCGTTTGCACACGGGGCCTCGGTTTAAAGTCTCATCTGAAGGACTTTTAGGGAGAGTGGAGTCAGCACTGATGTTGACTCCAGGAGAAAAATCTCCTCGACCGGACTCGAACCCGGGTTGTCAAATTGCCAGCGCAATGTTCTGACCACTAGGCTATCAGAGAGAGAGAGAGAGAGAGAGAGAGAGAGAGAGAGAGAGAGAGAGGAGAGAGAGAGAGAGAGAGTGGAGTGGTGGTGCATGGGTGTGTGTGTGTGGAGTGGGTGTATGGGTGTGTATGTGTGGACGGGTGGATGTACACCCAGACTGGCTGTGTGCTGGCCTCTCTGGCTGTGCCTGGTGGAAGGTGCCACTGGAGGCCTGGTACTGAGGCATCATGGATAGCCTTTTGCGTCATCTTGAAGAGTTGTTTTTTGTTGTCATCTTGAAAATGACGTATACCATTACGCAAAAGCTTGTGGTGTCTCTGTGCCATTTTGTTCCACGGTGTGCACGGTTGAGCAGCACTAATGGAGGTTAGTGTGCAGCAGGTTTAGGTGTGCGTGAGTGTGTGGTGGGTGTGGTGGTGGGTGGATATGAGGTGTTGATAGCCTTGGTTGTGATGGTGGTGGTGGTGATGGTGTGTATGGTGTGTATATAATAATAATAATAATAAATATATAATAATAATAATAATAGTGATGATGATGATGATGATGATGATAATATAATAATAATAATAATAATAATAATAATAATAATAATAATAATAACAATTTATATAGCGCTATATCTTGCAAAAACAAATCAAAGCGCTTGCATTCAACCAATTCTTGCGCATGCAGTCAAACACAATTTAGATTTCTAACAAAGCCAATGTACACACACCCACACACATACACACAACAAGATGAAACAGGAGGGGAAACTCTTAGCTTTGAAATAAATGTGTCTTGAGCCTTGATTTAAATGTGTCATAGGTAGGCTTTTTACGAAGGGAGAGAGGGAAATCGTTCCAGATCACTGGACCAGAAATAGAGAAAGAGCCACGGCCAACGGTGGATTGATTGAATCTAGGTATTAATTTTGTAAGCGCAGGGTATCTGCAGCAGAGCGGAGGGAACGAGAAGGAGTGTATGGGTAAAAAAAAAAAAAGCACTTTCAAAAGCATCTGATCTCGCTCAGAGCAAATTTGTATTCAGATCAGAAAGCAACCACCTGGTGAAACGGTGAGCACTGTTAAGTTCTTCAGTTTAAATAAAAGGAGTCCGTCAAGGTTGCATATGATCACCATGTATAACACTTTGATAATGGCTCATGCAGGAGTGGAAAATCAGGAGTTAGGTCAGGAAACCCATATGATTTTTAGTGCATTGTAGAAATTCTGTTCCTGAGTCATTATGTCTTTTTAAAAGCCAATTTATTTATTTGCTATTTTTTGTGTCAAGTCTTGCATGCATGTTTTCACTTAGAATGGGTGTCTACCTTGTAAGAGAGAAAAATGCTGATAGAATTTTAAGGACATGTGTTGACGAGTGTTGTGTGTGTGTGTGTGTGTAGGGAAAATGTTAGTGATAAACTTTGCATTGATATTCAACCCTTGTTACAAAGCTGTTGATTAGTGTGTACATCATTGAATATAAGTGTGTAGTTTCTGAATCATAAATTGGTACTGACTCTAGGAATATGCAGAGGTTTTTCTTAGCATTGTTATATGGCAGCAACAATGTACTTAATAATTAAGAGTGTGTTATAATGATTTTGAGACCGATGGTGTTTCTTGTGAAGTGAAGCGCATTGAATGATTGTAAACAACAGACGTGCATATGATCAATATTTTGTACTTTTGTTTGTGTGTTGTGGAATAAACTTATGTTGATTGTAAACGAGTCGTTCAATGCTCGGTAAGAGCATCATCATCTCTACAGTATCTATAAACTTCAGCTTCAAGTTTTGTGTGACTTTAATGTCTGAAAAAAAACTTATCCTGTTTTCAAGAACTCCTTTTATCATGAAACTCATTTCGCTGGGATCTAGATTTTTTAAATTTGCTTTCCTGTTGTAAAATACCTGGAAAGGTTTCAAACTAAAAAATCGCTAGCCATTATGCAAGGTTCATCCAGGGGGCGAAACTCGTGTGTCAGTTGGGAACAGAGGTTTTAGTTCTTAATGTAAGGAATGGCTGACTCTGACATACTTCTTTCTTCTTCTTCTTTTTATTCGAAAGAATGACTGGATTCTGCCCTTGTTTCCCTCCACTACTGATTGCACTAGTTTATTCTCAGCTGCAGTCAATCACAAAATATTGAGTTTAGGGAGCCTTTTGTTTCAGCGTTTTCTTCATAACCAGGATAATTGACGATGTATGTGTTTAGAGTTTATGTTAGTTAAGTGCGCGGATTTATAAGAGTGTGGAGTGGTTCTGTTTCTGTGGGCTGTCAGTGTGTGCTGATTACATTTTTGTGTTTTTAATGAATAGTAAATAATAAACAAAAACTCAATCAAAAAAGCGGGGTGGAGAGGATTCAGAGAATCAACAACAGAAGATGGCCACAAGATCTGATATGTACAGTAGAGAAGAAACAACATGCCAACATAGAGTAGCCCTCTCTGTAAACAAAGAAGTAGCTTGATGTGTCATTATCTGCACCCCTATTGGCAGCAGAGTAGTCTCCATCTGTCTTTCAGCAAAACCAAAGAACATCCCATCGTCCCGGTGTATATGCACCCACGTTAGGCCACAGTGGTGAGGAAGTTGAGTTTTATGAACAACTTGAAAACATCATGACCAAAGTGCCCAGGACAGATATCATCACTGTCCAATGAGACTGGATTGCTAAAATTGGCTCTATGTATACCTACACTAGGCCAGAATGGTGGAGAAGTTTAGAACAGGAAAAAACAAAAAACAAAAAAAATCTCATAGAGCTACACCTTCTGGAGTTTGCCATCAGCTACATGCTTACCCTTGTCAACACAATGCACCCCCACAAACAATCTGGAAGAACAACTTTGCATGCTCCTCATGGATCGGTTCACAACCAGATAGACTGCATTTTGGCGCTTCAAGTTTAGCTTTTACAAGACCCAGACAAGATATTCCCTAGAGTTGATATTGGTAGTGATCATGGCATAGTCCTTAAGGTTGTGAGATTCAAATTGAAGAAAAACCATAACGCATCTAACCCTCGAATCAATCCAAATCTAGAGAAACTGACCCCCTCCCCCCACAATTGTCTCAGTCTATCAAGATCAGATGGATGTGTGTGTGTGTGTGTGTGTGTGTGTGGGGCGTGTGGTGTGTGCTTTTGTGCGTGCGTGTGTGGTTTGTGTGCGTGTGTGTGTGTGTGTGTGTGGTGTGTAAAAATTAGTAAAACGCTGCCAGTTGCATTTTTTCATACATAAAATTGTCAAGTTGCGTTCCTCATAATCAGCAAAATCAATATACAAATCAGAATTATGAAAAGAGAGATGAGAAAAACTGGAACATCTGAATCTGACTTAACAGTTATTAATACCAAAACACATTAACGACAATGGAAACCTCACCTTGAACCAGGTATTGTAATCATCTGTTTGAGGTTCATGGGTAAAGTGGAACGTAACAGTAATGGGCTGGAATATCTTGACGGCACTGAGAACACTCAGGTAATCTTTAAAGCGGAACTTTTTGTCTCCACACCAAAGGTAGTGCACAACTGTAGGGATCTGCAAATACGATCAACAAAAATTTCATATAATAATCACAGTGGGTACATAACAAAAACTGCAGCATGTAAACAAAATGACTCTTTAGAATCATTTTTGACAAGTTCCTGTTGCAAGAACTTATGACCATGAATACTGATAATAGCGATTTCTTAGTGTCCACACAACACACTTTGTCGCATTGCATAAATTGTGTAAGGGGACGGGATAGCTCAGTGGTCAGAGCCCTTGCTTTCGGGCAGTCAAGTTTAGCAGCATCGACTGTGGTTGCCGGTTGGTTGCCAGTTGGATGCGTGACCATTGGTTGGCTACAATACAGTTCCCCAGCTCACCCAGCCATAAATGGATACCTGTTCTCTTTAGGGTCAGGGAAGTTAAAGTAGCGAGGGAGAGGAGATAGGTACCGCCCTCAACATGCTGGCCCTAGAGAAGCTGAAGTCTCTGACGCCTCGCTCCCCTACGACAACACAGGTTATGGGACACTTTACCTTTACCTATAAACTGTGTAGTGTTCTACCAGCTAAGACAATTTTACTGTATTTAAGGGTTTTTTTTAAATTGTCTCAAAAACCAACAAAAATTTATTTCATTCTATTTGAAATTGTTCAACAGAAGGGTTGTCAGTAACTTTTTCCATGATCTCAATTGTTTATATGCAACAGAAGGCATCTACAAGTATTTACAACTTGTCAATGAAATATTGTTTATAATGTCCTATAGAAAAGATGTATTATGAAGAAATGTCCAATATTCTATAATTCATATTAATTAAGGTATAAATCTTTTAGCAAGACGAGCAAATCTTTTCAGAGATGTACAAAGTATCGAATAACATTTCTTAGACCCCTGTCACATCAGGGTTTAATGTTGTTTGCTGCAGTTAATGACATACTGGAAAAACTTGGGAGAAACATCTTCCCCACAAGGCCACAAACACTTCTCAGTGGCAGTGAAGATAGACATGAAAAATGGAATTGGATTTCTCATTCACAAAGACTGTGTGAATGCTATCGTGGGATGTCAGCCAAAGGCAGCACCTTTTAACATCACCATCATTCCAGTTTATACTCCAACAAACTATCCATGATGATGAGGACATTGAAGACTTCTGTGATCAACTGCACGAAGACGTAGACCAGATGCCAAAGAAAGACATTGGTGGAGTACAGGGCAAAAGAGTTAAAAAATAGAAGCATATGCTAACGAGAGCTGGAAGAGACATATGACAAATTCTACAAACCTGAGACCAGCAAACAAGGGTTGAGGCTCTTAGAATACGCCACTTACAACAACCTGCAAGTGGTGAACACATTTGGTCCACACAAACCATCTAGACACTGAAACATGGCACAGCTCAGGAGAATATTACAATCAGATTGACAATGCCATGGTTAAATGTCACTTTCCATGTCCAGAAACTGACATTTGAACCAGCCATGAGCTTACGATGATGACTTTCAGACCCTACTTCAAAAGGATTAAGGTGCAGGTGAGCATAAGTATCAATTTCAGTTACGGGAAACTCAAGAAGTTAAATGTGACATGGTATATCACTAAGGAGATCCAAATGTAGACCATGTTTTTGGCCTGCCAGTTCTGGATGATCTTAAGATGTTCAGGTTACCAAGCAACCAAGATTGACTACTTGAGCTGTGCGCACTAAATCACATTTCTTTTCCTTTGGATCTCCAAATATAGAGGCAGGATGTATAAGTTACTTTATTTAATCAGGTAATTCATTTTGCAACTTTCTTTTTAGTGCATTTTCTTTCCTGTTTGTAAAAATCATCTCAATTTAACTGTAGATTTGGTAGCCACAGGATTGGTAATCTATCTTTTTTTTAAAATGAAGTAGCACTTTTATGAGAGGGGAATTTCTCCAATATACCAGGGGTGGCTCAACATTCTGTTGATGGCCCATCCAGAAGCCAAAATTCTTGACTACAAATAGCTTTTAATATTCGTGTTTTCCTTGGTGTCTTTACAAAAATCTTTCATGATCAGATGGAAGAACTCTTTTTGCTTTTTATTTGCACTAGTTTTCTCGATCTCTACTTCTGATACAAATCATTACTCTTTGATGTAGTAGCAGTGTTCATCATAAGCATTTTCTGGAAAATATCCTTGAGTTTAGGAGAAAAAAGGAACAACAAACAAGCAAGAAAAAACATACATGCACAGAATAGTGCACGGCTCTTACCAAACCTGGAGTTTCCGTTACTTTCTTTTCTCCAGAGAGCAGTTTGTCGAACACCATGTCTTCTTTATTTTCTGACCGCTGATGAAAAACATAAGAAACAAACACATAATCTCATGGTAGCTAAGAAGATCATCAATCTGAAAAACAGCAAAGTAATACTATTATGGTTTCCAAAGATAAAATTCAAATAGGGTTAAAATCTCAATGTAGTTTCAGTGAGGCTGTTAGATCAAACTTAATAAAATATGGTAATATAAGTACAGTTTAACACACATGATGTATTCATCCCTCTCCTGTACCATGGCAACTCTTATTTGGGAAAATGGCTCCGTTTTCCCTAATATACTCTTCATCAACTTCTGCCTTCTGGACCATCCAGCCATCATCATGTACAATCAAACTATTTTCATTGACCATCTGTTTCTGGTTCATTCTTTGGATTATGAACATTATGTGAAATGAAAAATAGAATGACTAAAAAAGATAACAGCATCTATAAAGACAACTCCTACTGATTCTCTATTAGTATTGTGCACTGTTTTTTCTCTCTCATGCTCACATCTATACCAATGACTGCACTGGCTCTGATGCTTCCCCAATGATGAAATGTTCTAATGATCTGCCCTACAAGGTTGGTGCAGCTAACATCATACAAGCAAAAGCACTTTCGTTTTCCCATAAAAGCAGCTGTCTCGATGTCAGAAAGAATAAAGAAATACTGACTTTTTCAATAACCATGTACCAGAAACCTGTACTGTACCTTTCATAGACTAGATGGCATCAGACTGGCTTCTGATGGTAGTCATTAAAGAGATATGTGGGTACCTGTTAGAACTTTTTGTTGTGAAATAAACGCCTTAGTTTTCTCTTTGAATTTTCCAAATTTATAGGTGTGTACATGTCTGCTGGTGTTTCTGCAAGTACTGATGATCCCTGGATGTTTGGATGCAGAGGGTCTTTGAAGTGATGGCAGTGAGAGCTCAGGTTTTTGTAATTAATGAAAGAAACATTTTTTTCTGATCATCTTATTTAGAACATTTCAAAACGTTAAAAACACCTTTTTAAATAAAACAACACGGAAATGGGTGTTCATGATGGGCAATTTTACTGCACAAGTTTAGCGTCAGGGCAGGGCCATAGTCTAAAATTTGTTACACTTTTCACCATTTGGTCCCTGGCTTTTTCTGGATCTGTGTCTTTCAGATCGCTGATTCCACAGAGAAGAATTATGCACTGTGATTTCTTAACATACTTTTGTTTTACTGAGTAACTGAGCAATATTACTCATTTGAGATGCTTTAATTTAACAACATCAAATCCATAGGACATACCAAGTCGTTTGCTGTTGACTCCATTTAAAAGAGAAACTTGAGCATTCTTTGGAATTGAAAGCTCATGTGACGTCAACTTCTTTTGCATGGTTTGATGTAGTTTCCCTGCCTTGTCATTCTTTTTTTCTGGGGACACTGACCTTTTTTATACTTAGTAACCTGTGTTTAATGGAGAAGGCATTTGCCTCCTAATTTCTTTAGTGGAGACATTAAAGTATTCCTGAATCTTGAGTCTCAGCCGTTCAGCCTATATTGTGGCCAGAGAGAGGGATGAGGGGCTGGGGAATCTGTCATTTTCTCTCCCTCACCTCACCGGGGGATCCAGCAGACTGCTGTTGGTTGTGGGCAGGGTGAGAAGAAGCCAGGAGACTCCCCTGGTCAGCCACAGTATTTGCTAAAGTGAGGTGGTTGTTTTTTCAGTGAGAAATCTCATCTGCGCTGTAAGTTCAGTGCTGAAACTCTGGTTTGCACAATTTAGAAATTAGTTGCGTGGTTATGAATAACTACCAAACACCAAATTTACATCTTACTTCTCGCGTCTGGTTTTTACTGTGGGGTCTTCTTCTTTCTCTTGATCAGCATTTCCTGCTGTTGCCATATTCGAGTAGTAGGATGCAGTTCAGTGAACACAGTGTTTTTGTCATGGTGATACAAAAGCATAAAAGTGGCCATGTTGATTACATGTCCATGTTTGTGGGTTTTTTTCTTCTTGATTTAATGTTTATTAACTACTGGGTGATTTAAACAGGTAAAGTTTCATGATAATAGTATATCAAAGCAGAGGGCAGTATGTATTTCCCTAGGTAGGACTATAGTAACCTTTCCACTGGAATCATTCACGAATTCATCAATTAATATTATTATATTATTGTGTATTATATGGTGCTTCTAAACTTTCCCATACTTAGAACTCATATCAGTTCCCTTCTTTGAGTAAAAGCCTTTAAGAATAGGACAATCAAAAAGAAGATGCACTATGATAGGAAGGCATAAATGCATAGATATATATTTGGGGGTATTTTACATTGTTAGCATTTGATCATTCTTTTAATCTTTTAACCGTTAATTGTTGAGTATGTACTGCACAACTTTGACGTTTTGATATAGTGACCCAGACAGATCGTAGGTGAGATTATTAAAGAAGGGCTATTACAGATCCTTGTGTTTGCCATGAGAATGATCATTAAGTGATTCGTGTATTTGTCTGAATGTACCTATCAATTACAAATGCTATAAGATAATCCTATAATATGCAACTTGAAAGCCAAGCAAATCTCAGTTTATATAGCAGCTTTTATACCACACTTAGAGATACTTTTTTCACGAAAGAAATTTACAAGTACATTTACTTTGTAGGAAGTGGTTTTTTTCAGTTATTGGGTTGCACTTTTGATTAGATGATGGATCAGCTATTTATCTGCCTTTCTTGAAGCCTGCTTGTCAGACAGGTGTGGTGTTTTTCTCATTATAATGAATTAGACTTTTTATGATTGCACATTTCATTAATTTTCTTAAGTGTGAAAATAGGGAAATTGGCTTGTAGCTGTTTTTCTCTGCTTTGGTTTACCCTGTTTAAGAACTGGCACATGATTCACTACCAGCAAAAAACTCACTAATAAGATCACATCGGATTTTGTCATCAATTTTTGCTGTGAAAACTGGCACTGCTATCTCTGGTTTTCTTCTGTCACCACTCACACACTGTCAGTGCATTGTTCCATAGACCTACAACACAATAAAAAAGGCATGAATATTAACTCCAAAACTGAGTAGATCAAAACAGAACATCCTGTGCTCTGCTTTAAAACCTGATCCACATTCCGGAACAGCAAGGCATTGTGTGCCAATGGGAAAGGTTGAGTAAATTTACAACACTACTTGCACCAGGGACTAGATGCAAAACTACACACAAGTCCCTCTTCATCATCCTTGATATGGTTGGGTTGATGTTTTTTTTAATACACTCTACTCAATATCCAGCAGTACATAATTTCTGTTTTTTTGCACACAAAGGAGAACCCCGTTTACCTCAGGGCGGATCTGGAAATGTTTGTTGGAGGTCTAGTTGTTGTGTTTGTCTTGTCAACGGAATTACATATTGTTTTTGCTTTAGGATTTAAAGTCTGTGTATGGCACAGTGGACATGAACACCTATTTTTGCATGACATGCTTGGTAAGTCAGTCAGCAACCTCACTACCTTGGCTGTCAGCAAGACCTAGTAGAATACAGACAACTTCTGAGATTAAATCAATCTAATAATGCCTTAGATTGTACTGGTGTCGGTGTCTAATTCAATAATTTATCGATAGGTAGCGGAAAATGTAATTTAGTGTGCTCATGTTACGAGATGTGTTAGTGTAATACAGCTCTTCCTTAACCCTGATAGCATTTGGTGGATAGCTTTCCAAAGGACAGATTATCACAACCACCAGCTAATTTGTAGTAAAACATCTCATGCATGAAAGCCTTCAGAACAAGATGTTTCAAAAACGCTTAATTTACCTACAAGGTAAAAAGTTTCAGCTCTGGAAGAGAGTAAGAAAAATCTAAACAGATTGAAAACACACTCAACACTGCATTAAAACATAAAAGTTTTATTGAGAGAAAAGTATTAAGAAAAATAAGTTCAGGAAACCACTTACAATTTCTTAATAATTTGAAAAGACTTTTCAAAGATTCTATAGTGTTAAAAAAACATAAAGGACAAACTCAAGGGAATAATGTCTTTCAATGGTCAGCATTCTAAACATTGACCTGACTTAGTTTTGGCTCTTGGATAAGTCTGTTACAGAGGTCCCGGCAGTGATTGAAGCTCTACCTGCTGCGGTACCTTACAGCAAGACACTTCAGATTTTCAAAGGGTCAATTGCTTTCCCAGAAATATTAGATATCCCTATGGCTTTTTGAAGCTGTAATCAAAAGACTATGATAAAAAGGGAAAAAAATATGCTTAGAATATAGACTATGTCGCAAAAAAATGCATAAAAGAAAATAAACACCTAGTGAATCCTTGTGCCTTATATTGGATATCCTATTGAAAGGATGCAAGGGAGGTCATGAAGTTTGTATTTGGCCAAGTGGTCAGTCTTAGCTAGATAATACCCCAAATATGGCCATACACTTATAGTGTTAGCACAGGCAAGAGAAGTTGGGGAAAAATATAAATGGCTTACACTTGGATCTAGTAGAGATGCAATTCCCCACTTGACTACAAAGTACTATTGAGGAAAAACTAGTGGAGAAAAACAAGTGTAGGTAACCACTCACTACCTCTCAATTGTTTGAAGATGACTTTTCAAAGATTCAATAATAAAAAAAATATAAAGTCTAGGGAATAATGTCTTTCAGTAGCAGCATTTTAAACATTTTAAGGAAGAACCATGCCTTTGGCTCGACCTAACTCAAGCTTTAGCTCCTGGATGAGCCTTCATCAGAGGTTCTGGTGGTGATTAAAGCTCCACCTGTTGTGGTACCTTACAGCAAGACACTTTTCAGGATTTCAAAGTGTCAACTGCATTCCCAGGAATATTAAATATCCCTGCAGCCTTTTGAAGCTGCCATCAAAAGACGATGATGAAAAGAGAAAGAAAAACATAAACGTTGGGTTAAAACACAATCAAATGCAGCATTAAAACACAATAAACATGGCATAAAAACACACAACTGTTCCATTTAAATGCAAGTAAATGTTAATGTTGCATCCAGTTGTCATTAAACATTAAAATTACAAAAAATGTCACAAACTACAACTAGTAGTTCTGCACTCAACCATCTCCAAATCCACTCACTTGCTCATGCTGATCAATTGCAGTGTCAGCACATCTTGGAGAGATGTCTGTCTCTGACGTCAAGGGGTGAACCTGGAGAGATGGTTGGGTAGATGGTGACACCACCCAGTACAGATAGCTCACCATGCAAACGTTCACTGCTACACTCAGTACCAGTACAGGACTGGATTTGCGTAGGTTGAACATCGTGTATCTGCCATCAACAGGGCATTGTCACCTGCTGTTAAAGTAACTCTACATCTGTGCATGCTGCCAACCACTACAATAACTTACACACTCACTCAGTGAGTCAATTAACTGATTAGTCAACTAAACTTCCCAGGGAATACACACCATTAACTCTTCAGTGTGTGTGTGTGTGTGTGTGTGTGTGTGTGTGTGTGTGTGTGTGTGTGTGTGTGTGTGTTTTGACTTTGTTAAAACTTTCAATTGTTATTGGTTGCATGTGTAAGAGTTGGTTGGATGCAAGCACTTTGATTTGTTTTTTGCAAGATATAGCACTATATAAATTCCATTTATTATTTTTATTTACCTTTGCTCTGTAGGACACATGCATACAGTGCATACAGTGTACATATGGCTATAAAATATACACATACACAGGTGAAAACATTGTCAAATTCAGGAATGATTAAGATGTGAAATTCATACAGCATATATACAGGGTGGAGATAAATTACCTCCCATCTCTCTCCCCACTACAGATCATGATTGATCAGGAGAGTGGGTAATGTGACCTCTTTCATAAAAGTTGTTTAAATTCTACAGTTAATTATGGAGTTGATCTGTAAATTGGAAAAATCTGTATACTGGAAAAAAAAAGTCAGAACTACAACCCAGCAAAGTAAAGCCCACAAAATTCGGTAATCTGTCCTATTTTGGTAACACATGGCATAGTGTTTTCACTCCTGCGAGGGAGGCAATTAGGACCATCACATCTCCCACAGCTCAGACAATACCTTGTACTTATAAAAGTACAGTAGTAGTGTGATTGACTGATCACAGATCTGATGTTGAAGCCTGTAGCCACAATGGTTACCAGACGCCAACGTGGTGATTAAGTTCCCATCACCTCTTACAAAGGGAGGGGGGATTGGAGTGTACCAATTCTAGGTACAGAGTGGAGGTATTATAGCTCCCATATCTGCAACAATCTTCAAGCTAAAGAGCCTGATCAGAACAGCAGGGAATGCAACTTCATAAGGTTTTATCGGTTTTTATGATATGATTTTTATAATTGACTTGTTAACGCAGTATGGACATAACACACTGGAGCTCATGTCTAAGATATTTACCCCCCAAAGCAGCAATAGAATGAATCAAAGTTTGTGTGAAAAGAGTTTTTGTTCTTCTGTTGTCATTGCTGAGCTGAACATTCTAAACTTGTTTGCCCTGTGCGAGCTTTGTTTGCCCTGTGCGAGCTTTCAACCCCTCCCCTTTATTTGGTTATAATGTAAGGGATAAATCAGATTAATTAATAAAGTCCTATTGGTTGGGAAAAGGTGTATTAGTAAAATAAAGAAAACAAAATCGATCCAACACAATGGAGTAGTCTTTGAACAAGAGGCAAAGTTGAGGAATCTTATGTTAATAACTAATGTGGGTATGGAGTAAACATTATACAACCCATTACCTTACTTAAGAAAGTGGGGAGGGGGTGTAAGTGGGGGCGAGGGACAAAAGAGGAAGGATGGGTGAGGAGGAAGAGGGGAGCTGAGGAAAGTGAGAAGGAGAGGGGGAGGGGGTGGAGGAGGAGAGGGTGGAGGAGGTGGGGTTGAGCTGGGAGAAGAAGGGGGGGAGGCAGGGAGGGAGATGGAGAGAGGGAGGGAGAGGTGGAGAGAGGGGGAGAGAGAAAGATATCATATTGCACTTCACACCAGAGCAGATGTTGATAACATGATAAACATATAAATTTTTGACAGGCGTGGATAAATGTAAAAAACGTAGATTTTTGAAGAGATGTTATTAACATGTGTTGGATGTGTACTTTTTGACAGGCCTGAATAACATGTACAGGATGTTGGTGTTTTTGGATTGGTGTAAAAACGTTTGTACAAATATGGCTATTTTCGATAGTTGTTAAGAACATTACAAACTGCAGCATTAAAAAAAAGAAGTAGGGATTAAACAGTACATAAGAAAAAAGCCTCTCTTTGCTTCCCACTAATGTCTGTGTGATTGTTAAGAAAGCATGTTACATAGTTTTGAAAGGTGAATAGCAGTTAATAAAATCTGATATATAGTACAAAAAAACAAAAAAAAAAAAACCATCCATGCATCTGGCATATTACTCATTTGAAACTGTCGTTTGGCTTTCTGATTTTAGAACTTTCTACTTTCCCCAATTTCTTCCTGAATTTTCTTTCTGTGATGTATTGTAATCCATTCTATTGCCCCCTTGAAATGCAGCTTAAAAGACAGTAATTCACTCTTGTGCTGAAGTGGGACTGGCTTGCTCTTAACAGCAGCATGACACATTTTTTTGCTCATAGAACAGACAACAATAGTTGCTGTCTGAGTGTTCAAAGCTTTTTTTCTTTTTATTAAGAAACACTTTGTTAGTACATACATTCCACCTCATGACTCTGTTCACTGGAAAGATCAGCATAATGGATTGGGTTCAGAAGTATTGGAACAAACTCTATTGGATTTGCAGGAGTTTTATGGCAGTTTCCATATCATACTCACACTTGATCTTAATCCAAGGACAGCCAATTATAACTATTCCTTTAATGTTGGTGATTACAACTTTCGCATACATCATAGCTCTGTTCATAAATTTTCTAGACAATCAGACAATCTTCGTACAAATACTTTTGGAAACCAATTACTTGAGGTTTGCAATATGTTTGATTCTGCCATTTTAAATAGTTTGCTTGAATATGGTTTGGAAGGCAGTTTTACGTAAATTGCATTTTGGGGGCAAGTACTGTAGACTATTTTTGTTTCCTGTGAACTGCTTGCATTGGTTGATATTACTTAAGTTGATATAAAAAATATATCATAATTGGTTCATCTGCCGATTTTGTTTTTGAAAATGCTGTAGAAAACTAATGCAATTGAAGATTGTAATGGAATCAGAGACATAGCTGAAAATGAAACCCACAAGGGAAACAATTCATGACAGACCCAAAAGACGTACTGCTTATCTCAAGCAGTCATGTCAACAGAAAGAAAAACACTGCCATGACCAACAAGGCAGGTAGTCTGTACATCTACTGTAAAAAACAAAACAAAAAAAACCCCACTTAGATGGGATGATGCCAAAAAAAATGATGATTTTGTCATTACATGAAATATTAAGATAAAGTATTATGATTTTTTAAATTCAAGAATTAAGATTTTATCTATGCATTGAGAGGTGACAACATAAACAATAGAATGGCAGATGCTTTAAATTTGTTACACTTTGATGTAGACAGAGCTTTGTGGAGATTTGTAGAATGTTTGATTGAAGCCAACATGTTAGATATTGTAAGAGTCCAAAAAAGACATTTGAATGGTTTGTTACAGATTGTAGCAGGCAAAAACTGCAGTCAGATGTATTCTAAGGCATTTTAGAAGGACCAGGCAGGAAGAAGATAGAATTAACTATGTACAAGCAAGGAAAATGTACAAAAGTTACTTAAGACACAAAGACAAGAAAGAGTTCGGGAAACTAAAGGCAGAAAGCTTAGTTTGATTCTCAAAATCTTTGGAAAGAGTTAAAAAGCATGGGACGTGGCTCTAGAACAAAACTTCAAGATCACTATAGAAACAGTTGATTGAGTAAAACATTTCATTTTTTTTCATAGTAGTATGATGCCACTCCCCTCCCACCTTATGATGTCACGCCCCTTCCCACCTCATGATGTCACGCCACTTACCACCTTATGTCACATGGGAAACACCAGCACCCAATTCCTTCTTTATTTCTACTGAAGGAACACCGGCTATGAATGCTGCAAATGGCATCCTATACCACTGAACACAACTACAGAGGCATACACAACCATGCCACCATGATTACAGTTCCCTCACCAAAATTATTTTCTCCCTCTTTTCTTCCTCCATTCTGCTTTTTTTTTTTTGGGGGGGGGGGGGGGTGTTGTTTTTGTTTGTTGTTTTTTGTTCTATTTCTTCTAAAGCTCACATCCATATCCAACATGTGAAAAAAGTTCCTATTTGTTTATAGATTTTTGCATATGTACTGGATAGCTCAGTGTCTTCAAAAACAAAAAAAGGAGGAGGGGGGGGGGGGGGGGGGGGGCAGAAGGGGGTGAGCAAGGGAAGGGGGGGGGGGTAGAGAATGCATATGTTCACTGACGCGCCAATATTCACACACAATTTAGTATTTTATCCTACTTTAAGTCACAGCCGATTTCTCTGCCTGAAATTAGAGAAATCGGGGTGCTCTCCCTGGGGAGAGCAGGTCACTACAAGAGCAGCACCGCCCATTATTTTTTTCTTTTCCTGTCTGCATCTGTATTTGTTTCACTATCATAGTGGCTTCTTCCGACAGAATTTTGCCAAGAACAAATCTCTGGCTGCAGTGGGTTCTTTTACGTGGGCTAAATACTTTTGTGTAGGACATGGGACCTTGGTTTATGGTGTCATCCGAAAGACTAGCACCCAGACTACCACTCATGATCTAATGTAAGGGGGAATTGTCTTTGGCCCAAACAGGTATCAAACCACCGCACACTTCCCAACTGGAGGCATGTTACCTCTAGACCACCCATCCACCAAAAGCCCCTAGAGTTTGATATTTTTGAAGTCATGTAAGATATATACCCCCCCCCCCCCTTCTCTCTCTCTCTCTCTCTCTCTCTCTCTCTCTCTCTCTCTCTCTCTCTCTCTCTCTCTCTCTCTCTCTCTCTCTCTCTCTCTCTTGCTGCAGCTGCTAATATACATAATTATTGAAGATACTGATGGCAGTGATCATGTAGGTGATAAAGTTGATGATGGGGTTAATGATTGCTAGAAAGCATTGATTGTGACTTTATGTACTTGCAGAATTGGAAATGTGAAATAGATGGAAATGTTTTCCACTATGATGTTAACCTTCCCCCTGCCTCCAATAACTCGAATATCTGGTATGTCAAACAAGAAAGAACATGCTGACAGAAGAAGTGAGGAAACTGGACAACCTACAGAGGTGAAGGCTGCTGGCAGAACTGCATACCTCGACACACAAGCATGTGCTCTGCAGAAACTACAGGTGCTCCCTGATCTCATCTGTTTTTACCTGGGCTGATGAGGGCCGTGTGCATGGAGCAGTGTGCTGCTTGACGTGTACATGTGAAATGACAGTCACTGACAACTTTTGTCAATTTCATATAAAAAAGAAAAAAAAAAGTCAAACATTTCGTGTCATATTCGATTCAGTCTTTCCCAATACATGCTTGAAGAGCTTTGTACACCTTTAAAGCAATAAAATGTGTTCAAATGTTCAATCTCTTCTCTCTCCTCTCTCTCTCTGGCTCTCTCTCTCTCTCATTCACACACACACCCCGACCTCCCCACCTGGTGTATTGTGGTCCAAGGCCAAAGTACCATTAAACCATTTCAGTGTTCAGTGTTCTCTCCGATACCTACTTATATTTACACATTATCACGATTTTCTTTTCATGCAACCAATAGAAGAAATAAAATAACTTTCTAGAAATTGATCCCTGTATTGATAAATACAGCACCTAAAACATGTGTCAATTACGACGCGCCGCGTGTGATTTGTTTTGTTATGAACATTTAAGATACGCTTATATAATTTTCTTGTTTTATTATTGCTCATGCATTATTTCATATAGATATTCGTTGATAGTAATATGTTTATAATGTTTTATGCCCACACTCTATGCCCACCATTCCTTTGTATTGTGGCCTAAGGCCGATGTACATTAAACAATCTCCGTGTTCCGTGTTCTCTCTCTCTCTCTCTGGCTCTGTCTTCCTTCAATCCTCTTTCATTTTCCCCATTCCTTTACCACACACACTGTGTGTAATTTCATTGTGATTAAACCCTTTACTGGAAGGTGCAGTTTCTTCTCTATACAAACTCAATGCTTTAAACAAGGCCAGGTACTTGCCATACCAGTTAGGTCCATAGTGAATGCCAGGTAATGTGTAGTAGGTCTATGTCTGCAAACGTGGTCAAAACAGAGACCAAAATGATATGGGGTATGCAATTTCAAACCGTTTCTATCAATGTGTTCATTCAACTGGAAAGCAAAAGTGGGGGAAATCCCCTCCCCCCTTCCCCTTTGCCAACGTTAAGGGATATGCATGACAGGTTGTGTTAAGTATCATGCAAGTCATCAGTGTCACTATGACTTTTATGAAGGATCAGGGGAGGGGAGGGGGGGAGGGGGGGGGGCTGGCCAATGGAGGTTAGAACCTCGATATGGGGCAGAAAGGGGAGGGCGTAGGCAAGGAGACAGCCCAATGTAGGCTAGAGCGTCAACATGGGGAGGGGGGGGGGGGGTACCCCAGAGAAGATAGCATAATGGGGGTTAGAGCCCCGGGCAGTCAGAGCTTGGAACTCCTCATATGATGGTAAGCAATGGCACAACCCTGTTCGATATTTTAATAGAATAGAGTATTAACCTCATTCATATATTTTGTGTCATCACACAATGCAACATAACAAATTGGTTTATGTCATAAAAATGCCTTTCAGTGTGTAGGAATGTGTCCACTTGGTGTGTGTGTGTGTGTGTGTGTGTGTGTGTGTGTGTGTGTGTGTGTGCGTGCGCGCACGTACCGGTGTGTGTGCATGTGTGTGTGTGTGTGTGGGGGGGGGGGCGCCTATGTATGTGTGCATGTTTGTGTGTGTGTGTGTGTTTATGTGTATGTGTGAGTGTGGTGTGGTGTGTGTGTGTGTGTGTGTGTGTGTGTGTGTGTGTGTGTGTGTGTGTGTGTGTGTGTGAATGCATGCGAAAGCTGGCTTGTTCATTAGTGCAATTTGTTTTACACTGATGAGTATATGACTAGCTGGGCTTTTTAAAAAATCTGGTCACCTGTATGTGCAAATGTGTGGATACTGTGTTGTGGTGTTTTTCTGTAAACTATGTTTTCCTGTTTACTGTTTTTATGTTTGGCTTGTAACCCACATGAAGTTCTCTGTTTGTGAGTTAGTGAAGTATTTGAATTGAATTGTATTGAATTGAAAGTTGGAATGTCTGCTCAGATGTCTTAGGAGATTTTTCCCCCTGGATTAAGCAACAGTGCAAGATACTGATGCCATTTTCCCATAACTTCAAAAGCAATAACACCCCCCCCCCCCCCAAAAGGCTTGATACTGAGGTCCCATATGCGAGCACCTGCAGAACATGATGCTGATCTGTTCAATGCCCATCACTTTCCCTAGATGTGTCAGCTAGTGGACATGGCCGCTGGTATGGATGGCACAACATACCCATCATGTGTCTTGTTACATTTAGAGGGATGGATTCCGCCTTGTTTAATCTGCCCACGACACACTGGAATGTATATATGATTATAAATATAAATATATTATATACTGAAATACAAATTCAAATACTTTATCATTACACTCAGATAATCTCATTTAGCTATGAACAAGATGATTTCACATCCTGTGAAAAAAGACTGAATCCCAGACACATGTCAACAGAGACCTTACAGTTAACATCACCAGAAAAACAACAACACATAATGCTCTCTGTCCAAAGAACATATACTGGCATACGCCCACATATGTTTCTACAACATAGTTATGCAGGCCTCAACCTAACCCCCAATACACTGAACTCATTCCAGGAGCAGGTGTGCACAGGTGCCCCTGCACACAACACCACACACACACACACACACACACACACACACACACACACACACACCTCCTAGGGTGGGCGGGATAGCCTAGTGGTCAGAACATTGCGCTGGCAATTTGACGACCCAGGTTCGATTCCCACTGGAGGAGATTTTTCTCCTGGAGTTAACAACAGTGCTGACTCCACTCTCCCCTAAAGTCATTCGGATGAGACTTAAACCGAGGCCCCGTGTGTGGACACACGCAGAACATCTTGCGCACACGTTAAATCCTGTTCCACTTTTCGTAAGAGTAGGCCATCGTGTGCCGGTGGGAACAGATGACATTTACAAAACTGCATACACACTGGGACTGGATGTAAAAACAACAACAAAAAAGCACAAGAGTGCTTATCCCATTATCCTCGATTTAAAGAATAAAATAAAAAATAATAAAATAAAAATAAATGAAATAAACACACACACTAAAACTCAGCATTAATGTTTCTGAGTACACATGATTAGAAAAAGTGACTGTACAAACAGAAGCTTACAGCAAATTATACAAAATCAACACATTATACTGTTTTCTGTGCAAACAACATATCTGATGTACTCTTCACATCAACTTTCATTTTGTTTTAGAGATTAATTTTTTTTAATTGTTGCACAAGGAAAAACACCCCCCCCCCCCCCCCCCACACAATCTCCCAAAACACTACTTTGTGAAATGCTGGGTTAGGGTAATGGGCAGACTGAACGCATCCAAGTACTACGGAGTTGTTATATCAGACAATGGGTCCAAGCCAGATGTAGTATGCAGGATTGCACAGACAATAACAGCATTGTCAAAACTGAACACCATCTGGAAAGATAAAAATATCTGACTCAACTCCAAGATCAGACTAATGTGCTCCCTTGTCAATTCTATATTTCTGTATGCCTGCGAATCGTGGACCCTGACTGCTGATTTGGAGAGAAGAGTACAGGCAGTAGAGATGAGACGCTTCCGGTGACTCCTTGGCATCTCCTACAGAGACCACATAAGCAATGAAGACGTGCAAAACAGATTCCAGCAAACCATTGGTCCCTATGTAAACCTTCTATCAATGGTAAAGAAGCATATACTAAAATAGTACGGGAATGTCACAAGATCAAAAGGACTTGCAAAAACAATACTGCAAGGAACTGTCCAAGGAGGAAGAAAAGAGGCAGGCCAATGAAGAGATGGGAGGACAACATCAGCGAATGGACAGGGCCAGAACTCGACAAAACTTTGAGAAAGGCAGAATAGAGAGAGGGCTGGAGGGAATTGGTTGTCATGTCTTCAGGGGTGCACCCATGGTCGCCAGGATAATGGACAGATAGATTCATAGATAGATAGATAGTTCATACATAGATAGATAGATAGATAGATAGATAGATAGATAGATAGACAGACAGACAGACAGACAGACAGACAGACACATACATACATACATACATACATACATACATACATACATACATACATACATACATACATACATGCATACATAGGCCTACATAGAACATTTCTCAAGTTGGGATAAAAAAGAGCCCAACACCTCCTGCACACACACACACACACACACACACACACACACACACACACACACACACACAGCAACCCCCCCCCCCCCCCTTACACACACACATCCTAATATGTACTTTAAACGCTGGGTTACGGTATTGTGTAGCTTGAACGCATTCCACATTTTGGGTATGGTAAAACTAAAACCACCCTCTGTCTTCGTCTTGCTCCTGGACTGTTTAACTGGCTTTCAGCAAAAAATAAAGACTGAAAAAAATCCCAAAATAACAGAAATTTATATAAAGAAAGTGAAAGGAGCTAAAGAGAATCGTGTGGATGCCGTGAAGTAGATATCCACGATGAAAGTGGTCCATTGAAATGATGGGAGCTACAAGTGCAGGCTAGTAATCTTGTCTGACTATAGGCGACATTATTAAGCAGGACTATAAACCGAAGGTCCCAAACACACTGAACACCTTGAGCTCACTTTAAAACCCGCTTTGTCTTGTGGAAGGACAGGTCTTTTTTTTTTTAAAACTGTTTTATTTCGAGGATAACATTAATAGGAAGCCAGTGATATTGGCTCAACATAGGATTTATAGATACCTGTTTTTGCTTTTTTTTTTTTTTTTTTTTATAGAAAACACACACACACACACACACACACACACACACACGCACGCACGCACGCACGCACGCACGCACGCGCGCGCGCGCGCGCGCGCGCAAGTTTACCTTTTTTCTTTGCTTTATTTTGCGTGCATAGTTCAACGAGTTTGTCCTGGTTAGATGATTATATTTTTAACCTGTACCATTCACTCATATCGAAGGGCGCGCACACACACACACACACACACACACACACACACACACACACACACACACACACACACACACACACACACACACACACACACACACACACACACACACACACACACACACACACACACACACACACACAAGTTTTGCAGCACATCCTGTATATCTTTTCAGCTGAGATACCAACAAAACCTGTCTTTGAATAATAGAAACAGAACTAACCCGGGCACAAACAATGCATTCTGTGCTTGTTCCTTCACAAGGCAAGGCACAGTTTATTTCAAAACCTATTAGAGCTAGTCTAGTTAAGACCTAAATCATTACATATTTCATGTAACTTAAATCAAAACATAATTATTCCTCTGTCACAGCTCTCAGGTTCACCAATGGTGGTATTTTGTGTATACAACTGTTTGCCCAGCATTAAGGTAACTTCCTCATAAATATGAGTATCATACCATATAGCAAATCAATTTTTGCGTGGATTGTGAAGTCAAAGGACATCTGTGTGTTTATTACCATCCTGATGTTCTAGTGTATCCGTCAAACCTTCCAGTGTGATAAAAGACTAGTTAATAATTTTGTAACAAAACTAGCCAAAGAGATTGAACATCTTATGCTGGCTACCCTTCATAATCAATCAGTCAATTAGGTATCAATCCATCCATCAATCAATCTTTTTTTTTTCTATATTTCCGAAGGTGACAGACAACTCTTTTTGTTAGTCTTGCTCATGTCTCACAACACACACACACACACACACACACACACACACACACACACACACACACACACACACGATATCCAACATTCATTTGAGTGTCAGGTTTTAAAATAATATCTGCCTACCATTCATACCAACTCGTTGAACAAGGTTTAAAGAGACTACAAATGTGACGCTCCACCACATAAGGAGTCGCATTGCACCAGAGGTCAATTTTTAGTTATTAACATGTTGTTAATGTGCAATAGAATGGCTATACAATACAAAAAACAGATTGAAAATCGGTTAATTCTATCAAAAGTTATCACAAACTGAAATGATAGACTGCAGGAAATGTCAAAATGAGAAATTGACAAGTTAAGCATCAGAATAGGTGGTCAGAATGAGGGCTTTGCTACTTTCAAAGCACCTTTAAAGACAAAAGTAAACAAAATGATGCATTGATATTTCCCTACAAGGTAGAATAAGTGCTAAAGTTTTATAATCCATCAAAATCTCAATATCGAGAACCTCACCCCCACCTGCCTTTAATGGCTCCTAGCGGAAAAGTGAAATATGTGCTAAGCGACTCGTTTCGTGGTGGAGCGTCACAAATTGTTGTGCAAAATTGGTTTTGCGTTGAAGGGGTGTCCCATTACTACTAGACCATCATCTAGGAGAGGGAAACCTCCCCCCCCTGGGGGGGATTTTTGACTTTGTTTTTCTGAAAGCTTATGATGTTGGTAGAAACATTTGACATGTTACCCTCTGGGATACAGGTTATTTCAGGAGTGAGAGGTGTATCAACAGTGCATTTTCCCCTCTTTGCGCCCTATATTTAGGTTTTCGGGGTAGGGATGTTCACGCTGCGATTATTGCACAAAATTTGGCTTAACTTCTCATAATTTTATTGTGAATAGCATCTAGTATAATTTTCCCGATTATATAGGCACAGTTTTTTGCTGACATATTTAAAACAAAACTACAGTGATGACTTTAATGCGTGGCTGTCCGAACCGCACGCAGCTGAAATCTGTCTTACCACTCAACCACAGCCGAGCGCTGTTCCGTTCTCTCACCACCAGTTGAGCGGCACTTTCTCATCTCACGCCTTGTGTGTCCGGTGCCAGAAATGTATCCAACTATCAGTATGTTCCACAAAGTATGAACAAATAAGTCTAGATCAAGATGTTATTATTGATCAGAGAATGTCTGTAACACACAGTAAGTACTGCAACAGCCATATGTAGAATTAACGAAGAGGATGTGTTAACCATAGCGCTTTGAGTCTATGATTTTTTGGAGTTTTTTTTTCCTCAAGAAATTACACATAATATGCATATCAATCGCGCGCGTGCACACGCCTGTAACACACACACATGCACACACACACACACACACACACACACACACACACACACACACACACACACACACCACAGCACATACAAGTGACACACGATAACATACTTCTAAAAATAGAACAAAGCGTGGTCAAAATTCGTTGTTCTTTTCAGTTCCGCGTCCTCCACCACAAACGTTGGGGATAAGGCAAACTCTTGAGTAGTACTTTTAGTATCTATTTTAACCATCATGTTTCAGGTCATTTTATTTTATTTATTTTTATTTTTATTTTATTCTTTTATATCGAGGATAATGGAATAAGCACTCATGTGCTTTTTTCATTCAGTCCCCGTGTGTATGCAGTTGTGTAAATATTTTCATCTGTTCCCACCGGCACACAATGGCCTACTCTTAAGAAAAGCGGAACATCGCGTTCTGGGTATGTTCGCACACGGGGCCTTGGTTTACAGTCTCATCCGAAAGACTTTTGAGGAGAGTGGAGTCATTGGCATGTGTGCAGTCTCTCACTGAAAGTGTATTTCATCTTCCCCATGTGACGTTTCCTGTATAAAATGAACATTTCAACATGGCAGATGAACATCCAGTGACCTTCAAAAGTACACTTAAGTGCTAAAGAAAAACTTCCAGGGATGGGAGAACTTGTATATGTCATTTCCAAAATAACAGAAAAGACTGTAACTCCACTAACTGAAGAAAGCACACAAAAAAACTATTTAAAAGCCTCTTCACTTGAGACGTTCTTCAGATGTGGCATGTCATAGACTAGATGAGATTTGTAATTGTATTCTAGAAGACCTTGACTTTACACGCCATGGTTATCACAGAAGCTGTTATGCACGGTTTACAAGTGTGAAATTTGCCAGGAAAAGAAAGCATGAGACAGGTAGTGAAGAGGTTGCAGGACCATCAAAACCTAAAGGACTGTTGCTACTTCAGGCCCATTGCTTTCAAAAGACAGTTGCATTTTTTGCAAGAAGAAATTCAAAAAGAAAGTTTCAAAAGGGGTTTCATTTTTTGGAAAACTTGTAAAATGTATCACCAAGACAGCAGAACAGTCTATACAGTATGCAACCAAAACTAAACAAGATGACATTTTCACTCATTATCAAAATACAGATCTTGTAGTACGGAGGTTGTAGAAAAGACTATCTGAGATGTGAAGACAGGCATGCTGAAACATCAACAGACCAGAAAACTACTGAGCGGCTACAGGCACACGAGAGGGCATTTGAATACATATGCGAGTATGATAAAATGTAATAATCAGAGGTTCACAGGTGGAGAGAATGACCATACTAGGTGATAAGTACTGTGAATACATGCAACAACATTCTCCTGACTTCTACAACCCAGGATACAAGACTTACAAACTGAAAGAAAAAATAATGAAACATTTTGGCTTCAGAATTCAATTCTGGGCTCCGAACCACCGCATTGATCTTGTTTATTGTGATGAACTTGCCCAGGGTCAGGCAATTGAGACAGCATTTGTGTCAGCAGCTTCAGAAGAAAGACGTCTTGAGGAATCTGCATATGTTCTTCGCCGATACATTATGGATGCTTTCAGGGCAACACCTGATATACCATGGCCTCCTTCTGCAGAATTTCTTCAGTCTGATGCTGTTAAACCTCCAGATATCCTCACAGACTTTCTAAAAACACTGCTATCTGGAAAGAGTAGTTCTATGGAGCAACCCAAAACCACCAGATTGGCATCCTCAATTGCCCAGGACATATGCTAATCTGTGACAGGAGGGAAGTGGAAAATGCCTAAACATGTTTTGCTTGGAATGTCTGTCAGACATGTAACTGGCAGCTCTGAAATCATAAGTCTGTTGAATAGGTTTAGTCATGTTGTTGGATACAAAACCATTGTGCGACTTGAGACTGCTATGGCCAATTCTGTACTTCAGTGCGCAAGTCTCCTTCCTTCAACAGTGAGTTTGAGAGAGAACAAGGTTATCCATTTTTGCTGGGATAACTTTGACCTGAACGAAGAAACTCCATCAGGAGCCAACACCACCCACTCCACTCATGGCATTGTCATTCAAGAGGTTACTGGGGACACAATGCCTGACACTTTTCTGTCTCAGACAGAACCTCCTCCTCATTATCAGGACCGCCAATGCTCAGTGCAGTATGAGCCACATGATGTTCCTCCATGCTTCGCAAAAGTAAAGGCAAAACCTAAGTTGCATGTTGTGGAAACTCATTTCTCAAACACAGAGGCAGTCTACAAAGCTCAACATGCTGATTTTTGGTGTTTTTTTCCTCCAGATTCCAGGCCACAAATGGAAATCAACTTGTCTCTGGATGGGGAGGGTGGGTATCACTCACAGGAGAAGGGGCAGAATAGAAGCAGTCTACTGTGGACTATATGGCACCCATCCACCACCCTGTCACTGAACATAATAATAATAATGATAATGATAATGATGATAATATTAATAATAATAATAATAATAATAATAATAATAATAATAATAATAATAATACATGGAACTTGTATAGCGCTATATCTTGTAAAAACAAATCAAAGCGCTTGCATTCGACCTACACAACACACAAGCAATCAACAGCAATTTACAGTTTTAACAAATTCGAATGTACACTCACTTGCACGTGCGCACACACACACACACACACACACACACACACACACACACACACACACACACACACACACACACACGCATGCACGCACGCACGCAGCATGCGCGCGCACACACACCTATAAACGTTATACACTTTGGCAGGTAGATGTTGAAGGCAGGACAGGATTGTAGTTTTCATTTCAACTTCTGTTTTGTTTTTAAAATATGGGACAGGCGTTCCTTGTGCAGTGGTGACATTAACATATGTTGATAGCCTGTTTAATACCCTTTATTTTGGTACCAAATTTGATATGAATGTGTAAGAATATATTTACATAAATAATTCAAAATTAACCTCACCCCCTAAATATTTGCCTTCTGAAGGGTTACCATATTGAATTGCTTGTATATCCTGAAATAACCTGGTTACATGAGGGTAACATATACTATAACACGTTAAAATAAACAAAGTTTCAGAAAAATGCACCCATAAATCCCCCCCAGGGGGGGGAGGGGGGTCTATGGAGGGACCAAGGTCTATACTTTCCTGTAGTGAGGGCAGTTTTTGTTCCCCTCCTTTTCCCGACGCACATTATAAGACTGGGTTTTGAATTGGTGGTATGAATCGCACCCTTTCCTTTGATTCATTCTAGTTATAGTTTAAACTTTGTGTTATATCTAAATAATTATCATATTAGTATTTTTGATTGCAATATGCTTTTGCTGTTACACTTAAAAAAAAAAAGAAGGTTTTTTAATTTTCAAATAATGTACACAGACCAGTATAATGTAATCATCAATCCACAAATGATTCATATTAAAGTTTATAAAGAAAAAATTAAAAAGGATAGGATTACAAACTGATACACAACCTACTAGCATATGTTTTAGATAACGTATGAACTCAAATGGTCATATATACATATACACACATGTACATGCATGCACACAAACATAAATACCCAAGCATTTAAACATCTATACAGGGGCATGTGTGCGCTTACATATACATAACCTCCACATACACAACTGCTAGAGCATTGTTTAAAAAAACAACAACAAAAAACTAACAAAACAACAACAAAAAATAAAAACCAAACAAAAACAAAAACAACAGCAAAAAACTATATAAAAAAAATAAACAAAACAACATAAACACACACCACCGCAATTAAACTGCTCAGTTGAGTGAACGGATTTTACCTTTCATTCTGAGTCATCCAGCAGTAATAATAATAAATAATAATACATGGAATTTCTATAGCGCTATATCTTTATATAGCGCTATATCAAATCAAAGGGCTTGCATTCGACCTATACAACACACAAGCAATCAATAACAATTTATAGTTTTAGCAAATTCGAATGTACACACACACGCATGCGCACACACATACACTTATAAAGGTTATACACTTTGGCAGGTAGATGTTGAAGGCAGGGACAGGTAAGAGATAGAAACAGGAGAAAATCTTAGGTTTGAAAGAAGTGTGTCTTGAGGTTGGATTTAAAAGTGTCATAAGTAGGCTTTTTCCGGAGGGAGAGAGGGAGGTCGTTCCAGATCGATAGACCAGAAACAGACGGCCAACCGTAGATAGGTTGAATCTAGGTATTCTTAAGGACAAAGTATCTGCGGCGGAGCGGAGGGAACGAGAAGGTGTTTACATGTGAAGACATTCACAGAGGTAGGAGGTTGCAGTTTTGTGGAGACATTTGTAACAGAGGGTATTCATCTTGTAGTTTACTCTAATCTAACAGAGGTAGATATGTATACCATTGTGCAGGGAAACTAAAAAAAAAAAATTCCATGAGTGCAATACATTTTCAACCTCATATATTGATTTTCGTTGCCACGTAAATATTTTAAACGAAGGCCTATTCTTTTGGCATCTACATTTATATGTGAAATTTGGCGAGCAGTAGTATTACATAAAAAATCTTGTCAGATTTACAGTTGCGACTGCACCCAAAAACAAGAATGCTCTCGTTGAGCAGCAGATTCACTGCACTGCATTTTTCATTAATATTATTTTGGAATTCTTGCCAGAATTCGTTTAGGACAGTACCAGAAAATATGTGGGATACTTTCTTTTTCTGTACGGCAAAAGGAACAATTAATTGATTATTCAATACCCATGCTTTGTAAAATAACATTTGTTGCTATTATTCTGTGTACAATTCTTATCTGAAACCACTTTAGTCTTATAGCTTGAATTTGTCTTTTTTTTTCTTCTAAATACTTGTTACCATACAACATTTTGATGCAATCTTTCATTCCACTTCATGCAATAAGCTGGGTCAGTTATGTTTTTAGTCAATAACTCATAGTACAGATTACTGTCATTAATTTGTTGCTGTTACACTTGTTATATCATCCTATTTGACTGAATTACTGTTTGACATTTATTGCATCATACTTTCCCCCACATTTCCCTCATCACCTTCTTGTAGGAGTATAACATTAGTCTGTGCACGTAGATATTCATTGAAACACACACACACACACACACACACACACACACACACACCACACACACACACACACACACACACACTTGTCTAATATCGCTTTTTTGTGAAGAGACGTAAAATTGAAAAACACACACACACATACACCGCATGCAGCAGGCGCCCGCACACACACAAGTTTACATTTTTACTTTGCTAAACTTTGTTAAAGATCATTGTGATTTGACTTGACTCACCTGTCTGTAGTCACGAACACACAGGTGGCCCAGTCCGGGAATATTCAGCTACCTTGGAACACGTCTTTGCCTACCTTCTAGTTCCTTTCTTCCAAAGAAACTGTGCTGGTAACGTTATACCCTCACCACATGACTATTGGTGGATCTGCCCCCTACCCCAACACCACCCCTCTCACCCACTCACCCACGGCAGCACCTCAGCACTATTATTCTATGTTTAAGCAAACTGCTGTACTCTATTGGTTAACCTCAAGACAGTTTTTTTTGTGTACTTCATAAGGTAGGGGTTTGGGGAGAGAGGGAGGGAGGAGAGGGGAAGAGGAGTGGGGGGGGGGGGGGAGAGAAACCTTTCTTTCTTCCTGTGGATTATTTCTTGCCCATTCATGCAGCAACCCCCACCCCCATCCACCCCCCTCTGACAACCCTTTCAGCCCTGGTGTATGGAGTAGCATGTCACATTAAAATCATTGACTAGCAAGAAGACCCTAACAAAGAAGGAAAAAATGTTTAATAGGAAAACAAGTCTTACACAAAAAATGATAATAAACAGAACCAAAACCAACTCTCTTATCTCACCTAAAAGATAACACCTGAACAGCCTTTTCGTTGTTGGTTTTTTGTTGTTGTTGGTGTTGTTGTTGCCTGCAGTTTGGCTTTATTCGTTGATTTATTCATTATTAATTCTTTTATGAAGATACTGTGGATGTTTTGCTATTTACATCCTAGTCCCCATGTGTGCAGTCCTGAGGAAAGGTGCACAGCATGGGACCATTGGCCTTCCACTCACACTGTGCACAGGGCATATAGAGGTGGCAGGCGGCTACATGTTTGTGGCTTGCATTAGTTCCAAGCTCTGCTTACAAAGGCCCTTTAAACTGGTAGCCTGGAAAACATGGTAGACACACTTGAACGCACCACTGCCCCTTGGGTTCCAGTTCCAATACAAATTCGAATACTTCATGGTCTCAAAAAAGAAAAATTCACCGTTTATGAGCCTTTCGTAAAAACATTAAAAATGTAAACATAATGTAACAAAAAATACCACCATAGCATTCAACATCAGCTCGCACCCATGGCAATATAAAAAGGACCCATAAATCAGCAATAACTCAGCCAGTCATAAATTCTCCCAAATAAAATCTCAAACACTCCGGTGTGCACCAGTTGTCACTCATAGACACTCACCACAACACACACACACACACACACACACACACACACACACACACGCGGCGCGCGCGCACGCACGCGCGCACACACACACATATCTATATATCTATGTATCTCTTCTCTCTCTCTCTCTCTCTCTCTCTCTCTCTCTCTCTCTTCTCTTTATCTTCATATATATATATATATATACAAACACACGCATACACACACATTACCATATTGTTATGTATGATAAAACAAATATCTATGAAATTGATACTCCTCTATCAAGATATTAAACACAGTCTGAAATAGTAACACCGCACACATTTTCTTGACATAAACCAAATTGCTATGACATGTTGTTTCATAAGAAAATATTGAAGACAGGTTGTTTTTTGGTGTGTTTTTTTAAAAGTAGCCTTTCCCATGCTTTAGAATGTCCCATCTCTTTTCTACCTGAGCACTGTACCTCCCTTGCCTCCTCCCTTCCTCAAACACCCTCTCTCTCTCTCTTCTCTCTCTTTCTCTCTCTCTCTCTCTCTCTCTCTCTCTCTCTCTCTCTGCTCTCTTGCCTCTTGCTCGCAAGCGCAAGAGGCAAGAGGCAAGACGTGTATTCAATTGCTCTGCAGATATTGCCCTTTTCGTGGTGTTATACGGTGCTATTCGTTCTGATACTTTGCAGAAGGGTGCGCTTACAGACAATAAAAGCAAAGGTATCACTATTTCATGTCAGAATCTGAGGTATGGACCGTAATTAGCACAAAACAATTATATATAAGATAATGAAGGAAATTGTGCAGGCCTGCTATTAACTCACAACTTATATTGTGCTGTACAGTTGGGCTGTTTTGCACGTGCAGTTGCTTGTTGACATAAAGTGTGTTTTGTGCTGGTCAATTCCAAAGGTGCATAATTCGTGAACTGTTAAAATGAATTGCCTGTAATTCTCTCCCCTGTCCCCTGTCTGTGTAGCTGGCATGATAAACTACCGCAACTTCTGTGATGTCACATGACTCTGTGTTAAGTCACATGACTCATGTTTCGACAAGAAAAGTCACATGACTTAGTAATGAAAACTAACAATGTCAACACCTGTAACAAATGACACTCCAGTAAAAAAAAAGATAATAAACTACAACCTACACTAGATTCTCTTCAAAAACGATTCTCATGCTCTGACAAAGAACTTACTGCATGGAGAAATTGTCTGTTTTATAGATATGCATCTGTCACTGATGACAATATCTCAGTTGAAAAATCTGACTATGACTGTAATGACTGTCCTCTTTCCCTTCCAATATGGATTGAGGAACCCATATCTACTCAGCTGGTTAAATCGGTTATTTGTGTGTTCCATAATCACTTAAAATGCATTTTACACGTCAGGGCTCTGGAACCCTACTGTGTCAGGGCATACTTTGTGCTCCATGGGAGGAGGAGGAGTGCGAAATGCTAAAATACGCAGTGCTGGAATACTGCCATGATGATGACACTCAAACATTTTATGACAAAATACTTTCTCATCCTCTGACTTTTCTGTCAGAAAACGAAAGTGCATTACAGTTACTGCCACCAACTTGCAGCTGGACTACAATTACCCCCCATGTTGTGTCTCCCCCTGATACTATTGCTTCTCCGGTACAGTTGCCTCATGAGAAAAGACTACTAGGTGATATGGGGGACTTGTCTCTTCTGTCACCTGACTTAGAGGAAGCAAAAGATGTACAAGCTGACGATTTTCTAGATTAAAACAATGATCTAGGTCTAGATAATGCTGATCAGGCCTTACCTAGTTTAAATGGCATCATTGCTCACAGCCCTAATGCTGCCACTGATTCCAGAAAGAGTGTTAAAAAAAACTCCTAAACTGGCAAAGCTAGCGAAGGCTATAGAAGACTGACGCTGTGCCCTTCACAGCAAGCTAATAAGGACATTTCTGACAAACTCCATTACATGGAAACTGTTCTTGATAGTCTGCAAGCTGATCAAGCTGAGCGTGATGCGGATTTCATGTCTAGCATTGAAAACTCCAAAGTGTCTATTAAAAATGAGATGAAACGACAGTTTGACAAGACAGTTGAATCTCTTGTTTCTGCAGTGGATAACATTAAAGCCAGCTTGTTAAAACTTGACCTCTCAATAAATAATGTGATTAAAGATAACAAATCAATCAAAACATGTTTGGGTACAATCCACTTTGAAATTAAACAGATGAAGAAAAGAAGCTCTCAGACTACTACTATTGTGTCTACACAATGTGACTTTCCTACTAACTGTGATGCTGATGACTGTGACAATAACAAAGATACTTGGGCTATTCTTCCTGACAACCCTCTTTTCTCACCTCCACCTGTTCACACAATAGTAGATGACACCTTCTCTGTTCACCCAACTGTTGTAAATGACAATGCAGAGGTAGATAAAAGCTCTGAGACTCACTCTAAAGATATTAAATCCGACATTACTGTACCAATCCAAAACCCTTATGAGCTGCTTTCTCACCTCAGTCAGAATGAGGGACAACTTGAAGCTAATAAGAGTGAAAACTTTTCTCCAAGCTCTGAATCCAAAATTCCCAAGTTTTTGTCTAAACCTAATCATGCAACACCACAACTTCACTCTGAACAAGGAAAAACTTCACAGCAAATCTTAAACGAACTAACCATCCCCGAAACAGCCTCGTCTCTTCTGATAGGTGACTCTATCATCAGATACATCAATCCCAAAAGACTGGGAACAATAAACAATCCACTCTTTAAAATCTGTATTCCTGGGTTAACTGTGGCGGATTTGTTAAAGGGGTTACAGGACTTCAACAAACATGAAAATATTGATACTGTTATTGTACATGTGGGAATAAATGATTGTTCAGATGGACAGATTTCGATTCAGACCTGGTCAAGGATCATTATGTTGTGCAAAACCTCTTTTCCAAATGCGTATGTTACATTTAGCTCAATCGTTCTGGCACGTGGCAGACACGCATTAAATAACACTATTGCACTTACCAACCAAAACCTATATACAACATGCTCAAGATCCCAAGTAAACATGCTAGACAATTACCAAATTTTCGTTAGGAAAAATGGTGCTCCTCGCCAGGCCCTATATAGGGATAACTTCCACCTCAGCACTAGAGGTACAGCCTCCCTGGCTGTTACTTTCAAACAAGCCCTCCCCCAGCCACATCATCGAAGTTCTGATGATACTTATGTGAATAATGTGTTACCTCTTAAAGATCAAGGTGGTGCTCCCAGTGGCCATCCCCCTTTCAGAAACAACGTAGGGGGTGCACAAGGAAATCCCCATGCTAGGTGGAATGGACCCCTCAGGCACACCAGTTCTACCATGAGCCAAGATGTCCCAGCCGTGATGTCCACAGTGGACTTCCCTCCTCTACTGTCAAAGAGCAGCCAACAGCCTGGACTTCCCAAGCTGGATCATCATCCTCCAGCTTCATCTGGGGGACCAGCAACCTTGGAGACTCCAGAGCCCTCTAGTAACAATGTATCCTTTGCTGCTTTGCCACAAGACTGATATAAATTTACAGCCATCATTTTCTGCCCCAAGGGCTCCACCAACTTTCCGCCCTGTACTAAAACAACCAACTTTCATGCACTCAGAGTATCCCCCTCCTAAATTACCAGTTCCATGTCAGTTTCCACATTATGGTCTCCATGACAGAGACTTTATCCCAAGACTACCTTCTTTTCCTTTAAACCCTGCTGCCTCCCCTTATTATCACCCTGTACCCTTTGGTCATTCAGCCCCCAGAGTTGGCTATCCAGTAATCCTGCCAATCAATATGCACATCAACTGATTAATTTAGCATCCAACTGATGTAATAGTGTAATGTTAGAGAGTTAAACGCTGATGGGTAAAAAAGGTGGGAGATGGAAAGCAATCTTTTTATATTCAATGCTCTCATTTAATTCCTTATCATTGTGGTTGTCTTATGTCTATTTAAGTGCTACATGATAGCAGAAGACCTTTGGCTATTTATATGCATGTTTTTGGACAAGTCTCTGGTTACTTAACATTTATTAGTATTTTAGTTTGTATGTTTGTTTTTTTCCTGAGGCTCTTGGTGTTTTCCTTGTCTTTTTGTACAGTATGTGATCAATGACAGTTCTCACCTGGTGGATCAATTGTGCCAGCAGAATCATGGACTGGGGACATCTAGGAATTGTGAATAATCTGAAAAGGACTGTAAGGGAAAGGAGCAATCTCCTTTACCCCTGGAGACAGCTTTTGTGTTTTGAACTTACATGCAGCCTTGAATTTGCTGGTTACTGAAGCTGACTGTTAATTCCTTCCTCTATTCAGACTTTTTTTGTTTGTTTGTTTGTTTGCTTGCTTGTTTTTGCTTGTTGTTGGGGTTTGTTTTTTTTCTTGTTCTTTATTGTTTATTTGGGTTTTTTTGGTTTTGTTTGTTTGTTTGTTGTTGTTTTTTTGTTTGTTTGTCTGGTTTTTGTTTTCTTTTTTTTACTCCTCTTGATATCTCTGTTTGTCATCTGCTGATTGTATATAAATTTTTTGTGTGCATTACATTTTGCACGTATATGTACAGTTAGATGTTTTGAATATTATTTGTAAGTTTTCACTGGTTTGTGCCTGTTTTATACTTGATCCAAATTTTCTTTTGTCCTATAGTTACTACTTTAGGAATTCTTAATGTATATAAACTACAGGGTCCTTGGGATTGTGGTGTTATTTTTCCATCTCTAACAGCCATGGCTAACAATGCCAGTACTGATAAATGGTTGAGCAAATTTGGATTTAGTATTGGCTATCTGAATATATGTCATCTGTTTAATAAAGTATCTGATATTTCTTCTATTCTATATAATTCAAATGACCACTTCACATTTTTGGCTTTTCAGAATCTTGTTTATCTGATAAAGTTGCTGATAGTGTATTATCAATTCCTGAGTACAATATCATTAGAAAAGATGCAAAAACTAAACTTGAAACTGGTTTGGTAATATATGTACATAGGTCTGTTAATTAAACTCAAGTGAATTTTTCTGATAAATATAATATTGAGTGTGTCAGGTTGGAGATTCAATTAAAGGGAAGTAAACCTATTCTGTTTGGTTTCTCTGCACAGAAATCCTAGCGAACGGGTCAACTGGTTTGATCGTTTTTGTCTAATGATGGATGAAGTATCAAATTATGCAACTGAGATAATTCTGCTTGGTGATTTTAATATTGACCTACTTAAGCCACATGACAAATGGAAACTTACTTTTGAACTATACAATCTATCCCAAATGGTTTACACTTCTACCAGAAAAACACTCAATTCAGAGACATTTATTGATCACATTTATACCACTAACCCGAATGATATAGTAGAAATGTCTGTACCAGTTGTTGGTATTAGTGACCACTTCCCAATTTGCTTGACTTGGTCAAAAAAAGGTATTAAAATTCCTAAGTGTAGCCACAAATACATTTCTTTTAGAAGCTATCAATCATTTAATTCAGATGATTTTATGTCTGATTTATGTGCAGCAAGCTCTACTGATGTTTATCAGTATACTGATCCCGACAAAGCTCTGGTTACTTGGTATCATATCTTTTCTTCTATTGTTGATAAGCATGCTCCCATTAAGACTAAACGTGTTAAGGTAAAAGATAAGCCACCATGGCTATCTGATGAAATAAATAAAGCCATAGCTATTCGTGATAAATTACTGAAGTCTACAGGAAAAAGTGAACAATTCAAACAACAACGTAACAAAGTGACATCTATGATAAGAGTAGCCAAAAAGAAGCATTTTTCAGAGCTTGTTGCACATAAAAAAGACCCTAAATTAATATGGAAAGCTATAAATCAGTTAACAGGTAAAACATCCACAACATGTCCCTCTTCACCTATAAATCTATCTGCCGAATGTATGAACAAACATTTCTGCACCATAGCAGAAAGACTAATCAATAATGATAATTCAGTAAATAATGACTTGCATCCACTAAAAAACTACTGTGATTCTAAAGGAATACAGACTAAGCTTGATTTCAAATTTCTTGGTGTAAGTGAAGTGTATAAAGATTTGTGTTTATTGAAGCAATCCAGCTCCCGTGGCATGGATGACTTAGACAGTAAAATTTGAAAGATTTCTGCACTCATAATTGCCGAGCATATTACATATATTTATAACCTTTCCATTGAAAAATGTTCTTACCCTCAAATGTTTAAAGATGCTAAGGTGATTCCTGTCTTCAAATCAGGTGATACTAATGACCCTTCTAACTACAGGCCTATATCCATTCTATCTACTTTGTTCAAACCTCTAGAAAAGCATCTCGAGCACAATCTGCTTTCACTCACACTCACTCAGTCCCATGTCCCAAAGGACGTAGGGGGGACATGAGAGAAGACGCAACAGCGATCTTTTTCCATGCTTCACGATCCTGTGTGGCTAGTAGGAGATGTTGCAGGGGTTGGGCGGTCCAGTCTTTGATGTTGTCAACCCATGATTTCTTTTGGCGGCCTCTTCTTCTCTTGCCCTCGACTGTTCCTTGCAGGATGGTTTTTGCTAGGGTGTTGTGTCTTGTGGTGTGACCAAACCACATCAGCTTTCTCCTCTTTATGGTGGAGAGCAAAGGCTCTTGGGGGCCCACGCGCTTTTTGATTTCTTCTTTCACATAGTTATTGGTCTTGTGTTTTTTGTATGATATTTGAGGAGTCTTCTGTGGCACTTGTTCTCGAATGCTTGGATTCTTCTCTCTAACTCTGCTGTCAGAGTCCATGATTCACAGCCATATAGGAGGATTGATATCACGAGGGATTTGTAAAGGTGGTATTTGGTGCAGAAGCTGATGTTGTTGCTTCTGATAATCCTCTGGAGTCTGACTAGAGCAGATGTTGCTGTTGCAATGCAAGCTTTCACTTCATTGTTTGATGTGCCATCTTTTGTTAGGATGGAGCCTAAGTATTTGAATTGGCTCACCTCTTCTAGTATTTCTCTATTCATCTTTATTTCCGTGATGTCATTACTCGCGCTGTTGACCATGATCTTTGATTTCTCTGTACTGACCTCCATGCCGTATGCGCTCGCTCGATCTGTTAAATTGTCTGTGAGGATTTGCAGTTCTTGTTTGCTGCTGCCCATGAGGTCAATGTCATCTGCAAATCTGAGGTTGCAAAGGGGTCTTCCACCAATGGAGATGGAAGTGTGGTGGTTTTGCAGTGTCTCTGTCATGATGTTTTCGAGGAAGAGGTTGAAGAGTACAGGTGAGAGAAGGCAGCCCTGGCGAACCCCAACGGTCGTCTTGAAGAACTCGCCCACGTGATTGTTTATGAAGACTGCACTTCTTGCGTTCTCGTACAGAGCCTTGATGACTTCAATTAGGCAGCTGTCAATGTTGAAGTGCCTGAGTACTTGCCAGAGGCCGTCATGCCATACCCTGTCAAAGGCCTTTTTGAAATCTATGAAATTGTGGTACAAGTCTTTTTGGTGTTGGAGATGCTTCTCTATCAGAATTCTCAGATTGAAAATTTGTTCCATTGTGCTGTGTTTTGGTCTAAAGCCCGCTTGTTCTTCTGCCAGAGTTTTTCCGATTGGTTTTTCAGTCTGTTGAGGACTACCTGCAGCATGATCTTGCTAGGATGACTGCTTGATCTGCTTTCACACTTTACATTAAATAACTTGTTCCACCCAAATCAGAGCATAGGATGATCTGCTTTCACACTTTACATTAAATAACTTGTTCCACCCAAATCAGAGCGGATTTAGAGAAAATCATTCATGCCATACAGCTCTCAGTAACTTTCTAGAACAGTGGCACTTAAATGTAAACAATGATCTTTTAACAGGAATAGTCTTTGTGGACTTTGCCAAAGCCTTCGACACCATTGATCACAATCTTCTGTTAAGGAAACTTACAATCTATGGCTTAGCCCCCAAAGCACTTAAACTACTAACGTCTTTCCTTACTAATAGAAGAAAAGCAGTCCTTCAAGATTCTTTAGTATCTTCACTAATGCCTTAAAGATTTGGTGTTCCCCAAGGATCTGTATTAGGCCCAATACTGTTTACAATATATATCAATGATCTTCCTTTACCTCTTTCTTCTTGCTGTGAACTTTTTGCTGATGATACAACCTTGCATAGTTCAGGAAAAGATGTGAAAACGGTATGCACAGATCTACAAAAAGACATTGATAGACTTGTAACATGGACGGGCTCAAATCATATGGCCCTACATCCAAATAAATCAAAATTGATGTTAGTTACAACACGTCAGAAACGTCAGAACATTAAAGCTAAAATATGTGACTTAAATATATTAAAAGTTTTGTAATGATGTATTAGAAGAAGTAAATTCACACAGACTTCTTGGGCTTAATAGTGATAATAACCTATCACGGTCAAGTCATGTCTATATTTTGTCCAAGAAAATAGCTAAAAAAGGTTTCCAACTCAATAGAATTAAGCATTTTCTTGACCAGCACACCAGAAAATTATTTTTTTATGCATACATCCAACCTGACATTGACTATGCATCAACTTGTTGGGACTTGGCTAGTAAGAATTGCTTAAAACCCTTGGAAAGTGTATACAGACATTCACTAAAGCTAATACTTCTCAGATCTTCTTCCTTAGAAATAAGTCATTACAAAGAGCTTAATATTCTCCCTTTTGGTATGAGATGTCGTTACAATAAAGGCATACTTATGTATAAAATTATGAGCAACCTTTCCCGGCATTACCTTTGTGACAGATTTACAGTAAAAAGCATTCGAGATAAAATTATCCTTGTTACTCCTCGACCTAGAACTGATTTTTTTTATGACATCTCTTGTATACTCAGGTAGCAGATTATGGAATGAAATACCTTCCTCCATCAAAAATAAATGCACTTTGACATCATTCAAAAGGGAGTACCACAGATATCTTTTGGAAATGTTATAAATAATTTTCATGCCAAGTGTGGTATGAATATTTGATATATGTAAATATAAACTTTTTGTTGTTGTTACTATATTCAATTTAAGTATGTTCCCATTTTGAGTATGCTATATTGTGCTTTGGGATGACAATGATCTTTGTGCTATGTTGTTGTTTTGTGTGTTTGTGTGTGTGTGTGTGTGTGTGTGTGTGTGTGTGTGTGTGTGTGTGTGTGTGTGTGTGTGTTGTGTGTGTGTGTGTTGTGTGTGTTTGTGTGTGTGTGTGTGTGTGTGTGTGTGTGTGTGTTTGAGTGTTAAATGTGTGTGTGTGTGTGTGTGTGTGTGTGTGTGTGTGTGTGTGTGTGTGTGTGTGTGTGTGTGTGTGTGTGCGGGTGTATTTGATTATGTGTGTGTGTTTTTGTGTTCACTAATATTTATTGTGTATGGGTTAATGTGTGTGTATGTGTATGTGTGCGCCCGTGCCCGTGTGTGTGTGTGTGCGGGTGTGTGTGTGTGTGAACACAGTTTCCAGGTGCACTTTAAACATTTGTATATCTCTCTCTCTCTCTCTCTCTCTCTCTCTCTCTCTCTCTCTCTCTCTCTCTCCTGTTTTGGTAGGTAGAAGATTTTTGGGAGATAATATTAGGTAGGACATTTTGTAACAGTTGTGTGTTCGTGATTTTGCCTATCTATGACTTTGTGTTTGAGGTTGGGCCATTTTTTTGTCCTGGTGGCTGAATCCAGCTCATACGATTTTGTAGAATTTGTATTGTCCAGCTATTAATTTGCGTCTGTATGAAGATATGTGAGTAATAATGATACGCTTTGGAATGTATACGCCATGGATCTAATGTGTATTTTGATGATTATGATATGAGCATATCACATTGTATAGAAGAGAATGTGCATGTGTATGGATATGTATTTAGGATGATTTGTTTGTGCGTGCACGGGCGTATGTGTGCGTGCATGTGTGTGTGTGTTTGTTTGTTTGTTTGTTTGTTTGTGTGTGTATGTGTGTGAGTGTGTGTGTGTGTGTGTGTATCTGATTTTGACTTTGGGGGAAAATTGTTTGTTTACGAGAGGGGGTGTTAGGGAGGGTAATTGTTCGTGTTTGATTGGTCTTGTTTATTCGTTTGATTGGTTCCCTTTGTTATGTTTTTCATGGATTTCCTGATTTATCAATTATTGAATGGCAATATGAATGATTGAGTTGCTTAGTATCTTACATTCATTTCTTTATTAATTCATTAATTGATTTTTTTTTCATTTTGTTTCCATGAGGGCCTGGTGTAAAGAAGCCTCTGGCTTACCCCCAATTACCCTCATTAAAATTTTCGAGTTCAGTTCGAGTTCGAGTTCGAGTTGTCTCTGTCTCTGTCTCTGTCTCTCTCTCTCTCTCTCTCTCCTCTCTCTCTCTCTCTCTCTCTCTCTCTCTCTCTCTCTCTTTTACATTAGATCAGTTCAGATTTATTGTCATTATCTCCCAGCCCCCCTTGTGACAGCCGCCCTTTAATTGTGCTCTGAAGGACAGTGCATACATATTGAAGGCAGCCCACAAACACAAACACACACACACACACACACACACACACACACACACACACACACACACACCACACACACACACTCTCTCTCTCTTCTTTTCCTCTCTCTCTCTCTCTCTCTCTCTCTCTCTCTCTCTCTCTCTCTCTCTCTCTCTCTCTCTTTTACATTGGATCAGTTCAGATTTATTGTCATTATCTCCCAGCCCCCCTTGTGACAGCCGCCCTTTAATTGTGCTCTGAAGGACAGTGCATACATATTGAAGGCAGCCCCACAACACACACACACACACACACACAACACATACACACACCTCCTCTCTCTCTCTCTCACATACACTCTCACACACACACACACACACACACACACACACACACACACACACACACACACACAACACACACACACACACACACACACACACACACACACACACACACACACACACACACACACACACATTGTAGGCACCCTCTCAAACACACACACACATTTCACATAATATTATATATTTAAAATTAAACTACATTTGTACTTTAGTAGGTAAGTAATGTTGAGGTTTTTTATCAATCCACATGTAGGCCCTATTAATCCCCTGAAATTCCATCTTCCAGACATAACAACTACGCCCCCCTCCCCTGATATTCACACACCCTTCCCCTTTGTCTTTCTCTGTCTCTGTCTCTTCTCTCTCTCATTCCCATCTAATATCACAATTTGTGAAAAGACGTTACAGGAAATTGAACACACACACACACACACACACACACACACACACACACACACACACACACACCACACACACACACACACAACACACAATTCCGTGTCTGATATATCTATTTATTTAGTGGAAGGACATTAAACTGAAGAACAATAATACACACACAGAGGGCCTGTGTTGTGCTACATATATCCTTGATATTATATTTACATGTTTACTGTTTTTATGTATGGCTCCTAATCCGCAGGAATTTCTGTTTTTGAGATAATAAAGTATTTTGATTTCAATTGAAGAGCCTAGACTAGCCTAGTGGTTAGAGTGATAAGCTGATGATCTGCTGACCCAGGTTCGAATTTCGTTCAAGGGAATTTTTCCTCTGCAGTTAACATCAGTGTGTGTGTGTGTGTGTGTGTGTGTGTGTGTGTGTGTGTGTGTGTGTGTGTGTGTGTGTGTGTTTGTGGGTGTGGGTGTGGGTGTGTGGTGCCTGAGTGTCAATAGTGTGTATATGAGTCATGGCAGCAGTAACTATCAGACAGAGGAGAGAGAAAGAAATAAAATATAATAGTAAAGAACATGACAATAAAAACCACATAAACAACTCAAATAAAGCAAAATCACCTACTTAACCCCAAATATTACCTCAGTAAAGGTCTATGCTATTCCTGACTTAGACATGATATAATACATTTTGCTATGATACTTATTTTAGTATATGGAAACTCAGTGAAAGCCTGAGATAGGGAAACATGTCATTCATAATTAATTTGGCAGCATAATACTGTGCACAATGACCATTTGGGCAACACCAGAAAGTATTCAGCATCATACATTCAGCAACAATGCCACTTGTTCACACATGATGAACACACCAAAGAACGGCCAATTTTGCTGTTTGTGCATCTATATCAACATCTGTACCTCTTCCAGCCCAATCTTGGTCTGTTACCGTCATTTTGTGTTTATCTGTGTCTTTTCTTGCTTGTAAGTGTGTCAGTTTTGTCAGTTTTTCCACAAATATCTACACTACCTTCCACCATGTTGTTTTATCTCTGCCACCATTGTTGCTCAAAGAAATTGCACTTAAAACAAAGGGTTTTTTTTTTAGCAATAGCTACCTCTGTTCTGTTTTAGGGGGTTTATATATGCTTATGAATAACACTAGACAGATAAGCCTTTACGTTTTTGGAGAGTAGAGACAATGTAAATTATGATACAAATAACAAAAAGACATTACACAACTGCATACACACGGGGACTGGATGAATAAAAGCATATGAATGCTTATTCCATTATCCTTGATATAAAAGACTAAATAATGATAATAATAAAAAAAAGAATAAATAAAAATAAAAAGTAATTTGACTGCTAAAAGATGGGGCTGGATGGTATTGAAGGCAAAGGAGAAATCAATGAAGAGTATACGAACAAAAGAGCCAGGGTTTTCCAGATAAGAGTAGGTATTGTGCAACAAAGTTAGAGTAGCATCGTTTGTGCTCCTGTTTGCTTTGTATACAAACAGGAAAGGATCTAGGTTAGAGGAAGTACACAGAAGAATGCGTTTTAGGATAATACCTTCGAAACATTTTAGAACTATTGGGGTAAGAGCAACAGTCCCTGACATTTAGAGACTTTTGGTTGTTGTTTTTGGGAACAGGATAAATGATTGATTTCTTTCAGGGACTGGTTACAGAACATGCCTTTAAAGATAAAGAGAATAAAACACTAGAAACATTACACAACTGCTTAGCACATGCCTTCAACTATCGTCCTCCAACACTATCCATACCCACAGCTTTTTCACATGATATATCTGAAACGGCACATTTAACATCTTTAGCATTAACAGTGAAGTTATTGGTACTTAGGTTTATGCAACATTGTTGTTGTTGTCTTTTATCACTACAGATACCTGTTCACTTCCGGAAAGAACACAAGAAATTTGCCACCAAAATAGGTTGCATCAACCCTAACAATGTATAACCATGTCTAATTCATTTTCATTATTACAGTCTTTTGTGTACTTTTGTTTTGCTCTTCCTCTTTATACTTGTCATTCACCTATTGATATGCATGCTTTTTGTTTTTCTATAGATCAAGAGAGTCAATGGGAATAAAGTTACTATTGTGAATTGTTGAATTGCTTGATGAGCAGTTTTCAATTTTAAGATTTTTTTGTTAAAAAAAAAATCGGATTTTGATAAATGAAATCATTTTGGGCATTTTCCAATTTTTTCTGTAACAAATATGGAAAACTATAGAGGGTTCACAGTTCTTTATTTGCAACATGGTTAAGCTGATAAATGAATCCAATTGAACTACATAAAATTAATAGTTATCAAGGCACTATTTGAAAGTTGCAAGATAGGTCAATATGCTTGATATGAGATTATCTTAAATCATGCAGTACTGTGGTTCCATATACAGTTGGTATCTCTGATTTGATTAAAAAAAGTTAACTGTAAAAATGTCAATGAATTATGAGGTATTGACTTGCTCTTTATCATTTTTGGGAGGGGGGGGTAGGGTTAAGGTCTGTTGGTATTAAAGTGGATATGAGTATATCTTTTGAAGACCTCTTTGCTATGGGAGCACTTCTATCGGATGGTAGCATGGTCCAGGGCACACTTCCAGAGTAGGAAAGGCTTGATTTGAATAGATCAATTCTTTGTATGGGTCTCTAAAGTTTTGTTGAATCTCGGGCATTCAAGTGGAACATTGATTTCAATGTTGTTGAAGCACACCCATATATGCTTTTGTTTATTAATATTGCCTTATCTGTAGCAAGCATTTCTCTTAATGGAAGGACTCCTCGTTTTGTGTAGTCAGATTCAACTAAACATGAGTACTTGTGTGTGTGTGTGTGTGTGTGTGTGTGTGTGTGTGTGTGTGTGTGTGTGTGTGTGTGTGTGTGTGTGTGTGTGTGTGTGTGTTGTGTGTGTGGTTGTTGTTTAAACTTCTCTGAATTACTTACCTGCCACTGTTATGTATGTAGCCAATGCATACAGGCGTGCACATACATGCATATGTACCCATAAAATAAGTATGTCTTATTTTTTTTGGCTTTATTGATTTTTTGAATTGCTTGTAAATTCACATGCCTTTTCTACCAATTGTGGAGGGGGGGAGGGGGACGGGTGGGTGTGGATGGTGTGTATGGGTAGGGGGGGGGGGGGGAGCGTGTGTGCATGTGTGAGTCTGGGGGCGGATGGGTGTGGATTGTATGGGGAGGGGGTGGGGTGTGGTGTGTGTGTGTGTGTGTGTGTGGTGTGTGTGTGTGTGTGTGGTGTGTGTGTGTGTGTGTGTGTGTGTGTGTGTGTGTGTGTGTGTGTGCATGCATGTATATGTGCGGGTGCGAACGCGTGTGTATAATGTGTAAATAATGGTGATCATATGTCTTTTCTAGTCAATGGTTTTTAAGAACATTGTATCTAAACATTGGTGTGTGTGTATGCGTGTTTGCATGTGTGTGCGAGTGCGCGCGCCTAGAGTGTGAGTGTTTGTGACATTTTTATTTAAAGTTATATAATGTTTGAACAAATATGAAATGTAGCTACTTCGTGTGTTTGATTATGATTTGTATCAATATGCCTGTCAGTATTGTAAGTGCCCTTCAGGGATGATTAAAGTGTTTTGACTTGACTTGACTTGACTTCTTTAAGTGAGCTGCCTTGAGAGCTGGTTTACAGTTACTAATAAGAGGCTTTACCGTATTTGCACTGGCAGTGTTAAAGGGTGTAGAGTAATAAATAATTGATGACAAAATATACGCATGTGGACACAGTGCTGCTTTGTTTGCTTACATGTGCTGTTCATGATACATTAGTGTCTATTGTAATACCTAAAGTATTACAATTGTCCACTTCTTCAATTAGGGTTTTTCAATAAAGGGGGAAGTTGAGTCATCAGATTTGGTCTTTTTTGTCTTGTATTGATAAGCAGGAGTTTTTTTTATGGATTGAGAGAAATATGTGGCGCTCCACCACGAAATGAGTCGCTTAGCACATTATCCAATTTTGCGCTAGGAGCCTTTAAAGGCAGGTGGGGGTCAAGCTGTCAATTTTGAGATTTTGATTGATTATTAAACTATATCTGTTTATTTATCTTATAATGAAATATCAAGGCACAATTTTTATTCCTTTTGCTTTTAAATGTGTTTTGAAAATACCAAAGCACTCATTCTGACAACCTGTTACTAAAATAAACTTGCCCGTTTCTCATTTTGTCACATCCTGCAGTCTATCATTTCAATTTGTAATAATGTTGCACAGAATTGTTCGATTTTCAATCTGTTTTTTGTATTTGATAGCCACTTTATTGCACATTAATAACATGTCAATAACTAAAAATTGACTTCATGTGCACTCCGTCTCATTATGTGGTGGAGCGTCACATATGGTTTTGTTGACACCATTTCTCGAGAGAGTGGATGCTGTTTTGTAATGAGTCTGATATTCTGACTATGATGATGTGGCTAGTATGTATTGTTGCATCATCAAAAAAGAAATTGACATGACTCTTTGATATGGAGCAGAAGATCATTGACATATATGCAAAATAGAAGTGGGCCTAGTATTGAGCCTTGGTGGACACCATTTTGACCGGTAACGTAAAGACTTGCGCTCTAATTTGTTAAGCACTTTGATTTGTTTTTTGCAATATATAGCGCTATATAAATTCCATTTATTATCATTAAGACTTGGGATTATTGATACACACATATTGTTGTCTGTTTCCAAGAAAGGATTTTAACAATGGTAAGATGTTATCTCATATACCATACAATGATTCCACTCTCCCCAGAAGTCCTTCGGATGAGACTTTAAACCGAGGCCCCGTGTGCGAACGCACGCAGAACATCTTGCGCTCACGTTGAATCCTGTTCCGCTTTTCGTAAGAGTAGGCCATCGTGTGCCGGTGGGAACAGATGACATTTACAAAACTGCATACACACGGGGACTGGATGTAAAAAGGCACAAGAGTGCTTATTCTATCATCTTCGATATAAAAGAATAAATCAAAATCAAATCAAATCAAATCAAATCAAATGATAGCTTCTTACATAAAAGCTTTTGCAGAATCAACAAAAAGGGAACCACAGAACCTGTTGTCATTGACATTGGTTGGCAAACTTTCAACTAGGCTCTTGAGAGCAGTGTGACAAGAAAGATTTTTTTCTAAAACCTGATTGGTTCTTGTTTAGAAGGTTGTAAATCTAAAAAATGTTGATAAATGTGTCTATGAATGTGTTTTTCCAATGGTTTTGATATTATTGATAAATTTGAAATAGGTCTGAAATTACAATACTTTGAATGGTCTCCACTTTCAAAAGAGAGGAATGGCTTTGGCAATTTTAAACTGTGTTAGAAAGTATAATTTTTCAATGCATAAGTTATAAATATAAGTTAATGTTTCAGCTATGACAGGAGCTGCTGACTTGAGAATTTTGCTGTCAATACTATCTGGTCCCCTACTACTAGTTTGTTTCAAGCTATGTAGAGATCGGAACACTTCAGATACAATTATAAAAGGAATTCTTTGTTTCGATTTTATATTTTTATGAGCAAAAGCTTTTTAACTCTTCTAAAGAGTTTAATTCTGTCTCGTCTTGCTTAAAACTGTTTCAGCCATGGTAGACAGATAGAGACAGAGACAGAAACAGAGAGCCTTAACATTGAACTATTGACACGACCGTAAAATGCATTACTTTTCAAATTAATAGGATGAATGTGTTTTGTTTTCTTTTGCTTTGTAAAAGTGATAGAGATGACGATGTTCATTTAGTTCTATACTGTCTACTTCGTAAGGAGCTCAGAGATAACTTTTTGTCATCTGAATGTCATGGACAGCCTTGCACTAGCTAGCTTGATTGATGTCCTCTACAAGACAAAACAATATCTGGAACTTGTCCCACTTCCTTCACATAGTTTTCAAGCTGAGACAATTTGTAAAGTCACAGTTCGTTGTCATAATTCTCAATTGTGGTTTCCATATTTGTTTGAACGTTTTTGGGTGAATTGTTCACTTAATCCATTCACAATACGCTGTGTCGCCTAATGGGTAAATATCTAGTCTGTCTCTAAGTCCTCTCGAAATTTTAGTTCTTTTTTGTGTGTTCATATTCTTGATAATGGAATGAATTTCCCTTTTTAAATGTAAGGCAGATGTTTCATTTGGTTTCTTTATATATTTTTATCTTTTACTTTAAGAATAATGGAATAAGCATTCATGTGCTTTCATATATCCAGTCCGTGTGTGTATGCAGCTTTGTCAATTTTTGTCATCCATTCCCACCGGCACACAATGGCCTACTCTTCCGAAAAGCGGAACGAGTTTTAACGTGTGCGCAAGATGTTTTGCATGCGTTCGCACACGGAGTGTTTATAGTCTCATACGAAAGGAAGGGGGGGGGGGGGGATGAAGTCGGCACTGGTGTTAACTCCAGAGGAAAAATCTTCTTGAACGAGATTCGAAGCCGGGTCAGCAGATCACGAGTGCAATGCGCATTTAACCACCAGGCTATCCCGTCCCCTAGTACATGAGAAGTGCAATCTTTCCAGGTGTGTACTTGTCAAAAGACATGATACTGTTTGTAAATTGTTGCTTGATTATAAAATTGTTATCAAATTTGTGTTCAGTTTCTTGTTGAAGCACCCGAAGTTACGACAAGCACAACCTTACACCAGTTAGTCTGATACCTTATGACACAGCCAAAGAAAGATCTGTTTTAATAATCTGCAGCAGAGAATCTTGCTAAAGATTTCACACGGAATTTGATTGCACAGTATCCGTCAGTTAGCCTATAGCATTAAGAGTGTATCTTCCTTTTTTTTTTTTTTCAATCAGTTATTAATCTTCTTGACGCAGGATTTTCTAGTGACACGCCTTTCTAGATTTCAAAAGCTCTGTTCTTATCATAGAATTTAAATGCATCATGTAGGCCTACTGACAAATGTCGCGATGAGTGAAGAGATGTTCATTTAAAGAAATCATGTACACTATCTTTTATTTATTTGTATTCACAAAAAGGTCATGCTTTACTCCCATTATGCCCCCCTTTACAAAACAACATGCACACGGGGACTAGACGTAAAAAAGTACCCAAGTGCCCATGTAAGTTATCCTCGAAATAAAAGACTAAAATGAAATAAAACAAAATCGAGAAAAGTCAAAGTCAAAGTCAGATTTTTATTTCGACATGGTACAATAAATAAGCAACACATTTGCTTTATTTTCAATGAGGCATTTATCAGGGAACAAAAAAAACTGCAACTATATGACTAATATTTAACTACAACATTACTACGACAGCGTATAACAATAAGATAGACCCACCAGCCGCCTTGGCGCAGTGGTTAGTACCTTGTATTTCGGACTGGAAGGTCGCGGGTTCGATTCCCAAAAGAGTCAAAGGGATTTTTCGGACTCCGGCCGGCTCCTACCCAGAGTGAGTGTGCTGTGGGCTCCGTGTGGAGACTGAGACCACACAGTCGAGCTTCATCCACTTTACTGATGCGAATTTGAGAGTGTTCTAATTACCTGACCAACACTGCAGGTGTCTGTATCTCTCGGGCCCGGTTGACGCCGGGATATATTATACTCTACAGTAAGCGTAGAGTACAACCCTGTCAAGAAGTCTCAAAGTGGATGTACTTCCACAGCAGCAGCATTACATCACCCTCATCACCATTGATCACCATGCAATAATAAAAATCGCCTCTGATTCGGTGGCTCCCATTGCTCTGTTCTCATGGTGACCTCAGATTCGGTTTCCCCATACACTTCTGTGCTTGTGGTGAGTTTGTGTCAAAGCCTGTGGGGTTGGAGGTTCGCGAGGAGCGGTCGTTGGAGGGACGTTGTAGTGGTCGCCGCCTCATGTGGGTGACTCACTGTCTGGCTCCGCGACTGAGCCTATCTTCTCCTTAGTAGGGGGCTTAGTAGGTGGTGTCCTGCGTATGTTGGATCAGAACAGGCACCACTGAACACCATCAAAGTAACCTAGCAGAAGTGCAGGGCCCTTCTGGCTGGTGGCCCCACGGCGGCCTGATATTGATGGGCTCCCCGTGGACTGCCGATCCCGGGAATGAGACAAAATGAATCTGGGTATGGCTGTGGTGGGTAGATTGAAATGGCGGTGTGGGAACCAGCAGTACCGGACGTCACAGAAGACGAGGCAGCCAAAAAAAAAGATAGACCCAAGAAGAAAATACAATACACTGCAAAACTCACACTCAACTCTTCCCAAAAGTCCTACGGATAAGATTATGAACCATGGCTCCGTGTGCGAACGCACGCAGAGCATCTTGCGCACACGTTAAATCCTGTTCCGCTTTTCGTAAGAATAGGCCATTGTGTGTCGGTGGGAACAGATGACAAGATTTACAAAATTGTATACACACAGGGACTGGATGTAAAAAAAAAAGCACATGAGTGTTTATTCCATCATCCTCGATATCAAAAAATAAAATGAACGCACGTGCACACACACACACAACACCACACAAAACACACACACACCACACACACACACACACACACACACACACCAGCGGGAACAGATGACAAGATTTACAAAACTGCATACAACAGGGATTGGATATAAAAAGAACATGAATTCTTATTCCATTATTCTTGATATAAAATAAAAAATAAAAAAATAAACATTCACACACACACACACACACACACACACACACACACACACACACACACACACACACACACACACACACTCGCGCGCGCGCGCACGTGCGCAGTATCGGAAAAGGGATGGGAAAACACAAGCAATCAAACATGATGGTAATAACAAGCAATCAAACAGTAAAATTAAAATGAATAAACATATATACAAACAAAAACCGCTACATAATAGCAAAAACTCACAACCAACTAGACTACCAAACCAAAACAATAACAACAGTAATAGTACTAGTAATCCCATCACTAGCAACAACAAAAGCAGCCTCCATAATAAAACCAATTGTACTGGACAGGAGATGAGGCACAAGAAAAGTCAAGTCGCAGTATTAAACCATCACAACAATCACTTTCCTTTTTCCTCTCCCTTGTTACATTTGTAGATTCTTGCTCATATCTTACCTCCCCTCACTACTTGGACATGAGAACCACACGCACCTCTACTGACAGTTCTGCCTAGCCAAGCTACTGCCCACACTTATCAGATCACCTTTTCCTGGGTCCCAATGTCCATCACTGTCAGGAATCTGAACATTAAATATAATATAGTTTCTTGTCCTTGCTTTATTGGCTTGTTTTAGATATGTTTACATCTGATTTTATCATCACTTGCTTTCTGTAGTGCCTGTGAAATCTTTGTATTGTGGAAAAGTGTTCTGGGAAGAAAAGAAAAGGAGGTCCACGCTGTTGACTACTCTAGTAACCAGGAATTGGTGATGGATCCAGGGTCATATGAAGAAGATCCATAAGCTGGTACTTCTGCTGGTTCACTGGTGGAAAGGGAACCATTTCTCTGAGACATTTTCTCAATAATTACAAACCATTCCAAAAGAATGGATAACTTTTAAAGAAGTGCACTACACTTAGGAAGAGTAAAATTAGTGCTGACCCAGACAAAGAACCCCTTGCTGTATATGTAAAGAAGGCAGAAAGTGATTCAGATTCTGTCACCCACAGTGTTTCTAATGAGAAGGCAGAGGAGCTAGAAAAGAACTGATGGCAGAAACTACAGAGTATGAAAATAAAAATGACACAGTCAATGAGGAAAAAGGACCACCCATCTCAGTAAAGTTAGCAAAGCTGTTTGAGTCCAGGTTTGAATTAAACCTTCCAGACAAAAAACTGAGGGAAAAGCTTACCAAGTACCCTATTTCTAAAAACTATGCTTACTTGGGTGTTCCCCGAACAAACCAGGAAGTTTTCTCTGTTCTAAAGCCCTTCTCAAGAAAGACAGAAATCCGGATGGCAAACACAGAAAACACTGTCAAAAGCTGCCAAAGCCATAAGCTCTGTACTAACCCATTTTCAAGATGAGAGATACCATCTCAGGGCAGAATGTAACTAACGTGCCAGTGAACTGACCAGATGTATAGCCCACCTTTCAGATGCCCTGGCCCTGACAGGTCATGCCAATCATAACCGGTCCCAGAAACTGAGGGACATTCAATGACCCTGCCTACCCTGTGAACTCTCTGGCATATGTGCATAGCACATTGCCATGAATCAAGGACTACTGTATGGCTCTGATGTTCACTTTTCTCTAAAAGAAGTGCAAGAATCCCAGACACTTGGTCAGAACATGCGTGGCCAGCAGAAGAGAACCACATGGCATCAGAACAACACTGGCTCCTTTTTTAATCCAGAAATTGTAGATGCAGGGGCAGAGGTGGGGGAGGGGGTGCGAGAATTGTCAAGGGCAAGCAAACAAAGTGTTTTGAAAGAAGGGTAAGATAAACAGCCACTGGCAGTAACTGGATCTTTGACTGAACTGCCCCTCCCTCCTGGAAACAAGGTTAGTGAGTTTGAACTTTGCTTACCTTCTCTGTGCGCTGATCTCGAAACAAAGCATGATAACTTGAAAGCAGGAAGCAGTAACGAAAAGTTGTCACACTGGAATAAATCAACTTTTGACCCTGATGTACTTGAAACAGTTGAAATCACTTTTGATAATTGCCCAGAAAATATCAAGCAAATTTCACAAAATTTGCTTAACAAGCATGGAAATTATGCTGTTCACTCTGAAATGTAAAAACAAAAACCTGTTGAAAAAAGGTGTGTTTAAAGAATCCTTGCTGGAATCCGGACAAATTGTTTCACCTATATTTGTTATGGAGAAAAAAGGACATATCATTTAGGATGATTTTGGATCTGAAAGCTCTGAACAAAAACGTGGAATATAAGAAATTTAAGATGGGAACAATACATAAAGCTTTGGATATATTGAGGCACATTTTTCTTTTTCTCACCAGTTGATCTTAGAGATGCATATTACATCATATCAGTTGATGAGACTTTTTGAAAAAATCTTCAATTCAGATGGAAAGAAAAACTTACTGTTTTCAGCCAGCTGCCCTGGGACTCAGTCTGATTCCCAGACAATTCAAAAACTCATAAAACTTGTCCTAACACATTTACATTATATGGGTCACCTGATCACTTCATTCATTGATGATAGCTTAGTTGTTGGAGAGACAGAAACTGAAGTTGTACAACATGTGAGAGGCATGATAAAATTATTAGATTATCTAGGATTCTATTACATGAAAAGAAATCACAGTTCATGCCTGTACAAGAAATCACCTACCTGGGTTTCCAAATCAACTCCATAGATGCGCCAGTCACACTGACAGATGAAGGGGGAAAAACTGCTGTGTGCATGCATAGAATCATTCAGTCAGGAAAGTACAGCCATAAGGTCTTTGGCATATTATATTGGACTCATGGTTTCTTGTTTAGTTGCTGTACCAATGGGCCTTTTGTACTACAGAGCACTTGAACAAGATAAATGTTTTGCACTTAAAAACTGGGGAAAATCTGCTGTGTTATCAGCTGAAGGGGAAACATAGCTCCAATTGTGGATCAATCACATAGATAAACAAAAGGCTCCCATTCAGAGATCAGACGCCATTATTACTATGAAAACAGACAGCTCACGTACAGGATGGGGTGTTTGGTTTGTTGAGACCAAATCACAGACACAAGGCATCCACAGTGAGAAAGACAAAGAAGTACATATAAACTCTTTGAAGCTATTGGCTGCAGTCTTTTTTGGCCTCAAGTCTTTCTTGCATGATCAACTGAATGTTCACATAAAAAATCATGGCTCATAACACAAGTACTGTTGGCTGTATTAGCAATATGGGTTCAAACAGATCTAAACATCTGAATTTTGTTTGTCCAATGTTTCACGAAACTCGTAAAAAATGTTAACCAATATATTACACAAACATCTAAACACTTTGAAGTATGAACAGCTCTTTTCTTCATCAAATAAGTTTTTGCTCAATGTTTTTAAAAATAAAATGATTAGTATTACCAGAAATAACATGTAAACTTTGTTCAAAGAGTTTGGTATGTGTAAACAGACATGTTTTTTGTTTTTGATAACTGTTCAAATATCCAGTTATATGGTGTATGTATGTTGTTAAGTTATAACTTTGTTCAGTGACATAAAAAATCCTCCACGTCCTTAAAGGTATGACAGGAAATAAAGAATTTGAATTTGAATGAAGTGTCTCAGCAAATCTGGCATTGGTGTGAAAGCAAGAACATAAGGCTCAATGCTGCCCACATCACTGGGGTTGATAATATTGAAGTTGACAGTCTGTATGGACAGAGCCACATTGACACAGAAAGGGAACTTGATTCAGTGCTACTTTTGAGGCTATAAATATTCTAGATATAAACCTGACATTTCATCGTTTGCTTTTTGATTAAATTTCAGTTTTCCAGATATGTCTTTCTTGCCTGACCCAGGAGCAATGTGCAATTGACACATTAAGCATGTATTGGATATTGAGACTGTTTATTGCTTTCCCTCTTTCAGCATTCTATTCTGTGTCTGGCAAAGTTAAAGAATGACCAAACGAGAGGTTTTAGTAACACCAGCCTGAAAAAGCAGCCCTTTTAGCCAGCACTGATGAGAATTCTCACAGCCAGGCTTGTCCTCTTGTCAACCAGAAACACTCTACTGACACAACCAAGTCAAAAGGAGATGAATCACCTTCTGAGGAAAAGCTTGACTCTGTTAGTCTGCAAAGTGTCATGGATAGATTCAGAGCACAAGGTCTTTCTGAGGAGACTACCAGTATTCTCATGTCCTCATGATGACCCGCAACAAAACAGTTGTGTGATGTGTACATACTAAAGTGGGAGAGGTAGCATGTAAGCATTAAGTGGGTTCACTTTCACCACATCTAGCCACAGCTATACATTTTCCGGCATCTCTTTTGAAAGAGGGATATTCGTATTGCATATCAAGATCTTCTCCATCTTGTAAGACAAACTCACGATTGCTATAAAATTGTGACATTTTGTCTTACTCTCCCATTCACTTCTGCTTGACTTTTGTTTCCTTTTGAGCCAGGCTCTTAACAGATGCACCAAGCTTTCAAACTTCTTTTTCCATTTATCATCTTGTTTGGACAACTTCTTGCAATCTCCCCTTTATCTTATCTTCTAAGTTAGGGTCTTGCTCCAAAACACAAACAGTAGCGTCACCCTCCTATGAGCTCATGGTTCCGGGCCTGGTTCTGGCACCAGGCTGAAAACAGGTGGTTTTCTTTTATTTGTTGTTCTGAATAGAGACACAGAACCTGGCTGAAGTAAAGTCACTGATATGATAGCACTCAGCCTTGTTATATTAACAATGAAAAATATAACCAAAAAACAACACATATTATGGAATGAACTGACCTGGTAAAATGATGATAACTGATGGGTGGCTAAGCACGTGTCTCTACTCTGGCATCATGCAAGCATCACATGTGCGTGCATCTCATCGCTCATGTGATTGAATGACTCATCACTCAACAATGGTTGATGTATGTTTTATATAGAATACACAGAAATAGGAAATAGAGTGGTTGATGTGGTGATAAGATTTTGTACAGGATAGGCATGTTTTGTGAGCATTTTATCGCTTTTTTCTTTGGTTCTCTTTTTGTCTATTTTTCTTGATTATTTTGTAACTGAGCAGAATTTAATTGGTACTTTATCAAAATAATTTAAAACTTTATCATTAAACTACTCCACTCTTAATTCTCTTGAGGCAAAGTCTAAACGTCATCACCAACTGATGGTGGCATCCTATGTTTGTTCCTGGAAAGTAATAACCTCTCTGCACCAGCCAACCCAGATTCATTTTGTTGCATCCTCCGGGTCAGAAGTCCATAAGGAATCTATCCATTTTAAGCCCATAAAATGGAAGTCGTTTGAATCCAGGTTTTATATCCATACAGCTGCACTGCATGAACACATTTTCGGAAGAGTTAAATGTCTAAATTCAATAGTAACTATACTCATATTACATTTTTGCTCGAGAAAACAATGTAATACTGAGCCTAAAGCCATCCTTATTACCTTCAGTTAAAAGAACATAATTATGTCAAGGTAGTATTTCAATACATAACTTCCTGTTTCCTCGTCTACAAATTAAACATTATACCTTGGTGGATCATTTTTGTGAGTAATAAATCAGAATATACAGGAACAAGTGTTCCATGAGTATGTTTATCTCTCTACTTCACCAAAACATGATAAGTTTATTCATGAAATTATGCTAGACCAAACTGTTCATACTCTCCTTTTAATTTGCATTTATTACTATTTTCGAGCCTTTGACATATTTCCCCTGTGTAATTCTAGTGCACACAACTTTGATACTCCAAGGGATGACAAGTTATGTGAACAAATACATTTTTTTTATAATAAGTCATGTCTTCCACTTTTCTTTAAAATGAATCTTCCAATTTCAGCAAACATGCCGTTTTTCTCTTTTACTTCTTTAAGTGATGACATGAAAGGCTGTGGTTTTGGCTGAGTGGTATGGATGGATCGCACGTCCCACCAGTGGAAAGGAACCGTAGGCCCCCCCTCATTTGGCCTCCTTCGCACATACGACTTTTCCCAAGTTGGGTGACATTTCCCTTCGTGGCATATCACCTGAAACAGTATTTGAAAAACAAATCAACGAGGAAATATGTCAGGTAAGAGAGTAGAAACACTTCAATATAGAATTGGTTTTGTTCAGGTGAAATCAGTGAAAGTTACAATAGATCAAAAGGTTAATGGAAACTTTCTTGATATGGGAAACTTCTTTGACATAAGTCAAAACAACACTAAGAACAACATAAAATCAGTGCAGACAAACTTTAATGGTCACGTCTTTAATGACTTATGTGAGACACGTTTTTAGCTGCCTTGTTCTCTGTGACAAACAAATCCCATACAGCTGGCCCAAGTCTACTGACAGCACACAAGCCCATCCAGGCTTGTTCCATCATACATCTAGAAACACAGCTATCAGTGAAATATCAGCTATGAGTCTTTAGATATCAAGCTGCCATTAGGTTACTGCCCTAGAGGGGAACATCTGCTGTTGCCGAATTATTTCACTGATGGTGTTTAGTACTGCCTGCCTGTCCTGGTTCAGCATATCAGTGACACCACACAGTAAGTCTCCAATGAAAACATGGCAGATAGGTATCAAGCAAAACTTTTTGAAAATATGCATGAAAATTAAAGAGTTCTTTCCAGAAAGAGACTAATCATATAGTTCACATCTACACTTTACTTGCAGTTAGATTACCCTGTCTGTCTGTCTGTCTGTCTGTCTGTCTGTCTGTCTGTCTTCTGTCTGTCTGTCTGTCTGTCTGTCTGTCTGTCTGTCTGTCTGTCTGTCTGTCTCTCTCTCTCTCTCTCTCCTCTCTCTCTCTCTCTCTCTCTCTCTCTCTCTCTCTCTCTCTCTCTCTCTCTCTCTCTCTCTCTCTCTCTCTCTCTCTCTCTTATATTTTTTCTCATCTATGCGAATACTTGTCCCAAAAAGTACACCAGTTGACTAAAGTTAACACTTTCTTAACTTTCATTCAAGGAAATTATTCTTTTAAGCTTATATACAGTCCTCAATAGATTATGCTTCAACCCTGTGGGATTGTGCCAATACAAATACCATGAAACCGTTATAAAGTCTGTATAAACGTGCTCTTAAACTGGTCCTTCTGAAGAAAACAACTTTGCTATAAGTTAAATAATTATTCTTCTCCTACACCAAAGACTAAAGCATAACAAAGGCATCATGAAGTTTAAGATAACGGCAGGAACTGTCCCCACATCCTTATAAGATCAGTTCCCAATGAGTCATTACAGAAATACAGAAAGCCAAGAGTCCCAGTCCCAAGAATAGACTTGTTCAAATCTAGTCTACTGCACTCAGGCCCTGTGATGTCAAACTACCTTCCTGATTCAATTAAACAACACCAATCATTAACAACCTTCAAAAAGCAACTTCTAATCCACTTAATGCAAAAAAAAGAACCACTCTTCATCCTGTTGGAAACTATATTTTCCCTTACTAAAAGCCACATACTCACCCCCCCCCCCCCTTTTCACTCTCTCTCCCCTCTCCCTCCCTCCGCCTCCTCTCCCCCCTCTCTCTCCCCCCTCTCTCTATCTCTACCTCTGTGTGTGTGTGTGGTGTGTGTGTGTGTGTGTGTGTGTGTGTGTGTGTGTGTGTGTGTGTGTGTGTGAAAGAGCAACACTGTACACAAGATGTGAAAGGGGACAGCCAGTCTGAGAATCAAGGTGTAGCTGCTGATAGTACATCAAGAGATGATGCTACATTGTCAAGTGAGAACTGTAGGATAGTCATGAGATCTTTGCAGTCATTAATGAACACAATAGACAGGTTTGATATTAAATTCCAGTCACATGAGAAAGAAACAGGCCAGGAAAGAGATCTTCCCGAAACCTTCTCTGGAGACCAGCCACCAGTGCACCACATCAGTAGTGAGGCCCTGTGCCCACACCTGGTGTATCTCTCCTTGCTGCAGAAATGGGGACCATTCTGTGACTACCATTGGTATCCACAGAACTGTGGAATTGCATCAAACAGTACCGTTTTGGAATCCATTCGTGAAGACACTGTACTTTGCTATTGTATAACGTTGGATGTTGATTTGTATTTCCGATTTTTGGTCCCTCCCCCATCCTCCCATGTGTATGGGTTGAAAACCTAACACATTAAAACGTGTCATTGTTATTCTCTCTCTCTCTCTCTCTCTCTCTCTCTCTCTCTCTCTCTCTCTCTCTCTCTCTCTCTCTCTCTCTCTCTGGGAGACGGGATAGCCTAGTGGTCAGAACATTGCCCTCGCCATTTGACCACCCGAGTTTGATTCCCGTTGGAGGGGATTTTTCCCCTGGAGTTAACATCAGTGCTGACTCCACTCTCCCCAAAAGTCCTTCGGATGAGACTGTAAACGAGGCCCCACAAGAAAATCTTGCGCACACGTTAAATCCTGTTCCGCTTTTCGTAAGAGTAGGCCATTGTGTGCCAGTGGGAACAGAGGACAAGATTTACCAAACTGCGTACACACGGGGGACTGGATGAAAAAAAGCACATGAATGCTTATTCCATTATCCTCGATATAGAAGAATTTAGAAGAATCTCTCTCTCTCTCTCTCTCTCTCTCTCTCTCTCTCTCTCTCTCTCTCTCTCTCTCTCTCTCTCTCTCTCTCTCTCTCTCTCTCTCTCTCTCTCTCAGCGGATAGATTCCTCTTGTGTTCTGTTATATTATGACTTTATTTAAAATTTAAGACATATATTTTCCTTAAAATGAAGCCGATTGATGTGTGTTTGAACCTGTAAATGTGTGCATGTGCGTGTGCGTGTGCGCGCGCGCGCGCGCGCGCGCGTGTGTGTGTGTGTGTGTGTGTGTGTGTGTGTGTGTGTGTTGTGTGTGTGTGTGTGTGTTTGCGTGCGTAAATCATTATGAAACTTATAAAAAATGTTAAGCATTTTTTTTAAATCTGGGATATCTGGTTATGTAATTTGCTATTGGTAGTACTCCCCCCCCCCCTTCACAATAATGAGGATATTGTTTAAATTTGTTCCTTTCTTTTACCAAAATGTTTTAGACATATATGACTTTTTTTGTTGATAGATGGTGGTGGAATGATGTTTTCAATTACTTAACACGTTATGTTTTCCTATTTGCTTCTTATTAGCATCTTTTTTTTTATCACAATCATCATTAATTGCTTCCTTTTTTTTAGTTCTCTGAGTGTGTACATTTTTGCTATTTTCATTACAGTCTCTCTGTCCTTATTTCTTGTTTGTTGTTTGCTCCTGGTCGTTGTCACTAGTGTTTGGTATTTATTATTGTTGTTGTTGTTTAGTTACAGTATTTTTTATCTTGATCTTATCCCGATAAGGTCGGGACTGTATGTAAAAAAGCACATGAGTGCTTATCCATTATCATCGAAATAAAAGAATTTGACATGACATGACACCTCTCTCTCTCTCTCTCCTCTCTCTCTCTCTCTCTCTCTCTCTCTCTCTCTCTCTCTCTCTCTCTCTCTCTCTCTCTCTCTCTCTCTCTCTCTCTCTCTCTTTCAGATGAGTTGGATTGGGAGTTGAGAACAGTGTGTGTCACAAGTGATTTTTCAAGAAATTCACAAGACAAGCAAACAAATGTCTTTGGCAATCAGCTACTCGAGATATGTAATATGTTTCACTGTTTGATTTTGAATGGTCTATGTCAACATGACTTTGATGATGGGTATACATACATTTCATCTTCAGGAGCCAGCACTGTTGACTATTTTATCATGTCTTGTGAATGGTATGCATCTGTTGATATTGTAACTGTAGACATAAAAAGTACTACAGAGTCAGATCATCTGCCTGTTTTTATGAGGGTTAATTTGAAAACTAATGTGACCAACCAAAGTGTTGAACAAGCAGACAAAGAGGAACATAGTGTAGTAGAAAAATAGTTTGGAAAGATGATAAGAAAGAAGAATTTATTGAAACACTTAACAGCCTTACCATGCAGAATAAAATTATCAGGGCCTTAAATCTACTTGACAATGACATAGATGATGCTCTGGAGCTATTTACACAATGTCTGAATGAGGCTATTAGTTGTATGCTTACTAGATGTCATAACTCTCAGAATAAACGGTCGGAATGGTTTGATGATGAATGTTATCAGGTTAAAAAAAAGAGACAATAAGAGCCTTGAATTTATTCAGGAAAACGAAAGATGAAAATGACAGACAAATTTATGTTACAGTACGGAAAAAGTATAGACAGTTATTAAAGGCCAAGCGCCAAGCATTCAGAAAACAAAAGGTAGAGTTTCTAGCAAACAATACTTCAAATTCAGCACTGTTTTGGAAAGAGCTTCGAGTTATGGGATGTGGTAACAGAAATCGAGTTACCAACAATAAAAATTCTATAGAGTGGGTTAATTATTTCAAAGAGGTATTTCAAAGCAATAAAGATATATTTAATAACTGTTTACGTACAGAAGTAGATTTGTTAGAAGAAAATGAACATGAACTAAACAGAGAAATTACAAAAGAGGAAATAAATACAGCTATACATAAACTGAAGTCTGGTAAGGCATGTGGGATTGATGAAATTACTGGGAAATGCTAAAAAATGGAACTAGCCAAGCTAAACTGTTCATATTCAAGCTTTTTACTACTGTATTCAATAAAGGTATATATCCACAGATCTGGTCTAAAGCCATTATTATTCCAATTTATAAAAAAAGGGATCCAGACCTAGTAGATAATTATAGAAGAATATCATTACTGAGTATTTTATCCAAATGTTATACTTCTATATTAAACGCAAGATTGTATTCCTGGCTAGAAAATAATCACTTGATCTGTAAAAACCAAGCAGGTTTTAGGAAGAGATATTCAACAGTAGACCAGATTTTCAATTTATATTCAATTGTCCAGAAGTGTACGTCCAAGAAAGGTAAAAACTGTATGTTGCTTTCGTTGATTTAAAAAAAGCCTTTGACTCGATTAAACATGATAAACTTTTGAACTGTATAAAAAGTCAGGGGATAAAGGGAAAATTTCTTGCTTCACTGTCAGCCATGTATAGCTCCTTATTATCTTGTATCCGAATGAATAGACAATTTTCAGATTTTTTTTAATGTCCAGTAGGAGTCAGGCAAGGTTGTGTTCTAAGCCCCACGTTGTTTTCAATATTTATCAACCAGCTAGCTAATGATATCAATGAAAAAGGAAAACATGGGGTTCAGTTGCTACCCAATATCATGGATATTTTTATTCTGTTGTTTGCAGATGATGTTGCATTATTTTCAACAACCCCAGGAGGTTTGCAGCATCAATTAAACATTTTGAAAGACTTCTGTAATGATTTACAGTTAAGTGTTAACATTAATAAAACGAAGGTGATGGTCTTTAGGAAAGGTGGATTTCTGTCAAAACAGGAGCAATGGTATTACAATGGTATTAGGTTAGAAGTTGTAAATCAGTATTGCTATTTAGGGTTCAGTTTTACAACAAAGGTTAGCTGAAAATTAGGTACAGAGCATTTAGTTACAAAAGGAAAGAAGGCAGTGGTTCAGTTAAATAAAGTCTTTCACAGGTATAAAGAGATGAATGCTAGTACCTTCTTTAAGATTTTCGACACTAAGATTCAGCCCATTTTATTGTAGTCATCAGAAATATGGGGCACAAACAGACTAGAACACATCGAGAAAATTCATTTGATGGCATGTAAAAGATTTTTAGGAGTACCTGTCAGAACACCCAATAAGATGGTATACAGATTTAGGTAGATATCCACTTTATGTCAATTCATGTACAAGAACTATTAAGTACTGGTTAAAACTATTGCAAATAGATCAAAACAGAATACCATATAATGCTTACTGCATGATGTTAGAGCTAGATAGAAATGGTAAATACTGCTGGATTTCAAAAATAAGGGAAATTTTGAGTGATACTGGTTTTAACATTGTTTGGATGCAACAAGGTGTTGGGGATGTAAAACTTTTCTTAGGTATGTTTAAGCAAAGATCAGTAGATATGTTCATTCAAGAATGGGATGGGACTATAAGATATAAAGATAGGTATGACAATTACAGATCATTTAAAAGTATTTTTGTAAAAAAAAACAGTATATAAACTCTATTGATGTCTACTGCTTTCGAGTAGCAATCACACAAGCAAGATTTAATGTTCTACCCCTTAATAATAATGTATATAGATATAGTGAGAATGATCGAGAAAAAATGTGTCCTTTTTGTAAAACGAAAGTTGAAAATGAAGCCCACTTTCTTTGGGAATGTTGCATATACACTGGCTTAAGAGAAAAGTTCTTAAGTGAGTGTATCAACGTACCGTTGCCCGATCTGTTCAAAGCAACAAATGATGAGTACAGGCACAGTTTGTCAAGATATATTTTTCACTCTATTAATAAAATGAAGACAATGCTAATTCAAGATGTATATTGAAAAACTGTTATGATTCGATGCGTAATTGATGTGCACGATTTCCACAATTTTCCCTAAACATCATGTTTTTGTGATTTGGTTATGCTTGATACTAGAGTCATAATCATGATTTAGAATAACATGTGTTTTGCTTCTTTGATCAGTTATGAATCAAACCTTTTGTGCATTTTTTTTGCCAGTTATATGAATGAACCCTTTATTACATCCCAAGCCCATGAAATGTATTGTGGTCCATGGCCAATGTACATTAAATCATTTCAGTGTTCAGTGTTCAGCTCTCTCTCTCTCGCTCTCTCTCTCTCTCTCTCTCTCTCTCTCTCTCTCTCTCTCTCTCTCTCTCTCTCTCTCTCTCTCTCTCTCTCTCTTCTTATGATAGCATTTATTTTCTACAGAATTTATCTATGTACAAATCTCCCATTGCTGCGAGTTCTTTACATGTGCTGCATGCACGTTTCAGATGGGACCGTAGTTTATCATTTCCTCCAAACGGCAGGTATCCTGAAGGTATCTTCAAGGTCAGGTGGACAGGAGAAAGGTTCAGCTTTGAGTCAATTCCAAGTCAGGATCTCTGGCTGTCTGGATGGGTGCGTTACTTACAGACCAGTGATCCACACCAGTCTTACACTCTGTGTCATGCGCCCCAAAACAAAACTTTTCCCTTGACAAACAACTGTGGCTTAATAGTTCCCCCTCAGTTCAAAGTGATAATTATTACCAAGTCAAAAACTGAAACAACAAGGAGACCTGTCTGACAAATTAATAGAAGTCAAATGGAACTCTCATGCAGGACTTTGCATGAAAAACTTAAAAACTCGCATCTCCCTTGCAATCCCCATTTAAGTAACATGGACAGACGAAAATGTGACAGGAAAGATAAAACATTTTATTTTTGGGGTGGGGGGGATGTACAAGGGTCTGTACAGAGGAGGGGGGGGGGGGAGGGGTAGGGGGGACCAGAATTCAGTAAATATTGGAATGTAATTGGCTGCCCAATAAAACAACATGACTATCTAGCTGCTTTGATACAAAGAGCTAGTGGTAGGGAAATACCAAAAGCAACGACAGGAACTAAAATCTCAGTCCAGTTTCATCAAAGTATTATCTAAGTTTTGCCAAAGCAGAGGGATGTATTTTTTCCCAAAACACGTTTTTATGTTGGCGAACCCAAAATAGGGAAGGGACCAATTTTCAGCTAGGTGGTCTAGGGGAATAGATTTGATTTTTTTCTTTTTCTTTTATATCGAGGATAATGGAATAAGCACTCTTGTGCTTTTTTACATCCAGTCCCCGTGTGTATGCAGTTTTGTAAATGTCATCTGTTCCCACCGGCACATGATGGCCTACTCTTACGAAAAGTGGAACAGGATTTAACGTGCGCAAGATGTTTTGCATGCGTTCGCACACGGGGCCTCGGTTTAAAGTCTCATCTGAAGGACTTTTGGGGAGAGTGGAGTCAGCACTGATGTTAACTCCAGGAGAAAAATCTCCTCGACCGGACTCGAACCCGGGTCGTCAAATTGCCAGCGCAATGTTCTGACCACTAGGCTATTGAGGCCTCCTCCACTTGGTAACCCTGCTCAATTCTGATTAACTTCAGCTTGGGGAAAGCAAGTGCTCTGACCACTGAGCTATCCCGTCCCCACGAGCTATTCCTCCCACAGAGGGCTATGAAGGCTAGGCAACAATATAGAGGAGCCACACAGAGATATCTTACCTTTTTTCATCGGAATCTAACTGAACATCACTCTTAAGGAATCCAGAATACTACAGTAGTACATGAAGATGGAGTATTTAAAATACTAACCATCAGTCGATTGTCCACGTACATGAGATGAGGATACAGCTCGTAGGTCCGATACGACATCTCCAGGGAGTTATATCCCCAGCTGTGGTCCCGAAAATCTTTGTGAGTTTGCAGGTAGTAATATAACCACCGGGCCCCAGGTCTGACCAGCATGACTCCTAGATTGAAGGTTGTGGGAAATTCTCTGTTCTGTGTAAGCCAGTCATTGCAAACCACAAGTGGATTGGACAGCAGAGAGTCTGGCACGTAAGATGTCCAGACCACATCAAAGTCTTGGTATGCTCCTCCATATTTGTACATTACCTGGTACCTGTGGACATAGAGTATGTCAGCAACCTGTCCAATGTCTAAAGTCACTCCAGTAATTTGCAAACGTGTTATGATGCATCATTCAGAGTCTGTAGTGATTAACCAAGTAGTTGAGAATACCACACAAGCTCTCTCTCTCTCTCTCTCTCTCTCTCTCTCTCTCTCTCTCTCTCTCTCTCTCTCTCTCTCTCTCTCTCTCTCTCTCTCTTCTCTCTCTCTCTGGGTTTGTTGCATAGTTGTAGGAATTTAGGTGTGACCCAAGGATTTTTGACAGGTCAATGTTTGCCAAGAAGTTCGCTTGCTGTTTCAGTCACTGGTGTGCTGAAACTATCCATCAAGGTATCTATAACTGTATCATCTGAGTCTATCAGAGTAAGTGCTGCGAACTTCCCACCTATCCTTGCCTGGAAAACAGATGACACTTACAAAACTGCATACACACGGGGACTGGATGTAAAAAAGCACAAGAGTGCTTATTCCATTATCCTAGATATAAAAGAATAAATCAAATCAAATCAAATCTCTCTCTCTATCTATCTGGAATGTTGTCACCCCTTGCCGACCTTCCCTGTTTTCAGTGATCTCACTGCTGTTTCAACTTCTTCTCACAGAATAGGTTGACTGTTTGCATCTGTGCTTGTGGGGACATTGAGGATTTCTGAATCTCCTGTGGTTTTACAGGTCGAAGCAGTATTCTGTCCATCTGTTCAGAATATCTTGGTCATCAGTGAGGTACTTCCCATTTTTGTCTTGGATTGTTGAGCTTCTTCCCTGTTTTGTGCCAGTCACGTGTTTCACCAGTTGATATGCTTTCTTGCTGTTGTTTTTCTAGATGTTTTCTTCAATGTTCTGGCACTGTTCACCAATCCTTTTCTCGTTTGCTTCTGTCGTGGACTTCCTTATTCTTTTATTGAGTGTCCCATATTGTTCTGCTCTTTCTTCTTTTTCATTTTTCTTTTTCTTTAACTCTCTCCGTTTGTTGCATAGTTGTAGGAATTTAGGTGTGACCCAAGGATTTTTGACAGGTCAATTTGGCCAAGAAGTTCGCTTGCTGTTTCAGTCACTGGTGTGCTGAAACCATCCATCAAGGTATCTATAACTGTATCATCTGAGTCTATCAGAGTGAGTGCTGCGAACTTCCCACCTATCCTTGCCTGGAAAATTGTCTGCTACCTCTGAATCCTTCAGCATCTCAACGTCAAACTTGATCCTGATGTTGTTCTGCTTGTGAGTGTTTTTGAGGCAGAGTCGGAATGTCATTATTACCAGATCATGGTCACTCCCTATGTCTGCTCCTGGAAAGCTTTGTGTCTGTGCAGTGTTTACACTAGACCTAAATCATCTCTTCACCATGATATAATCTATTTGGTTGTGGTGTTCACCATTTGGGCTATGCCATATACATCTTCTGGAATTTTTTTTATGAGGGCCAAGTGTATTCACTGCCTGGAGATTGCTGTTACTGGCAAACTCCAGGAGTCTCAAGCCTCTTTCATTTCTTGCTTTGTTGCAGTGTGTTCCACAAATTCCCTCCCAGTCTTTGTAGGCATCTACTCCTATCTTGGCATTCCAGTCACCTTGTTCAACAAGGATGTCTTTCTTGGGAATTTGATCTAGAACTACTTGTAGTTGGTCATAGAATTCTTCTATGGCTTCATCCGTGCAGTCTGACGTAGGGGAGTATGCCTGTACTACTGTGATGTTGAAGGGATTGCTCTAAAGCGGATGGTAATAAATCTGATGGACACTGGCTGACAGCTTATGACAGTGTTCACGATGTCCTTGTGAATGAAGAACTCACACCGTGTTCATGCTTATCCTGTTTTCAAGTGAAGTATATTTAATTATTTTTGTGGTCTTCCTGGGTCGTTGTTTCTCCCATGTTTTTTCGCCTTACTTCATAGAGCCCAAGGATGTGCCATTGGTATCTGGCCATCTCATGTTTTATTTCTTCCACTTTGCCTGTGGCTCTTAGTGTTCGTACACCCAAAGAACCAATGGTGATGTAGTTTCTGGCACAGATCTTGCTGCGTTGCACACCAGTAGCATAATTTCTACCTCTGTCCTGATTTGCAACAGAAGGCATGGTCCTTGGTTACCTGGGCGACGACCAATCCGGTATGCAGATTCCGTTTGTTTTCTTCATGGGTGTGTCTTGGGCAAATCAAACCTAGCAGAGCCCATCCCTCTCCAAGTCGGGATTTTTTTGGTTGGGTTTACTCCCCACATGTGGCAGGTAGTGCAAGGTTACATGTTACCAATAGCTGAGGAAGCTTCTGACCTGTCTAAATATATATGAATATACATACATACATACATACATACATACATACATACATACATACATACATACATACATACATACATACATACATACATACATACATACATACATACATGATATATATGGGCAGATGACAAAATTATCACAAAAAACAGCATGCACACAAGTGTCGTGTTAAGACACCATCCCTGAAGAAAAATCGGGGAGTTGGAGTCCCAGGGCGGCTCAGGGCTGTATATGGCAACGTTCTGGTGGCTCCTGCGACAGTACTGGAACCATTTGTATCGGTCATTGCCTTTCCAATGGATCATTCCAGTGGCTGTGGAGAGAGAGAGAGAGAGAGAGAGAGAGGAGAGAGAGAGAGAGAGAGGGGGGGTGTCTGCTGCATGGATAACAGTTTGACCCTCCGTACTTACTTACCCAGGCTTTGCGCTCTAAAGACTAGAGCACAACTCCATAGTCTTCCGAGACTGATGGGTGCCTACAATATATATATATATATATATATATATATATATATATAAGAGAGAGAGAGAGAGAGAGAGAGAGAGAGAGAGAGGAGAGGAGAGAGAGAGAGAGAGAGAGAGAGAGAGAGAGGAGAGAGAGAGAGAGAGAGAGAGATATGTGTGTGTGTTTATTTTATTTTATTTATTTATTTATTATTTTAATTCTTTTATATCGAGGATAATGGGATAAGCACTCATGCGCTTTTTTCATCCAGTCCCCGTGTGTATGCAGTTTGGTAAATCTTGTCATCTGTTCCCACCGCACACAATGGCCTGCTCTTACGAAAAAGCGGAACAGGATTTAACGTGTGCGCAAGATGTTCTGCGTGCGTTCGCACACGGGGCCTCGGTTTACAGTCTTATCCGAAAGACTTTCTGGGAGAGTAGAGTCAGCACTGAACTCCAGAGGAAAAATCCCCTCCAACGGGAATCGAACTCGGGTCGTCAAATTGCCAGCGCAATGTTCTGACCACTAGGCTAACCCGTCCCCGTGTGTGTGTGTGTGTGTGTGTGTGTGTGTGTGTGTGTGTGTGTGTGTGTGTGTGTGTGTGAAACTACTTGTCTTTTTGCATTCTCGAACATATAAGCAAACCGATTTTGAAAGTGAGTACCGCGGCTGTGCGTGTATGTATCCTAACAAGATGACTTAATTGAATTCTCCTCTAACTCCTTGAATAGTTATTAGAACATTGCACTCATTTTTTTTCAGGCAGTGAATAGTGGGCCAGTTGACTGTGATAGAGCCAAACTTTTTCCAGGTGGCAGGGTGCATGGTAGAGAGCTCTGTGCAATTCATAACAATGGCCAGAGCTTGTTTGCCCTTCTAGGAAGTGTGGATTGAGTTTTAACATGTGTGCAGAATTTTCTTTGTGTGTTGCCACATGGATTTTGGTCTGTTGTTTCATCTGGATGACTTTCTGGGGAGTGGAGTCTGTGCCAATATTAACTTCATGGAAACAAAGCCTGACCCAAACAGACACCTCAACAATCAGTTGACTCTGCAGTCTCAGCAGCTGTTAGGTCATGACTTAGTTGCTGTATCCACAGTGCTATTCTACCACTCAACCCCCTGTCAAAATGAATGGCTTTAGTTGTTATCAACACAGTGTACAGTGTTCACTCACCTCATAACGTCACTAATATGTTGTACTAATTTGATCTTTTGCTGAAATACACTCCCACGTGTTTCCAACTTCACCACTGTCACGTTTTCTTTAGCCAGCTCTTTCCACCACCTCCCTGAAGGCTCCTCGTTCGTGTGGATGTACACATGATGAAAGCCAGCCACGTACAGTGCACTCAGAACAGATAAGTACTGACTGAATGGAAAGTCCTGTTTATAAAGTCTGCTCTGGGTCTTAAATCTCAGAAAATGGGAGATTCTGGGGATGAGGTTGTTGGGGTCCCGTTCTGGTGTCATTGGCCCACGCCTGCCATAGAAATATAAGCGAGCTACCTGGGCGAAGGATGTGTTGGCAAACATGATGTCACGGGGAAACACATTGCCAGGCACAGCGACACAGAACTGATCATGTGGGGAGAGAGTGAATTTGTCAACAGATGGACACCCTGGCTTAGCTGTTCTGGCAGTGTTAATGCTCTCAAAATAAGCTTCTTTCTGCTCATTACTAAACTCTTTTTTGGCAATGATGACTCCACTGGTTTTATCTGCTGTGTTTGAAAAAGCAAACCACAGATCAGTGTTCAGTGACCGCCTTTAAGAGCAGGAGACAACACGATGCCTTCACCAACAAAAATACCTCCACTGTTTGACAAAAATCCTAGAACAGTCTTAAGCATGTCCGGTGATCCACATGTGTGTTTGACGACAGTTTCCTCATTTCCAGACCTGGTAGGCTGGAGATCACATCCTGTAAAGAACAATAAGTAACCTTGATCACTTCACCTCTTGTACATTAGATGTTTTATCTGCAACATTGATTTTATGGCAGTTACTAAGACATGACAACTGAAGGCTGTTACGTGAGAAAGTACTCTTTGTTATTACTTTTAAGCTATACAAGATTTGTCATGATAATTGAAACGGCACCAACAATTAGTTGTTGTTATCTTTAGTATATTCAATGTTTATATTATTTCTTTCTATTGTTAATGTGGAAATTATTACGAGATTCCTTCTACTACAGTGACTTAACTAGATTTGATTGGATTTCTTCCCTCTTTTGAGGATTTAAGGATGTATTCCATTAAAACGTTCAGGCAGAATAACAAGCCTGCTGCATCCCATCTCGTATAGATGGCAGACTGCATGTTGGGCACATTCATGTTTGCTATAGCAACTGACATACCTGACTACACTTCCACGAATGTGGTTGGGTTTTTAACGTGTGCAGAAAATTTGTGATTTTTGACAAATGGGGCTTCTGTCTAGAGGTCATTTTTATTTTTAAAATTGCATTCAGCATTTTTTCTAATAACAGGAACGGTAAATTTCATACACACGTCTATCTGGAGTTTCTTTCAAGGAATTGCAAGGGATTTCAGTCAAAGGTAATGTTAACTGCAGAGAAGTCTCCTGAAAAGGACACCTTAGTGGTGACTTGACCCTGACCTCACAAGTAACCACCAGTAAGTCAATGATGATAATAATTACAATGATAATAATGTTAATGATACTGATGATTGTAATGAACATGACAATGATGATTATGATGATAATGATGATATTTTAACATTTCCTTTGTGCGTTTTATTAAAATCAATTTAGGTCAAAGTGCATCACACATGGGTATAATTGTAAAAACTACTTTATATTCATTGTCTTGCTGTACACCTTCCACCTCACAGCATTCACTTACTACAAGCAACAACAACAACAACATGAAACGGCCAAATGAAGCTGTCACTAAACGATAGGGATGACAAGTATATCCTTAAAATGAATTTTGCATATAAAAATCTTTAAATATATATACATAAAAAAATCACATATTGAACATATTCCAAAAGTAAAGCCCAGACTTGAATGCTAAGACTGGCTCAAATGTATACCAACATTGGGCCAGAGTGGTGGAGAAATATGGCACAAGATAAACAAAATAATCTCAGAGGGCTACACATTCTGGAGTTTGCCACCAGCTACATGCTTACTTTTATCAACAGCTTGCACCCCCACAAACTGTGTAGAAGAACAACTTGGCATGTTCCTCATAGATTGGTTAACAACCAGATAGATAGACTGCATTTTGACGCTTCAAGTTTAGTTTAACAAGGCTCAGACAAGATATTCTTAGAGTTGATATTGGCAGTAGTCATGATATAGTGCTCGTGGTTGTGAAATTAAAACTGAAGATAAACCATCACCATCTAACTTTTGAATCAATGCAGATCTAGAGAAACTGCTCCCCCCAATAGCCTCAGCTTTTTAAGTTCACATAAGTGTGTGTGTGTGTGTGTGTGTGTGTGTGTGTGTGTGTGTGTGTGTGTGTGTGTGTGTGTGTGTGTGTGTGTGTGTGAAAACTGGTAACATGTTCCCGGCTGCATTTTTCCCATGCAGAAAATTATCAAAAGTTAATAAAAAAAAAAAGGTGGAATATGATTGCTTTCCAGATAATTAGTAAATAATCAGTAAGATCAATATACAACCTACAGTTATAAAAAAAAAGAGATGTTGAAAAAACTAGATAATTAAAATCTGACTTATCCTTAAAACACACTTACGACATTTAAACCTCACCTTGAACCAGGTATTGTAGACATCTGTTTGAGGTTCACCGGTAAAGTGGAACATTACAGTAATGGGCCGGAATATCTTGACCGCACTGAGAACAGTCAGGTAATCTTTGAAGCGGAACTTTTTGTCTCCACACCAAAGGTAGTGCACAACTGTGGGGATCTGCACATTCAATCAACAAAAACGTGTAAAAATTACAGTGGATAAAAAAAACACTAATGACAGCATGTACAGAAAATGATTCTTATGAATCGTTTTTGACAAGTTCCTGCTGCAAGAACTAATGAACATGAACGCTGAAAATAGCGATTTCTTAGTGTCCACACAACAAACTTAGCGAATGGCATAAATTGTGTAGATTTCTACTGGATACAGAAAGTTTACTTTAAAAAAAAAAAATTATGTCCAATACAACAAAAAATAAAACAAAAATTTATTAATTTTCATGTACTGAAATTGCTCAACAGAAAGGATATGTCAGTAAACATTTCCATAATATCAACTGTTGTTTTGAATCACGAATGCATCTCAATAATTAAAACTTTTCAACGAAACATTGCTAATAATGTCATTTACAAAAATACCTAAATGCAGAAATTTCCAAGATTCTATAATTCATCCTCTATGGTGAACTTGCCTCCTGCAAGAGAAGCATTGGTCGCCCCCTACTGCGCTACAAAGACGGCTGCAAGCGTGACATGAAAGCCCTGGACAATAACACAGAAGAACTGGGAGGAGGTAGTGGCTGACCTCAGCAAATGGCGCAGTGTTCTCCACAAACAGCTGAAGTCTGGTGAAGAAAAGATCCACACTGCAGCAAACGAAAAGAGAGCCCCGCCACTTCTGCATTGAACTGACCAGCCACAGCCAGCACTGTGGATGAACAAATACCTTATGGCACGAATTCCATAATCAACACAGATGATGGAGGCCTACTACTATAATTCATTTTGAATCAGGGATAAATCTTATGCCATAAACAAACAAGTCTTTTCAGAGATGTGCAAAGTATGTAATGACATTTCTTAGACCACTGTCACACTAGGATTTTTTGTTGTTTGCTGCAGTTAATGACATACTGGAAAAACGTGGGTGAAACATCTTCCCCACAAGGCCACAAATTCTACATCAGTGGCAGTGAAGATAGACATGAGCATGGAATTGGATTTCTCATTTACAAAGACACTGTGAATGCCATCGTGGGATGTCAGCCAATCCCAATTGAAATAATTACTGTTTCTCTGAAGGCAGCACCTTTTAACATCACCATTATTCCAGCTTATACCCCGACAAACTGACCCTGATGAGGAAGACGTTGAAGACTTCTGTGATCAACTGCATGAAGACGCAGACCAGATGCCAAAGATAGACATCGTTGTAGTACAGTATGACTTGAATACAAAAATAGGAGCAGGTGCTAAACGAGAGCTGAGAGAGATATGTAACAAATTCTGCAAGCCTGAGACCAGGTAACAAGGGCTGAGGCTCTTAGAATATGCCACTTACAACAACCTGCAAGTGGTGAACACATTTGGTCCACACAAACCATCTAGACACTGAATATGGCAAAGATCAGGAGAATACTTCAATCAAATCAACAATGCCATGATCAAATGTCACTTTTAACGTCCAGCAACTAACATTTGAATAAGCCATGAGCTTATGATCATGACTTTCAGACCTCACCTCAAAAGGACTAAGAAGCAGGCTAGTGTAAGGTTCAATTTCAATTATGGGAAACTCGAGAATTTAAGTGTGACATAATGTATCACTTAGGAGATCCAAATGAATACAATATTTTTGGACTGTCAGTTTTAGATGGTGTTAAGATGTTCATGTTATCAAGCAACCAAGAGTGACACTTAAACTATATGTACTAAATCAACTTCCGAATCCTTTTAAATCTCCAAACACAGAGGTACAATGTATAAGATAGTTATTATATTATTTAATTGGGTAATTCATTTTAAAACTTACTACTACCATGATGGAAGCAAAAGAGAAATGGATTGGTGAACTGTGCAAGGACATTGAAGAGAACATCAAGAAAAACAATAGCAAGAAGTCATATCACCTGGTGAAAGACCTGACTAGAACAAAACAAGGGAAAAGCTCAATAATCCAGACAAAAATGGGAAAGTGCCTCACTGACAACCAGGGTAATCTGAACAGATGGACAGAATACTGCTCTGACCTGTATAGCTACAAAACCACACGAGGGCCAGAAGTTCTCAATGTCCCCACAAGCACAGATACAGACAGCCACCCTATCCTCTAAGAAGAAGTGGAAACAGCAGCCAGATTGCTGAAAAAGGGAAAGTCAGCAGGGGGTGACAACATTCCAGCTAATTTGGTTCAAGCTGGAGGGGAAGCCATGATCAATGCTCTACTAAAAATCTGCAATAAGATCGGGCAGACAGGAAAATGGTCAACACTATGGATGGAATCACTCACCATCACCTTCCCCAAAAACGAAAATCTTCAGCAGTGCCAGAACTACCGCAAAATCAACTTCATATGCCACCCAAGCAAGGTCATGTTGAAGATTATATTGGACAGACTGAAGCCACAAGCAGAAACCATCCTGGATCAGGAAGAAGCATGTTTCAGAGCAGGGCACAGCACAAAAGAAGAGATATTCAACCTCAGAATATTCTGTGAGCGGTACCTTCAACACCAACAAGACCTCTACCACGTCTTTATTGATTTTAAGAAGGCATTTGACAGGATGTGGCATGCAGCTTTGTGGGCAACTATGAATTTGTACAGCATCAATGCAAACCTGATCATAGTCACCAAAGAGCTGTACAACAAGGCCACCAGTGCCCTGTACTACAACAGCAACATTGAAGAGTGGTTTCAAACAACAGTTGGAGTAAGGCAGGGCTGTCTACTCTCGCCCACTCTTTTCCACATCTCCCTTGAGATAATCATGGCTAATGCACGGAACATCATGAAGGGTTGGTCAGCAGCACTGGTGGAAGAACAATCGCAAACTTCCGCTTCGCAGATGACATTGATGGACTAGCAATATCAGAACAAGAGCTTGCCAACCTAACACAACACCCGAACAAGATCTCCAAAGTATACAGTATGGAAATCAGTGAAGAGCAGACCAAACTGGTGACCATTAATGCCGAGGACATCAACACTGATATCAGGATTAATAACCAGAAGCTGAAAACAGTTCAAAGCTTCAAGTACTTGGGAGCCGTTGTATCAGACAAGGGGTCCAAGCCAGAAGGTGTACGCAGTATTGAACAGACAATAACAGCACTGTCTAAACTGAACACCATCTGGAAAGATAAAAATATTTCGCTCAACTCCAAGATAAGACTAATGCGCTCCATTGTCATATCCATATTCCTGTATCCATGTGAATCATGGACCCTGATGGCAGGGAGAGAATAGAACAGGCAGTAAGGATGAGATGCTTCTGCAGAATCCTTGGCATCTCCTACAAAGACCACATAAGCTACAAAGACATGCATAACAGAATCCAGCAAACCACTGGGCCCTACAAAAACCTTCCAACAATCATAAAGAAGCCTAAAGTTAAATGGTATGGGGATGTCACAATATTGAAAGGACTTGCAAACAGGATACTGCAAGGCACTGTCCAAGGAGGAAGAAAAAGAGGCAGACCAAGGAAGAGATGGGAGGACAACATCAGCGAATGGACAGGCCGAAAACTCAACAAAATTTTGAGAAAGGTAGAACAGAGAGAGAAATGGAGGGAACTCGCTGTCAAGTTTTCAGGATTGCCCCCATGGTCACCAGACTAAGGGATGGATGGATGGATGGATGGTTGGATGGGCAGATAGATAGATAGATAGATAGACAGACAGACAGACAGACAGACAGACAGACAGACAGACAGACAGATAGATAGATAGATAGATAGATAGATAGATAGATAGATAGATAGATAGATAGATAGATAAGATATAGAATAGATAGAACTGACATTTTTTAGTCTATTTTTCGTTCCTGTTTCTAATATTTCCATTTGACGGTAGATTTGGTAGTCACAGGATTGGTATCTCATTTTTAAAATGAAGTAGCACTTTTATGAGAGGGGATTTTCTCCAGTTTACCAGGGATGGTTCAACACTGCCATAGTTAAGACCTCTGATGATGGCCATCCAGAAGCCAAAATTCATGAGGCAGGCCAGGAAAACGTAATGGTCCATACTGCAAATAGCTTTTAACATTAGTGTTTCCTTGGTGTCTTTACAAAAATCTTTCATGCTCAGATGGAGGAGCTCTGTTTGCTTTTTATCTGCACTAGTTTTGTCTATCTCTACGTCTGATACAAATGTTTACTTTTTAATGTGGTAACAGTGTTCATCAAAAGCATTTTCTGGAAAATCTTCCTGAGTTTAGAAGAAAAAAAAGGAACAACAAACACGCAAGCAAAATACGGAAATACACAGAACAGTGCATGGCTCTTACCGAACCTGGAGTTTCTGTTACTTTCTCTTCTCCAGAGAGCAATCTGTCGAACACCATGTCTTCTTCATTTTCTGACTGCTGAAAAACAACATGAGAAACAGACACGTAGTCTAATAATTGCGAAGTTGGGGACGAGATAGCTTGGTGGTGAGAGTGATGCCCTGGTGATCTGCTGACTCGGCACGGTTTAAATCTCGTTCAAGAGGATTTTTCCTGTGGAGTTAATGTCAGTGCCGACTCCACTTCCTCCCACCCCCCCCCCCCCCCCCCCCCCCTCTACTCCTTCGGATGAGACTATAAACCGAGGTTCCGTGTGTCAACGCACGTAGAACATCTTACGCACGTTAAACCCGTTCAACTTTTCAGAAGAGTGGGCCATTGTGTGCCTGTGGGGAATAGATGATAAAATTTACAAAACTATATATATACGGGGATTGGATGTAAAAAAGCACATGGATGCTTATTCCATTATCCTCGAAATAAAAGAAAAAAGAATAAAGTAAATCAATTAGGAAGAAGATAATCAGTCTACATATCAGCAGATTAAAACTATACCATGGTATGTAGAGATGAAAATCAAATAGGGTTAAAGTTTCAATGTAGTTTCAATGAGGCTTTTAAAATCAAACTTAATTATGGTAATATAAGTACAGTGTAACACACATGATGCATTAATCCCTTTCCTATACCATGGCAACTCTTTTTTGGGAAAAGGGCTCCGTTATACCAAATATACTTTTCATCAACTTCTGCCTTCTGGACCATCCAGCCATCATCATGTACAATCAAACTATTTTCATTGAACATCTGTTTCTGGTTCATTCTTTGGATTATGAACATTATGTGAAATGAAAAATAGAATAACTGAAAAAGATAATGGCTGCTATAAAGACAACTCCTACTGGTTCTCTACAATGCACTGTTTTTTCTCTCATTCTGCTCACCATCTATACCAATGGCTGCACTGGCTCTGATGCTTCCCCAATGATGAAATGTTCTGATGATCTGCAATGCATTACTGGTCCAGCTGACATCTGGTGTGTGTGTGGTGTGTGTGTGTGTGTGTGTGCGCGCGCGCGCGCGCGCGCGCGCGCGCGCGCGCGTGTGTGTGTGTGTGTGTGTGTGTGTGTGTGCGTGCGCGCGCGCGCGCGTGTGTGTGTGCTTTCTAATTTGCTAGAATTATTTATTGTCATTGGTTGTTTGTTGTGAGGGTCGAGTCCAAGTGCTTTGATTTGTGTTTACAAGATATAGCGCTATATAAATTCCATGTATTATTATTATTATTATTATTATTATTATTATTATTATTATTATTATCATTATTATTATTATTATTATTATTATTATTAATATTGTTGTTGTTGTTGTTGTTGTTGTTATTATTGTTATTATTATTATTATTATTATTGTTACTATTATTATTATTATTATTATTATTATTATTATTATTATTATTATTATTATTATTATTATTATTATTATTATTCTATACAAGCAAAAGCATTTTCGTCTTCCCATCAAAGCAGCTGTCTAGATGTCAGAAAGAATAAAGAAACACTGGCCTTTTCAAGAACCATGCACCAAAAACTGCAGAAGATCTTTCAAACGATGGCAGTGAGAGCTCAGGTATTTGTGGGTGATGAAAGAAACTCTTTTTTTTCTGATCAACCAATTTAGAACATGTCAAAGCTTTGAACACATATTTTTCTTCTGGACATCGGTGTTCATGGCAAGGGCAATTTTACTTACCACAACTTTGGTGTCAGGGCATGACCATAGTCTAACATTGGCTACACTTTTCACCATTTTATCCCTGGCTTTTTCTGGATCTTTGTCTTTCAGATCGTTGATTTCACGATGAATAACTATGCACTGTGGTTTCTTGACAGACTATTTGTTTTACCGAGTAACTGGCAAATATTACTGATTTTAGACACCTTAACTTCTACAACATTGAAGCCATAGGACTGACAAAGTGGTTTGCTGCTTGCTCCATTTAAAAGAGAATCTTGAGCATTATATGGAATTGGAAGATCATAATAACGTCAGACATCTTTTGCATCTTTTGGTGTAGTTCCCCTGGCATGTTGTTCTTTTATCAGGGACACTGACCTTCTTTGTACTGTGGTACTTGTGTTTGATGGAGAAGGCAGTTGTCTCCTAGTTTCTTTACTGGAGACATTAAAGTATTCCTGAGTCTCACCTATTCAGCCTGTATTGTGGCCAGAGAGAGGGATGAGGGGCTGGGGAATCTGTCATTTTTCCTCCCTCACCTCACTGGTGGATCCAGCAGACTTCCGTTGGTTGTGGGCAGGGTGAGAGGAAGCCAGAAGAGTCCCTGGTCAGCCACAGTCTTTGCTAAAGTGAGGTGGTTGTTTTTTCAGTGAGTAATTTTATCTGCGCTGTAAGTTGGGCGGGGAATTGTCTGGTTTGTATGCAATCAGAAATATTGCATGGGTTGTGAATAACTACTGCAAATAACAAATGTGCATCTTACTTCTCACTTCTAGTTTTTGCAGTGGGATGTTTTTCTTTCTCTTGACCAGCATTTCCTGCTGTTGCCAGTGTATCAGAGTAGCAGGATGCAGTTCAGTGAACCCAGCGTTTTTGCCATGGTGGTACAAAACATACAGTGGCCATGTTGATTACATGTCCATGTTTGTGGTTTTTTCTTATTGATTTAATGTCTGTTAACTACTCGGTAATTTAGACAAGCATAGTTTCATGATAAAAGCATATCAAAGCAGAGGGGAGTATGCATTTCCCTAGGTAGGACTATAGTATCCTTTCCACTGGAATAATTCATGACTTCAGCATTTGATTGTATATATTACTGAGAATCATATGATGCATCATAAAAGTTCCCACACTTAGAACTCAAATCAATTCTCTTCTTTGAGTACAAGTCTTTAAGAACAGGGAAAAAAAGATGACCAACTATATGAAGACATGAAAATATGTATGTAGCATTTTGGGAGTATTTCATACTGCAAGCCTTTCGTACTGCACAACTTCAACGTTTTGCTATAGTGACTTAGATCTTAGGTGAAAACATTAAACAACGTAAGGGCTATAACAGATCCTTGTGTGGTTCCCATGTGAATAGACATTAAGTGACAACAGGTGTTTCCTGTATTTTTTCTGAATATACCCATCAATTACAAATGTTGTAGCACAATCATATATGCAACTTGAAAGCCCAATTAATTTCCGTTTAATTAGTAGCTTTTTATACCACACTCAGAAATAGTTTTTTTTCATGAAAGAAATTTACAAGTACAGTTTGTCTTCCAGCAAACCGATTTTCTTTAGTTATTTGGGATGCAGTTCTAATTAGATGATGGTTCAACGTTTACCTGCGTTTTTTTAAGCCTATTTGATAGACAGGTAGAGTGTTATGTTTTTTCACAGTAATGAATTAGACTTTTTTTTGAAGAATTACACATTTCACTAGCTTTTTAAGTGGAATTGTCAGGCATTTGGCTTGTAGCTGCTTTTATCTGCTTTAGTTTACTCCGTTTAAGAACCGGCACAGTTATTCTATCTATCTATCTATCTATCTATCTATCTATCTATCTATCTATCTATCTATCTATCTATCTATCTATCTATCTATCTATCTATCTATCTATCTATATCCATCTATCTATCCCTTAGTCTGGCAACCGAGGGGGCACCCATGAAGACTTCACAACCAGTTCCCTTCAGTCCTCTCTCTGTTCTACCTGTCTCAAAAGTTTTGTTGACTTCTAGGCCTGTCCATTCGCTGATGTTGTCCTCCCATCTCTTCCTTGGTCTGCCTCTTTTTCTTCCTCCTTGGACAGTGCCTCGCAAAATTGTTTTTGCTTGCTCTTTTGATCTTGTGACATGCCAGTATCATTTAAGTTTACGCTTCTTACGATTGATAGAAGGTTTTCGTAGGGACCAATGGTTTGCTGGATTCTGTTATGCATATCTTTGTTGCTTATGTGGTCTCTGTAGGAAATGCCACGGAGTCTCTGGAAGCATCTCATCTCTACTGCCTGTACTCTTCTCCCCAAATCAGCAGTCAAGGTTATGATTCACAGGCATACAGGAATGTGGATATGACAATTACCAGCAAATGACTCACTGATAAGATCACGATCAGAATTTGTCATCAATTATTCCTTTTAAAACTGGTACCACCATCCTTAAGTTCTCTTCTGTCACCACAAACACTTCATCAGTTCATTGTTCCATAGACCTACAAGAAAACAAAAAGGCGTGAATTCTTAATACAAAACTGAGTAGATCAAAACAGAACAATGTGCTCAGGTTAAAAACCTGATCCACATTTCAGAATAGCCAGGCCTGGTGTGCCAATGGAGAAGAATGACAAACATTTACAAAACTTCGTGCACACATGGATTGGATTCGAATCTACACACAAGTGTGTCTTCATTATTCTTGACATATTGTTTAAATGCATACTAATCAGTATCCAGCAGTACATGTTTTATTTTGTTGGGCACAATGGAGAACCTCCTTTACTTAAGAGCAAATCTGGAAATGTTTTTTGTAGGTCTGGCTGTTCTATTCATCTTGTCACAATTAAATAAATTGTTTTTGCTTTAGGATTTAAAGTCTGTGCATGTTACTGTGAACATGAACACCTATTTTTGCATGACATGCTTGGTAAGTCAGTCAGCAATGTCAATACCTCGGCTGTTTGCATCATCTGGAATGCAGGCATCTTCTGACAATAAATCGATCTACTCATGGCTTAGGTGGTACCTCGGTAAGTTTTTGATTCGTTGTAGGCAGCCTTCAGTCTCGTGAGACTATGGAGTTGTGCTCTTGGTGTTTATTCTGGTACAGCATCAGCTGGCCAGTCCCACATGGGAATGACAGTCCAGAGGGCACAGATAAAGTCTGGTGCTGGTCTGTCTGCCTGGTCTGCAGCCTTCTTTTTCATTCTCTTTGCTTTGCAGTGCTGAGCAAGTGTCTCTTTGAACTTAGAGAGACCTTTCCACACAGTCTGTCTCCAAGATAACTGTTCCAACGCTGTTGCTTCCATAGTTGTTCTGGTCAATGTTCAGAGCTTTTAAGTCCCTCTTGCACACGTCTTTGAATAGCAGCTTTGGTCTGCCAGTGGGACGTTTTCTCTGCACAAGTTCTCCATAGAGGAGGTCTTTAGGGATCTGTCCATCATCCATGTGCAGACATGGCCAAACCAGCACATTTGTCTCTGTTTCAGCAGTGTGTACATGCTGGTGCATCCAGCTCTTTCCAAAAGTGTTGTTTGGGACCATCCCCTGCCAGGTGATGTTCAGGATGCATCAGAGGCAACGCATGTGAAAAGCATTGAGCTTTTGCTCTTGTTAGACACACAAAGTCAGGGCTTGTGCATACAGGTGGTCTCAGGCCTTATGCTCTTGATCTGATTTTTTGTCCAGTCACCTTGCTGTTGTTCCATGCTTCTTTGTCAGTCTGTTATGGTAGTAGCTGCCTCGCCAACTCGCTTGAGGCCTTATGCTCTGTAGATCTGGATTTTTATGTGCTCAGTCACCTTGCTGTTGTTCCATGCTTTCTTGTCAGTCTGGTTATGGTAGTAGCTGCCTCGCCAACTCGCTTGTTAAGCTCTGCGTCAAGTGAGAGGGTGTCTGAGATAGTTAATCCCAGGTACACAAAGTCATGGATGACATTCCGTTCATGGTCATTGATGCTTATGGTTGGGGGAGAGTCAGCATCCTGTCCCATGACTTGAGTTTTCTTCAGGCTAATGGAAAGCCCAAAGTCTTGGCAGGCATTGCTGAAGCAAGTCATGAGCTGCTGAGGTCCTCAGCTGAGTGGGTAGTTATTGCTGCATTCTCTGCAAAGAGAAAGTCACGCAGGCACCTCAGCTGGACTTTAGTCTTGGATCTTGGTCTGGAGAGGTTGGAAAGCTTTCCATCTGACCTTGTTTGAAGGTAAATACCTTCAGTCGCAGGACCAAATGCTTGTTTCACATCACAGCAAAGAAGATTCCAAACAGAATAGGAGCCAGGACGCAACCCTATTTCACTTCACTCCGTATGTTGAGGGCAGCTAATGTTGAACCATCAAAGATAACCATGCCTTTCATGTCTTCATGGAAGGATTTGATGATAGAGAGAAGTTTGGGTGGACATCCAATCTTGGGAAGGACCTTGAAGAGACCATTCCTACTGACTAGATCGAAAGCATTTGTGAGGTCCATGACAGCAACAAAGATTGGCTGCCTTTGCTCCCTACATTTCTCCTGAAGTCGTTTGAGGGAGAAGATCATATGTATAGTAGATCTGTTAGCATGGAAACCACACTGAGATTCAAGGGTAGACTTGCTCTGCAAGTATCTGGAGTCTCTTCAGCACTTCTCGTGAAAAGATTTTCCCAACAATGCTGAGGAGGGATATGCCGCAATAGTTATTGCAATTGCTTCTGTCACATCTGTTTTTATAGAGTTAGATGATGTTACCCATGCCTCATGTCTTGTGGTACTTCACCTTTACTCCAACTGAGGCATAGGATTCCATGCAACTCGGTGATGAGTGTCTCTTTGTAGGTGCCTTGCCAGAAGCAAGAGAGTCCAGGGCTTTCCTAAGTTCATCTATGGTTGGTTTTCCATCAAGCTCTTCCAGCTCTGGTGGACACTCTATGGCATTCAGGGTGTCTTCTGTGATTATATTTCCTTTGCATACAGCGCTCAATCTGTTGTTCTCTATCTTGAATCACCTCCTCAGTAGCTAATTTCAAAGGGGCAGTTTTCTTTTGTGTCGGGCCCAGTGCCAGCTTTATGCCATCATATATGCCTTGATGTTGCCTGTGTCAGCTACAATCTGAATCTGGGAGCAGAGCTAAAGCCAAAGGTTGACATATTGCTTGGCACACTGCTGGACTTTGCTGCGAGGAGCAGCATGGAGAACACTGGGGGTTCTGCTTGCTTGGATTGGTTTTGTATGCTGTCACTGCATATCTCTTGGCCTCAATGACTGTATGGTGTCATTCCATCTGAGTGGGTTTCGAACCAATCAGCTGACTCATTATTTTGCCTATATAGAGAGGAATTAATGTACTCATTTTATCAACTGTGTTAGTGTAATAATTCTTCCAAAAATCTTATAGTACTTGGTGTGATAGCTTTCCAAAGGATGGATCATCACAATCACCAGCTAATATGTATTAAACTATAGCTATGTCTTCTCATGCATGAAAGCCATCCTAAGAAGATGTTTCAAAAACGCTTAATCTATTTATGGGGGAAATAGTTTCAGTTGTAGAAGAGAGTAAGAAGACCCTAGACATAATGAAAACACACTTAAACCTTACATCACACACAAATGTTGCAAACTACGACTAATGGTTCTGCACTCAACTGTCTCCAAATCCACTCACCTGTTTATGCTGATCAGCTGCAGTGTCATCATATCTTGGAGAGCTGTCTCTCTCTGGTTTCAATGGATGAATCTCGAAAGATGGCACCGAAGAGTACGATACCATCCAGCACAGATAGCTGGTCAGGCAAAGGATCACTGCTACACTCAGTACCAGTACAGGACTGGCTTTGGGTAGGTTGAACATCCTGTATCTGCCATCAACACAGTGTTGTTGCCTGCTGTTAAAGTAACTCTCTAATGTGTGCATGCTGCCAACCACTACAATAACACACTCACATTACTCACATGAGTCAATTAACTGATTAGTCAACTAAACTTCTAAGGGTGGCTAATACTCAAAATTAACTCTCTTCATTTACCTGTGCTCTGTAGGACACACATATACAGCATATGCAGGTACATATGGTGACAAATAATTACACATACACAGGTGACAGCATTGTCAAACTCAGGAGCATGTAAGATGGGAAATTCATATAGCATGTGTACAGAATACAGATGAATTACCTCCTATCTCTGCAACAACCTCCAACGTACAGAGCATGATTGATCAGGACAACAGGCAATGTGACCTCTTTCAGAATGATGGTTAAAATTCACAGTTCACTAGAGTGTTAAAGTAATACACAACATTGACTGTTAAAAGGCATGTCAGAGATCTCCTTTGCTACTGTTAACCATTCAAAAACCACGCTAAAAACATCACTTAACACAAAAGTAGCGTTTCAAAGCGGCAATAGAATGGCTTACAGAACAATTCAAAAGACACCCCAAAACGAAAATCAGAGGGTAAAAGAGAAAGGTGAAGAACAGTTTCAGAGAGGCCATTTGGCACATGCATGGAGGGTGTTAAAATACTTCCAGGGCAAGCAAACTCATAAATGTCAGCAGATTCAATGCCATTAGAGAATTAAAAAGCTTTTTCTGACGAACCAAATGATTTCTATTGCAGCTTTGAGTGTGAAGATTTTAAATTTGAGCTTGAATCTGTTATTTTTAACCTGCAAAAAAATGTCCCTGTGATAATGATCCAGATGATGAAGATTTTATTGTTGATTCTAAAGATGTGAAATCAGTATTTAAATTTGCACGTGAGGAAGATTGTGGGTGTGGATGGTATTTGTGAGTGGCTTTTGAAATTTTGTGCTGAACAGCTGTGTCATGATTTTAGTGACTTGTTTATTTATTGACCTATCTATCCCTTAGTCTGGCTACTGTGGGAGTACCCGTCAAGACTTGACAACCAGTTCCCTCCAATCCTTTCTCAGTTATGCCTTTCTAACGGTTCTGTTGACTTCTAGGCCTATCCATTCGCTGATGTTGTCCTCCCATCTCTTCCTTGGTCTGCCTTTTTTTCTTCCTCCTTGGACAGTGCCTTGCAGTATTGTTTTTGCAAGTCCTTTTGATCTTGTGACATGCCCATACCATTTAAGTTTACGCTTCTTTACGATTGATTGAAGATTTTCGTAGGACTAATGGTTTACTGTATTCTGTTATGCACGTCTTCGTTGCTTATGTGGTCTCTGTAGGAGATTCAAATGAGTCTCCAGAAGCATCTCATCTCTACTGCCTGTACTCTTCTCTCCAAATCTGCAGTCAGGGTCCACGATTCACAGCCATACGGGAATATGGATATGACAATGCAGTGCATAAGTCTGATCTTGGAGTTGAGTGAAATATTTTTTTTATCTTTCCAGATGGTGTTCAGTTCTGACAGTGCTGTTATAGTCTGTGCAATCCTGCATACTACCTCTGGCTTGGACCCCTTGTATGATACAATGGCTCTCAAGTTCTTGAAGCTTTAAACCGTTTCCACCTTCTTGTCATTGACCCTTTGGCTTTATTGGTCATCAGTTTGGTCTTCTCTTCACTGATTTTCATCCCGTATGTTTTAGAGGCCTTGTTTATGTGCTGTGTTAGGCTAGTAAGCTCCTGTTCTGATCCTGCTAGTCCATCAATGTCATCTGCGAAGCGAAGGTTTTTGATCATTCTGCCACCAATGCTGACTGATCCTGTATGGCGTTCCAGTGCATCAGCCGTGATTCTCTCAAGAAAGATGTTGAAAAGAGTAGGTAAGAGTAGACAGCCCTGCCTTACTCCAACTGTTGTTTGAAACCACTCTCCAATGTTGCTGTTGTAGTACAGTGCACTGGTGGCCTTGTTGTACAGCTCTTTGATGACTCTCATCAGGTTTACATTGATGCTGTACAAATTCATGGTTACCCACAAAGCTGCATGCCATACCCTGTTGAATGCCTTCTTAAAATCAATAAAGACGTGGTAGAGGTCTTGTTGGTGTTGAAGATACCGCTCACAGAGTATTCTGAGGTTGAAAATCTCTTCAGTTGTGCTGCGCCCTGCTCTGAAACCTGCTTCTTTCTCAGCAATGTTGGTCTCTGCTTGTGGCTTCAGTCTATTCAATATAATCTTCAACATGACCTTGCTTGGGTGGCATATGAGGCTGATTGTGTGGTAATTCTGGCACTGCTGAAGATTTCTGTTCTTGGAGAGGGTGATGTTGAGTGACTGTGTCTATGGTATTGGCCATTTTCCTGTCTGCCATATATTGTTGCAGATTTTTAGTAGAGTGTTGATCATGGCTTCCCGTCCAGCTTGATCCAACTCAGCTGGAATGTTGTCAGCCCCTGCTGATTTCCCCTTTTTCAGCGATCTCTCTGCTGTTTTCGCTTCTTCTCAGAGGATAGGGTGGCTGTCTGTATCTGTGCTTGTACGTACATTGAGGACTTCTGGCCCTGGTGTGGTTTTGTAGTTACACAGGTCGGAGCAGTATTCTGTCCATTTGTTCAGAATATCCTCTTCATAAGTGAGGCACTTCCCATTTTTATCTTGGATTGTTGAGCTTCTTCCCTGTTTTGTGCCAGTCAGGTATTTCACCAGTTGATAATTATGCTGTGTTTCTGTTGTTTTTCTTGATATTTTCTTCAATGTCCTGGCACTGTTCACCAATCCATTTTTCCTTTGCTTCTGTCATAGACTTCCTGATTCTACCAAATAGAGTACACCTTGATGATGAGATTTTTAGTTCTAGCGTCAACACTGCACAGATAAAGCTTTGCAGGAGCGGACATAGGAAGTGACCATGATCTTGTAATGATGACATTTTGACTCCATCTCAAAAAATATTCACAAACAGAACAAAATCAGGATCAAGTTTGACTTCGAGAAACTGAAGGATCCAGAGGAAGCAGACATTTTTCAGACAAGGATAGGTGGGAAGTTCGCAGAACTCACTCTGATAGACTCAGATGATATACATATAGATATCTGACAGATAGTTTCAACACAGAAGTGACTGAAACAGCAAGAGAAATTCTCGGCAAACATGGATCAGTACAAAAAACCTAGGGTCACACTTAACATCCTACAACTATGCAACAAACGCAGTGAGTTGAAGAAAAAGAAAAATGGAACAGAAGAAAGAGCAGAACAATATAGAGCACTCAACAAAAGACTCAGGAAGTCCATGACAGAAGCAAAAGAGAAAAGGATTGGTGAACAGTGCCAGAACATAGAAGAAAACATCAAGAAAAACAACAGCAAGAAATCATATCAACTGGTGAAAGACCTGACTTGCACAAAACAGGGGAAAATCTCAACAATCCAAGACAAAAATGCAAAGTGCCTCACTGATGACCAGGATATTCTGAACAGATCGACAGAATACCCTCGTCCACGGTCATCAGTGAGGAACTTTCCTTTTTGTCTTGGATTGTTGAGCTTTTCCTTGTTTCATTCTAGTCATGTCTTTCACCGGCTGATATTTGTTTATTTATTTATACCACTTTATGTCACAGCAGATTTCTCTGCGTGAAATTCGGGCTGCTCTCCCCGGGGAGAGCGCATCGCCACAAGTGCAGCGCATACCCATCATTTTTTTTCATCAGGGATGGTGTCTAAACACAACACCTGTCTGCATGCTGGTTTTTTAAAAATAATTTTGTCATACACTCCTATCGGCACACGACGGCCTGCTCTTCCGAAAGGCGGAACGGGGTTTTAACATGTGCGCAAGATGTTCTGCGTGCGTTTGCACACGGGCCTCGGTTTCTAGGCTCATCCGAATGACTAACATTCAGTTCGATTTTTTCGTCAAACTGGGAAGAAAGGGCGAGGCTGGGTACGAACCCAGAAACTCACGGTTTACATATTGGCAGGTGAACGTCTTAACCATCGTGCTACAGTCCTGCTTTCTTGCTTTTGATGTTGGGGTTTCTCTTTTGAGGTCCACAATGAAGTAGTCTATGAACAAGAAGCAAAATTGTGGAATCTTATATGTTAATAACTAGCTTGCGTTTGGAGTAAACATTAATACAACCCAGCACCTTGGTTAAGACAGAGTGAGGTAGGGAAAAGAAGGGGGATGGGGGACAAAAGAGGAGGAGGGGTGGGGGAGGGAGAGGGGAACATGGGAGGGGAGAAGAGGGTGAAAAGGGAAAGGGGTAGGGGGATGGAGAAAGCAAGAGAGAAAAGAGGCTGGGGAGAGGGGAAGGGAGAGAGGGTGAGGGGGTGAGAGAGAGGGGGAAAGAGAAAGAGATGACATTGCACCACACACCAGAGTACCAATAATCGCAGCCAGATGTAATCATTTGCCACCTCTTTGATGAAAGCATGCATCAGTGTACACTACAGGCAGAAACTAACGCTGAAGAATGTTTACAATCTCCCGAATATTCATAGGTTGTACGCTTCATTTCACACTGGGGCAGTTTTTGTGTTGGAAAAGATGACAAAATTTACAAAACTGCATACACATGGGGACTGGATTAAAAAAAAACCACATGAGTGCATATTCAAGTATCCTTGAAATAAAATAATAAAGAAAACACACACACATGTTCATGCACATCCACACACACACACACACACACACACACACACACACACACACACACACACACACACACGCTTTGTAAATTGTCACTGTGAAATGTTTGCTGACGATACATCTCTGTTCTGCAGTGACTCTGATCCCAATACTTTAGGCAACAAACTACAGGATAACATTGACAGACTAATTTCTTGGACACAGTTAAATCATATGTCTTTAAATGCAAAAAAACCCAAAATGTATGTATGTTTCAGCTAGACAGAAAAGACAAAAAATGAAATCCAGTTTTAAACCCTTGTTTATTGATAAACGATTAATTGAAGAAGTGGATTCTCATAAAATACTAGGTATCACTATTGACAAGAGCTTGACTTGGACAGATTACGTGATGTCTCTGGGAAAACGTCTCTCTAACAGGTTACTTCAGCTATCTAAGATAAAGAACTTTCTCGACAACCATTCCCGTAAACTCTTCTTTTGTGGCCATGTTTTGCCAATTATCGACTATGCATCTACACTATGGGACAAATGCAGTGAAACAAATTTGAAATTTATCCACCGTTTATATAAAAGAGCACTTAAGCTGGTTCTGTTAAAGTCAAGCTCATTGACTGTTTCTGATCACAAGCAATTAAATATACTGACTTTTCATAAAAGACTTTTTTTCAACAAAGCTGTGTGCATGCATAATGTTATAAACGGAAATGCTCCTCCTAAGATTAAAAAATCCTTCAAAATAAATCCGCACAGGCATAATCATTTATTAACGTTCCCAAGACCCAGAAATGATCTCTACAAGTAAAGTCAAGTTTTCTGTATTCGGGTAGTCATTTATGGAATAATCTCCAGTAGATCTAAAAAGTACTACAAGTAAAACCCAATTTAAAAAACACTTAAAAAACTATCTCATGAATAACAGTGTTGAAAAAGACTTGTAAGTTTTACCTTTTCACCACTGTGTACTTTTCTGCTATTCACTGATATTTTGTTGTTATGATTTTTAATCTAAGTTTGTTGTAATATAATTATATGACTTCGTGCAGAATAATGCAAGGGTGCACCTACGCGCGCATATGTGTATGTTTGTATATAATATATATGATGTTTGTATATGTTGTTTGTGCAGTGTGTGTATGTGTGTGTGGGGGGGGGGATGTGGGTGTGGGTGTGTGCGTGTGTGTGTGAGTGAGTGTGTGTGTGTTTGTGCATGTGTGTGCATGTGTATGTTTCACATGTGTATCTAACAAATAATAGCAGGCATGGGTGGGTGATTGGTCGATAACAAGTGTTTATTAGTATGTATGCATTTTGAATATTGAAATGTTTAATATTGATATGCTAAAATTTTGCTTTAGATGTGTGTAGTTGGCTAGTTTTCTGAGATTATCATTTTAGTCCTCTTTTGCTGTTATCATTGTCGTTGTCATTATTGTTGATATTTTTCTTTTTCATTTTCTTACATACTTTTCTTGTAGATGGCTTGATGAAAAAAAGCAATTCTTTTGCTTACTCAATGTACCATCTGTAAATAAAATTTGACTTTGACTTTGACTTTGACTTTGACTTTGACACACGCACACACAACACACACACACACACACACACACAGACACACACACACACACTGACACGGCCATTGTGTGCCGGTGGGAACAGATGACAAGACTAACAAAACTACATACACACGAGGACTTGATGTAAAAAAAGCACAGGAGTGCTTATTCCATTACCCTCGATATAAAAGAATAAATAAAAAATGACACAAACGCACGCACCACACACAAACGCGCGCGTGCACACACACGCATGCGCGCGCGCGCGCACACACACACACACAACACACCAACACACCACACACACAACACACACGCGCGCGCGCGCGCGCGCGCGCGCGCGCGCGCGCGCGCGCGCACTGGTTATTCAATGTACCATCTGGAAATAAAAGTTTGACTTTGACTTTGACTTTGACACACACACACCCTTTACTGTTTCATTTCAACATACTTGTATTGTGGCCTAGTGTTACAACTGAATTCAAGTCAAGTCAAGTCAAGTCAAGTCAAAATGATCTTTATTGAGGGTAAAAGATTAAGTTTACACAACTTTTTTTCATCCTGCCCTCACAAAAAAGTCAAGAAAATTGACTTCTAAAACAATCAAAGACAAATATCAACTGTGGTTGAAAACTAAAATAAATGAGGATTTTCATCCAAACAGAATCTTACAAGATAACACTGAAGACAGTAATATAAACTCAAGTCATACAGACAAAATAATGGAAATACAAAAATAACATGGGTATGAATAACAACAAAGCAGCCAAATGTGTCGAACATAAGGGCGGATTTATAATTTGTCCATCATATGTTTCTTCAAAAGTTTCTTAAACATTTGTTTTGAAGGAACTGATTTTAGAAAGGGAGGCAATTTATTCCACAATGTTCTTCCTGAATATGCAAGGCTTGATTTATAGAGATTATTATGGGGCCTGGGAAGAAACAGTCTATGGGTAGGCCTGTTTTTATTGACAGCAAATTTTTCCACGATTTTCTTTGGGGCTTTCCCATTTAATATATTGTACATACATATATATTTGTTGAACTGCAGTCTGTCTTTGAGTGGAAGAATATCTAGTTCATTGTAGTTGGTGGTGGTCAGTGTATTAGGATTCAAACGGATAAGTTTCACAGCTCTTTTGTGCAGGCGGTTTATATGCTTTAGGTTTGTTTCACTTGCACTATCCCATAAGGTAGAGACATAATTTATAAGAGATAGAATATGGGCGTGAAAGAATAGTTTTCGTGACTGTAGGTTTAGGAAATTCTTGATTTTTCTAAGTTGATATAATCTTACTGAGATTCGTTTTCCTAATGTGGCTATGTGATCTGACCAAGACAAGTCGTTGTCAATCACTGCACCTAGTACTTTGTGTGAGACTACTTCTTCAATTTGTTGTCCATGGATATATAATGGCGCGAATGGAGAACGCAATTTCCGTCTTTTTTTGCCGAGTGGTTATAAACATACATTTTGTCTTATTAGAATTAAGAGACATATGATTGAGTTCTGTCCATTCGATAAGTTTATTGATATCTGCCTGCATGTCATTCACAAGCTGGTTTGGATCATCGTTGTTACAATGAATTGATGTATCATCAGCAAACATTTGACATGAACAATGGATATGCAGAGGTAGGTCGTTAATATAAATAGAGAAAAGAAGTGGCCCTAGTATTGATCCCTGTGGTATTCCATATTTCACGGGTAATAAGGTTGATCTCCTAGGACCGATTTCAACAAGCTGATGGCGATTAGTGAGAAATGAGTCTAAAAATGATAATGCTTGGTTGGAGATTTTATAGCATTTTAATTTTTTGATGAGGAGAGAGTGGCTAATAACATCAAAGGCTTTAGCAAAGTCTAGAAAAATGACTCCAGTGATTTCATTGTTATTGATATTCAAAAGACAATGCTCAATTAGTTGTATTAAGGCTGTATGGCAAGAATGGTTTTCACGAAAGCCTGACTGGTTTTCATTAATTAGATCGTATATTTTAAAGTGAGAATGTAAGTGGAAATGTATATGTTTTTCTAATGGTTTAGATAGGACTGACAGTATGGATATTGGTCTATAGTTCGAGGGATTGGTAGGGTCTCCTGATTTGTGTAAGGGTATTACTTTTGCTCGTTTAAATTTCAATGGGAAATAATTTTTGTCAATACACAAGTTAAATATGTATGTTAGGGTATCGGATATAGCATATGCACTGATTTTTAATATTTTACTATCGATTTTGTCAAGGTCTTTTGATCCTGACTGTTTCAATTTGAGTAAGCTATTAAGCACAGATGTTACTGTTATTGGGGGTATGATAAAATCAGATGAGATGCTCTTTGCTGAACAGTATTGTTTTAATTCTTTCAGCTCGTTTGTTTTTGTTTTATCATTAGATATTATAGAGTCAGTAATGTTTGCAAAGTGAGAATTCAGGTTTTCTGCTGATATTTCTTTTATGACTTTTTGGGTGCTATGTCTTGATTTATTAGTTAAGGTATTAATGGCTTTCCAAATCGCTTTTGGATTCTGAGCTGAAGACAGCAAGTCTTGAAAGTATTTTGTTTTGGCTTTGCGTTTCATTGAATTGACTTTGTTCCTTTGCTTTTTATATTCATCTTTTTGCTTTGATTTTAGCAAATAGTCTCTTAGATTCATTTCGTTTTCGATTTCTTTTGTTAACCATGGAGGTTTCATGAAATGTTTTATTCTTTTCTTAATAAATGGAGCGTGTTTATCATAAGTAGCTATAAATGTCTTTATCCAATAGTCAATAGCATCATCTGGGTTTGTAAGCTGATAGACATAGTCTAAGTTTGAGTTAAGAATATCATTAATGAAGGTATCTTTATCAAAATGTTTAAAAGAGCGGTAGGATATCTCCTTGTGTCCTGATTTGGGTATCTTTATTCCTTTTTTCCGCCATGTAAAACAAATGGAAGAGTGATCGCTACAGCCTGTCTGCACTGAACATGTTTCTGCTATGTTGGTTTTTGAAGTAGTGTAAATGTGATCAATAAGGGTGCTAGCATTATTAGAAATGCGAGTTGGACGATCAATTATTTGTTCCAAACCATACATGGCCTAATTAATATTCCACTTTGTTCGGGGACTGTCAGATCTATGTTGAAATCTCCCATAAGAAAGATTTCTTTGGACTCTAGAATTGCAGCATCCATCATTGAGTTGAATTTATCATACCAGTCAATTGTTTCAGCTGGGTTCCTGTAGATGAAGCCAAGTATAATCGATTTACAGCGTCTAAACGTGATTTCTACCCACATAGATTCTACATGAAACTGTTCAAGATGTGATAGTCTTTTCCATGACAAAGAAGTCGCACAATATAAAAGCAGACCGGTAGATCTGACAGTCACAGGATCAAGTCGTGCAGTATCATAACCTGGGATATACATATCTGAATCTGAAATTAAGTTGTTGAGTCTCGATTCTGCTACACAAAATATATGAAAGCTAGTTCCTTTATTGTGTATAATTGATGATATTTCCTCAGTCTTGTTCCTAGCACTATTGATATTTAGGTATCCTACACGAAGTCCTTCCTGAGAAGGCCATGTATCTAGAGTAGAAAACATTGACATTGGATAAATTTAATTGAAGCTTGAATAACAAAATTTAGATTGATGATGTAGGTTCACACCAAGACTGATGTGGGATAAGGAGTCACAGTATACCTATATAATATGTACGCTGTGTATTAAGATGCTCTTATACTTTGTTGAATATCAACAATTATTATCATAAACTGATGGCCTTCACATCCATTAAAAGGTGATTGGATTTATCAAACAGAAAAAAAAAAGGTAGCACAATATTATAGCTATAAACCAATCAGTGAAGCACATTCATCAGTCAAAACAACAATCAAGAGAACTAAACAATCAGAAAAATCAATGGGTAAAACAACAATTAAGTAGAATAATAAAAGTAGAACAAAAAAGAGAAAAATTTGGGATAGTGACGAAACCACCAGTTAGTAACCAGCAGTCACTAACACACAATCATCAATCAAATCAACAATCCAAATACAGGACAAGAAAAGAAAAAAGAAACTTGGTACAGTGATGGAACTAACCACAAATCAGTAAAGCACCATCATCAGTCAACCAACAATCAAATTTAAAACAAATTGAAAAAAATCAAAAAGGGAAAACTTTGTACAGTATGTAACTAACTACCAGTCAGAAAGGCACGATCACCTGTCAACCAATGATCAAAATCAAAACCAAAAAAGGAAAACTTTGTACAGTAATGTAGCTAACCAACAATCAAAATGCAGAACAAGAAAAGAAAGGAAAATTCCGTAATGTAACTAACCACCAGTTCATAAAGCACACTCATCAGTCTATCAACAGTCAAATTTTAAACAAGGGACAAACTTGGTACACTGATGTAACTATCCACCAGGCACTAAAACGCAATCATCAATCAACTCAACAATCAAAATGAAGAATAAGAAAGAGGAAACTTGGTAAAGTAATATAACAAGTCAGTAAAAAGAACAAACAAAACAAACAAACAAACAAAAAAAGTAAGAAAAAAAACTATCAGACAATTTAACAATCAAAATACCAGATCAACTGAAATTTGCTTAGTATGCTTTGAAAAGCATAGAACACAACCCTTTCAACTTGCACTTACAGTAGACTAGCCAAGACAATATCAGTGATGGGAAAAGGTAACCTGCATCCACTGTCAGCATGCCGCAACACATACATTCACGTACTTAAAAGTTTCCCGCTTTTTCTCTCCCACTCTCTCTCTTATCCACACACACACACTCACACACACACACACACACACACACACACACACACACACACACACACACACACACTCACACACACACACTCATAGGCACAAACATTCTCAAACCCTCGGCTATACAGGCCAATTATGCGTAGTACTTATGAGTAAGGGGACTATGCATAAAGTTGGCGCTGCGTGTTCATATAAGCCATTAGGTTAGCGAAAATCTGCTCGTAGGGGTTAATAGGAGGGGGCATTGGTCTATGCCACAAGCCGGCTTGGCCAGTGAGTGCTGTGGTCATTCCTAGATGAGGGGGTTGCCACTGGCTGTGTGCTGACTGACTAGGCTGCGTGGGATGAGACCTAGGCCTATTCATTGGGGGATGGGGTAGGCTAGTGGGTAGTAGACTGGCTCAGTGGTCCACTCAGTTTGCCGTGCTGGGCTCGCACTAGGCCTGA
>CM060318.1:68393696-68413696 GCA_030674155.1 Stramonita haemastoma
ATGTAAACTATCAGTAAAATATGGGTACCACAAGGGTTTGTTTTAGGTCCACTATTACTCTATGTATATGTAAATGACCTTTCACTCTACATCAAATAATAATGTGAACTCTGCGTGACATTCGGGCTGATCTCCCCGGGAGAGCGCGTCGCTACAAGTGCAGCACCTCCCTTTTTTTTCTTTTTCCTGTCCGCAACTGTATTTGTTTCCCTATCAGAGTGGCTTTTTCTAAAGAATTTTGTCAGGGACAACATGTTCTTGCCGTGGGTTCTTTCACGTGCTCTAAATAATGATGTGTGGCACATGGAACCTCGGTTTATCGTCTCATCCGAAAGAGTAGCACCGAGACCACCACGCATGGTCTTATGAATGGGGAACAGTTTTGGGCCCAAACGGGATTTGAACCACCGCACACTTCCGACCCGGACTTTTCGCTTTCTAGGCAGGCGCCTTACTTCTCGACCATCGATCCACCTGCAGGTGAATGAACCAAGACCCAGAAAATAAACAAGGAGGACACAGGACAAGGAAGGAACATGACAGAAATAAAGAGAGGGATAGAAAAGAGGGGAATTTCTAGCACATATTTTCCAGAAAGTGGGGATGCTACTTATAAACTGACAGCCCCCCCCCCCCCCCACACACACACACACACAACCTTCCGCATTCTCCCTTCCCCACAACGCATGCATATAAGCTGCATTGATTGTGGGCAAAAAGAGACGGACAGAAGGAGAAGAGGATAAACTACTCACTTATTTGTGACAGTTTCACAGCTAAAGCCTCAGTTTGTGCAGATGTGTCATTAAGTCTTCCCTTTTAATCACTGTAAATTTACTGTCACTGTTAGTACCATGGGTATTTTGTGGTCGTGTGTGTGTGTTGTGTGTGTTGTGTTGTGTTGTGTTGTGTTGTGTTGTGTTGTGTTGTGTTGTGTTGTGTTGTGTTGTGTTGTGTTGTGTTGTGTGCTGTGTGTGTGTGTGTTTGTTAATTTGTTTATTTGTGCGCATTAGTAGTAGTAGTAGTAGTAGTTAGTAGTAGTAGTAGTTAGTAGTAGTAGTAGTAGTAGTAGTAGTAGTAGTAGTAGTACAGTAGTGATTATTATTAACATCAATATTATTATAATCATTATCATTATTATTCACTGAACAGGACCAAAATAGCTATGTGCCTATCAGGACGGGAGGGGGGACAACAACAGATAGACAGACTAGTGTCTCCATGAAATACCCATTATATTATGACCTTTGACCGAACATCACGTGATCAAGAGCCCGTGGGCTCCCAGAGTAACAGAATATAAGGGGGGGGGGGGGGGGGGGGGGGGGGTTAACCCTGACAGAAACCTAGAGGGCTGAAGTCAGGGGTATTTGGCCATAGGCACCCTCTCACAAGTCACGACACCATGCACACAAAAAAACAGCATGAGGAAACGTTGCACGCTTATCACGTAACCCGAGGAGGACTGTGTGGCCAATGGAGATAACTTTGCAAACCAAGCTGTATGGCTCACCAGGGGAGCTGGAAAAGATATGCCTTTATTTTCTCCAGACACGTCTGAGGGTGTCTGAGGGTGTAAAGGGAACGAGAGAATTTTATTATCATTTTTACTGTTGTTGTTGTTGCTGTTGTTGTTGTTGTTGTTGTTATTGTTGTTGTTGTTATGTTGTTGTTGTTGTTCTTATTCTTAGCAGCAGCAATAGCAGTAATAGTAGTAGTAGTAGTAGTAGTAGTAGTAGTAGTAGTAGTAGTAGTAGTAGTAGTAGTAGTAGTAGTAGTAGTAGTGTTATTACAATTATTATTTGACTGGCCATTATGATTTACATTCTTGGATATTGTTCAGGCGTGTATTTATATGATCACAGGGTTTTGTGGGGGGTTGTTTGTTTGTGTATGTTGTTGTTTGTTTGCTTGTTGTTGTTTGGGTTTGTGTTGTGTTTTTTGTTTGTTTGTTTGTTTGTTTTTTTGGGGGGTATTTGTTTGTTGCTGCTTATTTTTAAAAAGGCTGGATGAAAAAACAGTTGTACTTATTCAATTGACAAAATGTATGTGAATGATGATAAGTATTTTTTAAAGCGTTTCACTGGACAGAGTGGTACATTATCATATACTATTCTATGCATCACCAAAGCTTTGTAGTACGCCAACTGCAAACCAAATGGCAATTCACACAATTCACAATTCACAATAGTTTATTCCCATTAACTCTTTTGAGCTATAGAGACACAAAAAGCATGCATATCATAAATGAATGACGGGTATAAAGAGGAAGAGCAAAACAAAAGTACACAAGAGACAATATTTATGAAAATGAAATAGACATGATTATATACTGTTATGGCCAATGCGCTATCTATAGATGGCAAATTACATATGTACTTTCCTATGCACTGGTATCTGAAGTGGTTAAAGAGAGTAACAACAAAAAGTTGCATAACTGGTTGGAAAATGAGACAATAACTGGATAAGGCATCAACATCATGTATCAGGCTATATGAAGAAGGGGCAAGGAACAGAATCAAAACATTATAAGTAATACAATCATTCCAGGAGAGGGGGAAAAATTATCACATCATCAATCTACGAAGGATAACTGCACTCTACTAGACAGTCATGTCGAGTTGTTTCCCTTATATCTGACCAAGAAGCTAGTTCACACATTTACAATTCGCAGTGTTTGGTTCCTGGTGACTCCTCTGAGTTACAGAGAAACAAAGAGTAGACATATCTGGGAATTAATGATGGCTATCAAGAGGATAGAGCAAAACATGTGCACAAAGGACGATAATCATCATCATCAACATAAAAATTATAATAATAATAGAACACATACACATTAAGAATAATACAATCATTCAAGAACACAGGAAAATAACAATGGCTATTCTCTCTCTCTCTCTCTCTCTCTCTCTCTCTCTCTCTCTCTCTCTCTCTCTCTCTCTCTCTCCTCTCTCTCTCTCTCTCTCTCTCTCTCTATTTTTTCATGCTTATATACAATCCTCAATAGACTATGCTTCAACCCTCTGGGATTCTGCCAGTGCAAACACTATGAAACCATTATTGAGCCTACATAAACGTGCTCTCAAACTTATCCTTCTGAAGAAAACAACCTTACTTGAAGTGGATTTCACTCAGTTAAGTATTCTCCCCCTACAACAAAGACTGAAATATAACAAAGGCATAATGATGTTTAAAATAATGGCAGGAGCTGTTCCCACATCCTTAAGAGATAAGTTCCCAATGAATCATTCCAGAAATACTGAAAAGCCAAGTGTCCCAATCCCAAGAATAGACTTGTTCAAGTCTAGTTTGCTATACTCAGGCCCTGTGCTGTGGAACTCCCTTCCCGATTCAATTAAACAGCACCAATCATTGACAACCTTCAAAGTTCGCCTTCAATTTCACTTGATGCATCAAAAATACTGAACCAGACTCATCCTGTTGGATATATACATATATATGTGTGTATGTGTATATGTGTGTGTGTGTATTTATGTATATATATATATATATATATATATATATATATGTATATGTATATATATATATGTATATATATATGTATATATATCACCATATCCCTATCCCTCTCTCTCTCCCTCCCTCCCTCCCTCTCTCTCTCTCTGTCTGTCTGTCTGTCTGTCTGTCTGTCTGTCTGTCTGTCTGTCTGTCTGTCTGTCTCTTCTATCTTGATGAAGGCTGTATTCATACTTATGTTTTCAATTTTAATCTGAAATTTGATTATTATTGAGTTTGATAAATGTTATTTTAATATCTCAATGTTTTAAGTTTAGTTAGTATGTGTTTTTTAATTATGCTGTGTTGTTATTCATTTTTGTGATTACATAGGCTATTCACTGAGATTGATCATTACAGTATATATAAACTATGTGTATTTTATCTACGATGTGTAGATGTTCATTTTTATAGCTATATTGAATTTGATTTGTGTGTCACTAGTTAGTGATTCTCTCTCTCTCTCTCTCTCTCTCTCTCTCTCTCTCTCTCTCTCTCTCTCTCTCCTCTCTCTCTCTCTCTCTCTCTCTCTCTCTCTCTCCTCTCTCTCTCTCTTACCATCCATATTGAGAAATGTTTGTTCATATCTTGTACTCCCTTTTTGATAATTACGTGTGATGAATGTAATGATTTCCATGTAAAATTTTAATTAATGATCGTAAAAAAAGGATAAAATAACACTGAACAATTTTGTCCACTACCACATAAAATATAATTAGAAACATACATTTTATGATTGTGCTCAGAAGATTGATAAGATATAAGATATTAGGGTATATATGTCCCAAAATATGTGCCTTACAGCGGATAGATTCCTCTTGTGTTCCGTTCGGTTATGATTTCACTCAGAATTCAAGGCATATATTTCCTTAGAATGAAGTGTGTTTTTTTTATGAAATGTGCGAGAACCAGTGAAAATGTGTGTGTGTGTGTGTGTGTGTTGTGTTGTGTGTGTGTGTGTGTGTGTGTGTGTGTGTGTGTGTGTGTGTGTGTGTGTGTCTATATGTGTGTGTGTGTGTGTTTGTGTGTGTGTTTTGTGTGTGCGTGTGTGTGAGTGTGTGTGTGTGTGTATGTGTGTGTGATTGAGTGTATGTTTCTGTGTATATGTGTGTGTGAGAATGTGTGTGTGTCTGTGTGTGTCTATGTGTGTGTGTCTGTGTGTGTGTGTGTGTGCGTCTGTGTGTGTGTGTGTGTGTGTGTGTGTGTGTGCGTCTGTGTGTGTCTGTGTGTGAGTGTTTGTAGAACATTATCCGATTGATAAAAATGTTTTGCCTATTTTGAAACATCTAGGATGTTCTATGTAAAAAAAAAAAACATAATGATAATAATTCTGATTTATTTTAATTATATTTTTATTGGTAGTATGTCTCCTCCCCCCCCCCCCCCCCCCCCCCTCAAATAAGGATATTAGTTTTTAAAATTTCCCCTTTATCCAAATGTATGATTTATATCACATGTATAATTTTTGACAGATGGTGGTGGTTTGATGTTTTTTCTTGAGTTGTTTATTTCATTTTGTTCTCTTGTTTGCTCTTTATCCATTAACGCTTTCTTCTCTTCCATAATCAAAATCTTTTATTGTGACTTCAGATTTTTGTTTTCTGATCGAGTGCATTTTTTTTATTACCTTTTCATATATAGTGTCCTTATTCTTGGGTGTTGTTTGGTATTGCGTAAAGTTTATTGTTTAGTATCTTCTCAATTTGATGTATCCCTGAAAAGGGCGGGGACTGGATGTAAAAAAGCACACAAGTGCTTATCTATTATCCTCGAATAAAATACTTTGCCTTGCCTTGCCTTGCCTTGCCTTGCCTTGCCTCTCTCTCTCTCTCTCTCTCTCTCCTCTCTCTCTCTCTCTCCTCTCTCCTCTCTCTCTCTCTCTCTCTCTCTCTCTCTCTCTCTCTCTCTCTCTCTCTCTCTCTCTGTGTTTACAAATCAGACTAGAGAGGGGAGAAGTCACACTTCAGTAGTGAGTACAATGAAACAGTTAGACAATGAAACATGACTAGAAAATTTCATGACTGTTTCAATACAAAATGTACATACATGGTTATGTAGTTGCACGAGTATATGAGAAGAAAAAATTAGGAAAACATTTGTAGTCCTTGTTTAATGAATTTTGCAAAATTCAGTAATTTTTTCCTGTTGCCCATTTTCATTAGTGATTCATATTTATAAAAGTTTGGGTGGTTTGTGTAATACCTAGGTAAATATTGGTTGCGTAAGTTCTGCAATGCTGGGCATTCCATAACAAAGTGATATTCATCACCTAAGCGGTTCATGTCACACAGAGTACAGAGTCTTTCATCATGTGGTAAATTTACATATCTTCCTTTCTCTATTGGTAGTTTATGATTACTAGTTCTGATTTTTAACATGGACAGGCTGTACAACAGTGGCAGGCTGTCTAAGTAGGGTTCAAAGGATATCTGGTGCTTATACAAAGTGTAGTTGTTGGCTTTCTGGCAGTCTCGACAGTTTTCTACCCATTTTTGCATATAACTATCTTTAAGTCTCTGGGACAGGTTATTTATCAGCCATGCTGTAGACACTGACTGCGGATAATGCCATACAAAGGATAGTCCATTTTCATCAAGTATCTGTTTAATTTTGCATAGCCAATCATTTTTATGTATTTGAAAATTGAAACATTCTGTCAGTGTCTGGAGCATAATGGCCGAGTATTTTTTACTTGGGTCAACAGACAATTTGTGCCAAAATTTTATCATACGGCTGTGAATGTGTATAAACAAAGGGAAACGGCCTGTTTCACCATATATAAAGCAGTTAGGGGTATTCTTTTTTAATCGTAAGATATATTTGCAGTATTCCAGATGTAATGATTCAGCTAAATCAGTACAACTATTACCCCAGACTTCACAGCCATATGTCAGTACTGGCAACACCAGTGAGTTAAACAAGTCAAGCTGACAGGAGATTGGGAGCTGAAGCTGTCTGCTTTTTCTTAATAGGGCCATCATTGCCCGTCTTGCCTGGTCTTTTAATTATTTAACAGCTACATTGAATTTTCCATTGAAATTAAACGTCAGTCCCAGATATTTAAATTTGCATACATGTTCCAGCATATTTCCATTTAGTGTAAAGGGATACTGGTTGTTTGTTTTTCTACCACAAAATGTCATTACTTTAGTTTTGGAGCAATTGATTTTTAGTTTCCATTCACTGCAGTAAGCCTCTAATTCATAGAGCGCTTTCTGAAGTTTCTCCTCAGAGTCAGCAAATATTACAGTATCATCGGCGTATAATATCAACAACACTTTTAGGTACTCTGAGATTCTGTCATCAAAATCAAGTCCTATGTCAGCTGGAGTGCAGCCTTTTTGAATCAGGTAGGATTCTAAATCATTTACATAAAGAGCAAAAAGTAATGGGGACAAGTTTTCACTTTGTCGAACACCTTGGTGGACAGAAAATGCCTCTGACACCAACCCCTTTGAAGAAACACAAGAGACAATTCCTTTATACATATTTCTAATTACATTAAAAACTTTACCACCAATACCTGATCTTATAAGTTTTATCCATAAACCATTATGCCACACTTTGTCGAAAGCCTTTTCATAGTCCACAAAAGCACAGAATAGCTTCTTTTTCCTGTTCCTTATGAGATCATTTAAACATTTTAAAACAAATATGTGATCTGTAGTGGGATGATTAGGTCTAAATCCAGCTTGATTTTCTGAGAGAATGTTTAGAGTCTCAGTATATGTTGACAACCTTTCATTAAGTGTAGCCGTAAAGAATTTAGCACTACACGATAACAAAGTGATTCCTCTGTAATTGTTTGGGTCACTTTTGTCTCCTTTGTTTTTATAAATAGGGATGATAACACCAGTTAGCCATTCATCTGGGAATACTCCTGTTTCCAAAATCTTATTGAACAGTATGCACCAGAAATGGTTTAACTGTTCAAAAGTAGAGCATATTGTCTCATTAATAATTCCATCTATTCCAGGCGCTTTATTATTCCTTAACTTTTTAATGACAGCGCGGAGCTCTGCCATTGAGAAATTTGCATTTAGTATTGTTCTTGCTTCATCTGTTTCGGTTAAGTCTCCTAACAGTCTGTCAATTTCTTCATCCTGGGCTTGATTCTGCTGGATATCAACATTGTTTTTGCAGAGATCTTTGAAGTGCTCTTCAAGTTTCTTTAATGGGGGTGTTATCACTGCGTTTTGTTTTTTTTCTATTTATCATAGACCAGTATTTTTTGGGATCATGGGATTTCATTGTTTTTAAACTGTCAATCATGTCTCTCATATGTCTTTTTTCAGCTCTTCTTACTGTGGCTTTGTATTGTCTACAAGCTGTTTTCATTAACTGGAGATTTTCATCATTTCTATTGTTCATATAAGCATTTCTCTTTTTATTGTATTTTTCTCTGCTAAGTCTACATGTCTGGTCAAACCAGGGCTTATTATTTTTTTCATGTGCTTTGGGAATATTCTTCCGATGATATGTTTCTTTTATCATACCATATTTATCACAAGTGTTAAAGATGACTTTCTTCATTGCATTATACATGTCACTGATATTACAATCTGAGTCAGCCAAAATATTCAACCACAATAAATCATCATCATTCACACAAAGGGTTCCACACAAAGGGCGAAATGCCAATGCAACTCAAATGGCAAAATGCCAACGCAAATCAAATGGCAAAATGCCAATGCAAATCAAATGGCAAAATGCCAATGCATTTATAGTCCATGGAAATCCATGAACCTGTCTTAAAAGAAAACGTTTGATGGAATGTTCATACAATATTGCTAGAGGTTTCAATATATTGGTACTTGCAGTATCCCACAAGGTTGATGCTTATTTTTTTACGAAACTTGATGTGCATATGAAAAATTGCTTTCTTGCTTTTCTTTATTTTGGATAACTAAAACTACTATGGGGATACAACTTTGCTTAGATTGGCAGAAATATGCTCTTGCCATGAAAAATTATCATCAACAGTAAATATCAAGACCTTGTGGAAGTTAACGGCTTCCATTTGTTTCATGCGAAAAAATAAAATTGAGAGAAGGAGGCTGGTTTTGTTGCTTTTTCTGGTTCCTATATATTCATGCACTTACTTTTACTTGGGTTAAGGGACATATAGTTTAAGTTCTGCCCATTCAGTTAAGTTCTGTTTTGAAGACTAGATGAAACATTTAAAGCATAGCTCTGAGTATGAATTGAAATATCATCTACAAGTAAGCGACACCACATATTTCAGTACATGGTCAAATCCTCAATACGAAGGGCAAAAAATACTGGGCTGAGAACTGAACCTTGGAGAGCACCATGGATAACTGGGAGGAAATCAGAGTGAGGTATGCCAACAAAATTGATATTGGTTATTGTCTGTTTGACCAAAATTATACAAAGTAATGAAGAATATCATCAGATAGTACAAACAGCCGAGATTTTTTTAACCAAAGTGTGTGGTTTATCGCAACAAAAGCCTTTGCAAAATCGGCAAAGATAACTCCAGTAAGAAATTGTTATCAATATTTGTCCACCATACTTATCAGAGCTGTTTGACATTAATGATTTATTTTTGAAACCCGACTGACTTGGATTAATCAAAAGATATCTACCAAATTGTCGAAGTGAATATTTTTGGGTATGCTTTTTAACAGGCTGTGATAAAATAGATAAAATAGAATGATATTGGTCTGTGGTTGGATGGTTCGTCTGACACACCTAACTTAAAGAGAGGAATGAATTTGGCCTTTTAAACTGAGTAAGAATACAAGCTTTGTCGATGGAAAGATCTCAAATATACGTAAGGGTTTCAGCTATTACAGGCGCACAGATTTTAACTATTTTATCGTCCAGTCCCTCTAATTCCTCGGCAGCTGACTGCTTTACTTACAAAAGAGATATCAACACTGCAGGTAAATGGAATATACAAGAAGGAGGTTGACATGATGGTTATGACGTCCACCTGCCTACAAGTAAGTTAGTTCTGGGTTCCATTTCCAACTCGCCTCATGAGGGCTGCAAGCGAAACCTATACCACTGAACACACCTGCAGACCCATACACAACCACACGCTCATGAATACATTTCCCTCGCCCATGCATGATAATTTTCCCCTCTTTTCTTCTTCCCCTTTGGATTTGGGGTTGGGGGGTTGTTTGGGAGGGAGGAGGGCTTTTAAAATCACACCCAAAATATGAAGAAAGTTCCCTTTTTGTAGATTTTTGCATATTCAATGGATTGCTTGGGGTCTCCAAAAAACAAAAACGAAAGATGGGATGGGAGGAGAAGCAGGGTCAAGGGAAGGTAAGGGGGGTTAGAGACTTCAAAATGCATGCCTTCGTTGGATTGGCGTGCCAATACTCACTCGCAAGTGGCGAGAAATTTGATCGTTTGTAGTCATGTGGGGTTTAGCCCCCCACCCCCTCTTCTGTCTGTCCTGTCTGTCCTGTCGTCTGTCTGTCTGTTCTCTCCTCTCTCTCTCTCTCTCTCTCTCTCTCTCTCTCTCTCTCTCCTCTCTCTGTGAAAAAACACCTCCACAAACCCCCCTCAACAATCCCCACCAGAACAGGTGAACCACCTATGCCCGCCCACCTGACAACTTTTTGTACACCTGAAGGAACACACTAATAGACAGGGTTGATCTTTGAAAATTGCTAATAGCTCCCTATCATTATGAGATGAAAAAAATGTGCCCCGGATGAAAAAAAAGTATGTAATGCTTACTCTGTAACCCTTGAAAAATAAAGATCATTCATTCATTCATTCATTCATTCATTCATTCTCTCTCTCTCTCTCTCTCTCTCTCTCCTCTCTCTCTCTCTCTCTCTCTCTCTCCTCTCTCTCTCTCTCTCTCTCTCTCTTGTCTTAGGGGAGATGGGATAGACTAGTGGTTAGAATATTGTGCTAGCAATCTGATGGTCTGGGTTCGAATCTCGTCCAAGAGGATTTTTCACTCCACTCCACTCAAAAGTCCTTTGGAGAAGACCATAAACTGAGGCCCCTTGTGCGAAGGCATGCAAAACATCTTTCGCACACATTAAAACCTGTTCCACTTTTCGAAAGAGTAGGCCATTGTGTGCTGATGTGAACAGATGACAAAATGTACAAAACCCCATACACACGAGAACTAGATGTTAAAAAAAAACAAAAAAACAAGAGTGCTTTTTCCATTATCTCGATATCAAACAATGAATAAAGAAAAAAGTGATAAATGAATCAGTCTTTCTTCTATCCCCTTTCCTCTCCCCACATTCCTTTCCCCACATACACTGTGTGTGATTTCATTGTAATGACACCCTATACTTGAGCCTGCATGCTTTATGTCTAGTGTCAGCTTTGTCTCTTTACAAACACCAAGCTCCACCATCCATGGGGTAGCGTGCATGTTGTGCCAGTTTTGTCTCTCTTCAAACACAATGCTTTATTTATTTATCATTTATTTTATTATTTATTTATTCTTTTATTTCCAGGATTATGGAATAAGCACCTGTGTGCTTTTTTTTTTTTTTTTTTTTTTTTACATCCAGCCCCCATGTGTATGCAGTTTTGTCAATCTTGTCATCTCTTCCCACCGGCATACGATGGCCTACTCTTACGAAAAGCGGAACAGGATTTAACGTGTGCGCAAGATGTTCTGCGTGCGTTGCACACGGGGTCTCGGTTTAGAGTCTCATCCAAAGGACTTTTGGGGAGAGTGGAGTCAGCACTGATGTTAACTCTTTGATAAGGCCAGCTACTTGCCAAACCTGTTGGGCCCATCTTGACAGCCAGATCATGTTTCATAGGTCTCTGTGTATTTAACATGTTCAGTTCTGCATAATAATGATAGGGAGCTATTAGCAATTTCAAAGATCAACCCTTTCTATTAGTGTGTTCCTTCAAGTGTACAAAAAGTTGTCAGGTGGGTGGGCATAGGTGGTTCTCGCAAGGGGGGGCATCATGCTTGGCTCGCACAGGCGAGTTCCTGGCTGGTCCGTCCTGGGAGCCACTGCGCCCTCCTCTACTGGTAATATTTTCTATTCAGCAAAACAAAATTGATAAGTCAAAGTCAAAGTCAAAGTCAAATTTTTATTTACAGATGGTACATTGAGTAAGCAAAACAATTGCTTTTTTTCATCAAGCCATCTACAAAGAAAAGTATGTAAGAAAATGAAAAAGAAAAATATCAACAATAATGACAACGACAATGATAACAGCAATAAAGAGGACTAAAATGATAATCTCAGAAAACTAGCCAACTACACACATCTAAAGCAAAATTTTAGCATATCAATATTTAAACATTTCAATATTCAAAATGCATACATACTAATAAACACTTGTTATCGACCAATCACCCACCTCATGCCTGCTATTATTTGTTAGATACACATGTGAAACATACACATGCACACACATGCACAAACACACACACACTCACTCACACACACACGCACACACCCACACCCCCCCCCCCAGCCACCCCCCCCCCCCCCACACACACACACATACACACACTGCACAAACAACATATACAAACATCATATATACATACAAACATACACATATGCGCGCGTAGGTGCACCGTTGTATTATTCTGCACGAAGTCATATAATTATATTACAACAAACTTAGATTGAAAATCATAACAACAACAAAATATCAGTGAATAGCACAAAAGTACACAGTGGTGAAAAGGTAAAACGTACAAGTCTTTTTCAACACTGTTATTCATGAGATAGTTTTTTAAGTGTTTTTTAAATTGGGTTTTACTTGTAGTACTTTTTAGATCTACTGGAGATTATTCCATAAATGACTACCCGAATACAGAAAACTTGACTTGTAGAGATCATTTCTGGGTCTTGGGAACGTTAATAAATGATTATGCCTGTGCGGATTTATTTTGAAGGAGTTTTTAATCTTAGGAGGAGCATTTCCGTTTATAACATTATGCATGCACACAGCTTTGTTGAAAAAAAGTCTTTTATGAAAAGTCAGTATATTTAATTGCTTGTAATCAGAAACAGTCAATGAGCTTGACTTTAACAGAACCAGCTTAAGTGCTCTTTTATATAAACGGTGGATAAATTTCAAATTTGTTTCACTGCATTTGTCCCATAGTGTAGATGCATAGTCGATAATTGGCAAAACATGGCCACAAAAGAAGAGTTTACGGGAATGGTTGTCGAGAAAGTTCTTTATCTAGATAGCTGAAGTAACCTTTTAGAGAGACGTTTTCCCAGAGACATCACGTGATCTGTCCAAGTCAAGCTCTTGTCAATAGTGATACCTAGTATTTTATGAGAATCCACCTCTTCAATTAATCGTTTATCAATAAACAAGGGTTTAAAACTGGATTTCATTTTTTGTCTTTTCTGTCTAGCTGAAACATACATACATTTTGGGTTTTTTTGCATTTAAAGACATATGATTTAACTGTGTCCAAGAAATTAGTCTGTCAATGTTATCCTGTAGTTTGTTGCCTAAAGTATTGGGATCAGAGTCACTGCAGAACAGAGATGTATCGTCAGCAAACATTTCACAGTGACAATTTACAAAGCGTATGTGTGTGTGTGTGTGTGTGTGTGTGTGTGTGTGTGTGTGTGTGTGTGTGTGTGTGTGTGTGTGTGTGTGTGTGTACATACCCCAATGCCACTCATACACTACAGTGAAATAAACAAGTTGTGATTTAAACAAGGTGCATCAATATTACTTCCAAGACAAACAAACGACAACGGACACAAAACACATATATACATACTACATGAATAACACGCACATACCTATTTACACACACACACAACACACACACACTCACAACACTCACACACACACACACACCACACACACACACACAGGATCACCTTTTTGCCTTTTTGTGTGATGGTTCAGCGGGTTATCATGGTTGGATCTGTATTTTCCTTTTGCTATTCACCTTATAGCCAGGCGTACACACACACACACACACACACACACACACACACACACACACACACACACACACACACACACACACACACACACCACACACACATTGGGCATATTCGCACGCAGACGCACGCATTATTATGACATAAACCAAATTGTTATATGTTGTATTATAAGACAAACATCAAATAAGTTGACAACCTATAAAACAATGAAAAGTAGTCTTTTCTATGCTTCAAATGCCCTATCGCTTTTCCATCTGATTTCTGTATCTCCCTGTATTAATATTTTGTTTTCAATTTTGTTACGTAAATTGACTGTTATTGAGTTTCAGTCAATGTTTTATTCCAAGATCTTATTGTTTTGAGTGTAACAACTATGTGTACCTTAATCATAATGTGTTGATGTTCATTCTTATGAATATATACGATAATCACGTAGATTGATCATGATATTGTATATAAACTATGTGTATCTTAAATAGAACGTGCCCCAAGTTTGCTATGTCTCATCCTCAGGATCGGAAGTCCACCGGGAGCTCATCAATAGTAGGTCACCGTGGGGCCACCAGTCAGAGGGGCCCTGCACTACTGCTACACATTCGCAGGACACCACCTACTAAGCCCTCTACTAACGACAGTATTAGCTCAGTCGTGGAGCCAGACTGAGTGAGACGCTCACCCGAGGTGGCGACAACCACAACATCCTTTCAACGACCGCCCCCCTCGAACTTCCAACTCCAAAGGCTTTGACACAAACTCACCATAGGCACAGAAGGGTATGGATAAACCGACCTTGAGGTCACCATGAGAACAGAGCAACCGGGGCCACGGAATCGATGATCGATGAGAATGAGGATGATGTAATGATGCTGCCGCTATGGAGGTGCATGTGCTTTGAGACTACTTGACAGGGTTGTACTCTACGCTTGCTATCATACCGGGCCTGAGAGATACAGACACCTGCAGTGTTGGTCAGGTAATTTGAGCAACACTCTCAATCTCGAATCCGAATAGAGGATGAAGCTCGACTGTGTTGTCCCAGTCTTCCCATTGAGCCCACAGCACACCCACTCTGGGTAGGAGCCAGCCGGAGCCCGAAAAATCCCCAATGTTTCTTGTGGGAATCGAACCCAAGACCTTCCAGTCCGGAATCGAAGGCGCTAACCACTGCACCATGACAGCTTGTGTTTGTGTTATTGTTATGAGAGTGTATTTAGGTTGTTGTGTTTCTGTATTTGTTTTTCTTGGAATTCTTGTTGTTGATTGTTTTTCCTGTAAATTTAATCGATCATTTTGTTTGCTCAAAAGTTTTTCTTGTCTTTATTTTGCTTCTGCGCTCCTTGGGAAATATTGCTGTATGGTAATTGATTTGGTAGATAAGGAGTTTATATAGTTTTCCTTGCCAAATATTGTTCCACTTAATTTTTCTGTTCCTTTTTACATTATCAAAAGCTTATTTTTAATCTCTAACTTTTGAGAAAAAAAAAACTGTTTCAGCTGTGAATGTATATCAATAAGAGAGATAAGGCCCCCCCCCCCCCCCCCCCCTTCTCTCTCAATGAATTAACATTTTTTCTATTTTTTAAAATCATTTGTTCTTTTATTTTATATTATGTCATACTATTTATTCGATAACAAAAGTGTATTTTACCGTAGCCAGGTAATTAAGGCATGGTGTGTGTTGAGGGGGGGGGGGGGGTATGCCTGCGCTGGCGGATGGGTAGGGTTGTTGTTTTTTGTTTTGAATAACCACCTTTCTTTTGTAGGTAGTTTTAGCTTATTGTTTTTGTTTAATTTTGTTTGTTTCTTTGCTTTGTTTTGGTTTCTGATGTTGCTGAGTTGAGTTGGTTGGGGTTTCGGGGATTTTTTTTTTTTTGGGGGGGGGGTGGGGGGTGGGGATGGGGGGTGTATTGTTTGTTTTGTTTTGCTTTTACTTTTGCTTCTTTTTTTGTTTTTTGGGAAGGGTTGTTTTGTTTGGTTTTTGTGTACTTTGAATTCTTATTGTTGTTGTTTTTCTTTTTTTACATTGTTTGTTTGCCTTTTCTGTGTGGATATGTGGGTATTGGGCCTGTTTTGTTATTATGATGTGTCTGTATTGGTTTATTTTATCATGATGTATCCCTAAGGGCGGGGAATGGATGTAAAAAAGCACATGGGTGCTTATTTATTTCCTCGAAATAAAAAATTATTTGATTTGATTTGATTTGATTTGATTTGATTTGATTATTGATTTGGTCTGTCTGTCTGTCTGTCTGTCTGTCTGTCTGTCTGTCTGTCTGTCTGTCTGTCTCTCTCCTCTCTCTCTCTCTCTCTCTCTCTCCTCTCTCTCTCTCTTCTCTCTGTGGGTCAGTTTGGGAAAAAAAAAAATGCACTGGTTAATTAGCAGAACTGAGGTGAGGGTCAAACTTTTTTTATATGAATAGTTTTAGATTACTTTGCGTACTCTGCACCGCTTTTGAGATGGGAGGAGTTCAAAATATTTTGCTAACACATGTGTACAGTTAATTACAATCTCTCTGGCGCTTTTTCTCTCAAGACATTCATACAATCGCTCACTTTCATTTGTTCATAGCCCACAGTTTTGCCACATCTGGTTGCAATTTTGTTCGTACATTTTTTTGTTATTGACATTCAGGCTTTTTTTTTTTTTTTACCAACAGATAAATGAAAAGGAAACGACAGACTCAATGAAGCACTGATAGAAATTCTATGAAGCTGTTAACATTTATTTTTGAAAACTGTATAATTTTTTAAGAAAGAAAATACGAGTTGGCGCTTTCTATATTGATGAGATGTGTATTCACACATGCCATGTGCTTTTTTGTTTACAGTGACTGTTTTCGTTCCTTGGCTAGAGCTCCGAGGTTCAACACTGGTGAAGTTTTGCGTGTGCGACGGCTTTACCCACCATTAAGGTAGCCGCATTCTAACTTTGGGGATGTGTGGTGGATATGTTCGTGTTTCCATAACCCACCAAACGCTAATATGAATGACAATCTTTAACCTACACATTCGATCTTCTGCATGCATACTACACACAATGAGAATTAAGGTAGTGGCAGGTCTGCACTTGGAAGTCGACCTAGACGCGCTAAAAAAAAAGTTTTTAAAAACCCTTAATTCTGCACCCACCGCCAAGATTCAAACCCACGACTTCATGGACCCTTGCGATTGAAGTTGAATAGTTCCCTTTTTCATTTTTGGAGTCCTGAAAACAAGGCACCAGTTCTTTGCAATCACCATCTGTTTACTAACAGTGTGGATTTGAAGCTCTTTTCAGACTGTACCATAAAAGGGATGGAATGGTTTGTCTCTTGATCAAACTCATTCTGAACGGACGCTATAGCCGAGTGGTTAAGACCGATCGACTTCAATCCCGTGTTGCATGAAGTCGTGGGTTCGAATCTAGGCGATATGTAGAATTCATCATCTCCCAGGTCAGCTTCAAGTGCAGACCTGACAGAGCCTTAATTTCCTTCGTGTATATACCCATACAGAAGATCAAACATGCACGTTAAAGATCCCGTAATTCATGCCAGCATTGGGTGGGTTGGTTACAGAAACACGAACATACCCGGCATACATCCCCGAAGTCGGAATGTGGCTACCTTCATGGTGGGCAAAAAAGATTGGAATACGCAAAATCTCAGCATCTGTTAACTTCGGACCTTTAGCCGAGGAACGATTTTTTTCTGGTAATCTAGTCAGTTATCAGAAAAGCTAACTAACTACACAGTTACACTAAGCTTCTGCTTCTCTCCTTTCTGTTACTACTACTGTACTACTGTCGGCGAACTGAGAACTAGAACTAGCTGAGAACTGGGGCACAATGTGGTGACAGTGTTCACACAACTTCCTACCGGGATAATAATAATAATAAATAATAATAAATGGAATTTATATAGCGCTATATCTTGCAAAAACAAATCAAAGCGCTTGCATTCAACCAATTATTGCACATGCAGCCAACAACAATTTAGATTTTTAACGAAGTCAACACACACACACACACACACACACACACACACACACACACACACACACACACACACACACACACACACATCAAAATACATACATACATACATACATACATACATACATACATACATACATACATACATACATAAGAGGTTAAACACTTTGGCAGGGTGCTGGATAGTTCGGCTGTTGAGAGCAGGGACAGAAGATGAAACAGGATAGGAAAGTCTTAGCTTTGAAATAAGTGTCTTGAAGCTGGATTTAAATGTGTCATAGGTAGGCTTTTTAGGAAGGAGAGAGGGAGATCATTCCAGATCACTGGACCAGAAACAGAGAAAGCGCCACGGCCGACGGTGGATTGATTGAATCTAGGTATTTGTAAGCGCAGGGTATCTGCAGCAGAGCGGAGGGAACGAGAAGGAGTGTAGGGGTAAAGACATTCACAGAGGTAGGAGGATGCTGCTAGTCACTGTTAGTCTAGCCTTGCTGATTTATCAGCTTCATTTTTATTTCTATTTATTCTTTTATTTCGATGATAATGGAATAAACAGTCATGTGCCTTTCTTTTTACATCTCGTCCCTGTATGTATGGGGTTTTTTGTGTGTGTCATATCCCACCGGCACACAATGGCCTAATCTTACAAAAGCAACAGGTTTTAACATGTCTTCAAAATGTTCTATGTGCATTGGCACACAGGACTGGGTTTATAGTCTCATCCAGAGGACCTTTATTCCCCTGTGTGCTTGTGGTAAACAAACAAAAAGTTAGGCTGGCCAGCACATCTTCAAAGAGGTACTATGCAGCAACCTGAGGAAGACTGTGGTCAAGGAGATAACCCTGCAAACCAAACTGTCAGCCCAGGAGAGGAGCTGGAACCAATGTGCTTTTATTTCTTCCAGACACACCCGAAGGTGCAAAGCAAACGAGAGAAGGAGATTCAGGATGAACATTGCCCAATAATTTACACCCTCCCCCTCCCTTTTTTTTAAATTAGCTCATTCAAAACCAAAAAATTAACCCAAAATGCAGTTTTTGAAGAGACATTGTCATGGAGAAATTGTAAGTCAACTTTTCTTTATGCTAACAATTATTTTAATCTGGCTTGCTTTGTGACAGATTTTTGTTATTCTTATTTTTGTTTCCTCACTACTTGTTTGTCTGAATTTAGCACAGGTTGTACTGTCTTGGTTTCTGTTTTCTCATTTTCAATTTGAGTTCTTTTCGACATACATAAACATTGTCCTTTGTTCGCTTTTGTAAGTCAGTGTTTCTTTTCATATCCCCTTGTGACAGGATATGGGCATGGTCAATTGAAAACTTGTTTGCCGGATGGTTCCAAACAAAAATTCGCAGCAAAGGAAAAAATCCCTTTTCATTTCAACATACATTAACATCACTTTTTTGTTGCTTTTATAGGCCTTTTTTTTTTTACATTTTAAAAATGCATTAACATCCTCTTATGTTTCCTTTCTAATTCATTTTTTTTCTCTTTTCAACACATAACATCATCTTTTGTGAGCTTTTATCAGTCAGTTTTTTTTTCAAAATACATTAGCATCCTCTTGCTTTTATAAAAAAAAATATTTAATTTTCAACATACATTAACATCCTCTATTTTTGTTTTTATGAATCAATTTGTTGTTTTTTTTGTGTGCTTTTATAAGTGAGTATTCTGAATTTTTGTGTGAGAGTATGATGAAAAAAAGTGTTTCACACTCAATAAAGATCATTGATTTGACTTGACTTACCTGTCTGCAGTCACGAACACACAGGTGGCCCAGTCCAGGAATATTCAGCTACCTTGGAACACGTCTTTGCCTGCCTTCCTAGATCCCTCCTTCCCAAGAAACTGTGCTGGCAACTTATCCCCTCACCTCCAGGCCTATTGGTGGATCTGCCCCCACCTCCACACCACCCCTCTCACCCACCCACCCATCTACAGCGAGCACCTCAGCCCTGTTATTCTGTGTTTAGAATAAACTGCTGTAATCTGATTGGTTAACCTCAAAAGGGTATTTCTGCTGCCTGGGGGTTTGGGGTAGGGAGAAAACGGACAGTGGGGAGAGAAACCTTTTCTTTCAGTGTGTTACTACTTGCCCCCCCCCCCCCCCCCCCCAAAAAAAAAAAAATAATAAATTAATTAATTTAAAAAAAAATAATAATAATGATGATGATGATGATGATGATAATAATAATAATAATAATAATAATAATAATAATAATAATAATAATAATAATAATATAACAAAACCTTTCAGCCTTGATATATGGGGCAACGTGTCCTTATAAAACTGTGGACTGGTATGAAATCCATACCAAAGAACCAGAAAATGTATAAAAAGGAAAAGAACTTTTACAACAACAACAAAAACACAGAAGCAAAACCAATTCTCTGATCTGGTCCAAAAGACAGCATGTAAACAGCCTGTTTTGTTGTTGTTGCCTGCAATTTGGCTTTCTTGGTTAATTTTTTTTTCAGTTTTGATTCTTTTATGTGGGACATTTGACCTTCCACTCACATTGTACACAGGGCATATAGAGGTGACAGGCAGCTACATGCTTGTGGCTTGCATTAGGGCCAAGCCTGGAAGACATGG
>CM060318.1:68418696-68448696 GCA_030674155.1 Stramonita haemastoma
GTACAGGAATATGGATATGACTAGGGAGTGCATTAGTCTGATCTTGGAGTTGAGTGAAATATTTTTATCTTTCCAGATGGTGTTCAGTTTTAACAGTGGTGTTATTGTCTGTGCAACCCTGCATACTACCTCTGGCTTGGGCCCCTTGTCTGATACAACGGCTCCCAAGTACTTGAAGCTTTGAGCTGTGTCCAACTTCTAGTCATTGACATTGATTCTAGTAATGATGCCCTTGGCGTTATTGGTCATCAGTTTGGTTGTCTCTGCACTGATTTCCATGCCACCTTATGTTTTAGAGGCCTTGTTCATGTGTTCTGTTAGGCTGGCATGCTCTTGTTCTGATCCTGCTGGCCCGTCAATGTCATCTGCGAAGCAGAGGTTTGCAATTGTTCTGCCACCAATGATGACTGATCCTTTATAGTGTTCCAGTGCATCAGCCATGATTCTCTCAAGGAAGATGTTGAAAAGAGTGGGTGAGAGTAGACAGCCCTGCCTTACTCCAACTGTTGTTCGAAACCACTCTCCAATGTTGCTGTTGTAGTACACTGCACTTGTAGCCTTGTTGTACAGCTCTTTGATGATTCTCATCAGGTTTACATTGATGCAGCTCATTATTCATGGTTGCCCACAAAGCTGCATGTCACATCCTGTCGAATGTCTTCTTAAAATCAATAAATTCATGGCAGAGGTCTTGTTGCTGTTGACGGTACCACTCACAGAACATTGTGAGGTTGAATATCTGTTCTGTTGTGCTGCGCCCTGCTCTGAAACCTGCTTGTTCCTCAGCAATGATGGTCTCTGCTTGTGGCTTCAGTCTGTCCAGTATAATCTTCAACATAACCTTGCTTGGAAGGCATATGAGGCTAATTGTGCGGTAGTTCTGGCACTACTGAAGATTTCCTTCCTTGGGGAGGGTGATGATGAATGACTGTGTCCGTGGTGTTGGCCATTTTCCTGTCTGCCAGATCTTGTAGCGGATTTTTAGTAGAGCATTGATCTTGGCTTCCCCTACAGCTTGAACCAACTCAGCTGGAATGTTATCGGACCCTGCTGACTTCCCCTTTTTCAGCAATCTGACTGTTGTTTCCACTTCTTCTCAGAGGATAGGGTGACTGTCTGTATCTGTGCTTGTGGGGACATTGAGGACTTCTGGATCTCCTGCTGTTTTGTAGTTATACAGGTCGGAGCAGTATTCTGTCCATCTGTTCAGAATATCCTCTTCATCAGTGAGACACTTCCCATTTTTGTCTTGGATTGTTGAGCTTCTCTGTTTTGTGCCAGTCAGGTCTTTCACAAGTAGATATGCTTTCTTGCTGTTGTTTTTGTTGATGCGCGTGTGTGTATCTGCTCTGAAAGATTGAATTTTATTGCATTCTGTGATAAGTATTTCTTTTTATCCGTTTTATGTATATAATTATGGCTTGTGACCACGTGAATTACTTTTTGATAGAGTGCAGGTATTGGTATATGTATTGTCGTGTATTGAGTCCGATGTAATGGTTGCATATTGTGCTGTGTAATTCCTCTGTGATAAGAGAGAGAGAGAGAGTGTGTGTGTGTGTGTGTGTGTGTGTGTGTGTGTGTGTGTGTGTGTGTGTGTGTGTGTGTGTGTGTGTGTGTGTGTGTGTGTGTGTGTGTGTGTGTGTGTGTGTCTAAATTTACCTTTTTATGAGCGGCTTGTAACCCACATGCATTTCTTTGTTTTTGAGATAATAAAATGTTTGAATTGAGAAATACTGAACAAGATAGAGTGCAGGTATTGGTAGAGTGATAGAGTGCAGGTATTGGTATATGTATTGTCGTGTATTGAGTCCGATGTAATGGTTGCATATTGTGCTGTGTAATTCCTCTGTGATAAGTGTGTGTTGTGTGTGTGTGTGTGTGTGTGTGTGTGTGGTGTGTGTGTGTGTGTGTGTGTGTGTGTGTGTGTGTGTGTGTGTGTGTGTGTGTGTGTCTAAATTTACCTTTTTATGAGCGGCTTGTAACCCACATGCATTTCTTTGTTTTTGAGATAATAAAATGTTTGAATTGAGAAATCCTGAACAAGAGTATTTCATCCAAATTTGTTTGTGGTTTGTGTCAAGTTCAAGTTTCTCTCGTTGAGGTGAAGAGAGAGGGATCAGCTAGTGAATTTGCATTTCACTGTACCAATAGAAGATGTACAGGGAGTGATTCATTTCCTTCATGCAAGAAAATACAAACTGGAAACCTGGAAATACAATCAATAAACAGAAGAGCTACTTTTGCACTGCGTTGCATTGGCTGTGATCATGCTAATCTCCAGACACCCTGTGGTGTTGTGGATTTGCCACCTCCTGCCTGCAGGAGTACACACCAACACATCGTGCGAACACACGCTGAACATCTTGCGCACACGTTAAGTCCTGTTCCACTTTTCGTAAGAGTAGGCCATCGTGTGCCTGTGGGAACAGATGACATTTACAAAACTGCATACACACCGGGGCTGGATGTAAAAAAGCACAAAAGTGCTTATTCCATTATCCTCGATATAAAAGAATAAATCAAATCAAATCAATAAAACAGCAGAAAAAGCTGCAGTAAGTTGTGTCATGAAAGAAAGCATGGCAAAATGCTGCAAGGCAGGAGTATAATCTGGCAGATGGTGTAGAAAATGATCGGTTTAGAACCATTGATGTCAGTTGTGATGGTTTGTGGATAACGAGGGGACACTGCTCAAGGGTGGGGGGTGGGGGGGGCAGCTAGTGTTATTGGATGCACAACTGGAAAAGTGTCAGGGACTGGAACTCGATTCAAAGTATGCAAGTGATGTGATTATTATGAAAAATTTGGTAACAATTCTGAAAAGTATAGGCACTGGAAGGCCAACCATGATCAAGACTGCACGAAAAAACAGATCATCAGGCTCAATGAAAAAAGATATAGTAAAAGATATACTTTGTTCATCTGTTCAAGATCACAAGCTTAGATATACAAGGTTCACAGGAAATGGGGATATAAATTCATTCAAAACTGTCCACGACTCACAACCATATAGTCCCGACATTCCTGTGGAAAAGATAGAATGTGCTGGGCACGTTCAAAAGAGAATGGGTACATAGCTGCGGCATTTGAAGAAGAACTTGGGAGACAGAAAACTTGAAGATAGGAAGAATATTGTGGGAAAGGGCAGACTGACAAAGGAGAAAATTGATGTGATACAAACTCATTATGATAACGCCATAAGAGCAAACAAGAATGACTTGAAGGCAATGCGTGAGGCTGTGTGGGCTGTTTACTTTCACTATAATTCAACCGATGAACCAGCATATGTTTTCTGCAAGGAAACTTGGTGCCCATACAAAAAGGCAGTTGCTTCAGGTACAAGTTGATAGCTATAAGCACACATCTAGTCTTCAAAAACCAGTGCTAGGCCAAATAAAACCTATTTTTATGGCCTTGGCAAGCGCCAAGGTGCTTCACAAGTGCTTAGAAGGATATGCACAAAATGCAAATGAGGTATTGAATAGCGTAATATGGACCCCCCCCCCCCCCAAAGTAAAAAAAAACAACCCTCCTTACTATCAACATAGCTTTAGCAATTGCAGTCAGCAATGGTGCATAGGCTGTAGGGAGAGTCGTGGAGAGAATGTGTCTAGATGTAGGTCAAATTTCCTCAGACTATTTTCAGCTAAAAGACACTAAACGTATTCAGACTGCACAAAGACAGGCACAACTGGCCACTCACAAAGAAAGAAGGGCTAGGTGAAGGAAAAGGCTTCAGCTGGATGAAGAGGAAGAAGAAGCAGGTGGTTTCCCATACATTCCTGGAGGACACTGATGCAGAACAAGGCAGGACAAACTTGATGTTCCTGTCAATTTGGAGTGTCCGGTGTTTGTGAAAATCGTCATTATTTTGTCATGTTTTAAACACAACTTTCACATTTATTAACCAATTTGTTTCACATTTGGCACACATACGGACAATAAGTATATCTTGCTCATACCATATCAAAATTTGTATAGGTAAAGTATCATTGCTATTACGAACCTTAAAGTGAATTGTTTTTTTTCTGGAAATCCTGACCTTCCAAACAAAGAACCCAACATGATAAAAAAAACCTGTAAGACAGAAGCTTTATCTACTGTTTTTATTTGCTACACAGAAATATTAAGTATCAATTATATAAACTGATAGAGAAAACCACTTTAACGGATCAGTCTCCAGTTTATTTTTTTTTATTTTACATAAATTATCATCACCTTAAAACCAGGAAGCACTGACACTAGAAAGTACTTTTACACAATATGCTATCCTTGTTGCACATTTCTGCCAAATTTGAAGTGTGTGACTTGGGTATTACTTCAGATATAAAAAATAAAACAAAATGTTTCAATTTTATTTAGCCCTGCCACCTTAAGGTGTTTATTGTCACTGCATGCTTGAAGATCAACATCATCATCAAACTTCAGATTGCAACTGGATCTGCCACCAAGAGACACACTGATGATACACTGATGTACACTGAGATACACTGATGTGTCATACTAAGAGTGTCTCTTGCAAAGTCTTCTCAAGAAAGAGGGTGGAATTAAGTAAGCGATAGTATGCAGCCTTGTCTGACTCCTTCGAAAGAAGTCTCCAACCTGTATATTCATTAGGACTGCGCTGCTGGCATTGTTATAAAATGCCTGAATTTTCTTTTTCTTTTTCTTTTTTTCTTGGGGGGGGGGGGATCTTTTATTTCGAGAATAACGGAATAAGCACTCAAGTGTCTTTTTACATCCAGTACCCGCGTGTATGCAGTTTTGTAAAGTTTAGCATCTGTTCCCGCCGGCACACAATGGCCTACTCTTCCGAAAAGTGGAACGGGTTTAACGTGCGCTCAAGATGTCCTGCCACTGTCAATCATGCCACATGTGAAACAGATCTTTTTCGTGTTGGAGAGGTTTCTCCATCTTAAGCCTGCAATTAAACACCTGTTTAGTTGTGTTCGGACAATATTAATGCTAAGGGAAGATTCCTGTCAAACGAACTTCGCAGAGCAGATTTGATTCTTGTTTTATAAATTGTATATCGTAATGCGTTGTATTGTATTATGTTGTATTGCACTGTATTCCACTTTCACTCACAGCAGATTTCTCTGTACGAAATTCAGGCTCCTCTCCAAATCACATCTGAAAAATTAATGACTCTCAGTTCTGTGGTCCCAGTCTTTCCAATGAGCCCATAACAATCCCACACTGAGTAAGTGTCAGCCGAAGTCAGAAAAAAAAAACTACGACTCTTATGGGACTCGACCCTGCAACCTTCCACTCCTTTAACCCAAGGCACTAACCACGCGCCAGGGTGGCTGGTCTTAGGCAACCTCTCAAGCTGTCAGTAAAAATAGTATCCCCACCTTCAAGAAGTTCAGTGCTAGAAGTTTCCGCTTTTCTATCCCTTTCTGTCTTTCTACCTTGTTCCTTTTTTTCCTTTCACTTCCTTATCTTTTTTCTGTCTTCTTGGTCTATTCTCTGGCCTTTTTACCCAGAAAGACTTAGCTATCCCACGCCAAAGTCAGATGTCCTCCGCCTGATTTTTCAAGCACTTCACGGCAGAACCACGCGTTGTAGATCATAATTTTTATGGCAAGACATCAATAGTTGTGTCTGAGCGTTCAACAAAGAAGAATGCCGTTAATGTCGGTGTAATTGTCGCCACCATAGTGCAAGATTTTCTGTATGCGATTTTTTAGTTCCTCGGCTAGAGCTTCGACTTTCACCAATAGTGGGATTTCTGTGTAAGTGATCGTAGTCCCCACCCTCTCCCCCTCACACACCACACACACACACACACACACACACACACACACACACACACACACACACACACACACACACACACACACACAAACCAGTTAGGTAGCTTCATTCCGACTTGAAAGATTGTGTCTAAACACGACATCTGTGTGCATGTAGTTTCTGGGGTTTTTTTTAATGCTGTAGCCATACCTTCCTACCCGCATGGAATTGCATATTCTACCCAAAGGCAGAACAGGTTTTAACCTGTGCACAAGATACTATGCGTGCATTCACACACGGGGAATTAGTTAATAGTCTCATCCAAAGGACTTTCACATTCAGTTCAATTTTCTCATCAAATGGGAAAGAAGGGAAAGGTAGGGAACTGAACCCAGAACCTCATGATTTACTTGCTGGGCAGGGGACGCCTTAACCGTTCTAACACTTCCTGCTTCAGGGGAGATTTAAACCCACAGCAACAGATCAGAAATCGGACACCCCCAGGTGGATGGGTGGTAATGCACCTGCATACAAAGCCAAAATCCGGGGTTTAAGTGTGTGGTGGTTCAACCCCCATTTGTGCCCGAAACATTTCCCCCATCCACTAGACCGTGAGTGGTGGTGTGGGTGCTAGTCTTCCAGATGAGACGATAAAGCGAGATCCGAGATCCCAAGTGCAATATCCATTTAGTGAAAGTAAAGGAACCCACGGCATCAAGAGAATTGTAACTGGCTAAATTCTGTAGAAAAACCAGCCGCCATGGCACAGTCGTTAGCGCCTTCGATTTCGAACTGGAAAGTCGTGGGTTAGATTCCCATAAGAGTCATAGGAATTTTTCGGGCTCCGGACGGCTCCTTCCCAGAGTGAGTGTGTTGTGGGCTCAATGCGAAGACTGGGACTACACAGTCGAGCTTCATCCACTTTACGGATGTGAGTTTGAGAGTGCTGCTCAAATTACCTGACCAACACTGCAGGTGTTTGTACCTCTCGGGCCCGGTTGACACCGGAATATATCATGATGGTAAGCGTTGAGTACAACCCTGTCAAGTATTCTCAAAGCAGATGCACTTTCATAGCAGGATCATTATTTCATCCTCATTCTCATCGATCATCATGTAATGAAAAAGTTGCCACTGATTTCGTGGCCCCGGTTGCTCTGGTCTCATGGTGACCTCAGGTTTGGTATCCACATACGCTTATGTGCTTATGGTGAGTTTGTGTCAATGCTTTTGGGGTTGGAGGTTCGAGGGGGGCGGTCGTTGGAGGGACGTTGTGGTGGTCGCCACCTCGGGTGGGCGTCTCACTCCGTCTGGTTCCACGACTGAGCTAATACTGTCGTTAGTAGGGGGCTTAGTAGGTGATGTCCTGTGTATGTTAGCTCAGAATAGGCACCCCCTGAACACCACCAAAGTGACCCAGCAGCAGTGCAGGGCCCCTCTGGCTGGTGGCCCCAGGGCGGCCTAATATTGATGGGCTCCCTGTGGGCTTCCAACCCTGGGGATGAGACAACGAACCTGGGAATGGCTGTGGCGGGGAGATTGAAACGAGCGGTGTTGGAACAGCAGGGATAGGAACGTCACAGAAGATGAAGCAGCAAAAGAAAATTTGTAGAAAAAAAATCCACTCTTATAGGAAACCAAATAACATGCAGACAGGAATAGTAAAAAAAATAAAAAAAATAAAATAAAAAACCAACAAATAATGGGTGGTGCTGTCCTTGTGGCAACGCGCTCTCCCCGGGGATAGCAGCCTGAATTTCACACATATAAATCTGCCATGACTTAAAGTGGTGTACAATACAATACAATACAATACAATACAATGCAATACAATACAATACCATACCATACCATACCATACCATACAATACAATACAATACAATACAATACAACACAATGCAATGCAATACAATACCATACCATACCATACCATACCATACCATACCATACCATACCATACCATACCATACCATACCATACCATACCATACAATGCAATGCAATGCAATACCATACCATACCATACCATACCATACCATACCATACCATACCATACCATACCATACCATACAATACAATACAATACAATACAATACAATACAATACAATACAATACAATACGATCCTCCCTCACTGTCAGCATCAGATCAGAAGTGTGACGCCCCTGTGTTCCCTCAACGTGTGCTTGTCTGGGTTGTTCTATATAGTCTGAAGTCAGAATGTGGCTACCTTCATGGTGGGTAAAAACGGTTGCATATGCAAAATCTCACCATTGGTGAACCCCGTAGCTCTTGCCTAGGAGCATGAAAAAAACAACACCAGTGACACAAAAACAAGGCCACGCCATTGTGACCTCATGTCATTGTCACCATGTGCCCTTCTGATCATGTGCTGATTGGATGTGTCTTTGTGACAACATGCCATTTTGAGCATGTGCTGTACTGTTCTGACCAGATATCACTGTGACGATGCACTGTTCTGACAATGTACTGCTGTGACCACATGCCATTCTGATAACGTACTGTTGTGACCACATGCCATTCTGATAACGTACTGCTGTGACCACATGCCATTCTGATAACGTACTGCTGTGACCACATGCCATTCTGATAACATACTGCTGTGACCACATGCCATTCTGATAACATACGGCTGTGGCCACATGCCATTCTGATAACATACTGCTGTGATCACATGCCATTCTGACAAAGTACTGCTGTGACCACATGCCATTCTGACAATGTACTGTTGTGACCACATGTCATTCTGACAACCTACCATTCTGACCACCAGTTCTTTATAAAGCCAAAAGTGTAACTGATCTCCAGCATTATATAAAATGTACAAATACGCTCCAGTCTTACATTCATTCACATTAAAATCTCAGATATATCTTTAAATTTGTACTTTTGACTCTGCATTTTGTAAAACTCAAGTTGACTGATTTGAATTTGTAAACAACAAAGAATTGTAATTTACTGTCATGTTTTGAAAGAATCAACTATAATTCCAAACACCTTATTATCTTAAAAGAGAGGTCACAAGCAAAGGATTACACATCTGAAGAAGAAAGGAATGGATCCCCTATCACTCACTCATCACTCAGTCCCATGTCCCAAAGGACGTAGGGGGGACATGAGAGAAGACGCAACGGAGATCTTTTTCCATGCTTCACGATCCTGTGTGGCCAGTAGGAGGCGTTGCAGGGGTTGGGCAGTCCAGTCTTTGATGTTGTCAACCCATGATTTCTTTTGGCGGCCTCTTCTTCTTTTGCCCTCGACTGTTCCTTGCAAGATGGTTTTTGCTAGGGTGTTGTGTCTTGTGGTGTGACCAAACCACATCAGCTTTCTCCTCTTTATGGTGGAGAGCAAAGGCTCTTGGGGGCCCACACCGCTTTTTGATTTCCTCTTTCACATAGTTATTGGTCTTGTGTTCTTTGTATGATATTTTGAGGAGTCTTCTGTGGCACTTGTTCTCGAATGCTTGGATTCTTCTCTCTAACTCTGCTGTCAGAATCCATGATTCACAGCCATATAGGAGGATAGATATTACGAGGGATTTGTAGAGGTGGTATTTGGTGCAGAAGCTGATGTTGTTGCTTCTGATGATCCTCTGGAGTCTGACTAGAGCAGATGTTGCTGTTGCAATGCGAGCTTTCACCTCATTGTTTGATGTGCCATCTTGTGTTAGGATGGAGCCTAAGTATTTGAATTGGCTCACCTCTTCCAGTATTTCTCCATTCATCTTTATTTCCGTGCTGTCATTACTCGCGCTGTTGACCATGATCTTCGATTTCTCTGTACTGACCTCCATGCCGTATGCGCTCGCTCGGTCTGTTAGACTGTCTGTGAGGATTTGCAGTTCTTGTTTGCTGCTGCCCATGAGGTCAATGTCATCTGCAAATCTGAGGTTGCAAAGGGGTCTTCCTCCAATGGAGATGGAGGTGTGGTGGTTTTGCAGTGTCTCTGTCATGATGTTTTCGAGGAAGAGGTTGAAGAGTACAGGTGAGAGAAGGCAGCCCTGGCGGACTCCAACTGTGGTCTTGAAGAACTCGCCCACGTGGTTGTTCATGAAAACTGCACTTCTTGCATTCTCGTACAGAGCCTTGATGACTTCAATTAGGCAGTTGTCAATGTTGAAGTGCCTGAGTACTTGCCAGAGGCCGTCATGCCATACCCTGTCAAAGGCCTTTTTGAAGTCTATAAAATTGTGGTACAAGTCTTTTTGGTGTTGGAGATGCTTCTCTATCAGAATTCTCAGGTTGAGAATTTGTTCCATTGTGCTGCGTTTTGGTCTAAAGCCCGCTTGTTCTTCTGCCAGGAGTTTTTCTGCTTGGTTTTTCAGTCTGTTGAGGACTACCTGCAGCATGATCTTGCTAGGATGGCTTATGAGACTGATGGTTCTGTAGTTCTGGCATTGCTTGAGGTTTCCTTTCTTTGGCAGGGGTATTACAAGAGACTGTGTCCATTCTTTTGGCCATTCTTTGGTGTCGTGGATCTTCTGACAAAGATCTGTGAATCGCCTTGCTGTTTCATTCCCTCCATTTTTTATGAGTTCAGCTGGGATGTTATCGATTCCAGGGGACTTCCCCTTCTTCAATTGCTTAATAGCTGTGTCTACTTCACACCTTAGTATTGGTGGGTCTTTATCTTGGTGTTCAGGGGTTTGTTGGAAACTATGTTGGTATCTGGGCGTAGTGGGTAGTTATACAATCCCTCACAGTATTCTGTCCAGCGCTGGAGGATGGCATTGTTTTCCGTTAAAAGATTTCCTTCTTTGTCTTCAATAACAGAGGCTTTAGGCTGTGTGGTTTTCGTTAGTGCTTTCAGAGTGTTGTAAGCTGTTTTGCTGTTTCCCTTGGCCATTCCATCTTCGATGTTGTTGCATTGTTCTTCTATCCACGCTTCTTTGGCTTCTCTCATCTTTTTCCTCACTTCTCTGTGGCTATCCATGTACTTGTTGTTGGCTTCTTGACTTGTGAACTTTTGCTTCTTAAGTTCTCTTCTTTTGTCGCAGAGGTCAAGAACCTCATTTGTCACCCAGGGTTGTTTCTTTGTTCTGCTTCTGCCTAATGTTTCTTCTGCTGCTGTCGTTAGCACTTCTTTGATGTTGTTGGCTAATGTGTTCACATCATTGTCAATGGCTGTGAGTGCGGCGAACTTTCCTCCAATGTTGGCTTGGAAGATCTCAACCACTGTTGGGTCTTTGAGTTTTTCCAGGTCGAATCTTATGCGTGGGCTTTTTGGCTGTTGTTTTGCTTTCAGTTTCAGCCTGATGGTGGTAAGTACAAGGTCGTGGTCACTGCCAATGTCAGCTCCTGGGAATGTTCTTGTATTTGCCTTGTTTATGCTGGATTTGAATCTTTGGGGTGACAGAATGTAGTCAATTTGATTATGAATCAGACCATTTGGTGAGTGCCAGGTTGATGTTCTAGATGGCTTGTGAGGGTGGAGTGTGTTAGCCAGAGTTAGTTTGTGCTTCTTTGCGAATTCCAGCAGCCGCTGTCCTCTGTCATTTGTTTCTCCCAGTCCAAATCGTCCTGTGGTTCCTGCCCAGGTGTCATAGGCATCAGGTCCCACCTTAGCATTCCAATCGCCTTCCACAATAAGGATGTCTTTTTTGGGCGTTTTGGAGATGACGTTTTCAAGTTCTTCATAGAATTCTTCTATCTGGTCATCATCGTAGTCAGATGTTGGAGCATACACTTGGATGATGGTGAGATTCTGGGGTTTTGCAGAGACTCTGATTGAGATGAGTCTGCTGGATATTGGTGTGCAGTTGATGATGCTTGACACAATCTCTTTCCTGACAATGAAGCCTACTCCGTGTTGGTGTAGTTTCTCATCTCCACTGTACCATATTTTGTGGCCGTCTTGCGTGGTTGTTTCTCCGAAGCCAGTCCATCTGACTTCCGCAAGCCCTAGGATGTCCCATTTATACCTCTGTAATTCATGTGTGAGTTCCTGTACTCTTCCTGTTTGGAACAGAGTTCTAACATTCCATGTACCAATGGTTACCCCTTTAGCTGGAAGCTTTAGGGTTAGTTCTGCTCCAGTGGCACACTTGTCACTCCCACCCTGGAGGCTTGCAGTGGGTAGCGCGGTCGTTGTTGATCCGGGCCTCGACCGATCCGGCATGTGTTTCTGCTTTGCTTTTCTCATCATGTCCTTGCAGTGGGCTTGAGGAAGCTTGGTGGCGCCCATCTCCTCTCCAAGACTCCTACTGGTGATTAAGAATGCACCAGCCCCTCACAACGTTTCGCCCGCCAGTAGAAGCGGTTACCGGGGTGTGGGTGGGTTAAGGACCCGGACCCAGAAGTGAGAGTTGAGTGCCAAGTGAGGACCAGTGCTCCCGTCCATCCCGAGGGATGCTACTGCCAGGTTTACAAAGGTACCACCTCTCTTAAGCACCCCATACACCCCTATACAGCTTACAATACCAGACAAAACCAACACATCTGTGCAAACAACACATATCTGACTTATTGAGCACATCACTCCTCTCTTGCAATCTCTCCACTGGCTGCCTGTGACACAGAGAGTGAACTATAAGATCAAAACTCTGTGTTATAAATGTCTTCACAAAACAGCACCCTCCTACCTCTGTGAATGTCTTTACCCATACACTCCTTCTCGTTCCCTCCGCTCTGCTGCATAATTATACCCTGGCTTACAAATACCTAGATTCAATCAGTCCACCATTGGCCATAGCTCTTTCTCTATTTCTGGCCCAGTGATCTGGCACAATTTCCGATCTCCCTTCGTAAAATGCCTACCTATTCCCCTCCTGTTTCATCTTCTGCCCCAGCTCTCAACAGCCGAAATATCCACCACCCTGCCAAAGTGTTTAACCTCTGTGTGTGTGTGTGTGTGTGTGTGTGTGTGTGTGTGTGTGTGTGTGTGTGTGTGTGTGTGTGTGTGTGTGTGTGTACATTGACTTTGTTAAAAATGTAAATTGTTATTGGCTGCATGCCCAAGAATTGGTTGAATGCAAGCGCTTTGATTTGTTTTTGCAAGATATAGCACTATATATATTCCATTTCTTCTTCTTCTTCTTCCTCTTCTTCTTCTTCTTATTATTATTCCCACACACGTTTCTGCAACGTAGTTACGCAAGCCCTCCATGATCAATCCCCTGACCCCAAAGGCCTATACATGACTCACCACCACACCCAGGTGTGCACAAGTGTGCACCCATACAAGCTGTACACACTCACACTAACATATGTATACCCATACCCACACACCTTACTCTCTCTCTCTCTCTCTCTCTCTCTCTCTCTCTCTCTCTCTCTCTTACTCTCCTCTCTTGTCCTGTCCTCTCCTCTTTCTCACTCTCCCCCCCCCCCACTATCTCTCTCTGAGTGCTTTCTATTTGCTTATTAGTGTAAGTGGGTAGGTTCAGGGGTAAAGGCGAGATGTTATGGACTGAGGCACTCCACAACTCAAAGGAATATGAGGTGGGGACTCCCGGGGATGTTATAGGAACACAATTTATTTATTTATTTATTTATTTATTTATTTTTATTTATTCTTTTATATCGAGGATAACAGAATAAGCAATCATGTGCTTTTTTTTCATCCGGTCCCCGTGTGTATGCAGTTTTGTAAATATTGTCATCTGTTCCCACCGGCACACAATGGCCTACTCTTACGAAAAGCGGAACAGGATTTAATGTGTCACCAAACAAGTCACACAATCAAATGATAAAAGTCTCACGACTCCCGATTTTCATGTGTAAAGCAACTACACACATTCACTGACCCAGATCAATAATGAAATTAAGTTAGTACACACAAGATAATGAAGTTCCCATCAAATCAGCTTTTACCTTGATGAATCTCTATATACAAGAACTGCTATAGAAAAGAGAAATTCCCACCTACAGCTCAAGCAGAAGAACAAAACTGCTGTTTTTCTGGCTAGGCCATTCTTCAAGATTCATCACACAACAGTTCCTCTAAATTAGGAGAATGAAGTACCAATCAGGAAATATGAGAAAAGACTTTAAAATGCCATGCAAACCATGTCATATTGGTTTAGTTGCAGGAATGTTGATTCCTACTGACCAATGTATACATTTAGAAATTGAGACTAGCCAATTCTGACTACACATTGTACTCAGCTGACATTCATTCACAAGCTAAAATAAACAAATATTAATTTTATCACAAAAACCCTATTATCACAAAATATGCTGAGTCACTAGAGAGAAGAGGTAAAGGGGAGTGGCGATGTGCAATTCAGAAAGTTAAGAGGCCACACAAGCCTGCTGAATAAGACCAGCTAAGGCAAACTCTCAAGTGTTAATCACATGACAGTGTAAGTGGGCAAGGTCTGACCACCATACAACAATACCTCAGGCCACACACAAAGACCTTACTGCAGCTGATGGAGGTATTGTAAGACAATGGCTGAGCCACCAGCCCCGGGGCTATAGGCCCACACGTAATAAGCTAGACATAACACCTGAACTTCGACAATAGGGACCTCAACTGCTTTCTCTATAGAAAGTCCAACCCACAACCATAGGTTCACAAACAAACAAGGACCTTGTTTGTTTAAGCAGTACACTGTAACACTCTACCCAAGTTGAACACCTACTTTCTAGAAAGGGAGGAAGAAGGGGAAGAAAGGGGATTGCAGTTCAAATATCATCGTGTGCAAAGTACACACTATAACCGTAGTAATACTGATTTTGGTATACAACAGTTTTGTTTTGGTCAAATTATAGCCCTTTCCAGATTTCTCTGATATCAGGACTGTGGTCAGAAGCCAGAAAGTTGGAGGTCCCAGCTTCGGCAAGTTCTCCCACTTTTTAGCACCTGGGGCCACCCCAAAAATGTGACAATTCTTGAAGCAACGTCATGAGATGAAACTCACTTACTACTTATATACAACAGTTCTTAAATGGGAGACTTTTAATTTTAGAAACCCTGTAACTTGGTGAGATGGGAAGAGCTCGCACCTTATGCCTTATGATCTATCATCACTTAAATTGGGCATGCATGCCAATACCAGGAAAAGTTCCACTCAACAAAAATGTTCAAATGCTTTGCCCATCAGGAGGAGAAGGTAACATATGCCAACATGATGCAACATGGGTAAAATGTTTACTCCCCCCCCTCCCCCCTGTCCCGTTGGGTTAGATGTACAACGTTCACCAATGGCAAGATTTTGTCAATGTGACCATTTTTGCCTGCATGAAGGCAGCCGTATCCCGACTTATGAGGTGAATATTAATTTAAAAGGGAATAGAGAACTTTCATTGTCACTAAAACAAAATTGAGTTAAGATCACACTTTTAACAATTATATCTATGAATATGAGCATGTGATCTGATTTTTCAGAACTGCTGATTACGATTTTTCCTTCCTATTTTAGGCACTCTGACCCATGAGCATGTATGGAAGATAACTCAGATGTTCAAGAACATCATCATTTTAATGATAAAACTTCACATCAAGAAGACAAATCTCACATAAATAATAATGGGAAACATATAAACAAACCAATCCCTTGATAATCATGCAAAATGAAGAGACCTAACTTGATATTTTAATATCAAAGTGCAAATATGTAGTGTGCATTAAAGCCACAATCTTCTGGCACAGAACAGACCTACATTTTCAATGGTACAATCCCGGGATCCCTAAAGCATAGAGCTTGGCTAACACTCCATGCCAATCAAATCCAACGAACATTAAATTCTGAATAAGATAATGGTGCTCTTCGGTTAATGGTACAGTCCCTAAAACTGCAACATTAATACAATCACACCAACCAATATTAAATACTTAATAAGGGTGATAGTTGGTACATAGCACATTCAACTAGATCGGCTAGCTCCATTGGGATACTGATTCAATCAAAGAAACCAACATAATCCTAAGAAGGTGCCTGTTGGTTCATGGCACTGTTTTTAAATCATAAAGGCATGGTTCTTACTCATAAATGCCTACAATGCTTCCACTGAACGACATTATTCCCTAGAATTTATTTTCATTTCTTTTTTTTTTTAATCTTTGATAAGTCATTTTCAAAATGATTGAGAAGTTGGTACCTGCACTTGTCTTTCCTCACTACTTTTTCCTCAAATCATAAAGTTCAAAGAAACTCTAATACAAATAGACCAATCAACATTACCTCTAATAGTGTGCTGGCTGGTTGATGGCAAAGTCCCTAAATCAGATAGATAATCTGAGATTCTGATTTTTTAACGAACTGAACATTCAATGTTTTTATGTTAGGTGGTTGGTTGATAGTACAGTACCTAAATTGGTTTGGCTAGATCCAAAATAAAAATCAACTAAAATTCAATTTTAGCTGTTTTATGTGCAAGTGCAGCACCACACACACACACACACACACACACACACACACACACACACACACCACACACACACACACACACACACACACACAAAGCGCATGCACACATAGGGCCTCTTGTAATAGTTACTAAACCTGAAACAGTGAGCATCTGAGCTTAGGTTCCTTTATAATGCAATTAAAGAAGTTTGGCTAGATGATAAATAATTGCGTTTGATAATCAAATTTTACGATCTATCTATCTATCTATCTATCTATCTATCTATCTATCTATCTATCTATCTATCTATCTATCTATCTATCTATCTATCTATCTTCTGTCTGTCTGTCTGTCTGTCGCTGTCTGTCTGTCTATCTGTCCCTTAGTCTGGTGACCGTAGGGGCACCCCTGAAGACTTGACAACCAGTTACTTCCATTCCTCTCTCTGTTCTGCCTTTCTCAAAATTTTGTTGAGTTCTAGGCCTGTCCATTCGCTAATGTTGTATTCCCATCTCTTCCTTTGTCTGCCTCTTTTTCTTCCTCCTTGGACAGTGCCTTGCAGTATTGTTTTTGCAAGTCCATTTGATTTTGTGACATGCCTGTACCATTTAAGTTTACGCTTCTATACGATTGATAGAAGACTTTTGTAGGGACCCATGGTTTGCTGGATTCTGTTCTGCACTTCTTTGTTGTTTATGTGGTCTCTGTAGGAGATGCCAAGGAGTCTCCCTAAGCGTCTCATCTCTGCTGCCTGTACTCTTCTCTCCAAATCTGCAGTCAGGGTCCACGATTCACAGGCATACCGGTCTGTGGATATGACAATGGGGTTTTTACCATATTCAACCATAAAACTTAAGAAAGTCTTGCATAGGTTTTCATAAGATTAGCGATGTAAACATCCCAGTTTACTCAATGGAATCAAACTGCACTCAATTTGGATAAGAGTTATACAGGGCTTTAACAAATAGCTTCTGTTAGGATTCAACCTCCTGATCTACAAGGCAAACATTATATTGGGGCAGCTTTTTGTGTTTACATGCACAACTCAGGAAGAAGATATAAGAGAACATGCTTTTTCTATTTCTTTCTTTTTGGGGGTCTAGTTGCCTTGTCTCTTCAATCTTTTAGGTTAAGTTACTCAATGGAATATGTCACAACACTACCAATGCACATACTGTAGTACACAAAATCCTCGTAGTCTTCATGAAAAACAATACTGAACAACTCTTTCAAGCCAATACATCATTTCTTCCACTCTTTTGCAAAATGAATCTGGCAATATCAGCGTACAGGTCTTTCCCCATTTTCACTGTGTCAGGGGAAATCATGGAGAGGGGAGGTTTAGGAGAGGTGATGTGTAGTGATTGCACCTCCTGCCACTTGAAGGGCATGGTAGGTCTTCTGTCGCCGATTTTTCGCAGATAGTTCTTTTCCCAGCTGGGTGACAGATGCCTTCATAGCAGAGCACCTGCACGAGTCCAGAGCAACATTGCATTAGACAAGAGAACTTTCATGTCACACAAAGTCCACGACATCACATTAAGAAAGAGAACTTTCATGTCACACAAAGTCCACGACATCACATTAGGAAAGAGAGCTTTCATTTCACACAAACTCCACGACATCACATTAGGAAAGAGAACTTTCATGTCACACAAAGTCCACGACATCACATTAGGAAAGAGAGCTTTCATGTCACACAAAGTCCACGACATCACATTAAGAAAGAGAGCTTTCATGTCACACAAAGTCCACGACATCACATTAAGAAAGAGAGCTTTCATGTCACACAAAGTCCACAACATTCCATTAGACAAGAGAACTTTCATGCCACACAAAGGCAACAACACATCACGTTAGGCAAGAGAGCTTTCATTAAACACTAAATGAGATAAAATTACACACAATCTCTCTCTCTCTCTCTCTCTCTCTCTCTCTCTCTCTCTCTCTCTCTCTCTCTCTCCTCTCTCTCTCTCTCTCTCTTTTGTTTGTTATTGCTATGCCTTTCTTTTCTTTTCTTCCTTTTTCCCCAGAAGGGTGGTTGTAAAAAGGCATGTTTTCTTATGCCGTTACCCTCTTTAAATATAATTCATTCATTCATTCATTCATTCATTCATTCATTCATTCATTCATTCATTCATTCTCCATTCATTCATTCATTTTTCATTCTTCTCTCTCTCTCTCTCTCTCTCTCTCTCTCTCTCTCTCTCTCTCTCTCTCTCTCTTCTCTCTCTCTCTCTCTCTCACAGGGATCCATATTGGGCCCTATTCTCTTTTCATTATACATAAATGACCTTCCTCTACATATCAATGCCAAATGTGAACTATTTGCAGATGACACAACCATACATACGAGCCATAATGACATTGACTATCTTACAACCTTACTATAAAAAAAAAGCACTGACGACCTTGTCAAATGGACTGAACTGAACCACATGTCTATCCACCCCAAAAAAACAAAATGCATGCTTATCACCACCAGACAAAAGCGACAAAAGTTACCACATAAACTATTTCCAATTCACATAAAAAAGGAAGCAATTGAACAAACCTCTCACCACAAAGTTCTAGGAGTGACAATTGATGAAAACCTCAGCTGGTTCTACCACATATCTCATCTATGCAAATACTTGTCCAAAAAAGTCTACCAGTTGATTAAAATTAAACACTTTCTCGATTACCATTCAAGGAAACTGTTTTTTCAAGCTTATATACAATCCTCAATAGACTATGCTGCAACCCTGTGGGACTCTGCCAGTGCAAATATCATGAAACCGTTACTAAGTCTGTATAAACGTGGTCTCAAACTGGTCCTTCTGAAGAAAACAACCTTGCTAGAAGGGGATTATACTCAGTTAAATATCCTTCCCCTACACCAAAGACTAAAATATAACAAAGGCATCATCATGTTAAAGATACTGACAGGAAATGTCCCCACATCCTTAAAAGACAAATTTCCAATGAATCCTTCCAGAAATACGGTAAAGCCAAGTGTCCCAATCCCAAGAATAGACTTGTTCAAAACTAGTTTACTATACTCAGGCCCTACGCTATGGAACTCCCTCCCTGACTCAATTAAACAGCATCAATCATTAACAACCTTCAAAAATCACCTTCTAATCCACTTGATGCATCAAAAATAGCAAACCACACTTCTCCCCTCTCAAACTATCTGCCCTCTCCCTCCTCACTTCTTTCTGATTATGATGATCTTATGACCTTCAATCATGAGACTAAGTGAGGTGTGTGTGTATGTGTGTGTTTGGGGTGCGTGCGTGCGTGCGTGCGTGCGTGCGTGCGTGGTGTGTGTGTGTGTGTGTGTTGTGTGTGTGTGTGAGTTGGGGCTTTTTTGTTCAAAAACTTATGTTTTATGGGACTTATTTTGATGATAGATGGTAGTGGATTGATGTCTTCAGTCATTTAACCTCATCATATTCTCATTTTTGCTCTTTAATTATTGCGCCTTTTTTTTTTTTTTTTTGGCTTTGATTTTTTTTTTCTTTTTTAAACTTCAAATCAAAATCTTCATTGATTCTTACTTCACATTTTCGTTTCTGAATGAGTACCTTTTTATAACATTACTTTAATATTGCATCTCTGTCTTATTTCTTACCTGTTGTTGATGTTCTTTCCCACCTTTTATCAAAATCTTATGTTTTAAGGGACTTATTTTGATGATAGATGGAGGTGGATTGATGTTTTGAGTCATCTAACCTCATCATATTCTCATGTTTGATCTTTAATTATTGCGCCTTTTTTGTTTTGTTTCGTTTTGTTTTGTTTTTGCTGGGGTTTTTGTTTTGTTTTGTTTTCAATGTTTGTTTGTTTGTTTGTTTATTTGTTCTTATTCAAATCAAAATCATCATTGATTCTTACTTCTTTTTATCGTTTCTGAATGAGTGCCTTTTTTTTTATATAACATTACCTTAATATTGTATCTCTGTCTATTTCTTACCTGTTGTTTGATACTTGGTAAGGTTTTTTGCTCTTGGTAATTGGATCATTATGATTGTTCTTGTTTAGTTGAGGCTATCTTTTTATCTTGATGTTATCCCTGAAAAGGGCGGGGACTGGATGTAAAAAAGCACATGAGTGCTTATCTATTATCCTCGAATAAAAGAATTTTGCCTTGCCTTGCCTTGCCTTGTCTCTCTCTCTCATGAATCTTGAAATTAATTCTTTCTGTACCCTTTGTATTTAGTATTTGCTTGTTCGTTAGAAAGTATTTTCATTATCTATTTTCATATTGTGTACATTTGGCAACTTTTCATGTATATTGTGGGGGTTTTGTTTGCTTGTTTATCTTTTGTTTTGGGTGTTTGGGGGGGGAGGTGGGGGGGGTCTTTTCCGAGGGCTGGATGTAAAAAAGCAATTTTTGCTTATTCTATTACCCTCTTTGAATAAAGAAAGAAAGTTTTCTCTCTCTCTCTCTCTCTCTCTCTCTCTCTCTCTCTCTCTCTCTCTCTCTCTCTCTCTCTCTCTCTCTCCTCTCTCTTGCAAATAAAACCTTCATGAATTCACATGCTTTGTGCCGTCACAATGGAATAATCAAAATCATCATTTATTGTGACTTCTGATTTTCCTCTTCTGAATGAGTGCATTTTTAATACCTTATTATATTTAGTGTCCTTATTTTTTGTATGTTGTTTGGTACTGGGTATAGTTTTGTGTTCTTGGTATTTCATTATTGTTATTTAGTTTATGGATTTTTTTTCTTGATTTCATCCCTGATAAGGACGGGGACTGGATGTAAAAAGTACACGAGTGCTTATCCATTTTCCTCGAATAAAAGAATTTGCCTCGCCTTGCCTCGCCTCGCCTCGCCTCGCCTCGCCTTGCCTCGCCTTCTCTCTCTCTCTCTCTCTCTCTCTCTCTCTCTCTCTCTCTCTCTCTCTCTCTCTCTCTCTCTCTCTCTCTCTCTCTCTCTCTCTCTACCTTTGTGTCTCTGTGTCTATGTATAAATGCCTGTATGCCTGTATGCATATATGTATCTCTGTATTTATTTTTCTATTTATCTGTCTATCTATCTATCCATCTATCCGTCTATCTGTCTATCTGTGTGTGTGTATCTATCTGTCTGTCTGGCTGGCTGGCTGGCTGTCTATCAGTCTAGGTGGATATATCATTTTGTTGGCTAACTAGTCTCTTGTCATACTGCAATGTTCGTGCAGCGGTTGCTAAAATAAAGGACTGAATTCACCTGCTTTGTGCAATCCTGTCACGCCTCTCAGTGGGGCTACATGAAACGCCTGTGTATTGTGAAATGCACCGATGATGACTCATGAAGGTTTTATTCGCACGAAGAGATGCAGTGCAGTATGAAATCATTACCAGCACTACCATGACATGTTTGCTGACTGTTCATTCCTTCAGCTTGCTGCTGCTGCTTTACTCAAGTCCTTGTTTAGGTTTTTTTGTTCCTAACACATGTCTATGGACGTGTGTGTGTGTGTTTATTTATTTATTCTTTTACATCGAGGATAATAGAATAAACATTCATATGCTTTTTTTACATTCAGTCCCCGTGTGTATGCAGTTTTGTAAATGTCATCTGTTCCCACTGGCACACGATGGCCTACTCTTACGAAAAGCGGAACAGGATTTAACGTGTGCGCAAGATGTTCTGCGTGCGCTCGCACACGGGCCGGTTTTATAGTCTCATCCGAAAGACTTTTCGGGGTGTGTGTGTGTGTGTGTGTGTGTGTGTGTGTGTGTGTGTGTGTGTGTGTGTGTGTGTGTGTGTGTGTGTGTGTGTGTGTGTTTACAGCAAGAAAGTCATTATGTATAAGGTTATAACTTCATTATTGAATGCAAGAGCCGCCGCTGTAGTCTAGTGATTAGGGCGTTGGACTCGTAATCTAAAGGTTGCGGGTTCGATCCCAGCTTTCGGCTATGGCGTTGTGCCCTTGGAAAAGGCACTTTACGGCTATTTTCTCACCCCACCCAGGTGTAAAAGGGGTACCAACCTTGTATTGGGGGTTAACCCTGCGATAGACTGGCGTCCTATCCAGGGGGGAGTCTATGACTCTCAGTCGCTTAACGCCACAGAAACCGGAATAAACACCGGCCTGATGAGCCTTAGGCTCGGGACAGACTTTAACTTTAACTTTATTGAATGCAAGAACTGGAAAATTGCAGGGTGACTGCAGAAGATTGGCAAGAGCAAAGATCCAGAAAGAGAGAGATTGAATATCATGCGCACACGTTAAAACCTGAACCACTTTTTGGAAGAGTAGGCCATTGTGTGCCGGTGGGAACAGATAACAAAAGATACAGAACCGCACACACAGGGACTGATTATAAAAAAAAGCACATGAGTGCTACTGCCATTATCCCGGAAATAAAAGAATGGATAAATGATGACTGATCTGATTTCAGTTAATAAGTACTCGAGGTATTTTCAATAAATGATGATGGATCTGATTTGAGTTAACAAAGTACTCGAGGTATTTTCAATAAATGATGACTGATCTGATTTGAGTTAATAAAGTACTCGCGGATGGAAAAGAAACCACAGCGCTTACCATCAGTCTCCGATCCAGGTACATGAGATGAGGGTGCAGCTCGTAGGTGCGATACGACATCTGTAGGCAGTTGTATCCCCAGGAACTGTCTCGATATTCTCTTTGAGTTTGCAGATGGTAATGGAGCCAGTGGGCGCGGGGTCTGGCCAGCATGACGCCAAGATTGAAGATTTCTGGGAATTCATTGTCCTCACTGGCCCAGTCATTGCTGGCCACAAGGGGATTGGACAGCAGAGAGTCCGGCACGTAAGATGTCCAGACCACATCAAAGTCTTGGTATGCTCCTCCATACTTGTACAGTATCTGATACCTGCAGATAATTGAAAATGAACACAATCTGTCCCGTGCTGATTAGTTTTTATACTCTCAACAGTTTGGTTACAAAATTTAAAAAAATTGTGTCGTATACTTTAAGTTGACAGTGATTTCATTCTCTTACAATTCAAACTTTTAACAACGCACACACGTATATAAAGCAGCTTATCCTGAAACGTAGTCTTTCTTGCGTGCTTCTCTCACTCTTGCTGCTTTGGTTTGGAGAACTAAAAAGCATGACAATAGCTTCTCCCACGGGTCTGTCAGAGTTGCTGAGAACCTTCAACACTGTCAGGACAATTTGCAGTTGTGTTGTCCTCTGCAAGCCAGAGAAGACGATCTTACTGCATTGGTGAAATGAGGAGGGGATCATTGTTGAAGACCCTCTGAAATCCTATGTATAACTCCAGATGGACAGAATGCAAAGGCAGGACAACAACACTGTCATCTAGAGACTACAAAAATGCGTGTGGCTGTTTCCTTTGAGTCTTTGGAGAAATACAGCTAGTGACAAACCGAGCCTGGATGATTAGGTCCTAAGTGACAACAACAGTATGCGGAAGCAATATGCCACTGAAATAAAAACTAGGATTAATTAAACAACTACCACTTGCCATATCCATACTATATCCATCCACGCCAACATAATTCAAGTCATAGAATTAGGAGCAGTCACGAAACCACAGAGATTTCATCAGAATAAAAAAGACATGCCGTGAACAGGACTTTTACTTGGAAACATTATAACCATAACCTTAAGATGTCAAGATGATGATCATGTCTCTTTGGAAAAACTTTTGAATAGAGATGGTGATGGTGGATGGTTGCATAAATGTGTAATGATTACATTGTACCAATTCATTGTTGTTCTTTTGGTTATTCTTTCCGTTCCTTGGCTAGATCTTAAAGCTTCACCTATGGTGATATTTTGGGTATGTGACTGTTTTTAAGCACCATGAAGATGTTCCAATCCTGACTTCAGGGATGTATGTTGGGTATGTTCGTGTTTCCATAACCCATCAAACACTGACATGAATTTGGGGATCTTTAACGGGCATAACTGATCTTCTGTTTGACGGAAATTTAAGCACTGGCAAATCTACACTTGAAGTTGAAGTTGACCTTGGAGATGGTAAAAATCCACACCCCTAATTCACCAGACGCCACTGAGATTCACACCCATGATTTTGTGGATCCTGGGATTAAAGTTGAAGGGTCTTAACCTCTCAGCCTTTTTTTTTTTATACCACTTTATGTCACAGCAGATTTCTCTGCGTGAAATTCGGGCTGCTCTCCCCGGGGAGAGCGCGTCGCCACATGTGCAGCGCCTACCCATTATTTTTTTTTCTCAGGGATGGTGTCTAAACACGACACCTGTGTGCATGCTGTTTTTTTTTTAATATGATTTTGTCATTTGCTCCTACCGGCACACGATGGCCTGCTCTTCCGAAAGGCGGAACGGGGTTTTAACGTGTGCGCAAGATGTTCTGCGTGCATTCACACACGGGGCCTCGGTTTATAGTCTCATCCGAATGACATTCAGTTCGATTTTTTCGTCAAACTGGGAAGAAAGGGCGAGGCTGGGTACGAACCCAGAAACTCACGGTTTACATATTGGCAGGCGAACGTCTTAACCACCCTGCCACCATCCTTCCATGATGTGCAATTCTATGACGTCCATCTTTGTTGTTCTGAAAAAGGCCGTAACACGTTGTTGATAAAGATGATACAAACAGCAGGTTCTCATATTTGTTTATCAAGTGTCTACTCTATTTATACTGACTTGAACCAATCCGTGAGTCTCCAAGCAAAGCTAAAGCTGCACACTTACCTTGCAATATCACTGCGGTGTTCTAACACGTGCACGGGCTGCTGAAACACACTGTGGGGAGGGTCCATCTTGACCAGTGACACGTTTTCCTTATCCAGTTCTTGCCACCACTTTCCTGTCGGTACCTCATCTCCATGGACGTACACGTGATGGAAGCCAGCCACGTACAGAGCACTCAGAACAGTCAGATATTGAGAGAAAGGAAACGCTTTTTTGTAGTTTACATTACCGCTCTTGAATCTCACAAAATGAGCAATCCTGGGAATGAGGTTGTTGGGGTCCCGTTCTGGTGTCATTGGGCCACGCCTGCCATAGAAATACAAGCGAGCTACCTGGGCGAAAGATGTGTTGGCAAACATGATGTCACGGGGAAACACATTGCCAGGCACAGCGACACAGAACTGATCATGTGGGGAGAGAGTGAATTTGTCAACAGATGGACACCCTGGCTTAGCTGTTCTGGCAGTGTTAATGCTCTCAAAATAAGCTTCTTTCTGCTCATTACTAAACTCTTTTTTCGCAATGATGACTCCACTGGTTTTATCTGCTGTGTTTGAAAAAGCAAACCACAGATCAGTGTTCAGTGACCGATCTTTAAGAGCAGGAGACAACACGATGCCTTCACCAACAAAAATACCTCCGCTGTTTGACAAAAATCCTAGAACAGTCTTAAACATGTCCGATGATCCACATGTTATGTTTGATGACAGTTTCTGCATTTCCAGACCTGGTATGCTGGACATCACATTCTGTAAATGACATATATTACATTAGCAACTTTGATAACTTCACATCTTTTTTAAATATGTCTTTGATTTACAGTTTTGATCATTTTACGTCCTGTACATCATGTGAACATAATTTGCAACTGTGATGATTTCATGTCTTGTGAATTGCATATTTCTAGTGTTTTTTTTTTTAATAATGTGTATCTAGTTGGCATTTTTCATAAATGGTGCCTTATAACTTAATGAATTTGATGTGGCACTTTTGTTGTAAGCGATCCTAAAACATTGATGAATAAAAGTTGTAACTTACAAAAGGAATCATTTAGTCTAAATGTTATGACTAAACAAATTCATGTATCTCTGCATTGCATTATCATTAAACAAAGTGAGCCAACAAGTTTTTCTTTGTGATAATACTTTGTTGACAATCATACCTTGTGTGTATACTAAATTATTGGCTCGTGTTGCAAGAATACACATTGCCTTTGAATATAGGGATGATCCTAAGAATTTCCTATAATTTGTTCTGATACAGACCTATGCACCACACAATAGGAATTACATTTGGTCACACTACTTAGCTAGTGTCTGCCAAATTGTTGCAGCAAAGTTAAACAAACAGTACACTAATGTGTGGAATCCTTTGTAACAAAAAAGGATCACAAAGCCAGTGGTGTTGACATATTCCTTCTCTCTCCTTGTAAGACATTTAACTGCATAGAAATATGTTGGCAGGAACCCTTGTCAGTATGTTATGCTTATATTTTCAATTCTTGGTCAACATGTGTGGTAGGAATTTCCTCTAAAGTTTAGCTATAAATGTGCAGATTGAAATGTATTTTAAACCTATCTGGCATCTATTGTTTGCCCCCTACAAAAATTTCAAAAAAGGTCACCAAAATTTTCTTCTTTCTTTATAAAACTGCTCAAAGTAGCAGCTATTCATTCAATGATACTATTCCTGGCTTAAGCCGCTGCTGTAGTCTAGTGGTTAGGGCATTGGACTCGTAATCTAAAAGTTGCGGGTTCGATCCCAGCTTTCGGCTATGGCGTTGTGCCCTTGGAAAAGGCACTTTACAGCTATTTTCTCACCCCACCCAGGTGTAAAAGGGGTACCAACCTTGTATTGGGGGTTAACCCTGCGATAGACTGGCGTCCTATCCAGGGGGGAGTCTATGGCTCTCAGTGCTTAACGCCACAGAAACCGGGATAAGCACCGGCCTGATGAGCCTTAGGCTCGGGATAGACTTTAACTTTAACTAACTTAATTCCTTGCTTAAAGATAGATAAAGCATTTCACTTTGGAAAATTGTTTTTAACAATTTTTGCAGTTGAAATGTTTATAAAGACAGCGTCGTTAAACGTATGATGCCATGCCTCCTCTTTACTTCCATAGTAATCTGATTAGCATTTGTTTCAAATCAGTCTTAAAGGCTGTGAAATATCACCTTGAAAATGGAAAGCAATGGTGATTTCAAAAGGAAGATCCTGATACATTATGTTTCATCCAGAGGTTTGGGATTAGATTTCCGGGGTCCCCTTGCATGGTCATATATGCTGAAAAGACCTAGCAAACAACACCCAGGCTAAACAAAGTGCATTTCAAAAGAAAAGTGAAACAATAATATCAGATTCAAGGTTGCCCCCATATAGAATCTGTTTACCCTACATAGAATCATTTACCCCATATTAGAATCTTTTTCATCGAAGCAACTTCGATCTGTTCTAAATTCCTCTATAGTTGTAATCAAGCTTTTAATCGTTCACAGAAAGAAAAAAACATTTACAGACAGCATCAGAATGAATGGACTATGATTAAGCTTTTAAAAAAGTCTTAACGTGATGCATTTCATTTCAAAGATACACATTACCTACAGCTGAAATGTACCTTGCTCATGGACTTTCAAAAACACAATAAACACTCTAGTTTATGGCTTCAAGCAAGTTCATATGAGAGACAGGAGAAGAGGTGCTGGGATGACAAAGAAAGAAGATACAGCCTTCAATCCTTCCCAACATCGTAGTACTCTGCGATCAAAGAAGGAAATTCAAACCTACTAGGTTTTCAAGTACAAAGGTAACAACAGCTAACACCAAGATACACACTAAAACCGAAAAAAAATGAAAGAAGGTAAAGACAATCAGACTTGGGAATAGTGCAAATTCATGAAGAAAGGCATCAGCAGAGAAGGCCGTAGGAAGGCATGCAACATACTGAAAAAGATGAACCAAGAACAAGCAGAGCGGATTACCAGTTATCGAAAACAAAACAGGAACACTCTTGCTGACATGACTGAAGTTCTTATCAGATGGACAGAATAAGGCTCAGAGCTGTACATCCACAAAATAGATGTAGTCAGACACCACCATGCTGGAAAAAGGAACACCATGAAGAAACTGGACCCATTGCCTATGTAAACATGTAATAATGATTTTGCTTATGGCAGTTACATATAGATGTTCAATATATCTCAATCCTGCTGTGAGATGTGAGCATTGCTAGTTTCAGAATAGTACATAATTATGGAAGACTGTAGACTGACCAGGGAAGCAAGTATTATGATGCAGGTTGTGAGTATTGTTGGTTAAGAATAGTATCCCCACCCCACCCCCTCCCGTGAGGATGCCGAGAGCCTGTTAGTATAAAATAGTATCCCCATGGCCACCTTCTGGAATATTCTGTGCTATGAATTTCCTCATTTTTAAACCTCTTTGTTTCTACCTTATTCCTTTCTCCTTGTCACCCCCTTCTTGTCTATTGCTACCTTCTTGGTGCAATTTTCTGCTTGTATTTTCCAACGCATTTTCGCTTATGTGACAGACAACATTTTTTGCTGTCTGAGCGTTCAAAGAAGTTGTAGTATTGATAGTAGTAGTGATAGTAGTAGTAGTAGTAGTAGTAGTAGTAGTAGTGTAGTAAGGGAGTAGTAGTAGTAGTAGTAGTGTAGTAGTAGTAGTAGTAGTAGTAGTAGTAGTAGTGTAGTAGTAGTAGTAGTGTAGTAGTAGTAGTGGTGGTGGTGGTGGTGGTGGTAGTGTAGTAGTAGTAGTAGTAGTAGTAGTAGTAGTAGTAGTAGTAGTAGTAGTAGTAGTCGTCGTCGTCGTCGTCGTCGTCGTCGTCGTCGTCGTAGAAGAAGAAGAAGAAGAAGAAGAAGAAGAAGAAGAAGAAGAAGAAGAAGAAGAAGAAGAAAACAAAAGGACAAATGGAAGACTGTAGACTGTCCAAGAAAGCATGTATCTCACTCTCTCTATCCTTCTCCGGTTTTTTTGTTGTTGTTTTGTGTTTTGTTTTTGTTTTGTTTTTTTAAATATATTCTATTCTCATTATCTTTATGTGCTTTATCTATAAATAGATATAATTCTTTGAGTTACTTTTTCTTCTTCTAGCAAAGATTGCAATTGAAGTTTTTTGTTTTTGTTGTTGATTTGCACATTGCAGCCCAACGGCCGTCATTTTCATGTTAATTTTCATTGTTGAATTGAGCACACTATAAGCTACAAGCTTGTTGTTGCTATGGTTCCTGAATGCTGTTGTTTTCAATGTTTGTTAAAAAAAATCTGAATAAAAATTATTTAAACCAAAGCATGTATCCTGCTATAATTATGATCTGGATGCAAATGGGAAAAGGAACAGTGTGGTAGGGGTAAGGATTAAGTTCTATGAGCTGGCGTTTGCCTACTTTTAAGAACAAAAGGAGCTAAGGGGCATAAATAAATTTGTTGGTAGGTTCCGAACAAAGTTGTCTGATCACAGGTGTAAAGAGTGGCCATATCGGAGTGAGAACACTGATCAGTTCTCTTTTTATAGACAATCTTATTCTATTCATCGTGTTCAGGCCTGTGTATCCATGCAAATGGATCGACATATAAAACATATAACGTCAACATTTACAGTCATCTAAAAATATCTTTAACAATAGATCACACAATGACATTGGGTAGACTATAATTGAAGAGATGAAGAGTTTGAGAAAGAGTTTCAAATTGTTGATGTGACTGAACTTATGTCCCAGCGGAGATTTCTGATTTTGGGACTGAAAGAGTTGAAATATCAAGCCTGCAACTTCATAAGTATGAAAATCAAAGAGAACAATAATTATGCCAATGGAAACTGACGGACCTTGAACCAGGTGTTGTAGTCATCAGTTTTAGGCTGGTGGGTGAAATGAAGCACAAAGCGATAGGGCCGGAACACCTTGACGGCACTGAGAACACTCAGGTAATCTTTGAAGCGGAACTTTTTGTCTCCACACCAAAGGTAGTGCACAACCGGACGAACCTGTGTAAAAACAAGCTTACATGTTTAATTTACAAACGTCATAATATACAGGATAATTCGCCCCCCCCCTCTCTCTCTCTCTCTCTCTCTCTCTCTCTTACATAATTTTTTCCACCCCAGTTAGAGAGGATTTAGAGAAAATCATTCATGCCATACAGCTCTCGGAAACCTTTTAGAACAGAGGCACTTACATCATTATAAGCAATGATCTTTTAACAGGAATAGTATTTTTGGACTCTTACAAAACCTTTCAGACAATTAATCACAAT
>CM060318.1:68453696-68463696 GCA_030674155.1 Stramonita haemastoma
TCTCTCTCTCTCTCTCTCTCTCTCTCTCTCTCTCTCTCTCTCTCTCTCTCTACCTCACTCCTCCTCTCCCCCCCCCCTCTCTCCTATTCTTCTTTTCCCCCTTCCCCAACTTTTCTCTCTTCCCCCCACCATTATGTTTGTCTCTTATGTAAAGCGTTTCTACTTCACTGAACTGTCTAGGTGCACATTATATTTCAGATTTATGATGAAACTTTTGTATAATCTTGGGTATGTTATGATTTTGCTCACTTGACTTAAGTAGGTAGTAACTTGTATAATTGTAGTTCTTATTGTTTCCCTGATCCTCTTTTTTTTTTTTTTTTTTTTTTTTTTTTTTTTTTTTTTTTTTTTTTTTTTTTTCTCTCTCTCCTCTTCCCCCTCCTCTTACTCCTCCTCTCCCTCTTTCCCTCTATTCTATTTTTCTCTTTTCTTTGTCCATTTCTTCTTACCCTCTTCAGGAGCTGAAAAAGATAATAACAGCCCGCACCTTATTCCTCTCACTCCCTTCCTCTCTCTCTTTTCAAATGTTATAGCTTTATGCTCAAATCTTACGATTGGTTGATTTATTCACCAAATTTTGATTTTCATAGCTTTATACTTGAATTATGCATTTGGATTGATTGGTTGATCGATTCACTTCTTTTTTTTTTTTTTTTTTTTTTTTTTTTTTTTTTTTTTTTTCTAAAAGAGGGCTGGATGAAAACAAGCCACCATTGTGCTTAATCTTTTCCCTCAATAAAAATGTTCATTTAAAAATGTTCATTCATTCATTCATTCTCTCTACACGCTACATGCCTGTGCCTTGGCCGGGTCCTGTGACGGCGCTGTGTCCAGCATGGTCAGCGGGAAAGGGGGAGACCTCACCCAGCACATGCAGCTGACCAGGCACAGGACTGTGACAGTGACCGTGGCCAACTGGCCCAGGGTGACTTTTGTGAGGCGGGGCATCTCCGACCTGTAGTGATTGCACAAGGTGTGTGGGAGTGGTCACCTGTACGGCTGCTCATTTGGTTTGTTTGGGTACTTCTGATATTTTTCTATCAAATTTGGTCAGAATGAACAGAAGAGGTTTTTTTTTATTTCAATTAGTTAAATTCTTTATTTTTTACCAACCATTATGTAAAAAATCTTATCAGGAATAAAATTAATATTTTTTCATGATGCAAAATCATAGCAAATTGTTTTGCTTGTAAAATGTTGTGGTTTGCTCAGTGGGCTCGATATTTCTACACAATTTCAAAAACACCCTTAAAATTGGTTTGAAATTGGTATGTTTTAGGATTATTCTACCATACCTCATAGTTTTCTTATGGCATGCGAATAGTTTTTGTAGCTTTTTTAACCTAAAATCTACAAAATTTTATCAATGGTACCAGTACATTTTTCACTTCATATAACCCTTAGATTTTAGTGCACACTATAGATATGATAATAAGTTGGTACACAATATTTCATGCAAATATGTTAGAAATCTTTTTTATAATTATGGGCAAAAAATGACAATTTGCCTGTTTTTGATAAAGTTCATGTCATGTCATGTCTGCCTGTGGTCCCTTCTGGGGCATAGGCCGCCAACTAGCTGTCTCCAGGCATCTCGGCTCTGGGCTAGGCGTTCCAGTTGTCCCCACGTCTTGCCCATCTTTTTCGCATCTGCATCCAGGTCCCGGCGCCAGGTATTTCTAGGCCGCCCTCTCTTCCTTTTCCCTTGTGGGTTCCAGGTGAGAGCTTGTCTTGTGATGCTGGATACAGGTTTCCGTAGGGTGTGTCCTATCCATCGCCAACGTCTCTGTAGGATTTCTTTCTCAACAGGCTGTTGTCTGGTTCTTTGCCACAATTCTTCATTACTGATCTTGTCTGGCCAGCGTATCTTGAGGATCTTCCTGAGGCAGGTGTTGATGAAGACCTGGATTTTCTTCATGGTGGTGACGGTGTTTCTCCAGGTCTCTGCTCCATACATTAGTATTGGCTTGATGATGGTGTTGAAGAGCCTGGTCTTGGTAGCGATGCTGATGTCGCTTGATCCCCAGACGTTTCTGAGCTGCTTGAAGGCTGCCCTTGCTTTACCGATGCGGGTTCTGACGTCTGTGTCTGTTCCTCCCTGTGTGTCCACGATGCTGCCGAGGTATGTGAAGCTTTCCACCTCTTCCAGCGCTTCTCCTTTGACTGTGATGGGTGTTGCATTGGCTGCATTTGTCTTGAGTACCTTGCTCTTTCCTTTGTTGATGTTGAGGCCCAGTTTAGCTGAGTTCTCCACAACGATGTTGGTCTTTTCCTGCATCTGTTGCTGGGTGTGCGAGAGAAGGGCCAGGTCATCCGCAAAGTCAAGGTCGTCTAGCTGTTTCCAAGGTGTCCATTGGATGCCATTACGTTTCTGGTCCGTTGAGGTTTTCATGACCCAGTCGATGGCCAGCAGGAACAGGAAAGGAGATAGTAAGCATCCTTGCCTTACTCCGGTATCAACTTCAAAGGCGTCGGTGAGCTGTCTGCCATGAACTATTCTGCAGGTCATTCCTTCATATGATTTCCTGATGATGTTGGTGATTTTCTCTGGCACTCCATAGTGTCTCAGTAGCCTCCAGAGGGTCTGTCTGTCAACGCTGTCAAAAGCCTTCTCATAGTCTATGAAGTTGATGTATAGTGGCGAATTCCATTCCAGGGACTGTTCCAGGATGATGCGCAGTGTTGCAATCTGATCCGTGCATGATCTTTCCTTTCGAAAGCCAGCTTGTTGGTCACGGAGATGTGGGTCTACTGCGTCCTTCATCCGGTTCAGCAGGATGCGGTTAAACACCTTTCCTGGGATGGACAACAGCGTTATCCCTCTGTAGTTGGAGCAGGAACTGAGGTCGCCTTTCTTGGGGAGTTTGATGAGGTAACCCTCTTTCCATTCTGCTGGTATTTCTTCTTCCTCCCAGATCTTGCCGAAGAGCGGGTAGAGGAGCTCCACACTGGTCTCGACGTCGGCTTTCAGGGCTTCTGCTGGGATGCTATCAGGTCCTGCAGACTTACCATTCCTCAATTGCTTGATGGCGCTGCGGATCTCTTCCTTTGTGGGAGCACTACACTTGATCGGCAGGTCGCTTGTGGCTGTTGGTATCTCTGGTGGGTTTGTAGGTGCTGGTCTGTTGAGTAACTCCTGGAAGTGCTCAATCCACCTGTTCTTCTGTCCTTCGTCATCAGCTATTACTCCTCCGTTCTTGTCTTTTACTGGTCTCTCTGGCTTGGCAAACTTCCCTGATAACTTCTTGATGATGAAGTACAGGTCCTTGGTGCTGTTCTGGTGAGCTGCATCTTCTGCTTCTTTTGCCAATGTCTCCAAGTAGTTTTGCTTATCTGCTTTAATGCTTCGTTTTACAACCCTATTTGCTTCTGTGTATTCCTCTTGGGCTTTTGTTTTTGCTGATCGTGTCCTGCTGCTGTTGACGGCTAATTTCTTTTCTCTTCTTTCTTCTATTTTCTCTAGGGTAGCTGCTGAAATCCATTCCTTGTGTGTGAATGATTTGGGGCCCAGTACTTCCTGACATGTTGAGGTCACTGTCTCTCTCACTCTCTGCCACCTCTCTTCTATCGTCTCCTCTTCAAGCAGCTCTCCTAGGACTTGGAACTTGTTGGATAGAGTGACCTTGAACTCTTCTTGCTTCCTGTTGTCCTTCAGCGCCGTGGTGTTGTAACGCTGGCGTTGACTGGATCCCCCTATCCAATTTCTCTTCAGTTTCTGCTTCAATCGGGCAACAAGTAGATGGTGATCCGAAGCGACGTCTGCTCCTCGCTTGACGCGTACATCCTGCAGGGAGCGGCGAAACTTCTTCACGATGCAGATGTGGTCGATCTGGTTCTCCGTTGACAGGTCTGGCGACTCCCAAGTTGCCTTGTGTATCCTTCTGTGCGGGAAAACACTTCCTCCGATGACCAGGTTGCTTGTGGCACACAGGTCTGCGAACCTCTCCCCGTTGTCGTTCATCTCGCCTAACCCATGCCGCCCCATGATCTCCTCGTATCCCTGGTTGTCACTTCCTATCTTGGCATTGAAGTCGCCCATTACGGTGATGATGTTTCTCTTCGGTCTGTCTTGTATGATGGTCTGCAATCTGTTATAAAAGTCGTCCTTCTCCTCCTCCTCGCTGTCGTTCGTTGGGGCGTAGCACTGGATAATGTCCATGTTGATCCTCTTCTTCTTTGTACGGAAAGAGGCTGTCATGATCCTTGGTCCGTGTGCCTCCCACCCGATGAGCGCTCCCTGTGCTGGCTTGGAAAGCATCAGGGCGACTCCCTGGGTGTGTGCAGCATCTTCCTGCTCGTGCCCCGAGAACAGCAGCAGCTCCCCGGAAGTCAGTCGCTTCTGCCCGGAACCAGTCCATCTGACTTCGCTGATTCCTAGGATGGTGAAGTTGAATTTCCTCATCTCTGCGGCTACTTGCGCTGTCTTCCCCGTCTCGTACATGGTCCTGACGTTCCATGTACCGATGGATGTGGTGGTCCTGGTGGAGATGATGGTCTTCGGTCTGACGGCTTCCAGATGATTCTGGCTTTCACCGCCCGACTTCATACACCTTCCAGCTGGAGGTCCATCCCTCCCCAGGTCCGCGATGTCTGTTAAATTGCTATTTGGCGTTTCTGTAGCTAGAGTTTTTTTCACAGGGTGGGGTAGCTAACCCTACGCCAAACCCTCCTCCTTTTTCAGCCGGGCTTGGGACCGTCCTAGGCAGAGTTTTGATAAAGTTCGGATTTACAAAATGATTTGCACCCAAAACCATCCACTCTCTGTAGTCTACCCATGGTTTCCTCGGTTCCATGTCTTTTCAGCGCCAACATTTGAGCGCCGCGACATTTGAGCGCTGCGACATTTGAGCGCCGCACATTACAGCGCCGCACATTACAGCGCGGGACATTAGTCATCCCGGTGATTTTAATGTGCCAGGGCGGCGGTTGTTCTCATACTTAAATATGTTCATGTTCAGTCGTCAATAAAAGTGTGTAACAGAGAGGTTTGACATCATTTTTTTTTCTGTCTCTCCATTGTGTGTGTGTGTGTGTGTGTGTGTGTGTGTGTGTGTGTGTGTGTGTGTGTGTGTGTGTGTGTGTGTGTGTATACAGACTACACCAGTTTCAATAACACTGACTTTTGGAATAGGCCTACTCTGCACACACACACACACACACACACACACACACACGCACACGCACACACGCACACACACACACACATACATACATACATACATACATACATACATACATACATACATACATACATACATACATACATACATACAACAAAACAAACACGCAAAATAACGGATCAAATAACACTCACTTTGTTAAATTTCCGACTTATCTACTATTCCGTTAAACAGCACACACTGGCGCTCAAATGTCCGGCGCTGTAAAGTGCGGTGCTCAAATGTGCGACACTCAAATGTGCGGCACTCAAAATGTGCGCGCTCAAGTCGTGTCACCCGTTTCCTCTGCCTCTTGGTCTCCCTTCTTGTACTGTTCCCTGTACGACAGTCTTGACCAGTCCAGATATTCGTTTAACGTGCTGTACCACTTTGGCTTGCGTTTTTTCACTGAAGCCAGGAGCTCTTCATATGGTCCCATGACATTTTTTATTCTGGTTTTCACTTCTTCATTGGTGATGTGATCTCTGTATGAGATACCCAGGAGTTTGCGAAAGCATCTCATCTCCATTGCCTGTATCCTTCTTTCAATGTTTGCTGTTATAGTCCATGTTTCACATGCGTACAAAAATATGGACATGATCAGGGGATGCATCAGTCTGGTCTTGAAGTTGATGGCGATGTTCCTGTCATTCCAGAGGACTTTCAGTTTGGTCATTGCGGATGTGGTCTGGGCTATCCTGGAGGGAATTTCTGGTTTTGATCCATCATCTGATACTATAGCTCCCACATATTTGAAGCTATGGACGGTCCTGATGATGATGGATGCCTTTGGCACTATTTGTCACCAGCTAGGTTTTCTCTGACCTGATTAAATGCCATATGCTGAACAGGCTTCATCAAGGTGATTTACCAGGCTGACTAGCTCTTGCTCTTCTCCAACTAGGCCGTTGATCGGCAAAATGTAAGTTTATGTCCTGCCTCCAATGCTGACTGTTCCTTCATGATTTTCAAATGCATCAGTCATTATTCCCTAAAATGATGTTGAAGGGGGTGGGAGAGAGCATACAGCCTTGGCGTACTCAAATTGTGGTTCGGAACCAATCTCCTATGTAGTGGTCATAGTAGACTGCACTGGTTGTCTTGTTATAGAAGCATTCTGTGGTTCTGATCAGGTTGGCATTGATGTTATAGTACAGCCTCATGGTTGTCTACAGAGCTACATGCCAGACTCTGTCGAACGCCTTCTTAAAGTCTACAAAGACATGATAAAGATCTTGTGGGTGTTATAAGTATTTCTCACAGAGTATTCTAAGGTTAAAAATTTGTTTGGTTGTGCTCCGTCCTGTTTTAAAACCTACCTGCTCTTCGTTGAGGATCTCCTCCGCTTGAAGCTTTAGTCTGTTCAGGAGGATTCTTAGCATCACTTTGCTTGAATGACTGATCAGGCTGATGGTAGGGTAGTTTTTGATGAGTTGTAAGTTGCCTTTCTCCGGGAGAGTGATAATTAGGGACTGTGTCCAAGGTGTTGGCCACTCCTCTCTCTGCCATCTCTTATTGCAGATGGTAAGTAACACCTATATCATGGTCTCTCCTCCTGCCTGGACCAGCTCTGATGGAATATTGTTCACTCCTGCTGACTTCCCTCTTTTTGGTGGTTTTATGGCACTTTCAACTTCATCCCGTAGGATGGGATAGGTGCTGTTGTTTGATGGTGGAGGGGCATCTAGCACCATGGGGTCTCCTGTTGTGTGAGTCTACAGCTTTGATATTGACTTTAAAAACAAGAAGAAGAAACAAACTGTTGTCAGTTTTTAACATTGATCCACACTTTTGTTGTTTCAAGCTGGGTACTTTAAGTTGAAGCTTCTTCTTCGTTGTCCACTGCTCAGACAGCTATCATTGTCTGTCATATCAGGAAAATGCTTTGCTCTGCTGTTAAGCTCTGACAAATCAGGCCCAGCTCATCCAACTTCTTCTGCGTGGAAGAGAATTGTTATCTTTTAAGGATTTGTTTTTCTGGAACAAAGGCAGGATATTGGACCAAGAAGGCAGAAAATAGACAAGAAGGCGAAAGGAAGAAAAGGAACAAGGCAGAAAGAAAGACAGAAAAGAGGAGAATTCCTAGCATAGAATTTCTAGGGTGGGAATGCCATTTTACTGACTGTCCCGTAGTCCCGCTGACCGTGGGGGCACCACTGAAGATTTTGCAACCAGCTCCCTCTACACCCAGCAGTCCTCTGCTTTCTGTAGCGAATCATTCCGCTCAAGGCCACTCCATTCTCTGATGCTGTCTTGTCAGCGTTTTCTCTGCCTTTGTCTCTCTTCTTGTACTGTTCCCTGTAGGACACAGTCCAAATGTAATTTAACATTCCCGTACCACTTTAGTTTGGTTTATTATACTGAAGTCTGGTGCTCTTCATATGGTCCGATGGCGTTTTTAGTTCTGGTTTTCACTTCCTCATAACTTCGTAAGTGATGTGATCCCTGAATGAAAACTTCCATCCTTATCAGCAAAACTTGCAGACAGCTTGTTATCTAAGGGAAGCTTGTATTCGGTCATAAGAAAGGATACTGTATCGCCTTTAAGACCATATTTTATTGCTGGCAGACAAGTCATTTCTACCGCTTTCTTTTTCTAGATCCTCTTTTCCATTCCACAGCCATCAACACTAAGTCTGTAGACATAAAACAAAGCACATGTATAGATCTACAGCACTGTACCCTACGTGAGGTAAAGAGTGTCGAGTTACCTGATAATAAAGTCCACAGCTGACAGGAAGACACCACCACTGGCTACTGACAATCAGTCTGTTATGACGTCTGTGTATGCAATAAACAAAGTTTGAACTAACAGTTTTCTAAGGTGATACTGCCACCTGTCGCGGGTGTGCCACTTGCGCTCATGGCTTATCGTGCCTTCCGTCAAAAACGCAGGATTATTTGGTGAGAACGTGGGTTTTTCTTCTCCGCTGTGAGAATGTCCCAGGTACGGATTTTATATATATATATATATATATATATATATATATATATATATATATATATATATATATATATATATATATATATATATATACTGACAAAGGAAGAAAGCAAATAACAACTTGTGTGGTTTTATTCTCTGACGTCACGGTTTTTGCTAGATTCTATATACAAGCTGAGCTTAATGGGGATGTCCAGGAAGGGAATGCTGGAGTCTGAGTGTTGAGAAGTGAACTTGATCGTAGGATGAAACGAATTGACAAGTTCACAAAGGCTTTCAGTTTTTCCAGGGATTTTGTCCATAGCAGAAAATTGTCATCTATAAATCGTTTCCAAACAGAAGGTGGTACGGAGCTTGCTGTTAAGATATGGGTTCCCTGTACACAAACAATATCAAATCTGTGTGGTTTAAAGTAATCAAATAGGGGTTTTTGCTTCCATTTGTTTTTTTAATCCCCTATAGTTTAGCGAACATATTCTACGTTTATTCATGGCTAACTGAAGTTATATTATTATATTTCAGCTACATTAATCAGAACTATATCAAACGAACAAACAAAATTAAGTAAACAAACACAGAGACTGGCATGCGCGAGCACACACACACACACACACACACACACACACACACACACACACACACACACACACACAAACACACACGCAAGCACGCACGTACACATACGCACGCACGCACGCGCGCGCGCGCGCGCACACACACACACACACACACACACACACACACACACACACAACACACATCAGGGGATGGAGGGGAGGGTGCAGATGGACTTGCTCCATGGACGGAAATCATTGTTCACGATCAGACACATGGTCAGACATCCTGTCATCTTCCCTGTCAACATATCTGGGTTCACGTCTAGCTTGTTTTCCCCTGATGGCTGGAGGACTTTCTTGGTCCCCGGAGCGGCGTCATTTGGGTGTCTCTGACCGACGTTGTTAATGCTCATCGCGGGCGGCCAGACTGGAGTGCAGGGTTGTCTGCTTTTTTGTTGCTGCCCGTCCTCTTTCTACAACAGGCCTGTCTCTTTCTGAACCCCCGAAACCTTTCCTGTCATCTTTGCCGTTCAATTTTCTTTTTCCCCTAATGTTTCTCTAGCTTCTGTGTCATGTTTCACAGGAGAGCCAGAGGTCGAAGTCCCTTTTCTTGGTGGAGTATGATGCGTGTGGCTGTTGTAATTCTGATTTGACATTTGTCAACCATTTGCCGTAACTCAGTGATGGCTTGTCTATGATGTGTGTGTGTGTGTGTGCATTGACTTCGTTAAAAATCTAAATTGTTGTTGGCTGCATGCCCAAGAATTGGTTGAATGCAAGCCCTTTGATTTGTTTTGGAAGATATAACGCTATATAAATTCCATTTATTATTATTATTATTATTATTATTATTATTATTATTATTATTATTATTATTATTTATTATTATTATTATTATTATTATTATCTTGAGAGAGATTGTCTTGTCTGGTCTCCACTATAGGATGGGTCTCAGTTCGTATCTGTAACATACTACAGTAAGTGTCCAGGGTTTTGTTTCTGTCAGTGGGTGGGGTAAATCCTGTAGGTTTGTCAAATTTAGGTGGAGGTATATCCTCCTCCCTGTCTGGTTCAGAATCTGAATTGTTATGCCATTCCTTCAGGCGCCCATTACAGCATCCTTCTATGACATCCATAGACAGTTGAGGCTGATCAAGGGAACAGGGAGTGGGGCAGAACTTGGGCCCTTGTGCTAGGATTTCTTTGTGCGTCTTAGGGAACTTTGTACTGGACAGATTGAAAACCAGGCAGTTTTCTTCTTCAGGGCTAAGTTGCAGTTTCGCTAGTGGTTGGCCTTCCCGAATCTGACCTTCTAATAAACCTTCTGCATGCACACTTCG
>CM060318.1:68468696-68473696 GCA_030674155.1 Stramonita haemastoma
CCCTTCACTATCAAAATTTTCTAAATATTAATCAGTTTAATACAGACTAAAAAATACTTTATAAAGAAACCAAAAAATATTACCTGCAAAAGAACTAACGTTTCATTCTTGGGTGGACTTGGAACATATTATGAAACGTTTTGGCACTACTTTTCTTTGGAGTTACACTATTTTTAAAAAAATGCCTCTTTATTCACCGGTATCCATTTTTGTTTGTGAACCCCCCCCCCCAAAAAAAAAAAAAAAAATTGTGCCATAACCTGAACAAAACTATTTAGAGGGCTTCAATTATATAAAATTCAGTGTGAATACAGTGTCGATTGTTAAATCCACAATTCCATCATATGTAACCGTAAGTGAAGGTGCTGCCACCTCCATTTGGCATCCCCAAATCATGTGGCATGAGAATCCATGTAGTCATCAGGGCCAGTGAAGATCGGAGCAAACAGAGAAGGGGGATCATGTCGGTGTATTGGGTGCGGCGACTTTCGCAGAACTCTGATGCCGATAGGTGAGACAGGTGAGAAATCAATTTTATCATATGAATGTACATAGTTTCCATCAAAAGTGTCGTTACCATAAACACTGAGCAGACATGCCATTTCTTAAAAAAAAAAAAAAAAAAAAAAAAAAAAACTTCAACTGTACGACATTTTCCGCAACAGTAACAACAATATACAGACAGTTGCCAGTTATTTTAGCTACACAGGAAACGTATGTAAAACGTTTCCGAAGAATCCAGTCAAGGGAACTAGTGAGAATCAAGCAAGTTTTATATCATCAGGATTAAAAAAAAAAAAAAGTCTACAACTATGCTTCCCCTCAGAGAAGTGCCCCTGTTCTGATCGCATTCCTGTGCAGGTCCGGACTAGGGAGCCAGGTCTGGTTTGCGAATCTCCTCCCCCCCAAAAACAACAACAACAACAACAACAACAAACAAAACATGGTGACGGCAATGTCCTATCAGAATAAATGGCATCCCGCCTTCTGGAAATTATGTACTAGGTGTTCTCCCTTTTCTATCCCTCTCTTTGTTTCTGCCTTGTTTCCTTTTTTCCTGTCACCGCCTTCTTATCTATTTTCTGCCTTCTTTGTCCATTCTCTTGTCTTTTTTTTCAAGAAAGACTTTAAAGATAACAATTCTCTTTTGCACGGAAGTCAGATGGCTAGGCCTGACTTGTCAGTCGCTTAATTTGCGGCAGCCCAACAATTTTTCACTCATATGACAGACAACAATATTTGCTATCTGAGTGTTTGACGAAGAAGAGGTTTGCAAATATTGCACACAGGCTTAAAGTTGAGTCTTTGAAGATGAGTGGTTTAGCTCTGGCAAGGGATTTAGTTGGTTGTTGTTTTCTTTTTTTGTTTTTATTGTTCATCGGTGATAGGAACGGGTGACAGAAAACAAGCATGCAAATAGATGTCGGGTTTAGACAACAGCCCTGAAGTCAGAATGTGGCTACCTAAATGGTGTGTGTGTGTGTGTGTGTGTGTGTGTGTGTGTGTGTGTGTGTGTGTGTGTGTGTGGAGGGGCGCGGTTGCCTACGCCTAACTCTTACCAAACTTGGAGCTCTAGCTCAGTAAGAGAGAAAAAAAGAGCACTATGAATCACAGCACATTCCTCTGTAGGTGACCCTGGAGGCTGACCAGGGGAGAGAATGTCACCACAGGACCAGCACCATCTTTTGTTATTTCTATTGTCTTAGTTTTCACTGAAGTGTATACATGTCTTTCCTTCTAAGAAAAGTTTGCCCAGGGAACAACAGACAATAACGTTGTTGCTGCCGTGGGGTTCTTTTACGTGCGCTACACCAATACTACACACATGCTCGTGTAATCAACATGCCAATCACAACTCTCCAGTCACGAGACTTCCCACAATGCAGTGGTTAGAAGACTATAAAAGTGGGGTTTGAACCTGTAGAAGACCATATCTCACCTTGTTGCCTCATAAAATACAACATTTTGGGGGTGGCCCGAGGTGCTGAGGTGGGAGAGCTTGCGGGAGCGTGGGACCTCCGACTTTCTGGTTCGCGGCTGAAAGTCCTGATATCAGCTTCTGCTGGAAAGGACTATAATTCTACTGAAAGAAAGAAAAAAGTAGAGGACCATTTATTGTGGGGACCTTACGACTAGAAGTAGATCACAGAGAAAGTTGATTGACACGTGTGTGTTGACAGAAAAGTATTGTGTGTGTTAGTGTGGGCTTTAGATTCCGTTCTTCACGGTCAAAGGTGAGTTTGATAATTCTCTTGTTTGTTTTTATAACTACTTTGCTGTTATCATTATAGTGTGTGTACCATGAAAGAGGAGACGGTTCATCTCATTATTCGCATTTAATTTAGTTTTATTTTCTGTTGTTAAGGTGGTTTTTTTAGGTTTCTTTTCAAGTGTGACAGGTTAAGATTGATTCAAAACCAATCACTGTTCCTATGATGGGTTTCGACTTGTAAGGCTCACGAATACCTATAAACACTTTAACATGGACTACAAAGATGGCATTGGACGGATTTTTCCATGTTGATACAATTTAGTAGAAGGTGAAACGCACATATCAAAGGTCAGCTGAGAACAAGCTATCCTTTGTGCTTTTTTTCTATAATTTAACTGATAATTGTGGCCAACAAATCTTACAATATCTAGGGAAAGTGCAGATATGACGATCAACTCAGAATGAGTTATTTCTGGGGGTTTTAAAGTCTATATATAATGACATGGTTAGTGGAAACCCAAGTCATCATTTATTTTTGTTTTCTTTTGCCTTGTTTATGTTGTTGTTTTGATTAGTTTTGTGGAGTTGGGGTGGAGGGTGGGTAGGCAGGTAAAACGGTGTATATCCATGGGAGAGAAGTGTACAAATATGTACAGATACATAAAATTCAGTTGCTTGCCCAGAGGGGAGGGGGGGGGGGCAGTTGAAATGTTGAAATTGACCCCAGCTCCTGGCTATTGGGTAGATTTTTTTTCCAACCTGCATGTATATATATATATCCCCTCTGACCCCCACCCTGCCTTCTCTCTTTTAGCTGAATTGGTGACACGAATCTGGCAAAATACATGAGCACAGCATTACTTTCTTTTTAAGGAGAGAGAGAGAGAGAGAGAGAGAGAGAGAGAGAGAGAGAGAGAGAGAGATTGTTTGAAAGGAACACACGATTAAAAACCAGCGTCAAAGCAGTGGTAATTTTAGGGCTTGGTGTCTGTTCTTTCAAAGAACGTGTATGTAATACGTAGGCCTAACATGTAGGCCTAACATGTAACTGTGGGACTGTGGAGTGCCCAGTTTCCACACCGCCTGGGAAATACCACAAGTGCGAAATAGTATGTTATTAAGCACAGTTTTGAAGCTGGTCCTACCAGGCATTCTGTATATTCATTTATAAATAAGTTTTAGAATGTACGTTATTTTCTTTTGTAAACGTAGTCAGTGAAATCACCGCCCTCAAGTTAGTGAAATCACCGCCCTCAACCCCCCTCCCCTCACACACACACATACACCGTTAGCCTTCTTTGACGCTATTTTGCTGACACAAAAGTCCCAATTACACTGCTGTTCCAAATGGCTGGGTCTACACATAACACCGTCAGGTTCCCCATTGCTTGACAAAATCTGTAGGCCTACTTTACCGTCATGAGTTACACAAAAGGCGGTTTATTTATTTATTTTATTTATTTATATATTTATTTTATTTATTTATGTATTCTTTTATATCAAGGATAACAGAATAAGCAATCATGTGTTTTTTTTTATCCGGTCCCCGTGTATCAGTTTTGTAAATATTGTTATCTGTTCCCACCGGCACACGATGGCCTACTCTTACGAAAAGCGGAACAGGATTTAACGTGTGCTCAAGATGTTCTGCGTGCGTTCGCACACGGGGCCTTGGTTTAAAGTCTCATCCGAAGGACTTTCGGGGAGAGTGGAGTCAGCACTGATGTTAACTCCAGGAGAAAAATTTCCTCGACCGGACTCAATCCCGGGTTGTCAAATTGCCAGCGCAATGTTCTGACCACTAGGCTATCCGGTGACACAGCGTGTTGAGTGATAGGGCCTAGGTGTGTTAGTAAAACTATTGATGATAATGACCCGGCCCAGTGTGTTTGTTCCTTCTCAAAGGGGGTAGCCTAAGGTACACCTTGCCATAAATTTTTCCCCTTCCACAGAATTTAAGGTGACCAGTGCTATGGTTTGTTGTTGTTATCGTTGTTTCCCAGCATAGTTGTTGTTACCTATTTACGTCTCAGTAGAGATTTGTTGTGATTTTTTTTTTTATTAATATTGTATTTTGAGGTTAATGGAATAAGCACTCGTGTGCTTTTTTTTTTTTTAACCTAATCCCCATTTGTAAGCAATTTTGTCACCTGTTCCCACCTGCACACAATGACCTACTCTTCCGAAAAGCGGAACGGGTTTTAACCTATTCGCAAGATATTCTGCGTGCGTTGGTACTTGGAACCTCGGTTTGTAGTCTCATGCGAAGGACTTTTGGGGTAGTGGAATCGGCACAGATGTTAACTCCTGAGGAAAAATCCTCCTGAACGATTATTCGAACCGACAGTCAGTCAGCAGATCACGAGCCCATCACTCTGACCACCAGGCTATCCCGTGCATAGGCGTGTATAAAAATAATGATAATAAAGGCCCACATAAAAAAATTAAAATTTGTATAGCGCTGAATGTTGTAGTGCAAGCAAATCAAGCCCTTTCATTCAAATCATTCACACAGGTGCTGCTGTTCTAAAACACACACACACACACAGGCACACCAGATATTGGACTTCATACACACACACACACACACACACACACACAGGCACACCAGATATTGGACTTCATACACACACACACACACACACACACACACACACACACACACTTTACCCGACTTAAGTGGGAGTTAAAGTGTACTGTTGATTTCTGAATGTTATCTTCCCCACAAAGTGGTAGTCTCTAGGCTAATGCTGCGACCTTCGCTCTCAACAGACAGAGCTGTCGTTTT
>CM060318.1:68478696-68486196 GCA_030674155.1 Stramonita haemastoma
GGCTGGCGGTACCGGCGTCACAGGCTGAGCATGGTCCACAAGAGGAGACCCCTATTTCCCAGGTCCAGCGGGTTACAACGTTTGGGCTACATTACCATCATTCCCGACACACACGCTGCCCAGACCTCACCATCAACCAGCAACCATCAAGCTGTCCAGACGAGTAGTAGACAAAAGAAATCTGAAAGCTTTTTGGGTCGCATCAGAAAATGGTTTAGGATTGGTCAATGACCAAAATGTCGAAAGAAAAACTGAAAGACAACGTGCAGTTATTTGTGTGTGTGTGGGTGGGTGGGTGGGGGGGGGGGGGGGGGTAGGGACAGAGGATTTTAAAAGAGTGATCGAGAACATTTGGAAATAATCGCGAAATGAGAATTTTCTGGTGTTTTCTACGGTGTTTACCCAGCATATGTATTACTGTTGTGGCTAAGAAAGGCTCTAGCAGACCATGCACGACTGAAAGCTATACAGAATGTGCCGATTTTTTATGGTTTTGGAAGAGTTCAAAGATGGGTGCCAAATCACAGTTGTGTGTGAGTCAGGAGCACGTCTTTCATAACCGGTATTAAGGGCTTAGGTTGGAGGGGGGGGGGGGTCTTTAGGGAGAAACAGGGGTGAGGGGTGCGGGGGGATAGGGGAGGTAGACGGGGAAGGGGAGGGGGAGGAAGGAAGACTGGGTTCTATCTTCCGTCTGTAGCTTTCAACAGAAAGATTTTCTATACCTGTTTATGCTCCATCCCATTAAAAGTATTTGACCAGTATTACTTTTCATCTGGGGACAGGGCAGCTCAGTGGTCAGAGCATCCGCTTTCCCCCAGCCAATGTTAAACAGCATCGAGCGTGGTGGTTACCAGATGGATGGGTGACCGTTTGCGCGCCTTGGCTTCAGTATAGTCCCGTAGTTCGCCCAGCTGTAAATGGCTACCTAGCTGCCCTCTTTAGGGTCAGGGAAGGTAAAGCATTGAGGGAGAGGAGATGGCCGCTGCCCTCAATAAGTTGGCCCCAGAGAGAAGCTGAGGTCTCTGATGCCTCGCTCTCCTACGACCATATAGGTTATGGGACACCTTTATTTTTTACCCTTTTTTTTCTTTTTTTACTTCTCATCCATCCCAGTGATGTGTGTGAGTGTGCGCCCGCGCGCGTGTTGTGTGTGTGTGTGTGTGTGTGTGTGTGTGTGTGTGTGTGTGTGTGTGTGTGTGTGTGTGTGTGTGTGTATGTGCACACACGCGCGCGCGCGCGTGTGTGTGTGTGTGTGTTAGAAATAGAGATGATGATGATTGATGATGTACTATAATTTTTAGATAGACTTGAGCATCAATTTTTACCTAGTGTTATCAATATTTTTTCAGACTATTTGTGATGACAAAATTAATATTCATTGGGGTTTATTTCCCTTTTCTTCTGATTCTATTGTTTCATGTCTGATTTTTTATACCTGTGTGTGTGTGTGTGTGTGTGTGTGTGTGTGTGTGTGTGTGTGTGTGTGTGTCTGTCTGTCTGTCTGTCTGTCTGTCTGTCTGTCTGTCTGTCTTCTCTCTCTCTCTCTCTCTCTCTCTCTCTCTCTCTCTCTCCTCTCTCTCTTCTCTCTGTGCGTGCGTGCGTGCGTGCGTGCACGCGCTGTGTGTGTGTGTGTGTGTGTGTGTGTGTGTGTGTGTGTGTGTGTGTGTGTGTGTGAAATGATTGAGAATTGGAGTGTTTACTCATGTGTTTACTGTTTACTTCATGCACTTTATAGTAGGTAGGACCGCGGCAGCCGCTAACGAGTAAAGCGTAGCAGAAAGTGGCAAATTAGATCTACTTTGCACCCAAATTTCTCCATCCAAATCTAAAAGAAAGCTAAAAAAAAATATACTAGTAAAAGTTTAATGCATTAACTTAACGTCTGTAATATCATTTTGCAAGAATGATGACTGAATAAGTGCGAGCGATGATTTAATATCGGTAATAAACTTAAAAACTCGCCGCTACCGGAGCCTCACTGGCTGTAAACGCGACTCGGTGAATTTTCGTGCTTCGTCTTCCAACACGATCTGTCACCCTTTCACTATACAAACCTATTCATAGCGCATACCATTGGAAAGAAGAAACTCTCCACTAACCCATTATATGAGAGACACTTTAGTGAAGTTTTTTTTTAAAATACAGTATAATGCGTTTAAAAATTCCCTACATTTTTCGGAAGTCGTAGAAATTTCCCTATGAATCGTACAAAAAAATCCAACACAGCGTTAAAAAGCTCGTTTTTTCAAGAACAAAAATCTCAGTTCAGTTTATCGGTTATTTCCGTTAACACATAGATGCTTCAGACTTGCGAACGTCGATAGAGATTTTCGATGTGTACAGCGCATTTACACTCACATCTGAAGAAGTAAATGCTGTGTTTTTATTTTGTACGTAGTTACTATCGAATCTCGATGATTTTAGATTTAAAAACTTATCGTTGATCGCAAGTTTATCCCGGACTGGGATCGCAGGGAGCGAAGAACTAGGTCATCGAAGGGTTCTCTCAGAATTTATGGGCTCACGTGAAATTTTTCTATTATAACAATAAATGAGGGTGATGATTCTATTCTAAATAGTTTCTAGTAGTGTTTGTTTTTTTCTTAGGATCTGTACTTTGTTATATCGTGCCGAAATGTTCGACGAAACATCGTGAAAACGAATGCAAGAATGATAACTCTTGCCTCGATCTAATTTCTAATAGAGATTTGGCCGATTTTGTTTACCGTTTGTTGTGTCTGTGTGCATGTAAGACCGCATTTTTAACAGAAATAGTGATTTAACGATTAGAAATCACTCCTGAATGCATCCATTTAAATTCATGCAAAACAAAACTTTTTTTTTTTAATCAGAGCATACAAGTGCTAATCAAATTGAGTAAAACTTTGTTCTCTCTGTTGGTTTCACATTTTCAGCAGTGCATGAACTTTCTTCACTTCTTTTTCATTATGTTGTTTTGTTTCACCAAACATGTAGTTAGAAAGAAAAAAAAACACAAGAAAAACTGAAAACTTTGTAATGATTTTATTGTGCACAAACAAGCCTATCCAATACTAATTTTTATCACACACACACACACAACACACACACACACACACACACACACACAACACACACACACACACACAGAGTCACACAAAGTCACACACACACAAATACAATATATATATTACACACACACACACACACACACACACACACACACACACACACACACACACACATACACACACATAAGATTCACACAACACACACACACACACACACACACACACACACACACACACACACACACACACACCACTCATACCTCTACAATTCATACTTGCATGTATGCACACTTAAATAAAATGTACAGACACTAAGAATACACACAGATTAGGCAACTCACAAAAATGTCCAAATTTGCATTTTTAATTGTACAAGAAAAATGTTAAAAATTACAACACTAATAAGTCTATATCATACAGGCATTGCAACAGTATGTCACACAGTGAAAGATATTTCAGCAGAGGTCTAGGAGGTCTGTGATAGATTTAGGAAGAAACTATGCAAAGGTTAAAATCACTGGGCACAAAAAGGATACATGCAACATCACAATGCAACATGTAAGCTCACCAGAAACCTATAAAAAAAAAAATAATAATAAAAGAACACAGATGATCACATGAGTACACCTATGATATATTGTACAGAAGATGCTTGACAAGACAAGGAGGGGGGGGGGGGGGGGTAGGGGAAAAAACAAACAGAATCACTTGGAATGGCCTTATAAAGACATGCGCATTGTTTCAAGACAAACATTTTGATAGGTGTACCATTTTTGTCAGTCAATTAGAAACATATATGATGTTAATGCCTATGAGGGGGAGGGGGGCTGAGTGGGGGGGGGGGGTGAGTGGGGGGGGACCAGAATAACTTGGAATGCTCTTTAAAAAGACTCACTGTTTCAAGACAAATATTTTGATAGGTGTACCATTTCTATCAGTCAATTAGAAGCCGAGATATGATGTTAATGCCTATTGAGGGGGGGGGGGGGGAGGGGGGGAGAGGAGTGGAGGGGGGGGAACCAGAATCACTTGGAATGCCCTTTAAAAAGATCACTGTTTAAAGACAAATATTTTGATAGGTGTACCATTTCTATCAGTCAATTAGAAGCCGAGATATGATGTTAATGCCTATGGAGGGGGGGGGGGAGAGAGAAGTGGAGGGGGGGAACCAGAATCACTTGGAATGCCCTTTAAAAAGACTCACTGTTTCAAGACAAATATTTTGATAGGTGTACCATTTCTATCAGTCAATTAGAAGCCGAGATATGATGTTAATGCCTATTGAGGGGGGGGGGGGGGAGGGAGGGGGGAAGAGGAGTGAAGGGGGGGACCAGAATCACTTCGAATGCCCTTTAAAAAGACTCACTGTTTAAAGACAAACATTTTGATAGGTGTGCCATTTCTGTCAGTCAATTAGAAGCTGAGATATGATGATATGCCTATGGGCTGGTTTTGTGTTATTATTTGGACAGGTTTTATGCTTCACAAATTGTTGTCATAGGGGTGTTTTGGATGACTGCAGTTTGCCTGTACATGATTTTTAGCTTTAAAAAAAAATACATAGCATCTGAGTAATAAGTACAAGCTGTAATATAGATCTTAGACACTTTTAGGCATTCTTGAGATTTTTACAGGAGGGTAAAGTACCCCTTTCAGCTCAATTCGCGAGCTATTTTTAGAATTTTTCTCTGATTTGATGTAAAATTCCATTTGTTTCCTTTGACTTATTTTTCTGCTTTTTAGATATTTGTTTCTTCAAAGTAGCATAAAACAATATAAAACTAGTTTCAGCACTGTCAAGTTCATAATAAGCATGAGGGAGATGTCCAAATAAGGCTTTAAATAACGAAATGACATTTTTATCCATCTGAAAATTTTTAAAGTGGTATATCTCAAAAACTGTCTAAGATAATGATATGAAATTTTGCATGCTTCTTGATCTTGCTACTATCTTTCATTTGAGATAACAAACATCAAATTCTATGACATCTGAAAAAATGAGTGGTCCTACCTATTTATAGTGCATGAAGGACACCCTTCATGCACTATAACCCTTCATGCACCATAAAGTTTGAACTACAACCCCCTCCCTTCTCCCCCCCCCCTTTCCTTTTTCTAGAAAGAACTGTCCCACTTGGGTTGTGTTATAGTGTGTAGCTAAACAAGCAAGGTCGTGTCTGTTGAGTACCAGTGCTTGTGGCTTGGGAATTCTTTTTAAAATTATTTGAGGCTTACTCTTAAGGCAAATCACTTGGGGGGGGGGGGGGGGGGGGGCAGTTCTCTCTTTTCTCACCTTAGTGTCAGAGGGTACGGGGTCAGGGGCTTGACAACTCAGTGTGATGGTAGGCCTATAGGCAGTGCACTAGGCCTGAAGCCCAGGAGCTGGAGGCTGATCCTTTGTCTTACATTGCCTCAGCTAGGCCTGTGGTGGGTTTTTTTGTGTGGACCTTGGGGAACTGTTAGAGACCTAGGGTAGTCAGAACTAGAGCATACTTGTCCACGTAGACAGTATAATGCGATTCACACTTCATGAGCTTTTGCCACAGCTTGCCTTATCTCAATAGGCATGCCGGGACTTTTGTTACTTGAACTGTACCCCCTTTCTCTAGTGACTTGGTAGATTTTGTGATGTAGCTGGATAGGTTTAGGCCAATTGCTTCCAGTGGGTGGTCAGAATTGGCTGGTAGGCCTATTGTCTTCTGGATTTTTCCATTTGGTCTTTGGTGGAACAAGAATTAGTGTAAATATGGGGAACTGGCAGGCACTCAGCCTTCCCCTGCACTAGCATTTAAGAGGACTTATCACAACTGTGTGGGCTGTAGACAGCTGAAACTTTAAGAATGTGACAAACTAGAAAACAGCAGTTTTGTTCTTGTGGTTGAGCTGTAAGCAAAACAATTTTTCTTTTTGATAGTATGTGTCAGTTTTATCAAGGTAAAGGCAGATTTGATAAACAGATTGTATTTGTGCATACAAACTGAATTTAATTATTGATTTGGTTTGGTGAAAGTGCCTGTAGTTGTTTTATACATGGAAGCTGGCTAGAATCATAAGACTTTTTACTATTTAACTGAGCGATCTTGGAATTATTCTATAGTTGGATGTTGATGGTTAAAAGGGGTATTTCATGAGTAACCAATCAATAATTAAATTCAGTTTGTATACACTAAATTTGTCAAATCTACTTTTACCTTGATAAAACCAACAACTACAATCAACAACAAAAAATGTTTCACTTAACAGCTCACACAGTTGTGTTAAACCCTCTGAAATGCTGTTGCAGGGACAGGCTGAGTGCCTACTGGTGTTGATTGTGGAGATTATAGTATAGTCCCAGTGGAAATACTCCAATTTAGGGACTGTGGACAGAAAGCCAGAAGGTCAGAAGGCCTCCCACTTTGGTGAGACCTCCCGCACAAGCACGGCAGTGCTGCACCAGCGAAGATCCTATTTGCCGTTTATGGCTGAATGCCTGCCAGTTCCCCGTATTTACACAATTTTTCATGTTCCACCAAAGACCAAATGGAAAAATCCAGAAGACAATACCAATTCTGACCAATTCTGTGCCAGAAATCCCCTCTGTTCTATCCCTCTCTTTGTTTCTGCCTTCTTCCTGTCACCTCCATCTTGTCTATATTCTGCTTCTTGGTCCATTCCCCTGCCTTTGTCTACCAGAATACCTTAAAAGATTTAAAAAAAAAAAAAAAATTCTTTCCCATGTAGAGGTCTGGTGCACTGGGCTTGAATTGCCAGGCGTTTTGGGCAGCGTGCAAACGTATTTTCGTTCATATGACAGACAACACTAGATGCTGTTTGGGCGTTCGACGAAGTAGAAATCTATGGGGTACCTAGCAGTTTCTGTACATTGGCTTCTGTTTCTGCATTATGTTAGGCCATACTAGACAGGTGAGCAGATTATTATTAGCTCAAAACAGAGACCTGTAGAAACAAGTTTCGTGTGAATTTGAGTATACAGGGAAAGCACCTGCTATTTTTAATGACCGTTTGTTGCTGAGTTATGCCCCTTAAGATGCCCCCCCCCCCCCCACCTCTCTCTCTCTCTCTCTTCGCTCGCTCGCTCGCTCGCTCGCTTGCTCGCTTGCTCCAAAAAACAAAATGCATGCTTATCACCACTAGACAAAAGCGACAAAACTTATCATATAAACTGTTTCCAATTCACATCAAAAAGGAAGCAATCGAACAAACCTCTCACCACAATGTTCTAGGAGTGACACTCGATGAGAATCTCAGCTGGTTCTACCACATATCTCATCTATGCAAATACTTGTCAAAAAATATTTACCAGTTGACTAAAATTAAACACTTTCTTGACTTCCATTCAAGGAAACTGTTCTTTCAAGCTTATATACAATCCTCAATAGACTATGCAGCAACCCTGTGGGATTCTGCCAGTTGCAAATAGCCTACCATGAAACCGTTACTTAGGTCT
>CM060318.1:68498696-68501196 GCA_030674155.1 Stramonita haemastoma
AATGGCTTTCTTGAAAGTTTCTTTACTCTGGGATGTTTTCACGTGTGCCGGAAGCGTGTTCCAGAGTAAGCCACCTGAGTATGCAAGGCTTGATTTAAACAGGTCAATTCTAGGTTTTGGTAGTTGAATTTTGTTGGAGTATCGGGAAGACATATGGAATTTAGATTGGAGGGTTTGTGGAGCAAGTCCTGTCATGATTTTGTGCATAAATATTCCTTTATTTATGGTGAACATATCTTTTAATGGAAGAACCTCAAGTTTTTCATAGTCTGTCTCAGTTAAAGTAGATGATTTTAAGAGAACTGCTTTGAGTGCTCTTTTGTACATGCTGTTAAGAGGTTTTAGGATATTGGCACTGGCTGTATCAAAAAGCGTAGAACAATAATTAATGGAAGGTAAAATGTAAGCATGTAGGAATACTCTTCTGGCATGTATGTTGATAAAGTGTTTAATTTTGCATAATTGGTACACTTGTTTGGAAACTGTTTTGCATAATTTATTAATGTGCATCATCCATGAAAGGTTGTTGTCAATCATTACACCTAGAAGTTTATGGTTATCAACTTCTTCAATAGTTTCATTGTTGATTGATATAGGTGGAAGTCTGGTTGTCTGTTTTGTCTTTTTTGTCTTGTTGTAATAAGCATGATTTTGGTTTTGTGGGGGTTAAGTGACATATGGTTGTAATCACACCATTTGCTTAAAGCATTAACGCTATTTTGTAATGAGGTAGATATTTTGTTTAGGCTGTTGTGGCTAGTATGAATTGTAGTGTCATCACAAAAAAGTTCACATGATTCTTCGATGTAGAGTGGAAGGTCATTAACATATATAGAAAATAAAAGTGGGCCTAAAACAGACCCTTGTGGTATTCCATATTTTACAGGTAGTGTATATGATTTTGTGGTGTTGATTGAAATGTATTGTTGTCTGTTATGCAGGAATGATCTAATCAGCATCATACTGTTAGTAGATATTCCATAGAGCGATAGTTTTCTGCATAGCAGTTCGTGATCAATGACATCAAACGCTTTGGCGAAGTCTACAAAGAGAGCTCCACAAAATTTGTTATCATTTATGTTATTGTGCCAAGTATCTACAATGCTAGTAAGGGCTGTGTGGCATGAATGATTTTTCCTAAATCCTGATTGGTTATCAATTAAAAGGCCATAATGTTCTAAATGTTGGCTAAGATATTTGGTATATGTTTTTCAAGTGGTTTAGATATAATTGATAATATTGATATTGGCCTATAATTGCATGGGTTTGAAGTGTCACCAGATTTATAAAAGGGAATGATTTTGGCCACTTTGAACTGTGATGGGAAGTAACACTTTGTAATACACAAGTTATAGATATAAGTAAGTGTATCAGCTAAAATTGGTGCTGCGATTTTGATAATTTTTCCATCCAGACCATCTGGACCTCGACTGCTAGTTTGTTTTAATCGTTGGAGGGTCTGATAGACTTCTGCTAGTTCAATGGTGGTATATTCATGTTTGAATTGATATTTTTGGATCTACAAAAGGTTTTCAGTTTTTCTAGAGAATTTTGTTCAACATTATTTTGTTTTATCAATGAGTCGATTATGGTTGTGAAATGGGTATTTAGGTGATCAGGAGAAATGTTCTGAATAATGGGGATTGATGATGATTTGTTGGTTAGCTGATTGATAGCTTTCCACTTGATTTCGAATTTTGTTTCCATGAAGTCAGATTTTGAAAGTACTTTTGTTTACTTGCTCGCTTTAATGAATTAACTTTGTTCCTTTGTACTTTGTATTCATCAAATTTTCCTGCTTTTAGTAGGTTATCTCGATGACGTGCTTCAGTCATGATTTAATTCGTTAACCATCCAGGCCGTACTTTATGTTTTACTCTGTGGGTTTTAAAGGGAGCATGTTTGTCATAAAGCGACGTGAATGTTTCCAGCCAGAAGGTCAAGGCTTCCTCTGGATCTGTAAAATTGTAAACATTATTAAGAGGAGAATTTAGGAGATCATTTACGAAATAGTTTTCATCAAATGTTGTAAATGATCGGTAAGTAACTTCCTTATGTCCTACTTTTGGGATTTGTGTACCTTTTCTATTCCATGTGACACATATAGGAAGATGGTCACTACAGCCATGGATAGGTATACATAATTCCTTAATGTTTTGTTAATATGTTATATAAATATGGTCAATTAGTGTTCTGCTACTAGATGTTATTCGTGTTGGTGTATCAACAATTTGTGTAAGGTTATAGGTGTCTAACTTGTTTATCCATGAGGGCTGAGGTTTGAGTAAGCTATATTGAAATCGCCCAAAAGTAATGTTTCTATAGTGTCAAGAGATGCTGAGTCCATCATTGCGGAGAATCTATCTGTCCAGTTAATTCTTTCAGATGGATTTCTATAGATAAATCCAATTCTGATAGGTTTGTTTCGTTTTAGCTTAACTTCAATCCAGACTGATTCAACCTGATGGTTTTCTAGATCTGGAATACGTTTGAAGTTTAA
>CM060318.1:68506196-68511196 GCA_030674155.1 Stramonita haemastoma
TGACTCCACTCTCCCCAAAAGTCCTTCTGATGAGACTTTAAACCGAGGCCCCGTGTGCAAACGCACGCAGAGCATCTTGCGCACACGTTAAATCCTGGTCCGCTTTTCGTAAGAGTAGGCCATCGTGTGCCGGTGGGAACAGATGACATTTACAAAACTGCATACACACGGGGACTGGAAGTAAAAAAAAAAAAAGCACACGAGTGCTTATTCCATTATCCTCGATATAAAAGAATAAATCAAATCAAATCAAATCAATCAAATCTCTCTCTGTCTCAAGAAGACCTTTCCAGCAACTCGACGGCAATGCTCACAGTTCCAACTGTTCTAGTCTATACTTCTTGCTGTCAACTATGAAGTTTTGCCAAAGCCACAAACAAGATTGCCCCACACTACAATGGTTTGCTCATACATGCATAATGTATTCCTTTTAACACTGCAGCTGTTCTTCAAGTCGGGCTGGTTTGACTATGGGCGAGGAGGGGGGGGGGGGGAGCAAGCCAGGGGCATAGCTACCACAATGACTCACAGTGCACTTTATAGTAAAATGACGATGTGTATGTATGTACGTAGGTACGTAGGTACGTAGGTACGTAGGTACGTAGGTACGTACGTACGTACGTACGTACGTACGTACGTACGTACGTACGTACGTATGTATGTATGTATGTATGTATGTATGTATGTATGTATGTATGTATGTGCCTCCCTCCATATGTATTCCCTGTGGAATCCTTTGACTGACACCAGCCTGCGGTCGTATGATCAGATTAGGCAGTGTGAGCGAGGAGATTATCTCTCTATGTTGTACAGTATGGTGTGGAGAGTGGGGTAGGGTGTTACTATGGGGTGGGGTGGGATGTGGGTTGTTGGGGTGTGGGGTGTGTTGGGGTTTGGGGTGTGAGGTGCTTGGTGTATGGTGTTGAGTGGTGTGGTGTGATATGGTGGGGTGTGTTGCTATGCAGTGTGGTGTGGTGTGGTGTTCGTGAGGTAGGGTGGGGGGGTGTTACTAAGTAGTATGATGCGGTGTGGCCGTATGGTATGGCATGGTACGGTGTGTGGTGTGGTGTGGTGTGGTGTGGTATGGTATGGTATGGTATGGTATGGTATGGTATGGTATGGTATGGTATGGTGTGGTACGGTATGGTATAGTATGGTATGGTGCGGTGCGGTGTGGTATAGTATGGTATGGTATGGTGTGTGGTGTGGTGTGGTATGGCATGGCATGGTATGGTATGGTATGGTATGGTATGGTATGGTATGGTATGGTATGGTATGGTATGGTATGGTATGGAATTTCTTCCTTCTCCAACACTCAGACAGCAACTCATTGTTGTCTGTCATCTGAGCTAAAATTACTTGCGCTGCTGCTAAGCGCCTGACAGATCAGGCCCAGCGCATCCAACTCCGGGGTGTTTCTGTTTCTTGATGATGCTACATCAGAGTGGTCGTTCTCCTACACTGGTTGCTGTCACTGAGCTGCAGAGTCCAGTCTGCCCTGGAGGCCATCCTCCTCTGCCTTCACAGCTGTTGGGAGACAGGTTCTCCTCTTCCGCCTGTTCCACCATTGGGGTACATGTCCTCTGGGTATTTGGCCCGTACCTGGGGGCTGGTTCGTGGGCATCAGGGTGTGTCCACACACCTGTGGGCCTGCATGCCGCAGGTTAAGGGGAAAAGTATCATCCCTTGGAAAATTGTTTAGTCTTAAGACTTTCTGGGAGGGGGCGGGGAAGGTAAGCGAATGGACTAAGAAGGCAGAAAACAAACAAGAAGGAGGTGACAAGAAGAAAATGAAAAGGGCAGAAACAAAGAACGAATGGAAAAAAGAAAAACAAATAAATTAGGCAGAGAGGAAAAGAAAGTGAAATGGTGGTCGGGGTTGCTCTTGTGGCAACGCACTCCCCCTGGGGAGGGCAGCCCGAATTTTACGCATATAAATCTGTCGTGACTTAAAGTGGTGTACAATACAAAATTCCTAGCACAGGATTTTCAGTTTGGGATGCTATTGAAAATGACAGGACTCTGGCATCCCCACGGGGAGTAGGGTATTTCATGGCATGGTGTGCCATGGTAGAGTGGTATAGGCTAGGGTAGATTATCTGCGTGTTACGTGTATGGAACTGGGATTGCTTTCCCAGGGAAAAACACATTGCCCGTGTAAAACAATTTATTTATTGTGCACTTACTTATTCATTTGGTTTTGTTGGGGGGGGTTGTTGTTGTTGTTTTTTTTGGGGGGGTACTTATTTATGCATTTATTTGTTTATTTATTCATTTATCTATCTATTTATTTCTAGTCGTTTTTCTACTTGTTCATGTAGTCTGTATGCATGTTACGGCGCTGGTCTCCAATCTGTTTTCTCTGAACAACACATGGGATGCGTCCCTATGTACAACAATGTGTTCCTGTTTTATTGTGACTTTTCTGTCACAACACCGCAAAACGAGCTTGACCTTTTCGGGGGGGTAGTGGGGGGGGGGGGGGTAGTGGGGGGGTGAGTGTCTAGCCAGAGTACAGCTCCACTTATGAAATGGAAACAGTTTAGTCAGGGGCTGAGTGCTTTGTTATGGTAATCCTCCTTATTTATTTAGGTATCTATGTATTATTTATCTATTTATTTACGCACGGTACGTACGTACGTATGTATGAATCTATGAATGTCAGTATATCAGGATGTCAATATGTATGTTTGTTTGTTTGTTTGTTGTGTATGTATGTATGTATGTATGTATGTATGTATGTATGTATGTATGTATGTATGTATGTATGTATGTATGTATGTACGTACGTACGTACATACGTACGTACGTACGTACGTAGTAGTATGTATGTATGTATGTATGTATGTATGTATGTATGTATGTATGTATGTTATGTATGTATGTATCTGTCTATCTATCTATCTATCTATCTATCTATCTATCTATCTATCTATCTATCTATCTATCTATCATTGGTTGGCTATTGGTTGCTTGGTTGGTTGGTTGGTTGGTTGGTTGATTGGTTGGTCGTATTTGCTTTATTGTTTGTGGGGATTGATAAATTGTTCTTCATTCATTCAACCATTCATTCGTTTATTCATTCCTTCCTTCGTTGTGTATGTCTGCGAAAGTCCATTCACACCACTAAGCGTGTTGGTGATGTCGTCCCCCCCCTACTTTCTCCTCAATAATTATCCACGCCTTTTCCCTGGTGGTGCCCTCTCTCCAATGTTCACCAGCTGATTCATCTCGCCATTATGCTCCTCGTGTCCTGTAAACAGACCTGTGCAAGGTGTCAGTGGGGAACCATTATCATACATCAGTGCTGCTATCACAGCTCTGAGTGTGGAGGTTTGTATAAAGGGAAAGGGAAAGGTGTCCCATAACCTAGGCGGTTGTAGGTGAGCGAGGCATCAGAGACCTCTCGCTTCTCTAGGGGCCAGCATATTGAGGGCGGCGCCCATCTCCTCCCCCTCGCTGCTTTAGCCTACCTTCCCTGACCTTAAAGAGGGCAGGTACCCATTTAAAGCTGGGTGAACTGGGGGGGGGGGGGGGGGTCTGTACTGAAGCCAAGGCGCCCAAACGATCACCCATCCAACTGGTAACCACGCTCGACGCTGCTTAACTTGACTTGGGGAAAGTGAACCCTCTGACCACTTAGCTATCCCGCCCCCTGGAGGTTGTATGCGCTTTATAAATCATGCAGTCAATCAGTCAGTCAGTCAGTCACATACTCTGACGACTTTCTTTTTAGGACCGGGGGACTCGAAAGGAACCCTTAATCAGGTGATCAAAGCTGTTGATGGTGCTGATCAATGGAAAGCCAACTTTAATGTTGGTGGTGTTGATCTGATGTTGGTGGTGTTGATCTGATGTCTGTTGGTCTGGTGATGGTGGTGTTGATCTGATGTTTGTGGTGTTGGTCTGATGTTTTTGGTATGGTATTGGTGGTGTTGATATGATGTTTGTGGTGTTGATCTGATGTTTTTGGATATGGTATTGGTGGTGTTGATCTGATGTTTGTGGTGTTGGTCTGATGTTTGTTGGTATGGTATTGGTGGTGTTGATATGATGTTTGGTGTTGATCTGATGTTTGTTGATCTGGTATTGGTGGTGTTGATCTGATGTTTGTGTGTTGTCTGATGTTTCTTGTTGGTATTGGTTTTCTTCGGATGACTTTAAACGGGCCCGTGTCGAACCACGCGACATCTTGGACACGTTAAATCCTGTTCGTTTTGTAGAGTAGGCCATCGTGTCGTGGAAAGATGACATATTTAAATGATATCACAGGGACCGGATGAAAAAAGCACTGGATTGTATTTGTATCCTCGATATAAAAGAATAAATAAATAATAAATAATAATAATTGGTGGTGTTGATATGATGTTTGTGGTGTTGATCTTTTTGATATGGTATGGTGGTGTTGATCTGATGTTGGTGTTGCATCTTGATGTTTGTTGTTGGTTTGGTGGTGTTTATCGGAGTTTGTGGTGTTGATCAATGATTTGTTGATATGGATTGTGTGTTGATCTGTGTTTGTGGTGTTGATCTGATGTTTGTTGATATGGTATTGGTGGTGTTTATCATATTTGTCAGAGTTGATAGATGTTTGTTGATATGGTATGGTGTGTTGTCTGATTGTTGTTGATCTGATGTTTGTGGTATGGTATGGTGTGTTTATTATTTATTGTGTTGAAATGCATTTGTTGTATGGTTTGGTGGTGTTTGATCTGATGTTTGTGGTTATTGATGTTTGTGATGGTATTGGTTTGAATCTGATGTCAGTGGTGTTGTTCGGTTGATCTGATGTCGGTGGTTCTGATTCTGATGTCGGTGGTGTTGCTCTATTAAGCCACCCTTGATGTCAGGTTGATTTAATCGAGGTGTTGATCTATCAACATCCACCTTGTTAAGTCACTTGATGTCGGTGGTGTTGATCTGATGTCGGTGTTGAGTCTATTACAAATTCAGTAGTGAGCTTTCTTGATGTAAGTGGTTTTATCTTCAGAAACTTACTT
>CM060318.1:68516196-68526196 GCA_030674155.1 Stramonita haemastoma
ACTTATTCCAGTCTTCTTCAAAATCTCCTCCTCCCTTACAAACCACGGACAGTGTCGCCGCCAGTAGCCTGGCTGGGAAAGAGGAGGCGGGCGGGGGAGCAGACATATCTGCCAAGCAACTGTATCAGTGTTGAAAATAAAAAAATTCACGTGCGACATTCAGTCTAATACAAGTCTGTCATTCTGTATTTCTGGAGAATTAGTCACTCATATTTACCCCTACGTGTTTTTCTCGCCAACCAGTCGCTTTCGACGTTTCGTTTCCTAAACGATTTATCAATACTTTTTTCTAACAAACATTATCTAATGTTTATCAAAATAAAAATTAATTAATCTTTTGGGAGTAGTCTGTTCAGCATTGGCCTAATGATATGAATCATGATGAAACATCCATCTGGCCGGTCATGTCCTGAGCTGAAGGGAGCATCCCTCTATCAGTTTGATCAGCCTCCGAACTTCATTCGTGATAAGATATGATAAATTATGCTTAAGCTATTCGATACCAAGGACTGAATGTAATGTTGTAGACTGAAGAAAGTAAGGGACTGAAACAACCCGTGATGAGTCTCGTCTTCATAAATTGTAGCAATCTTGGTGTCAACGATCTGGATGAACTTCCCAAGTGAAATGATTTAGTCAGATTATTTATAGCGATTAGGCCTAATGAATGCATTTGGGGAAAAAATCTGCAGTCTTTTGACACTCACTTGATATCAGACTAGTCAAACACTGCTGAAAATGTGCCGTTTGTGTATTTGTTCATTACAGTCTGGCACTGATAAATAACCTTCCTCCTTGCTTGTCAGTTTAATGTTTGTGTGCAAGTAAAAAGCTTATGCAGTAGACCATGACACTGACTCGCCGGTAAATGCCAGTTAAAACAGGAAAACAGGAGGAGGGGGGGGGGGGTTAGACATTACGTTATTCTCTGTTTTGGGGGAGGGGGGGGGAGAAGAGTGGGGAAGGGAGTGAGCCTGAAGCAAGGAATGTTGACTGATCGTCTCCTGCCACGGTCGCTGTCTGTGAGGATGCCGAGGTTGGCAAGGGTTTTGGCAGTGGTAACAGGAGAGACGGGGGCTTGTCTGCACCCCCCCCCCTCCCCTGAACCCCCCAATAATGTTGAATGCAACAGGGAAAGGAAATAGAAATCCATCCAGAAATGTATAGAAAGACATCCAAACGAAAAAGGAGATAGAAAAGTGTGGCTTTTATGTTATGAGTGTGCGTGCGTGCGTGTGTGTGTGTGCGTGCGTGCGTGCGCGTGGTGTGTGTGTGTGTGTGTGTGTGTGTGTGTGTGTGTTGTGTATGACTGCGTGTAACTTTGCGTGTGACTGTGCGTATGACTGTGTGTGTGTGTGTGTGTGTGTGTGTGTGTGTGTGTGTGTGTGTGTGTGTGTGTAAAGAGAGACCGATGACAGTATGAGGTACCTATCTTACATTGGAAGGGCTGGGACATGGTGCTGCATGAACTTCATAGAATTGATGATAAAAGGGAGGAGACAGGAGTCATCAATACCGTTTAGCTTTATCACCTCTATTTAGTTTTTCCTTTCGTTTCTCAACTCGAGCTCCCAGGTTCACCCACGGTGAGTTGTTTGCGTATGCGACCGTTTTTGCCCACCAGTAAGGTGGTCGCATTCCGACTTCAGGGATATCGCCTCTCTTTGGTCATCACCATTAAAAAAGATTATGATCTCTCAGATACAACAAACAAACAAACATGAACGTATGTTTGACCGTGTGTACCGTGACAGAAATAAAACTTTATATTAAAATGTCCTCGAGTCATCAGCGCATTGTCCTATCAAAAACACAGTTGTGGCTGTGACACAGCTTCACCCACACTGTTTAGGAGTCCTTGGGGGCCCTGCTCTGGTTTCTGAAAGGATGAAGACACATCAGTCTGGAGATGACTGTCGACCAACGCGTGCGTCCCTCGGGTCCACACGATGAAGATAATGATGATGATAAAGACAGACCAGCCAGGAGAAAACTGTTGATAATTGACCAACGTGTCTGGCCCCTCGTGTACCCATGATGACCATTCAGGTCTAGGGACTGTGATGATGATGATGATGATGATGGATGATGAGATGTGATGTGAGACATATGCAAGTTAAACCTTGCGGATTGCATCCCTCTTTTGATAGCAGGATGCATGCTGGGTAAGTTGGTGTCATCTTTCCCACCAGCCGTAGCTGATCCTCCACGAAAGAAAAGGCGGATGGGTTTGAACATCTGCACAAGACGCTCAATATGCGTCAGCTGCGCGCGGGACCTCGGTTGATAGTCTCATCCTGACCAGAACAAAGTGTGGTCTGAAATGGTTTGCTCCCCAAGGCCCGTGCATTCCAATTTCTACGTGAGCATGTGCCCATGGCCCAGTCCTCACACTTCGTGCTCCCCACCCATTCCTCGCTCGCCCTGTCACACTAACTACCGACAGAGTGAGAGTGGAGTGGACAGAGGGACAAATCCGATTTCATCCGCCTCTACTGTTAACCTGTAGTGCAGTGACCTCGCTGTGCCATTCTTTTCACTGTCTGTCTGCCTAATCTGGCCTTGGTCCTGTTGCTCCGCTTTGGTTTTGTACTGCGGGGTTTTTTTGGACGCAGCATTTCTCTTTTTTTATGGATTTTTTTTTTCAAAACTGAGGTGTCTCTCAGACTTGTAACATGTACCATTCTTACAGCCTATGTGGTTTGGATTTGTCTTGGGGTAGGGCGTCTCTCTCTCTCTCTCTCTCTCTCTCTCTCTCTCTCTCTCTCTCTCTCTCTCTCTCTCTCTCTCTCTCTCTCTCTCTCTCTCTCTCTCTCTCCAGCCCCACCCCCCACCCCAACACATGCACACATATCTTCATGCCCATATGTATTCCAGTATTTTGATAAAAACAAAAAGTTTCCATCGCCACTGCCCTTCAAGATCAACATACACATTATGAAAGCAGAGCGTTTATGTTCATTTTGAATCATGGCCAGTTTTCTCCTCTCTGAGAGTAGTCAGCCTTGTACGTTTTGTAACTCAGAGCACCTTGCCCTACTGAACATCGAGGTGTTTACTGGAGTCGCTATGGCTCGGGACCGGCACGCCAGATGTAGGTAGTGTAGGCACCCCTTGCCAGTCCAGTAATATCTTTTCTTCAGCGTTGCATATGACTGATCAATAATACCAGTCAGTGGCTTTGAAATCGGATCCCTCATCCCAATAATCCAAAACTCGCACCCTCGTTAAAGGCTCCAAAAGTCTGAAGTATCCCCCCCCCCCCCCCAGTCAATCTGCCGTTATTAATTATGACGCCAGGTTTTTAAGTGCGAGGCCTGTGACTTTTAACCAGTAGGACCAAAATGTTTGAAAACTGGGAAATTTGGGATAAAAGATGATTAATAGAAGTTCGACAGATCTTGTGATCAGGTATTTCTAATTCAACACAACCCGCTGACAAAAAAAAATGGCAGTTAGAAAAGAGTGAAGCGCGCGGAGTGCTCTGTCAAGGAAGGACAAGGGTGACGACAAGGACGGAGCGCAATATCAAGGACAAGAGCAGTTTTGTGAACTGATTCAATTTGCAGTTTCTGTTTGTCATATTTCAGCGCCTGTACACAATCTGTAGTGGGTTGGGTTGGGTTTTTTTTAACACATTGAGTACAGCTTTCGTTTTGTTCTTGATAGACAAAATGATGCAAACTTAAAACGATAGTGTTTCCCATGGGCACCCGTTTGATTGTCTAATTTCTGTTTTGTATGTATGTTAGCCTGCGCTTCCGTGTGTGCACCACTTTCTGTAGATAAAAATATTTCATGCGAGTGTGTATTCTTCTTCGTTGAACGCTGAGACAGCAAGTGTTCTGTCATGTGAGCGAAAATGCGTGCGCTGCCGCTAAGCGCCTGACAAGTCAGACCCAGTAACCCCGACTTAAGCATGAGGGCGAAAAACTTTGTCTGTCTGGTAAAAAGGCAGGAGAATTGACCAAGAAGCAGAAGATAGACGAGGTGACCAGAAGAAAAGGAACAAGGCAGAAACCAAGTGAGGGATTGTAAAGAGGAAATTCCTAGCACAGAATGTCCAGGTCGGGATGTTTTTTATACTGACAGACCCCGGCATCCCCACGGGAAAATGCGATTGTGTATGAATACGACTACAGTCATTCAGTTTGATCCTGTTACAAATGTTTGGTAATATTAGCTCAAAAAGGCCATAACAGTATTAGGGCTATGGGAGATCATTTTCTACAATTGTTGACATTGATGAAAGCTAAGGTCTGTTTTTCAATGGGCATTATTCATACAAATTAAAACAACTTTTACAACGCTTATTTGCCTTCTTCTGTGACACTTCTCCCAAATAGGTGAAAGTTTGGACAAGATTCTCAGTAGGAAGTTTTTTGTTTTGTTTTTTTACACTTTGAACACAAAAGGGTTCCTGAAGGGAGACGACTTGTCATAGAATCATTAATAAATGCAGTTAGTAGTACTGTGTATTAATAATGGATGACCGTTTGTGCGCCTTGGCTTCAGTGCAGTCGCCCATTTCACCCTGCTTTAATTGGTTGCCTGCCTCTTCAGGGTCAGTGAAGGTAAAACAGCGAGGGAGAGGAGATGGGCGCCACCCTCAATATGCTGGCCCCTAGAGAAGCTAAGGTCTCTGACGCCTCGGTCCCCTACGACATACGTTATGGGACACCTTTGCCCTTTACTTTTAACTAGTACCGTGGGGCGAATAGCTAGATGATCGAAGTGTGAGACTTGTGAGCTCAAAATTTCTGAGGGTGCAGCTGAAGACCCTTAGAGCTGACAAACTGGCTTAGCGGATTTTGTTCTTCCAGCTCACATTGCCTCAAGTTGCCGCTCCATTTTCCCCTACAGATGCTGATGGCTTTGGATTGGGACAAAAAACTAAGGTCAGACGTGTCACCTCGCTAATATCTTGCGTGAACGTCAGGAAAACCACTCCATGCTTCATAGTAGAGTAGGACAACAACGGCCTGTGGATGAGAAGAACATTATGGAGTATGTCTCTTACAGCATATCCATTTGAGCATGTTCCCTTGGAGCATGCCCCGTTAGCCTTAGCATGAACCCTGTGACTTAAAAGTTGAAATCTGCCCTGATCGACTCGCTCAAGACTACCCGTATGATCCCAGAAACAAAAAACAAAGCTTAAAGAAAAACCCTTAGGGCTTTGTAACCTTGCTAATTATATTTTTTGCATTGATGGTTGATTGCAAAAATACTTTTTTTTCAGGAGATACGATTACTCTTTGCTACGTTTGGCAGTTTGTTATCAAACAGGATGTAGGCTTTGCTAGCACAGGTGATACACTCCACTGATCTGATCAAGTGTTGCTTATTTCCGCTCTGACTCAACACTCAGTTTAAAAAGAAAAAGATTTGCCCTCGACTCAACACTCAGTTTAAAAAGAAAAAGATTTGCCCTCGACTCAACACTCAGTTTAAAAAGAAAAAGATTTGCCCTCGACTCAACATTCAGTTTTTAAAAAGTTCTAAAAGTAGACCACTGTCTTACTGCGCAGCTGTCAGTGGCCTGGACTGAGCATAAAAAGGGGAGGGGGTTTGGTTAGGGGTTTGTGTAGGGTATGGTTGTGAAGTACAAAGCAAGGGAATGCGGAAGAAGACTACGAGGGCGTCTTTGTGGGAGGGGAAAATGCACACGATGACGAGAAAAAGTGCTACACCTGAGAGGAGAGAGTACTACACATTTCAATAATATAGTCAAAAACACTTTAATCATTCCTGAAGGGCAGTTACAATACTAATGATAATATTTTTTAAAATCCAGATAAAAAAATATTATTCAAATATGTCGTCATAACCTGGGCTGTTTCACAATAAGCATTAATTCTTACAGAACAAAGAGGGAAAACCAAATAACAAAAAAGCAAACAATATGAGAGAGATGTTTATTGTAATAATAAGAATTTCGCCCATTTACAGGGGGACAGTAGGAGAGTGATAGGGCGTAAAACACAGACTGTAGAAAAACAACAATAACATAATATTTGACAGCCCAAATGAACTTCATGCCATGGAATCCATAATTATCAGGCTTTTATAAATGGTTGAAATCATTACTTTTCATCTAATCATGTATTATCCCATGCACAATCACACACATATGTATTAATATGGAACACAAATGAAATCGTGAATTACAACGCACCTCTGTCAATATTTCCTCAGCACAGCTGTGTGGTTTTATCTGGATTGCACTGTTTCATATAATTTATCATTGATTTGAATAAAGTCAGCGACGTCTGCACAAGTAATGTCAGGCTCTCTTTCTCTGAAAACACTGGATACATCTTCAATACACTCCCCACACTCGGCCTCAATCTCGGTATTTTCTGCACACTCGGCACCCTCTTCAGAATCAGTGTTGTCAAACTTGGTTTACATCATTACATTTTGAAGTGGGGTGACAGGGGTATAGCCAGTAGTTTTACCACTCTGAGCATGTCTGCAGTTTGACCTCCTCTGCTATCTACTTTAAATGATGACAGCGCCATTTCTTAAGCAGAGTTTAGCGGGCATTCTAACATTGCTGGGAGCTCTGTAACAAGCAATTTTGAAAGTCAGCACACCTGAAAATAGAGAAAACGCAACACACTGCAGGAAAAAGTGTCTTGCTGGCAGCCAAGCAAAGAAGTCCAGAGAGTGGGGGGGAACCAGGGTCCAAGTAGAATCAGCTCCCTGTATTATATATAGCCATTCTTTTTAAGCATATCAAGTCGTTATTAAAACAAGGAAGTTACGATAAAAACGAGTCCAACGGTACATACTAAAGATACTGGTTGTAAAGGTATATTGATAAAAACGAAGTATCTTTTCTCTTGCGGCTCTACGCGTGAATTACATCACCAGCACTGTCGTATATGTTGCCTCGTACTTGAAATTTTTTAAATTTTCATTTCGTTCTTTCAAATAAGATACATTGTGGTATAGGCCTACAACTTTTTTTTCTTTTAGATAATAGTGGATAGTCTTTTCATGACCATTTGGGGGGGGGGGGGGGATCGCACAGCCGGCATGGAAAGAAAAATGAAATTAACGGAGTGATACAGGGGGAAACTGCAGTCGACATTCTGTTCAGTTAATCAATTAGGCAGGCAGCCATCAGAGAAGTGGATGTGGGCCTGTGCCGGCATAGGGGAGGGGAAGGTGGGGCCTGGGGCCCTTTCGAGGCCTACTCCATGACGTAGGGCCTATCACAAAGCACGAAACGGTTCATATGGTTGGGTTTTTCCGATGGTATCGTATCGTTTCCGGCTCTCTCTCTCTCTCTCTCTCTCTCTCTCTCTCTCTCTCTCTCTCTCTCTCTCTCTCTCTCTCTCTCTCTCTCTCTCTCTCTCCGTAAAATGTTCCAGTTCTCTCATTTCCGTCTAGGGTAATAATATTACAGTAAGACGAGTCATCTGTCGTGTCTTTAAGTGATTTTCCTGTCACTAGCTCCTTTCAGACGTTTAACTGCTCAAACGCGGTCTAAAAGTATTAGAAATTGTTCTAAGACTATCTACATAGACTATCTATCTACATTTTATCAATATATTTTTATTTCCATTATTTTGGGTGCTGTTGGTTGCGTCTGTGTTCAGGTTAAAAAGGAAGCGCTAAGCAGTTTAAAAACAATATTTTCCTGTTGCTTGTAGACTTGGTTTGCGCAGTTAATCCACTTAGCGATAATTAAGTCCACATATAACACCACTTACGGTTTTTTCGACACCCCAGTTGGCAGAGAGAGAGAATATATGACCCGAATTATATATATCGAAAGTAAAGCAACCAGCATATATGCATTCCCCAATATTTCGGCTTTCACCTTCTTCAGGTGGTGTTTATACTTTTAACTCTCGGCCCTCAAGTCGGAGGTAATGGGCGTAACAAAAAGTTAGGTGGGGATTTTCGGGTCATCAGAGCTAAGTGCGTAAGCGCAGGGCATGTAGGCGGATAGGGTCATGTGATAATTATGCAGTCTATGCGTTACGGTTTTTGCTGTTGTTGTTATGCGTACACTTGCCGACCCCATTTTAAAGGTGGAGGGGGGGGGGGGGGGGGACTGACTAAGCCTGACGGCTGACACATCAGAGAAAGTGCGCAGTGGTTTTTTTAGCCTTTACATCACCCGTGACACAAGCAAGCAAGCTTGACGGCTGATATGACACATCAGAGAGAAACTGCGCAAAGGGGTTTGGTTTTGGGGGTTGTTTTTTTTAATAATTTTTTTAAGCCTGTACATCTCCGTGACACAAGAAAGCAAGCTATCTATCTTGAAGCCTTTGACCTGCGTGTTAAGATGACACACACACCGCCTTTTTTGCTGTCAGTGGGGAAGAAAAAACTCCTGTGGACAGACAAGTGGTTTGCATGGCTGGAGCTGCCTGCCCTACAGCATCCTTGATTAACAACGTGGGGTGGCTGGCGCCAGCCAGGGTGGAGTGATGTGGCCACTGCTCGCTCAGCGCCATCGATTGATTGGCCCTGTCTGGCTGTAGCCATAGGTGGCCGTTATGACTGTTGAACCGGCCTTCCCCATTCTGAAGGTTAATGACACACACTCACACACACGCCACCACCACCACCGGCCTTCCCCATTGTGACTGTTGATCATGTCTTGCCATTGTGACTGTTGATCATGTCTTGCCATTGTGACTGTTGATCATGTCTTGCCATTGTGACTGTTGATCATGTCTTGCCATTGTGACTGTCTGCCCTGTCTTGCAATAGTCACTGTCAGCCCTGTCTTGCCATAGTGACTGTCGGTCCTTTCTTTGTGGCAGTGGACTGCTAGACTAGCTCACTATACCATCTAATCATCTCATGGCATCAACTGTGGTCTACTAGAATTAAATTTTCTGTGACCAGAGACCACCTAGGTGTTTTTCTTAAAGTTGCCGTTCGAACATTGGCAAACACACACACACACACACTCTCTCTCTCTCTCTCTCTCTCTCTCTCTCTCTCTCTCTCTCTCTCTCTCTCTCTCTCTCTCTCTCTCTCTCTCTCTCTCGGGGGTGTATGTTCAGACTCTCAACGGACAAGACGCAGGCTGAATGAGCTACGATTGTTTTTATATTACAACGTCACAAGAAGTTCTAAAGTTCCAGGTTAGCAGAGAGGGAAGCGACAGTACCTACAGTAGTATGCCGCAAGAGTCCCTTACCTTTCGTGCGGTATGTGGCAGCTTCACCGCAGTCTTTATTGGCTTCATGGCCAAGAGAGTGAAAAAGAAAAAAGCCATGTTTTTACGGACCATGAGAGTAACAAGGTTAACCGGTATGTATGGGGTGCTCCTCTTTTGTTCTACGGAGATTTATTGCACAGGTGTGGAGACATTGAAAAGAATCCTAGAATAAAGGACAAGACAAACCCGGCTTACCTCTTACTGGAAAGATAAACAGCAAGAATGGAGAAGACAGTTTACAGCGGCTAGGTGGACAGCAAACTTTCAACTCGGGAAGTCATCTTGGACAGCCTGGCTACTCTAAGCTCACAGTTTAAAGCTCTGCAAGAAGATATCAGAGAACAGAAGAGGTATGCAGAGCCATGACGTCTGATATCGGGATGCTTGAAGGGGAAAAGTCCTATCTGGGACGGCCAAATGAAGACCTTCAGGGGGAAAATGAAACGCTATGGAACAAAGTGGGCGTGGCACGCTGAAGAGGACTGAAGATCTGGAGAACTGATCCAAGAGAAATAACATCATCATCCAGGGAATCCCTCGACCAGAAAACGAATCCCGGCAGGAGGGTGAAGACATGAAGGAAATGGTTGTGGATAAACTGGAATTCTTTACATGAAAATTCGAAATTGTTAATTAAATCGTTTATTTTGATGTAACGATATTGTACAGGCCCCTTAAGAATGGCCAATGGCATTCCTTAATAAATTCTCTCTCTCTCTCTCTCTCTCTCTCTCTCTCTCTCTCTCTCTCTCTCTCTCTCTCTCTCTCTCTCTCTCTCTCACACACACACAACACACAACACAC
>CM060318.1:68528696-68553696 GCA_030674155.1 Stramonita haemastoma
TGACGGTGTCAGATGCTTCAAGGGATGGTTTTGATTTTGAATTATGAGGTGAATGATATTGGAGTTGCTGAATTGAAAACAGTGACAGCCCTGATTTGGTCTTCATGGTTGGTAGGACTACAGGTTAAATGTATTAACAATATGAAGTAAAAGTGTGTGTTTTAACATATTTTGCAGGTATGTGTTATGGCCAGAATGGCAAGATGTCGGACTGCGCCACACTGTCAACCATTGCCATGGGATGTGCTGAGGAACACCTGGTTTACCTGAAAAACCTGGATAACGACAAGTACAACATGATGCTGAATGTGGGTCAGCTGGACCAGCCCAACTTTGTTGTGCCCATCCTGGACAGCATTTGCAAGTAAGACATCTGAAAACTGGCGGCATGGTGACTCTTGTCTCTCTCTGTCTGTCTCTGGTTTGCCATGTGAAAACTAGCATGGAAACCAGCCGCCATGGTGCAGTGGTTAGCATCTTAGATTTTGTACTGGAAGGTCATGGGTTCAAATCCCAGAGTCATAGGGATTTTTCAGACTCTGGCTGGGTCCTACCCAGAGTGAGTGTGCTGTGGTCTCAGTTGGGAGACTGGAACCACACAGTCGAGTCCAGCTTCATCCACTATACCCATGTCAGTTTGAGAGCGTTCAAATTACCTGACCAACACTGCAGGTATCTGTATATCTCGGGCCCGGTTGATGCTGGGATATATTACAATCGTAAGCATAGAGTGCAACCCTGTCAAGTAGTCTCAAAGCATATGCACTTCCACAGCAGCAGAAGTGCATCATCCTCTTCATTGATCATCATGCAATAAAAAATTTTAAAAAATTAAATAAGCCTCTGATTCAGTGGTCGCAGTTGCTCTGGTCTCATGGTGACCTCAGATTTGGTTTCCCCATACACTTATGTGCCTGTGGTGGTTTTGTGTCAAAGCCTTTCAGGCTGGAAGTTTGTGGGGGACAGTTGTTAGAGGGACATTGTTTGCCACCTCAGATGGGCAACTCACTCAGTCTGGCTTTGCAACTTAGCTAATATTAGTAGGTGGTATCCTGCGTATGTTAGCTCAGGACAGGCGCCACTGAACACCACCAAAGTGACCCAGCAGCAGGGCAGGGCTCCTCTGGCTCATGGCCCCTCTGCTGCCTGATTTTGAGGGGCTCCCTGTGGACATCTGACCCAGGCTGAGCTGAGCTGAGCTGAGACATAGCATATCTGGGTATGGCTGTGGTGGGGAGATTGGAGTGAGGGGCATGGGAACAGCAGGACATGGAGGTCACAGAAGATGAAGCAGCGAAAAAAAGAAAAAGAAAACCAGCATGGTGACTGACTGTCTCTCTTTTTTTTTTTTTTGCTGCCTCATCCATCCTGCTGTTCCCACACCGCTCATTTCAATCCCCCCCACTACAGCCATTCCCAGATTTATGTCTCATCCTCAGGGTTGGGAGTCCACAGGGAGCACATCACAATTAAGCCTAAGGAGTACTACATAATTATAATGGTAATAATAATTATCAAGGACTTTACTTGAGTGCTTTTTTTCCCCTTTTTAGGGTAGCACAAAGCTCTTTACATTAGAACAACAAAAAAGTCTACAGCAACACTCTCAAATATATATCAATAACAACTTGATACCACATACATACTACTTGAGATTTAAACAACATACATGAACATCATTTTGGAATAAAACAAACAATAGCAGACACAAATGATAATATACGTTGTACACACCACATGAATAATACATGCATACAGGTCTATTTACATATTCACACATACACACGCACACACACACACATGTGCAGGTCTATGTACGTACTCACACTTACACCACACCACACCATGCCACACACACACCACACCACACCACACCACACCACACCACACACATCACACACACATACACACAACATACACACCACACCACACACACACACTCTCACTCTCACACACAATCACACACAGTCACACACACACACACACACACACACACACACACACACACACACACACACACACACACACACACACACACACACACACACACACACACACACACAAAAGCACAAACACAAAAGCACAAACACACAACGTGAATCACATGTTCATAACGTTGTGTTGGGGGTTTCAGTGACACCATGCACTTGAAGGAGTACTACATGTGTGCGTACTCCAATGTGACCACCTGCTTGGAAAAGGTCAACAGCACACAGATCAAGGGCGTGCCTAACCCCAAGGCTGCCACCATGGGCATCGGGGAGATGTGCGCCAGCAATGCAGGTAGGAATGGATAGAGATGAGTGTCAAGAGCTGAACAGTAATGCAGGTAGGAATGGATAGAGATGAGTGTCAAGAGCTGAACAGTAATGCAGGTAGGAATGGAGATGAGTGTCATGAGCTGAACTATAAAGCAGGTATGAATGGATAGAGATGAGTGTCAAGAGCTGAACTATAAAGCAGGTATGAATGGAGATGAGTGTAAAGAACTTAAGTGTTGTGTAAAGGACTGAACAGTAAAGCAGATATGAATGGAGATGAGTGTAAAGAACTTAAGTGTAGTGTAAAGGACTGAACAGTAAAGCAGGTATGAATAGAGATGAGTGTGAAGGGTGATACTTTTTTGCAGTCTCATCAGGAAGTATACAGGTACAAATGACCACAAGACTGCATCAGAAACTATTTCTAGTTATTTTTTTGTAACCCGACTAGAGCTCGGTGTTGACAAATGATGAGATTTGGTGTATGCAACCATATTTGCCAACCATGAAGGTAACCACATTCCAACTTCGGGGATGTTTGCTGGTCATGTTCATGTTTCCATAGACCACCGAATGCTTACACGAGTTGTGGGATCTTAAACATGCATATATATTTGGTCTTCTGCCGGTATATGTACGCTTTGTAGAAGGAATTAAGACACTGGCAGTGATCATTAAATTAAAATCCTCACCCTTGATTCACCAGATGCTGCCAGTATTGGAACCCACAATTTCAGGGACCCTTAGGATTGAAGTTTAATGGTCTTAACCACTCAGCTCTGTGTGTGTGTGCATGTGTGTGTGTGTATGCATACACACACACAAGGGAGACTATTCTTGATTGTGATTATCCTCCTCATTCCTGATCATAACTATCCATGATTGTGATTATCCTCTTCATTCCTGATCATAACTATCCATGATTGTGATTATCCTCCTCATTCCTGATCATAACTATCCATGATTGTGATTATCCTCCTCATTCCTGATCATAACTATCCATGATTGTGATTATCCTCCTCATTCCTGATCATAACTATCCATGATTGTGATTATCCTCCTCATTCCTGATCATAACTATCCATGATTGTGATTATCCTCCTCATTCCTGATCATAACTATCCATGATTGTGATTATCCTCCTCATTCCTGATCATAACTATCCATGATTGTGATTATCCTCCTCATTCCTGATCATAACTATCCATGATTGTGATTATCCTCCTCATTCCTGATCATAACTATCCATGATTGTGATTATCCTCCTCATTCCTGATCATAACTATCCATGATTGTGATTATCCTCTTCACTTCTGATCATGACCATTGGTGATTGTGGTTAACCTTAGCTTGGGGGAAGTAAGTGCTCTGACCACTGAGCTATCATGTATTGTATGTAAGTAGTATGCACACACAAAGGAAGACTATCCTTGATTATTTCTGATCATGACTTTTAGTGATTGATGACAAGTTGTGTGTGTGTGTGTGCCCCACAGACCTGAACAAGACATGCATCATGTCGAAGGTGAATGATGTGATGAAGTGCTTCACTCCTGGCGGTAGCCCCCAAAAGCCTGTAGAGCCTTGCACGTAAGTTTGTGAGTGGTGGTGGTGGGTTTTTTGGGTTTTTTTTCATTTCTGTTGTATGATGTTGGGGAGACATGTTAGAATAATCGTTGGGGTTTGTTTAAGAAGCCTTCTGTCTATCTTGGCATGTATTTTTGTTGGTTGTTGTTGATTCGGGAGGGGGGGTCTTAAGAAAATTAACCACCCCCCCCCCCCCAATCCTCTCCCCCCTTCAAGAAAAAAACAGCAGGAAAGAAATGAAAGCTAAAGAGAAAATAATTAAGAAGGGGGATAAAATGATTTGCTTGCTGTACAGCAGTCTGATATTATGACATCTTCTCACCCTCTGTCAACTGTCAACTAAAAAATTGAAAACTGGAGAGAAAAAAAAAGAAGGAAACTAGAGGGGTGTGAGCATTCAAACAAAAGAAACTGGAAGGGAAAGAAAACCAAAAAGACTAGTTTGCTTGACAAGAGGTCAGTATTATCGGACTGTTGTAAAGCGGTGTGACGGTGACAAGAAGTAGGTAATGACAAACTGTTGTAAAGCAGTGTGACGGTGACAAGAAGTCAGTAATATTGACCGTTGTAAAGCAGTGTGACAGTGACAAGAAGTCAGTAATATTGACTGTTGTAAAGCAGTGTGACAGTGACAAGAAGTCAGTAATATTGACTGTTGTAAAGCAGTGTGACAGTGACAAGAAGTCAGTAATATTGACTGTTGTAAAGCAGTGTGACGGTAACAAGAAGTCAGTAATATTGACTGTTGTAAAGCAGTGTGACGGTGACAAGAAGTCAGTAATATTGACTGTTGTAAAGCAGTGTGACGGTGACAAGAAGTCAGTAATATTGACTGTTGTAAAGCAGTGTGACGGTGACAAGAAGTCAGTAATATTGACTGTTGTAAAGCAGTGTGTCGGTGACAAGAAGTCAGTAATATTGACTGTTGTAAAGCAGTGTGCCGGTGACAAGAAGTCAGTAATATTGACTGTTGTAAAGCAGTGTGACGGTGACAAGAAGTCAGTAATATTGACTGTTGTAAAGCAGTGTGACGGTGACAAGAAGTCAGTAATATTGACTGTTGTAAAGCAGTGTGACGGTGACAAGAAGTCAGTAATATTGACTGTTGTAAAGCAGTGTGACGGTAACAAGAAGTCAGTAATATTGACTGTTGTAAAGCAGTGTGACAGTGACAAGAAGTCAGTAATATTGACTGTTGTAAAGCAGTGTGACAGTGACAAGAAGTAGGTAATGACAAAGCAGTGTGACGGTGACAAGAAGTAGGTAATGACAAAGCAGTGTGACGGTGACAAGAAGACTGTAATGTTGTTGTAGTTTAATTTAAAGTCTATTCACACTTGGTGATATTAGAAAGACTAATATTGGACTATTGCAGAACAATCTGACAGTGAGAAGAAGTAGGTAATGACAAAGCAGTGTGACGATGACAAGAAGTAGGTACAAAGCAGTGTGATGGTGACAAGAAGTAGGTAATGACAGACTGTTGTAAAGCAGTGTGATGGTGACAAGAAGTAGGTAAGCAGTGTGATGGTGACAAGAAGTAGGTAATGACAGACTGTTGTAAAGCAGTGTGACGGTGACAAGAAGTAGGTAATGACAGACTGTTTTGTAAAGCAGTGTGACGGTGACAAGAAGTCAGTAATATTGGACTATTGCAGAATGATCTGACAGTGACAAGAAGTAGGTAATGACAAGAAGTAGGTAATGACAAAGCAGTGTGATGGTGACAAGAAGTAGGTAATGACAGACTGTTGTAAAGCAGTGTGATGGTGACAAGAAGTCAGTAATATTGGACTATTGCAGAATGATCTGACAGTGACAAGAAGTAGGTAATGACAAAGCAGTGTGACGGTGACAAGAAGTAGGTAATGACAGACTGTTGTAAAGCAGTGTGACGGTGACAAGAAGTAGGTACAAAGCAGTGTGACGGTGACAAGAAGTAGGTAATGACAGACTGTTGTAAAGCAGTGTGATGGTGACAAGAAGTAGATAATGACAGACTGTTGTAAAGCAGTGTGACGGTGACAAGAAGTCAGTAATATTGGACTATTGCAGAATGATCTGACAGTGACAAGAAGTAGGTAATGACAAGAAGTAGGTAATGACAGACTGTTGTAAAGCAGTGTGATGGTGACAAGAAGTAGGTAAGCAGTGTGATGGTGACTAGAAGTAGGTAATGACAGACTGTTGTGAAGCAGTGTGATGGTGACAAGAAGTCAGTAATATTGGACTATTGCAGAATGATCTGACAGTGATAAGAAGTAGGTAATGACAAGAAGTAGGTAATGACAGACTTTTTCTTTTCATAGATATTCTTATTTATCCAGTGACTATTGTTTTTATTGTTATTACTACTGAGACAGTCATGATGTATATGCTTGGATATGTGTTCATTATGTCTATATATTTTTTAAATTGTGTTTAGTTTTTGCACTGATTCTATTACCTGCTGAAAATGTTTCTCTCCTCTCTATCTCTCCCTCTCTCTCTCTCCCCCCAGGGTTTGTAGGGGCCTTTTAAGTCCTCTTAACCTTTTCGCTGCTGACCTATTTTGCTCAGGCCTATGCTGAAGAAATTTTCAGAAACAGACAAAAATCACGCATATAATTTTCAATTGCTTTTAATTCAGGAAATTCCTAAGATAGCTACATAAAATATATACTGAATGAAAGGAAATTGAATGAAGATTGTATTTGTGACAATTTTAAAAATATATAATTAGACAGACAGACACACGTGCGCGCGCAAGCACGCACGCGCGCACACACACACACACACACACCCCACGCCTGCTCTTCACACAAACACACAGCCAGGGAGCCAGGGCAGATGTCAGCAAGAACAATAGCTCATCAACAAAACAGACACACACTGATAACTGACAGCTAACGAGTAGCCTAGGTGACGAGTGACACATGAGGTCGCAACCACTTCAAAGTAGATCAAACACATCGGCCACTCAGTGACTCGCTCACTCGCTCACTGACCAAGCCCTGACCAAAGGTGCAACCATACAATACACACATTTAGTTGTTCTGTTTATGAATAAACAGAGAAAAAAAGCAATATAATTATGTTATAAAAACGAATAAAGCCCTCAACTATACCAACTGCATCTCGAACGATACGATCTTCATGTTCCGATTCAGACAGTACGCCAAAGTTTCTTCGGATCAATGCAGCCATTGCTTCGAAAACCCAAAAATTGAACTTTGCAGTACCTCGTTTACCTTGCGGATTGAACGTCATAAAATATGCAAATAACTTGAACAAAATATGCAAATAACTGAACAAATGGGACTCATGGGTTGAAGATACATCAAGGGAGCTAAACAAATCATAATAAGAAGGATTTTCAGCAATGCTGAGCGAAACAGAGAGAGCATTGGTTTCATGAGGAGGCGGCCGGCTCGTCAACACAGCATTGCAGGTGGCGGTTTCTATGACGAGTGGCGCTCGTCAACGCAGTGTAGGGGTTAAGTCCTTATATATGTGATTAGAGTTAAAAGGCCTTTTAAGTCCTTTGATTCAGCAAGTAGGTCCTTTTAAAATATCACCAGGTCCTTTTAAATGCTGAAAAATCCTTTTAAGTGCTGTTGAATCAAGCAAAAGAGCATGACACATTGACATGGTACATCTCTTTGAATTCGCAGAAATCTGTGGGGAAAAAACACCTCTAAAAGAAAATTGAGAAAAAATAAAACCCAGAAAACTAGTCAATCAAGGGAATTAACTCTTCCATGCTGATTACTTCCCTTCACTGCTTTACATCTTGAGTCATCTCTAGGCTTAGGCAGCCTACTTCAGCTGTATGTGCTGTCAGAGAGCAATGTTTACATAACAACCAGCAGGCCTACCATCCTCTCTCTCTTCTTCTCTCTCTCTCTCTCTCTCTCTCTCTCTCTCTCTCTCTCTCTCTCTCTCTCTCTCTCTCTCTCTCTCTCTCTCTCTCTCTCTCTCTCTCTCTCTCTCTCTCTCTCTCTCACACACACCACACACCACACACAACAAAACACACACACGTTTTTTTGTTGTTGTTTTTTTTATTATTATTCCACCACCACAGCCTCACCTCTCTTTCTCTCCTCTTATGTATCTCTGTGTGTGTCTGTTCTTCTCTCTTTCCTTCTCTTTCTTCCTCTATCTGCCTAAGTGCACATTTGTTTAGATATGTGAATACTTTAATTACTTGGGTATAAAACCTCATTTGGGTTGAAGAAATGACTGGAAAAGTCATTCTAGGAGAGCTTATTTCTGGGCAGAAATTGCTTAGTATGAAGAACTGAAGTAAGTTCAAAGAGAGGCATTTTTACAAGCTAGAATTGCTGAAAAACCTCCAGCTTCAGGGGGCAATGCACCCTGACCCCGACAAGGGACTCAGCCCCTTGACCCCGCAAGGGGGCACTGCCCCCTGGACCCCCAAACCGTTTCAGGAAAAAGTGCTTTTTCAGGAAAAAGTGATGCTGTCAATGATCCGTTGATCGTCTAATGGCTGAAGTCATGTGGGCTTCAAAAGTTGTTGACTGCCATTACAGCTGTAGATCTTCTGAACAGTTTCACTGTATTTGCATGTTATGATCTTTAAAGAATCTATAAAATTGCAATGGTCTAGGTCCTTTTAATCTGACCTGGGGTCCTTTTAAGTCCTTTAAAGGTCCTTTTTTTCACTTCATGCCCTGCACCTGGGAACCCTCTCTCTCTCTCTCTCTCTCTCCTCTCTCTCTCTCTCTCTCTCTCTCTCTCTCTCTCTCTCTCTCTCTCTCTCTCTCTCTCTCCCCACCCTGAACTGACATGTGAGTAGCAGATTTTTTAAACTGTAAACAGGATTTTCACGCAACTGGTAACGTGCTCGGAAAAGATGACTGTGTGTGACGGTGGAGAGGCCGTGAAGGACTACATCATCGACCTGCGCCCCCGAGCCTGCCCCTACTCCAGTTCAGCACAGCAGTATCTGTCCTCTGCTGTCCTGCTGCTCCTGGGAGTGTCCCTTGTTGCCTTCTTCCAGTAGATGTCTTCTGCTCTCTTCAGGCCTCAGTAGCATTTTTGACAGCTTCCTTTAACAGCTCATTGAGACCAAGCGTCCCTTTCATGGAAACTTTATTGTGGTATTCATATGAAACTTTTTTTTTTTATCTATATCAGAAATCCGATGATTGCAGAACAGTTGTATTTAAGAGGTTGGTTTTGTTTTTTTTCCTAACAACATGCCTGTTCATTGTCTCTCTTCTTAGTGGGACCAAAATGAATTTCATACTTTAAAAATTCTGTGCGCTTATTCTGTACTTCGAGGTATTCTGGTCCATTCAAATGTTACTCGATTTTCAAATATCTTGCCATCATTGTACTTGATCAGCATTGGACAATACAGTTACAGGTGCTTTTTACAACAAATTTAAAAAGAAGAAAGTATTGGTTTATGTGTAAATATTTGGGGGGGGGGGATTTTTTCAGAGGCTCTTTTTTGTGACTAAATTTTTCTTTGATTTTGTTTTTGGAGTGTGTCAAGCAAGTATCTTGCCGAATGTGTATGAATTTTTGATTGACTCATGTGTGGTGAAGTGGAGTGATACCAATCTGTGTGACCTAGACCCTCGGCTAGTGACTGTCAGGTATGCGTATCCTGTAGAACTGTAGTGGGCAGAGGAAATCTAGATCAAGCTTGTCCAGTAGGTTCAGTAATAGTGAAAACAAGAAGCTTTTCAGTATGTAGCTTTTTTTGGTATTTTTAGTCATGCTGACTGTAGTGTGCTCAGGTTGGCTACAGCTGCAAATTTAGCATCATGATTTTTTAAATTGGAGAACAGTGCTTCATACGTACACTTTCTTCACCATGTACATGTATGCACTGAGACACACTCAGCTGCTCGTATGTATCGAGGCTTGTAAGAACTGGAGATTTTAATTAAATTCATTATTGGTACGGTTAGTTTGAAGAAAAGAGTAAAACGGGTTATCAGTGTGTCCTATCAGTATTTCCATATGATTACTTCTCAGTGTGATAGAGAGAGGGTATGACCTATGTCTTCTCTTTATTTCACCTATTATTCATGATCAGGCCTCATGAAATCATATTGTGTTCAAACATCAATGTGTTCATAACATCAGCATCGAGACCATCAAAACTGGAAAATGAGAGAACTTCAATTTTCTTGTGGTCAGATTTCAATGGTAGTTGTTAACTTCTACTTAATTCCACAAGAACATCATCCTAAATAAATGATAGTCTCCTGTCTTGAGAACATAGGAGCAGCAGCCATGCAGAGAATGTCTTGGTTGTGGCTGTATAGTCTGTCAGCGAGAGAGTAATTCCACGTCATAGTTTGCGTGCATTATGTGAACTAGCACATACTGTATAACAGTGTTCATTCATTATTACCATCATGTAGAATAGTCTTTGATAAAGAATACTCATACAAGGAGAACAGACCACAAAGCTGCTGTGGTTCTTTCCTGAAGAAAAAAAAAACAGAGTAAGTTTGATTCTGCTGTATGGCCAGAAGGTAAGTTGTGGCCAGAGTAAAAACACTGTATCAGTAGCATCTCACCCAGTGTTGCATGTGTAAAACCTTGAAAACATCAGTGAACAGCAGTTAATTATGCCTAGTTGACTGGGGGGGGGGGGTTCACTGTGCAACAAATGTTGGAAAATTTATCAACTCCCATGTACAAAGTGGCTTGATGTTGTCACAAGTCATCGATGGCCTGACGGCATTCCATGTGAATGAAATGCAGCTGTATGAAAGAGCGGGGACTCCCCTGCTTTTGATGAACAGACAGGCCAGTCAAGACAACAGGAGTCTTCTTTTGGGATCATACTGTTTTTTGTTGATGGGCCACAATCATTTTCAATGAGAATCATAGTGCATGTTTTTTTGGCGTAAATGTCCATTTGTATTTGATTTGAGCTTGCTGTTTATTCCAGATGTTTGTTAGTTTTTGTCTCCAGTGCATAGAGCGTCAGAGATGATTCCGTGTCTGAAGTTCTTTGCCTGAAGGTTGTCCTTAGCTCCTGTGTTGCCAGTTGTTTTCAGTCCATGTGTAGCCTGAGTGTCTGTAGCTGGCAGTGCCCTGGTTTTCTTTCAATATCCTGTGTAGAGTTTACATGTCCAATGATTTTTATCATTGCTGTGCTTTTGATGTGCTGCAAGTGTTGACTAAACATTTGTTGAAAATCTATTGCTCTATATCTGTTTCTCTAAAGGGAGATCAATTGAAAAGATTTTTGCTGTCTATGATACAAATGCTTTTCAAGGACTTTCTGTCAGGGACATTTAACATTTCATGTTACAGTCATGCTTATTGATTTCTGATAAACTCATATCATCTGCTTTGAACAAGTGTCCATTTGCCTTTTTTTTAATTTACTTGTTACACATTTTTATAATCAAGTAACATATGATAGATTTATTCAATGAGGAAAAAAAGTGAATCTCTTTGCCTTACAGTAACATTTGCCTTCATTCATTATCTCTTTTTGTATTTTGCTATTTTTCATTTTGCACATTTCTGCATTCCTTCACATTTTTGATATCCTTAACAAAATCTTCAACCAAGCTTACATTTTTAGCAAACCAGCAAAAACCGGAATTTATAATTCAGTTTTCAATTCTAAAGCATGAAAAAACTAGCTAAGCATTAGGTTGTGGTAATTTGTGTATACAAAAAGAAAACTTTGTTTTCTGAAAATGATGAACAATTTATCTAATCATGAGTTTGTGGTGGGATTTTCACCAAAAAAAAATTAATGTGATATTGATCGGTATGTTGTTAAAAGCATGTTGCCATAAGATTTTGCTGGTGCTGAAACCAAGGGTTGTCCACTGTATTTATTGAGGATATATCAGACAGTTATCCTCCCCTGTCTTTTGACTTTGATACTTGTGTGACATCTGCCGACATTCCATGTCTTTCTGCACATACTGGACTCACTTGGTAGTAAGTCAGTGTTCAAAATGCAGGCTTTTTACTTGACAACATGTTCTTTGGGCTCTTAGCCTTGCTGTGTTCTGTGTATGCGGCTTAAAATAGACATTTTGAAAAAGACCCTCTGACTATTTACGTCAGGTCTGGATTTACACCAGGTCTTTGTTCTTCATCAGAAGGGGATGTGGCTTAGCCATGATTTATAATCATGAAAGGTAACAATAGGATACTTCTTTCTTTTCAAGGGAGATGTCCCACAGGCCTCCCCTTGTACTGTCCATGGTAGGCATTCTTCATCAGGTTTTCATCCCACTGTCTTTATTGCAGAGGATTGCGTGTCACACGGCACTGCTCCTGTTGACACATCACACCTGACTGAGATGGGCAGGACTCTCATGATCATGTATCATGTGTAATATCGCCAGATACAGCTGGATTTAATCATTATGACCAATTTGTTTTATGTGGGGGCCATTGTATTATGTGCACAGACACTCTCATAGATAAGATCTCTACTAACTTTTGCAAATACTTTCAGAGATAAGATCTCTGCAAAGCTATATATTTTCTGTAAAAACCACCAGAAACTCACAAAGATAAGATGAATAACCTGGCCAGTCATATCTATATGTATTATGCATGCATGCAACAGGAGCTATAGGCATTGGCAGTGGAAACACCTGCTGCCCTGTTGTCAGTCTGAATAACTCAACACTCATACTGTAGGGACTGATTGTATCGGAAAGTGAGTTTCCCAAGCTGTTGGTCAGAAATGTTGCAACAGTTAAATCATCTTGCTGTTGTTCATTTCAGCACTGCAAGGATCTACATCTGTCTGAGTCTTCTTCCAGTGCACACAATTGTTTTTGTGTCTCTTCTTCAAAATGCCAGATTTTGGTTTATGTTTATCGTATGTTAGTACATCTAGAAATAATGTATTGCTTCCTTCCCCAAAGTAATGCAAAAAGAGTGAAAAGGTCCACAAAGACATATGAAACAGATTGATGTAATTTCACAAATGTTATATTACTAATGAAGGAAGATGACGGCTGGTAATGCAATTGGTATATGACAAAGTTGGATTTTTTTACACAGAGGAAGGGAGGAGTCCTATGGTTACTGTATGTAAAGTTGAAGAGAGTTTCACAGCTGCCTTGTTTGTTTCTCTCTCTCCTATGAAAACAATCTGCACAATACTCAGGGCTTGGTTAGATATTCAGTCACTTGTAGTCAAGAAGTGAATTTGCTGCAGTAATTATCCATTTGTATATGTATAAATTTATCAGCCTTTGTCTTGGGCCAAACCTCACCCATTTTTATTGAAAGATCAAGGGGAACAAACAAAGCAAAATAAAAGGTTACAACATATGAATATCTCTCTTTATACATGTTTACAATGATTACAATTTACAATGCTTATTCCAGAATATGTTGCCTTTGCTGTACTATACAGGTATAACAATACATTGTTTTTCCTCACATTTTCGGCCATTATATTTTATATAAGCTTTTTTTTTTTTGTCCATGGAAATTTTCTCTTCTTCCATATTACAAATGCCTCTTGTGTTGCTGTCTTTATTATGCAGTGTAATGGAATCTGCGTCAATGTATTTGCTGACATATCATTTTCATATCATGGGCAACATTTCAGTTCAAATGATTTCATATTTTTTTCAGTATGCTCAAGGAAATATTCATGGTGATATTGAGTTTTCACATGTAGACCTTTTGTGCATTACAGATTGTTTAGAAATCCCTCAGTGTAATTTTCATGATACTTAAATTCATTATTCCTACTTGTACTTTTACTCTTGTCAGATTTTTTTTCAATGCAAATGATCTTCAAGAATGATTCGACACTCTCTGTGATCGATGATGATGCTTATAAGTGAAATTATATTATTTTGGTATTTTGAATTTGTACTACTTAGCTGTCTTATACACATCCATATCCAGATCATTTTTTTTCAAATTGCCTTGTGCTTGATGTAGAGTTTCTATGTATGCCTTTTGTGCTATTAATTAAACTCTTGCTTTGAAGATTCAGTTTGGGCTGGTTTTTGTCTTTCCTCCTATCAGGTGTGCCTGTGAAATTCACAACAGCTGGTGGTCCCTGTTTGTTCCTGAATATCGTTCAAATGATGATGGATGGTATAGCTGAGTGGATCAGTGGTTTAGAGGTAACGCACTTGAATATCCCAATACTTACCACAGACACTGGGACAACAGAATATCCCAATACTGACCACAGTACCAGAGAAGGACGGTGGCAGGATGGTTAAGACGTTCACCTGCCAATATGTAAACCGCGAGTTTCTGGGTTCATACCCAGCTGGCCCTTTCTTCCCAGTTTGATGAAAAAATCGAACTGAATGTCAAAGTCATTCGGATGAGACTAGAAACCGAGGCCCTGTGTGCCAACGCACGCAGAACATCTTGCGTACACATTAAAATCCCGTTCAGCCTTTTGAAAGAGCAGGCCATGAGCGGATGACAAAATTTTTTTTTTTTAAACCAGTATGCACACAGGTGTCTTGTTTAGACACCATCCCTGAGGGGGGAAAAAAATAATGAGTAGGTGCTGCACTTGTGGCGACGTACTCTCCCTGGAGAGAGCAGCCTAAATTTCATGCAGAGAAATCTGCTGTGACATGAAGTGGTATAAAATTAAATAAATTAAATTAAAAGACACTGGGACAACAGAATGTCCCAATACTAACCACAGACACTGGACAACAGAATGTCCCAATACTTGCCACAGACACAGGACAACAGAATATCCCAATACTAACCACAGACACTGGACAACAGAATGTCCCAATACTAACCACAGACACTGGGACAGCAGAATGTCCCAATACTAACCACAGACACTGGGACAGCAGAATGTCCCAATACTAACCACAGACACTGGGACAGCAGAATATCCCATTCTCAAGACCACAGCACATGCTGGCTTGTGTATGCTCCAGATGCTCCAATTCTCAAGCCACTACTCTCATAAGGAAACAGCTAAAACAAAACAGGGTGGCAGTACTTTTGCCACTATGGTCACCAACTGTCCCTGGGGATAGCAGCTCAGTTTCATAATAAGACGTCTGCTGTGGCTGAAAGTGGTATAAAACAAAAAACAGCGTGATGGAATACAGTAAGGTAGGCTTCAAGGCGAAACAACATATTGCAATATGAACCAGTTTTATGTAATATAATGCAATACAATCTACAATATAATCATTAAATTACAAAATGATACAATATCCTATCAAAAACGCTATGGGACCATATTATGAAGAACTCCTGACGTCAGTGAAAATACTGCAAACTCAAGTGGTATGGGCACGATACACGAACATCTGGACCAGCCAAGACTGTCCTACAGGACAGTACAAGGAGGGAGAGGAAGAGGCAGACAGAGAAAACATGGGAAGACAACATCAGAGAATGGACTGGCCTTGGGTGGAACGATTTGCTATGGAAAGCAGAGGACCACTGAGGAAGCTGGTTGCAAAATCTTCATTGGTGCCCCCACCTTCCGCGAGACTACAGGATAGGTGAAGGTGAGACAATAATACATGTATAATACAATCTTAATACCAAGTGATACACAGGAGGGTAAATATAATACAATCGTATACAATATAATATAATATAATAATTATAAATATAATATAAATATAATATAATATACAATAACAGATTTCAAAATGATACAATTATATAACACAAATGATAAAATAATGATAATGTACAATATGATACAAAAAATACAACATAATACAGTACAATATGATATGGGGCTGGATAGCTAAGTGGTCAGGGCACTCGCTTTCCCCCAGTCAAGTTAAGCAGCGCCGAGAGTGGTTACCAGTTGGATGGGTGACCGTTTGCGGGCCTTGGCTTCAGCACAGTTCACCCAGCTGTAAATGGGTACCTGCCCTCTTTAGGGTCAGGGAGGGTAAAGCAGTGATGGAGAGGAGATGGGCGCCACCCTCAATATGCTGGCCCCTAAAGAAGCTGAGGTCTGACGCCTAGCTCCCCTACGACCACACAAGTTATGGGACACCTTTACCTTTACAATAATTATGTTACAATAAGCTTCAATTCAACGCAATACAGTACAACACAACAATAATTTACAATGCGCGTGCGTGTGTGCGTGTGTGTGTGTGTGTTATATCCACCATCTATTAGTGTAAAAACTTAAATTGCACTCTGCTCATACATGGAAGTAATATATCAGTCCTTGACAGCTTTATGGATTGTCTCCCTACAACCACTTAAAGTGTGTGTAGTAGTGTGTGTGTGGTGTGTGTGTGTGTGTGTGTGGTGTGTGTCGTGTGAAATTTATTTATTTTTAGATGGTACAGTGTGTGTGTGTGTGTGTGTGTGTGTGTGTGTGTGTGTGTGTGTGTGTGTGTGTGTGTGAAATTTATTTTATTTTTAGATGGTACAGTGTGTGTGTGTGTGTGTGTGTGTGTGTGTGTGTGTGTGTGTGTGTGTGTGTGTGTGTGTCAATTTATTTTATTTTTAGATGGTACAGTGTGTGTGTGTGTGTGTGTGTGTGTGTGTGTGTGTGTGTGTGAGCTCTAGGAAGGATGTGGCAGGATGGTTAATTAAGTCGTTTGCCTGCCAACAAGAGTAAACCGTGAGGTTCTGGGTTCTATTCCCAGCCTCGCCCTTTCTTCCCGGTTTGACGAAAAAAATCGAACTGAATGTCATTCGGATGAGACTATAAACCTGTATGCGAACGGATGCAGAACATCTTGCGCACACCAAAAACCCTTTTCGCTTTTCGAAAGAGCACAGGCCATTGTGTGCTGGTAGGAGCGGACAAAATCAAAATCAAAAAAAATAAACATGCACACATGTGTTGTGTTTAGACAAACCCTGAGGAAAAATTGGGGAGTTGACCCGCCGCCATGGCGCAGTGGTCAGCGCCTTGGATTTCGGACTGAAAGGTCGTGGTTCGATTCCAATAAGAGTCCTAGGGATATTTCGGGCTCCGGCCATTTCCTACCCAGAGTGAGTGTGCTGTGGGCTCAGTGGGAAGACTGGGACCACACAATCGAGCTTCATCCACTTTACAGATGCAAGGTTGAGAGTGCTGTTCAAATTACCTTACCAACACTGCAGGTGTCTGTATCTCTCGGCCGGTTGACGCCGGGATATATTATGATAGTAAGCGTAGAGTACAGCCTTGTCAAGTAGTCTCAAAGCACATGCACTTCCATAGCAGCAGCATCATACGATGAAAAACTTGCCTCTGATTCTGTGGCCCCGGTTGCTCGGGTCTCATGGTGACGTCCCGTTCGGTTTCCCCATACACTTCTGTGCCTATGGTGAGTTTATGTCAAAGCCTTTGGGGTTGGAGGTTCGAGGGGGGCGGTCGTTGGAGGGATGTTGTTGTGGTCACCACCTGGGGTGGGTGTCTCACTCAGTCTGGCTCCGCGGCTGAGCTAATATTGTCGTAAGTAGGGGGCCTTGTAGGTAGATGGTGTAGTGCGTATCTTAGCTCAGAACAGGCACCACTGAACACCAAAGTGACCCAGCAGCAGTGCAGAGCCCTTCTGGCCGGTGGCCCCATGGCGGCTTGATATGGATGAGCTCCCGATGGAGTTCCGGTCCTGAGGATGAGACATAGCGAACCTGGGGTATGGCTGTGTGTGGCGGGGAGATTGAAACGAGCGGCATGGGAACGGTAGGGATAGGATCGCCACAGAGGATGAGGCACCAAAAACAAAAACAAACAAAAAAATTGGAGTTGGATTCCCCACAGTGATTAGGGGCTGTAGATCTATATGGCAATGTTCTGGCGGCTCCTGTCTTACTACCCAGGCTTTGCGTTCTAGGGCCTGGAGCGCAACTCCATGTCTTCCCAGATTGACGGATGCCAAGGCCTACGATATGTCAGCTCTTCAGTTAAACGTCCTTCCATTAAATAGCGATATCATACAGGGTGTGTGTGTGTGGTGTGTGTGTGGTGTGTGGGGTGTGTGTGTGTGTGTGTGTGTGTGTGTGTGTGTGTGGTGTGTGTTGTGTGTGTGGGGTGTGTGTGTGTGGTGTCACAGACGCTAAGTCCCTCAATATGCCAATAGCATATCAAACAAATTATTTTCCTTAAGGCAACTAATAGCAGGCAGTATCTAAAAAACAAAAAAAAATGCCTGCCATTCTGCTCATGTTATAAATAAAATCCACCACCCTTGAAAAAATCAAACATTCTCAATCTGCCATTTTTTCTGCATTTCTACACATGTGAACAAGCATTCCCCCCTTTCTGTCTATTATCCTTCTGTTTGACCACTTTGCCTCATGTACATCCATATTGCAAAGTGTTGTCTTTTTTCTGGGGAATGGGGAGTGTCAGGGTTTTTTTGTTTGTTTGTTTCTTTTTCCTGTCTTTTTTTTTTGGTATTTTTTCCCCTAATTTCCTTTTGTTTTCATATTTTTTGTCCTTGGATTTTCCCCTTTTTTATTTTGTATTGTTGTAACACCATTTTATCCCACCCATTTTTCTCTTAAGTACTTTTCAAGGTAATGGGACAGCTCTTCAAAAGCAACAACAACAAACTATAAAAAAAAAATAATAATAATAAGTTTTCGCTTGCTTGTGCCTAACGTCTAGAGGAATAATGATAACTGCCTTTATGTCGATGCAGGCTAAGAATTCTGACAGCTACATACATTTATCTGGGTTAGCTTGATGCGCTGGGGTGTGCCAAAGCATGCAGTATGCAGTGATGACATTTATGTGAGTTAATCAATACTATGGTGTTACATACCATTACATAATTATTATCCATTCTGTCTGTCATATAATGCTTTTCACAGAAACTGCCATAAGACAAGGTGCTTAGCAATACATAACAGTACTCACATTCAGTTGGAAGTGCTGGCGCGGCCCTAACTTGTCAGGGGCTTAACGGCAGCGTAACGTATTTTCGCTCATAATTATGACAGACAACAGTTGCTGTGTGAGCCTTCCACAAAAAAGAAGAAAAAGAAGTCTTGACACATCCCTTTACATGAAAATTCGGCTGCGCTCCTCTCTCAGAGGAAAGGACAAAGGCAGCACCCTCCCTTTTTTTTCTTTTCTTCTCTCTCTCTCTCTCTTCTTTTTTTTTTTTTGGGGGGGGGGTCTTTTTTTTTCTTTTTTTTTGGGGGGAGGGGGTCTTTTTCTCTTTTTGGGTGGAGGGGGTGTTTTTTGTTGTTGTGTTTTTTCCCCCTCAGTTTTCCTATCGAAATGTGTAACTGTCTCTCTCAAAAATCGCTTTTTTCCACAATTTTTACCAGGGACTACTCTTGTTGCCATGGGCTTATTTTTGTTTGATAAAATCGTTATATTTGTTGCACATTTGACATGTTTATTGCCTCATCCATAAGACTGGCATCCAGAGTGAGACCACCACACAAGATCTAATGAATGGGGGTTAGATCTGTAAGTTAGGTTCAAGCCAGGATCAAAACCGCACCTTCTTGCTTTCAATACTGATGATGCCTTACCTCCAGACTACTGATCCACACCCAAAATCTGATGATCAACAGATTTTTTCCCCTCCACCCCACCTACTTTCCTTTTGCGCGTGTGCATTACTGTTTGTGCATTATCACGATTCAAGTTTTGGGGGACTAAAAATAGGGATAGCCCTGATAATATTTTTTTTGGATTAAGTGTGGTATGGCTTTGGCTGTACGGTTGATCGGTGGTCTAGAGGTTACACACCTGCCTAATAAGCAAAATTCCTGTTCAATCTCCGTCTGTGCCCCAAACTTTCCCCCATCCACTAGATCAGGAGTGGTGGTTTGATACTTGTCTTCCAGATGAGACGATATACCAAGGTTCCGTGTGCGATATGCGTTTAGCCGCGTAAAAGAACCCATGACAAAAAAAAATAAATAAAAAAAAGAGTTGTCCCTGGCAAAATATTGTACAAAAAACTCACTCTGATGGGGAATCTAATACTCGTGTAGACAGGGAAAAAAAAAAAAAAAAAAAGAGGTGGCACTGCTCTTGTGGTACACACGTTTTCCCCAGGGAAAGCATCCCAAATGGAGAAATCTGCTTTGACTTAAAGCGGTTAACAAAGTACAAATAGATTGAAAGCTCTGCATTGATGGCTCCACAAGACGGCCATATTTCTTTACGGTGTGTGGACTAGGCCGTCAGGGCGAGGCTGCACTGGTATTAATAAAACACCTGACCACTTGACCACAGTCTTCACACTTCACTGTCATTAAAAACTGAGTGTCCAGCAACTTCTCCAAACCCCCCCCCCCCCCCCCCACCTCCAGCCCCCGAGCAGCTGCCCACACTAAGCCACTATTAAAAAGAATTCTGCTCCGTATCTCAGGGGGAAAAGACTATTTGAACATCAATCTGCTTCCTTGTTCAGGAAAGATTGAAATTATGTAGGTATGTTGTTCAGATGATGAAGATTGTGTGTGTGTGTGTGTGTGTTGTTAGTATATATATATATATATATATATATATATATATATAATATATATATATATATATATATATATATATATATATATATATATATATATATATATAAGTAGGGTGTGGTTACTCAGTGTAGCAACAAAAGTTACATGTGTGAAGGTGAAGGTGGTGGGGGAAAGTTTGGAGAGGGGGGGGGGAGATCCCTTCTCCCCCACCCCCTTCCCGTTTCTTTCCTAGACAGGGTGAGGGAGGAACTGGTGGACAAGTTATACTCCCTAGCTCAGATTGCCCCTAAGGCACTGCAAGGTACAAGGTCTGTACCTCTTCCTGTTCAAGGTTCACTTTATAGGACTCTTCCCTGTTTTTAGCTCGTGTACTACTTGACTGAGCTTATCTCTGACACTGACTGAGTAATACCAAGTTTTACGAGCTAGTACAATCAGCCATACATCTTGCAAAGGTCTACACTTTCAGTTTCTTTTTCTGTTTCTTTTTTTAAGGGGATCAAAGATTTTCCCCTGCCACATATCCACCCCTGTCCTTTTTGCCCCTCACACCATCTGTAGTGGGGATCTGGGTGCTAGGCTTTCAGTTATGTAAAGGAAATGATTAACCCTGAGATCAAAGAGAAAATGAAAGTAGACCCTGCACAATTCTTTAGGGGGGAAAACCCTACCTATCTTTAATTGGGTTTTGTTTGCAAGTTTGTGGTTGGTTTTTTTTTGTTGTGTTTTGTTGGTTGGTGTTTTAGGGGGGGGGGGGGATAAAGAAGATGTATGGACCAGTACCCTTGAATTTTAATTTGTGGTTCTGTTCATTTGCTACTAAACTTTAGACAAATTCGTTCTGGATAATCCATGTGATTGTACTTAATAGGAACATGTTCTCTATATTCTGTGTGCAAAGGAGTGTGTGTGTGTGTGTGTGTGTGTGTGTGTGTGTGTGTGTGTGTGTGTGTGTGTGTGTGTGTGTGTGTGTGTGTGTGTGTGTGTGTGTGTGTTGTGTGTGTAAAATTGTGTGTGTATGTGTGTGTGTAAGTGTGTGTGTGTGTGTGTGTGTGTGTGGTGTGTGTGTGTGTGTGTGTGTGTGTGTGTGTGTGTGTGTGTGTGTGTGTGTGTGTGTGTGTGCCCATGTGTAAAATCCTGGTAAGGTGATAGCAGACTTCTTTGGGTTTGTCTTGTTTGTTTTTTGTCGTTACACTTTTCATTACATTTTTTATCTATTTATTTCTTTTTAGTTATTCTGTATGTTCCCCCAAAAAAGCATAAATTAAGACAATTAAATGAACACACATAAATCTAACTGTACAAACCACACACACAAAAAAAACCCTGAGACCATGATGACAAAAAGTGCTCAAAACAATGACAGCTCTGGAAGCTTTGAGGACTTGGCTACAGCTCGAGTTTATCATCATGTATCTGATCTGATCAGACCCGACCCCGTCCTTCAGGGAGCATATTCAATAATAATTATTATCCGGGAAGGGAGGACATTGATGTAGGGGGGCTCTTTTATGTCTCACCTTGACTGGCGAGGGCAAACACGCACTGGCTGGTTGGGTTGGCCCGGCTCGGCATCAAGGTGAAAGGTCACAGGCTGAACGGGGTGAATACACGGTCAGGGGGTCAGGAGGAGTGGGGTGAGACAAAGGGGAAGGTTGAAGGGGGACGGGGAGAAGGGGTGGGGTGTACGATAAACGACAAGTGGAGGGGGGGAGAAAGGAGAGGAGGGTGGAAGGTGGGGTGGGGGTGGGGGTAGAATCAAGGTCGCCCGAATTGTGATGAGAAGAATATACCCCAGCCTGACTTCTGTTCTTTGTTTTTCGGCAATTAGTGGCGTCCCCCCCCCCTCCTCCTCCTCCTCCTCCACCCCCCCCCCCCCTCTTCTTTGCACACCACAACTACAACTACACAAGCAGTAGAAAATAAATGTGTAGGAGTATGTTATTTTTTTGTTTGGTTTTGATTTAGGCCTATTTTGTTTTCCTTTGCAAACTTTTCGATTTTTCCTTCTTTGTTGATACTTTATTTAAAAAACAACAACTTGTGAGCAAAGAAGTTCAGAATTCACATCTGTGTGTGTGTGTGTGTGTGTGTGTGTGTGTGTGTGTGTGTGTGTGTGTGTGTGTGTGTGTGTGTGTAAGTCAAAGTCAAAAGTCAGAATTTTATTTCCAGATGGTACATGGAGTAAGTAATAGATTTGTTTTTTTCCATCATGCCGTGTGTGTGTGTGTGTGGTGTGTGTGTGTGTGTGTGTGTGTGTGTGTGTGTGTGTGTGTGGAGAGAGAGAGAGAGAGAGAGAGAGAGAGAGAGAGAGAGAGAGAGAGAGAGAGAGAGAATTGAAAAACTTAATTGCAGTTAAGTCAAAACACCACCTATTTGAAATGGAAAATAACCATTCAACACTGTGTACAATGTGCAGATTCTCAGATTTGTGCAATAATATTTGCCTATGTTCTAGCTCTTCTGACATGCATGCATGCAAATGGAGAAGCGGTATTTATTTATAAATAGTTACACAAAATGCTGAAGAGGACAGCAACACAGTCACTAATGTCTGTGTATACTTTTATGGGTGCCTATGCTGCCGTGGCCCAGTGCTTTATCACCATGGATCATTTGAAGTGTGTATGATAAATTCCAGGTGACTTTTTGATACTGTTGTGTATTCCTTGCCTTTGATTTGCGCTGTGTATTTCCTCTAGAAAGACTATGTAGGCCTGAATAGGGGTGGAGCTGTGGTTATTAGTAGTAATGATGGTGGTGATCATGATGCTGATTTGGAGGTCATTGTGGAATGCGAAGGACAAACAAGGAAGAAAGGAAGGAGGATCATTATAATAATAGTCATAATGATATAAAAATCATAATCATAAGAACAGTGATGATTATCATCATCATCATCATTATGACAAGCATACAAGCATACATCTCTCTCTCTCTCTCCTCTCTCTCTCTCTCTCTCTCTCTCTCTCTCTCTCTCTCTCTCTCTCTCTCAGACACATACACGTGCGCCCCCCACACACACACACACACACACCACACACACACACAAACATATATATATATATATATATATATATATATATATATATATATATTATCTGTGACAGGGAGCAGGATATGCTTTAAAACTCCTGTTGAGCCATAAAGTGACGCATAGTATGTGTAGACAGTGGCTTTGCTTTGGTCCTCTGGTGAGAGAGAGACAGAGACGACAGAGAGACAGAGACAGCGGGGATAATGTTATCTAAAATAAGCGGTCAAGGTTGTGGACTAGAGGGCATATGGGTGAATGTACGAACTGAAATAAAATCTTAAAAACCTACGCGTTACACAGAAAAGTCAACAGTGAACATTTTAGTGCCTGCTGAGTCAAGACATATGTGAGAGTGTGGGAGGGGAGGGGGGAGGGAGGGGGTGAAACATACCGCGCACCTGCGGACAGTGGATATACCGCTGAACCCACAGATGGTAGAAACACGAAAACACAAGGGTTTTTTGGTTGGTTTTTTTATCCCCCAAAATTTTTTTGGCGGGGTGGAAGGGAGGGGGGCTAGGTTTTGGGCTCTCACCGTCCGATACACTGCATGTAGCCTTCACCCAGAAAAAAGGGGCATGCTTGAAGCTAAGTCCCGCCCCCCTGTTCTCGTGAATGCTGAGGCCTCGCTACTGGCCTAGTCACGTCAAAAATAGGGGAGTGGGGTGAAAAGGATGGCAGCATGGAAAGGGGGGGGGGGGATAAAGAAGAAAAAGAAGCAGAAGAGGATGGGAAAGGGAGGGGGGAGGTGAGACAACATTTCTGGAGCAGATTTTGGACCTCTTTCAGCCTTGCATAGAGACAATGATGCTGTAGAGGTTGTGAAGAAATATGGACTCGTGTGAGCGTGAGAGTACCCCCCACCCCCCAAATAAATCTAAAGATAAATAAATGACAAATAAGTAAATTACTTAATGAATAATAAAGTGGGTTTTTTATATTAAAGATGGAGGGTGGATAAAGACATTAATCTATCACCTTCACCTATCCCATAGTCAAGTCAACGGTTGGGGCATCACTGAACATTAAATTTGCAATCAGCTAACTCCTGAAGATTTTGTTTTTTCTCTGTGTGTGTGTGTGTGTGTGTGTGTGGGTGTTGGTTTTATTATTACCCGGATATGTTTAATTTAAGACAACTCCTTTCTGGTCTAGATGTGTTAGTATCAAAGTGAACACCATACAATACCCTCTCTCTGTCTGTACTGTCTGTCTGTCTGTCTGTCTTCTCTTCTCTCTCGTCCTCTCTCTCTCTCTCTCTCTCTCTCTCTCTCTCTCTCTCTCTCTCTCTCTCTCTCTCTCTCTGTGTAGTAATCAGGGCCAAAAGACAGGTGCAGTGGTAGAGAACAGAGCATGTCATATCAAGTCGGGAACTTGTAAAGACAACAACTTGAATGCTGCCTGTGCCTTGGTATGAAGGAGCTATGCACGTTACAGATCTTGAAAATGATACAGACATTCCTTGGATTTCAGAAACACGAGCATACCCAGCATACCCAAGTCTTTTGGGTGAGACCGTAAACCACCGAGGTCTGTTTTTGGGTTGTCGCTATTGTTGTTGCTCTTTTTCTTTTCTTTTTTTGGTTTCAAAATAGAAGACACTACTTATTTTGCAATAAAATTTGTGTATAATAGATAGTAGATAGATAGAATAGATAGATAGATAGATAGATAGAGTAGATAGATAGATAGATATGATAGATATGTAATATATATATATATTAGTGTGTGTGTGTGTTGT
>CM060318.1:68558696-68588696 GCA_030674155.1 Stramonita haemastoma
CAGACAGACAGAAAGAAAGAGGGGGTGGTAAAAGGAGAATAATATCATCAGGAATAGTATTCTAAACACCGAAAAAAACATCCTTTGAATCTAAACTGAAGGGAAACTGCTAATGTAAAAACTAATGCACCCCCCCCCCCCCCCCCAACTTGACCCTGGATTTGTGGAGACTGTCACAGGGTTGAAAGAGAAGTGTGGAGAGAATCAAACGATCACAAATTAATTGTCATCACTGGCCTGGTAGTGTGCATTGAGAAGATCAGGAGCATGGCATCAGAGAGAGCTGTGGGGAGAACAGATAGATAGGACAATTTAAAAATTCTTTTTTTTATGGCAAAGAATCATTTCAAAAATAGTGTATAAAAAAAGTCATAGAACCTTGAGAAAATCCTCTGGCGTCACGTTTTATTGCCCCCCCAAAATAATAATTCACGTAGAACTTTGAGGAAAACTCCCCAGCGATATGTTTTATTGCCCAAAAAAAGTTTACATACAACCTTGAAATAAAACCGCTGCCAACACGGTTTGGGGCAAAAAAAAAGTGTACAAAGAACCTTGGGACAACCCGCTGGCAATACACGCGTTTTTGTTGAAGCACAACCCCTCACAAGAAACGACAAGGTCATCCCATTCCTTCCTGTCCAGTCACAATACAAGGTCAGTACAGTGCGGTAAAGTCAGATGTCATCAACCACTGCAGGACTATTTTATCTGCAGGCTACTGCTTGGATTGAAAGCCTGCATCCTTATTCATGACACTGGAGTTGTGACACCCCTCAGACTCACAGAGATCCTATAATGGATGATAGCTCAGTGATCAGACCAAATGCACTAGTACTAAGATTAACATCATCTTTTTTTCTTTTAATCATATTCAACATCGACGGACATCATAGCGGGTGATTAATTAAGACTATTCGACTTCAGTCCCCTGGGCCTATGAAGTCATGGGTTCGAATCTCCGTACACCATGTCAACATTCGGTGGATTACGGAAACACGAACATACCTTGCATACATCCCTGAACTGGGAATGTGGCTACCTTTATGGTGGGCAAAACTGGTCACATACGCAAAATCTCACCATTAGTGAATTTGAGAGAGAGAGAGAGAGAGAGAGAGAGAGAGAGAGAGAGAGAGAGAGAGAGAGAGAGAGAGAGAGAGAGAGAGAGAGAGAGAGAGAGAGAGAGAGAGAAGATTTGATTTGATTTATTCTTTTAAGTCAAGGATAATGGGATAAGCACTCATGTGCTTTTTTACTCCATCCCGTGTATGCACTTTTGTAATGTCTCTGTTCCCACCGGCGCACACGATGGCCTACTCATACGAAAACCGGAACAGGATTTAACGTGTGCGCAAGATGTTCTGCATGCGTTCGCACACGGGGCCTCGGTTTAAAGTCTCATCCGAAGGACTTTTGGGTAGAGTGGAGTCAGCACTGATGTTAACTCCAGGAGAAAAATCTCCTCGACCGGACTCGAACCCGGGTCTTCAAATTGCCAGCGCAATGTTCTGACCACTAGGCTACTAGAGAGACAGAGACAGAGAGAGAGAGTACGTTGATTGCGCAATATGTGGCCTGAAATAGCCGTGTCCTGAATGGCTGGGGAAAGGTAAAGTATGCTGATGATAATGATCATGCTTCATTGATGGAGACTGATGGAGACCAAAGAGCTGTAGGCTGGCTATCATTCAGGCCTTCCTTTCTCACCTTCATTCCATTCATTTACCAGGCACTCCTACACTAAGAGCATGTCTGTCATCACACTGTCATACACCATACATACACACAAGCATGTATGCCCCCGCGCACGCACGAGCGCGCGCGCGCGCCCACACACACACACACACACGCACGCACGCACGCACACACGCACACACACACACACACACATTTTGTTTTATTTTGTTTTTTAATTGGGGGAGGGGGGTGTGAGTGTGTGTGTTGTTGTTTTGGTGGGGGTGGGGTGGGGGGGATGATTGATTTTTCAATCTTCTCATGTATCCACATGTGTATTCCTTTTGTTGTTTTGCTTGTTGACGAAAGTATATTTCTTAGGCCTACATCTTTTGTCATTTTCTTCGGTTATGTTCTTTAGAAATTTTCTTAATTCAACAAATTGTGATGCTTTCAAGAATTACATAACGTGTTATTCAACCTGCCCAAATGACACATGTTATTATCATTATGACTATTATAAAATTACGCAACCTATTTTTCAAACAATTAAACAACCTGCTTGTTATAAAACAAAACAGAAAAAAGAAGAAGAAAACTGGGTTTTTTTTGTGTGAATGGTAAATTCAGAAACCGCAAGGCATAGACACTTGTTAAGAATGACCTAGTCATTCACACAGCAGACAGTCGGTGCTGCATCGTTAGAGATAGATAGCTGCATGCTGCATCGTTACAGATAGATAGCTGCATGCTGCATCGTTACAGATAGATAGCTGCATGCTGCATCGTTACAGATAGCTGCATGCTGCATCGTTAGAGATAGCTGCATGCTGCATTGTTACAGATAGATAGCTGCATGCTGCATCGTTACAGATAGCTGCATGCTGCATCGTTACAGGTAGATAGCTGCATGCTGCATCGTTACAGATAGATAGCTGCATGCTGCATCGTTACAGATAGATAGCTGCATGCTGCATCGTTACAGATAGAGAGCTGCATGCTGTATCGTTACAGATAGATGATAGCTGCATGCTGCATCGTTACAGATAGATAGCTGCATGCTGCATCGTTACAGATAGATGATAGCTGCATGCTGCATCGTTACAGATAGAGAGCTGCATGCTGCATCGTTACAGACAGATAGCTGCATGCTGCATCGTTACAGATAGATAGCTGCATGCTGCATCGTTACAGACAGATAGCTGCATGCTGCATCGTTACAGACAGATAGCTGCATGCTGCATCGTTACAGATAGATAGCTGCATGCTGCATCGTTACAGACAGATAGCTGCATGCTGCATCGTTACAGACAGATAGCTGCATGCTGCATCGTTACAGATAGCTGCATGCTGCATCGTTACAGATAGATAGCTGCATGCTGCATCGTTACAGACAGATAGCTGCATGCTGCATCGTTACAGATAGATGATAGCTGCATGCTGCATCGTTACAGATAGATAGCTGCATGCTGCATCGTTACAGACAGATAGCTGCATGCTGCATCGTTACAGACAGATAGCTGCATGCTGCATCGTTACAGATAGCTGCATGCTGCATCGTTACAGATAGATAGCTGCATGCTGCATCGTTACAGACAGATAGCTGCATGCTGCATCGTTACAGAAGATAGCTGCATGCTGCATCGTTACAGACAGATAGCTGCATGCTGCATCGTTACAGACAGATAGCTGCATGCTGCATCGTTAGTGGGAGAACCGTGGGCCGGGTTCAACAAAAGGAACTACGTACCCACAGTCCGTTGTCAACTTCGATGTGACGGAGCGCTCTCGGTGATGACACTACTACTAGACTAGCCTATGCCAAAATAGAACAAAATCAGTATGACGTCAGTGCGTCAGTGTCACTGTGGGTGTCTTCCATGCCTTCAAATAGTCAACACTGATTGATTGAATGCCGGAATGGGAGCCGAGTTATTTTCAGTCAGGTGAAGCTCTTTATATACTTTTTTTTTTTTTTTAATCATTGTAGACACAGTGGAGACTCGTACAGTTTTGCACGCTGCTTACGCCTCCTAAGGCTTATCATGTCATTGACTACATTGTACGTCACGACTGACGTCACAAACTCCTGCCGTGATGTGGAGTTACCCCCAGTGGGGATGCCCGGGGTCCTGTCAGCTTTAATGGCATCCCCACCTTCTGGAAAGTCTGTCAATAAAGGATCGCGCAGCATCCTTTCGCTTGCATGGCCCTGTTGCTTCAAGGAGTGTACTATTTTTAGGGTGGCCCACGGTGCGAAAGCGGGATGACTTGGGACCACAGTCCCTGAATCAGATATCTCTGCTGGGACCATTATATAACCTCAACAGCAGCAAAAACTGGAAATTCGATGCGAGGAATTCTCTCTTTTCCATCCTTCTCTTTGTTTCTGCCATGTTCCTTTTCTTCCTGTCACCACCTTCTTGACTATTTTCTGACTTCTTGATCCAGTCTTCTCCCCCCCCCCCCCCCCCCCCCCCCCCCCCCCCCCCAATTTTTGTTAAACCCAGAAAGACTTGAAAGATAATAAAAAATTATATGATAATAATTCTCTCCTACGCGGAACTCGAATGCACTGGGCCTGACTTGTCAGGCGCTTAACGGCAGCGCAATGCATTTTCGCTCATATGACAGACAAGAATAGTTGCTGTCTGCACATTCAACAAGACTTGTTACACTTTATCACTTTGGAGTCATACTAGGCCGGCCTGGGAAAGCCATTAGTGTGTGTTGTTGTTGTTGCTGTTGTTGTTGTTACACGTTCCTCAGTTTAACACCCTTAGGGTCACCCTGAATCTGGCTCACTCTCCTCCCACCTAGGAATCTCTCTCTCTCTCTCTCTCTCTCTCTCTCTCTCTCTCTCTCTCTCTCTCTCTCTCTCTCTCTCTCTCTCTCTCTCTCTCTCTGGATGTCTGGTGAATTAAGGGTCTAGGTTTTTAATGATCTCCCAGGTCAACTTCAAGTGCATACCTGTCGTGCCTTAATTCCCTTCGTGTGTACATACATGCACGTTAAAAAACCCCATAATTCTTCATGTCAGTGTTCAGTGGGTTATGGAAACACTAACATGCCCAAGATACATCCCCGAAGTCGGAATGCGGCTGCCTTCATGGCGGGCAAAAACGGTTGTATAAGCAAAATTTCACCATGAGTCAACCTCGGAGCTCTAGCTGAGGAAAAACAAACAAATTTAACCAAACAAGCAAACATACAAAAAAAAAAACCAAGCAACAGCAACGACCCTGTCAATCCTTAAGTGAACTCCTTTCCATTGTCAAATGAGCATTCACCCAGTCCTGTCTAAATGATAGCCTTGTGTTACCTTAAGTTGGGATTCAGGTCAAGTCAAAGTCAAGTCAAAAACACTTTAATCCTCCCATGAAGGGCAATTACAACTCTGACAGGCACATAATTGACAGGAATCATAGTCTCGAAAACACACAAGAAAGCTAGGTTTCAGATTGTTTTAAACGTTCCACAAGAACTCCAAAATAATCAACATGGCTCACTTACATAAAGCTCGGTCTTTTAGTTGTGTCTGTCCCCTTGACTTTATCGCTAGCCTAACTGACCTCTCTGCTGACCCCTTTAACACCACTGACCTGGCCTGCAACATAGTGTATCCATCTGGGGCATGTGGACTATGAAACAAAACGACTGTGACGTGACTAATCAGTCACCACTACGCTATCTAGCGTGGTTTACATCCTACTTTAATGTCGAGTCACAAACACCTGACAGGGTCAGTTCGTGCCGTTAATAACAATGACTTTTTCGCACTTTCACTTCGTTGACCTTGGGTTCTGTGTGCTGCTTTCAAATCATTATTTTCATTAATTATATATCACGAGGTTTACCGACGATGGAGTAGAGACCAATAAACGGCACAACCAGTCTATAAAAATAACATAAACTGAATAATTAGGCCTACATCAAGGGTTGCTGCCGCAACCTGATCTTTTTTTCCGTTTGTCAGATGGATAGCTCAGTCTCTGTGACGAAGGCAGCTGTATACTGCAGGTCCTTCCAGTCTCCATAGAGCTTCTAGGCCACTGGGGAGGGGTAAGGCCAGATCCTCTTTCAGAGTGCCTTGAGTAGGCCTAGTGGGCAGGACTGCAGCACATGTTCTGCTCTCTGGATGCCAGTCTTGCATGGACATTGCGCCCTGACATATTTGCATAGTTTGTAAATTTTTTAATTCAATGACAGTGAAACGTGCCTGGCCTGGTCCTTTCAATCTTACCTGTTCCTCTTGTGAACAGTCTTTTTGTGAAAGGCAACATTATCATTCGGTGACAATAACAGGAATTCTAGTCATCATCACCAGATCCACTCCTGTGTGGTTATTTCAAGACTGCAATCCACCTAAGCCTTCATGTTGGCAACTGAATCAGTTAAAACTTTCGTCCCAGACGTTTAACACGCATTGAAAAGAAACATGCCCTCGTTCAAATGAAATTCAGGGAGTTTTAGCTGGAGTTCTAGGCGGTCCCCTTGGCCGAGTGGTTGAGACCGTAAAATCATTGATTGTCACCAGCTGTGTTTGCAAAAAAAACAACTGTTCTGCGTCTTCCTCCTCCAGGTTAGAGAATCTACTACACTTGCACCCTAGTAAGAATGAGGAGTAAGGACTTGTAGAACATCTGTGCAGCTTTCTCGTGGGGGTGGGAGAGGAGGGTAAGCTTTTTTTTTTTAATGAAACGAGTGAAAGCTTTTCTTGGTGACTGGAAGGAGACAGGATAATGTAAAACACATGTGAAGTCAGCCATTGTCCAGTCTACAAGCAACGATTGATAAACACCAGCCAGACACCCACTTTCGACATTTTCCCTCACGTACATTACTGGTACTATTATACGGGGAGAGTGCGGTTCTCTTTCACAAACATAACCAGAGGTTTTTTTCTGTCCACACTGGACAAGGCAGGTGCCAGAGCAATCTGCCAACAGCAATTAGCCTTGATGCTGGAAGGGAGCGTATAAACACTAGGGGCTTACCCTTCGTGATGTCCGTTGTCAAGTTAAACTGGGCTACCTTTGTGATGTTCCGTTGATCAGATAAAACTAGGGGCCCACTCCGCAACCAGCCTGCCTCAAAAGATTGTAAACAATTATCTGGTATTTTCAAGGACGAAAGTGTTTTGTTTTTTTTAATTGCTCAGATTTTGTTCATGTCTTACACTTTTGAAATGGGATGCTTTTAAGGGGGTTTGAAAAGTCACGTATGAGAGAAGTCCGAGTGTTTTCAGAATAGAATGGTGGGGGGGGGGGGGGGGGGGGGGGGGCAGAGGTGAGAGGGGTGAAGGTGATGGTAGGACGGGGGAGAACAGATAGGCTACGGATGGGAAGCTTTCATCACCGGCCGCCACCCCACCCCCCATCTCCCGCCATTTTCCCCCTTCTTCGGCTAGGATCTACACTTCAGTACAACGTGTCTGTGTCTTTGTCCCAGTAGCCTGCCTACACACCTTCCGCGAATTTTTACCCCCACCCCCCCCCCCCCCCCCCCCCCCCCCCCCCCCCCCCCCCCCCCCCCCCCCCCCCCCCCCCCCCCCCCCCCCCCCCCCCCCCCTCCATCCCTCTTTTTCTTCTGCAGGCTTACTCATTCTCAGCATGTTGATGTGACCAGCAATGAAACAAAACCTTTACTATTATTTTTATCATCAACATTAATATTATCCTCATTAAAAAAAAATCAACCAGATCTAATTGTATGCCCTTTGTTTGCATGTTTCGGTTTCGTCACACACACACACACACAACACACCTCATGTGTGCAGGCGCACGTATGTGTGTGTGTGTGTGTGTGTGTGGGGGTGTGTGTGTGTGTTGTGTGTGTGTGTTGTTAGGCGCAGTCCTATAAGCACAAAGTTATTTTGTGCCCACGATTCCGTAAGTGCAAGGGGCCCAAGCCAGAGGTAGTATGCAGGACTGCACGGACAATAACAGTAGGCCTACTGTCAAAACTGAACACCATCTGGAAAGATAAAAATATTTCACCCAACTCCAAGATCATACTAATGCGCTCCTTTGTCATATCCATATTCCTGTATAGGCCTACCTGTGAATCATGGACCCTGACAGCTGATTTGGAGAGAGGAGTACAGGTGGTAGAGATAAGATGCTTCCAGAGACTCCTTGGCATATCCTACAGAGACCACATAAGCAATGAAGAGGTGTATAACAGAATCCAGCAAATCATCGGTCCCTATGAAAACCTATCAATCGTAAAGAAGCGGAAACTTAAATGGTACGGGCATGTCACAAGATCAAAAGGGCTTGCATAAAACAATACTGCAAGGCACTATCCAAGGAGGAGGAAAAAGAGGCAGACCAAAGAAGAAATGGGAGGACATCAGCGAATGGACAGGCCTAGAACAAAATTTTGAGAAAGGCAGAACAGAGAGAGGAATGGATGGAACTGGTTGTCAAGTCTTCAGGGGTGTCCCCACGGTCGCCAGACTAAGGGATAGATAGATAGATAGATAGATAGATAGATAGATAGATAGATAGATAGATAGATAGATAGATAGATATTCCATTTTCGTCTGTGAATGGAGCCTTTTAGAAAAAAAAAAAAGGAGAAGAGGGGATCATGGTGTCAGGTAGGAAAGGGTGACTGGGACATAGAAACATGTACACAGTAACACTGCCTGTGGTGTCACACTGTTGTGTCACTCTGCGATGTTACAGTCTGGGGTGTCACACTGTCTGCGGTGTTACAGTCTGGGGTGTCACTGTCCGTTGTGTCCCACTTTGATGTTACAATCTGGGGTGTCACACTGTGTGGTGTTACAGTCTGGGGTGTCACACTGTCCGTTGTGCCCCACTTCGATGTTACAGTCTGGGGTGTTACACAGTCTGGGGTGTCACACAGCCTGTGGTGTCACACTGCCTGTGGTGTCACACTATCTGCAGTGTCACATTGTCTGGGGTGTCCTACTGCCTACAGTGTCATGCTGTCTGCGGCGTCACACTGTCTGCAGTGTCACAATATCTGGGGTGTCACACTACCTGGGGTGTTACACTATTTGGAAGTGTCACGCTGTCTTCAGTGTCACACTGTACAGGGTGTTAAACTGGGGTCACACAGCACCACTGTCTGTGGTTTCACACTGTCCTCTGCATCAAACTGCCTGTGGTGTCACACTGTCTAGGGTGTCACACAAGACCACTGAAGTGTCACATTGCGGTGTCACACTCTCTGAGGTGTTACAGCCTGGGGTGTCACAATGTCTGCAGTGTCTGGGATGTCACACTGTGGTTTCACAGTTTTGTGTCACGTGTCTGTGGTGTCATCGTGACTGGGGTGTCATAGTGACTGGGGTGTCACACGTGGTGTTACACTGTCTGCGGTGTCAGCCTGTATGGACAACTAGCTCAAGACGGGCCATGTACAGTGGGTATGGTCGCATCTTAATTTATGACAATTTCTTTTTTAAAAGATGGCTTATACTGAAGGTGTCTGCAGTGCCAGTGGGGATGTTAAGTGAACAATAGGTGTAAGACTGCACCCTACGTGGCTGTGCACAGACTGATAATTATATTTTAAAGAGAGAGAGAGAGAGAGAGAGAGAGAGAGAGGAGGAGAGGAGAGAGAGAGAGAGAGAGAGAGAGGAGAGAGAGAGAGAGAGAGAGAGAGAATGAATTGTGAACTCATTGATTTATTCACAATGAGGCCATTGGCCCATTATATATTATGAAGGGGGTAGCCAACCATTTGCTTATGTTAATTTAATTCAGCTCAAATAAACAGCAACACAGCAAAGCAAAGTTGATTGATAACAAAAATAGTTTTCACGACTGTAAATTAAGATAACAAGCTAATATGGGGGAGAGAGAGAGAGAGAGAGAGAGAGAGAGAGAGAGAGAGAGAGAGAGAGAGAGAGAGAGAGAGAGAGAGAGAGAGAGAGGCCACAAGGAACAGAATCCTAAAGGATTCAACAAAATGAAAGGCACAGGCACAGGCACAGGCACACACACACACACACACACACACACATGAGAACACAACAGGAAAAGCAAGCATGAAAACAGAACCAGACTGACAGACACTTCCAACACAGACAGAGAGAGAGACTGAAACCACACCAGGTTGCAGAAGTTGGAACAGAACTTTATTACCACTGTGAGAACACCAATCACCAGAACTCTGAAAACGAAATGACGATTTAAAGCCACAACTTTCACAGACATAAATTGAACAGGCACAGATACCACAACTTGCTCTTTACCGAGTCAGATCAACAAAGAACCCCAGCATCCCCCCTCTCTCCCTCCCTCACCCCCACCCTCTTCCCCAAAGTGGCAATACTTAAATGGCAGGCTCTTTCCATCAACAATGTCCAAAACAAACAGAAGTCAGATGCAGAAGCACAAATTATAAGAAAAAAATGTCACATTCGATCAAATCATTCTCTCTCTCTCTCTCTTTGATTTCTGTGTTGCACATATAAATACATTCTCTCTCTCTCTGTGTACAGCTGTATTATGCACAATACACACACTCTTTATAATACACAAGCATGTCCTCCAACATATCGGTGGGGAACGATGATGAGAGAATGAACATTAATTTGAAGACAAAAGAAAAATTCACTGCCTGTTGTTGAAAAACAAAATCTTGCTTTCCATAATAAAAAAAAGAAATCACCATGGCATACAGACGCAAAATGAAGTTTTAAGTAATGATACACTGAACATGCACAAATACTACACAATACTGTATCTGTTGACTGAAATTTGAGCACATTAAATCTTAGTAGTAACCCTTTTAGATATTGTTTGACTATTCTCACTTTCTACTAATTTTACAATCACCAATAATTCACACAAAAAGCACATTTTAATCAAAAAGGAATCGCTATAACCTCAAGTGACAAAGGAACAAGAACCCAGAAACCAGCCTATTTTTCACTTTCTAGTGTCTTCTTTTCTGTCCCACAGCTAAAGCTCCACGGTTCACCTTTTAAAGGTAGATTTTGCATATGCAACGATTTTTGCCCATCATGAAGGTAGCCGCATTCCAACTTCAGGAGTTCTTTACTATAATCATGGCTACAGCTGCCTTAAAGATCAAGTAGCTTCTTAATCCAACAACTCTATATTCATGCAGGGAGGCACAATACTTGATTTTGTTCACAGCATTAAAGAACAGAATGTTTTTTAGTTCTGATATTTCTAATATAATATAATTTCTATTATTCTTAAACTGTTTCCACTTAAATGTACCGATCAAAATCTCTACATCACCAACACATCCTAAAAATTAATAACTGATAACTCGTAACAAGCTGCTATTTCTACAATTCCTGAGATGTGTGAAATATTCTTTTCGATATATAAAAAAGATATTCTAAAAATGCTGTTGATCTTATTGGTCCATTTTGAATATGTGCACACCACTGCCACAGTGACAGAATAAAAAATGATGTGTGAAGAAGTGGGAATAATTGTTTTGAAAAATGAAAACTGTTTTGAAAAAAAGTTCAGAGCACAGATAATTATTACACCCACTTGTACATATAACATACCATATCAAACACACACACACACACACCCTGTTCAAACTGATTTCAAATGACAATGAATTTTGAGTGCTGACAACACACTCACACCTTTCAGTTCTTGACAAAACACATATTCTTTCTACAACAGGTATCCTCTGGAATTGTCTTCCATACATTCACAAATGGCGGAAAAGAGTGCGTTTCATTCAATAAATTAGATCATATGTACACTATTCACAGTGAACTGGATTAAAAACAGAGCAAATGAAGTGAATGCAGCCGTCACAGCCAGCCATAACGACCGTGTGATTATGCATCTTGTGTGTGAGCAAAATGCCACCGCATGTGTTTTGCCTTTCTCACTGTCAGCCTACTTCACTGTTTACCCAGCTGCCATCAGCATGTCAACAGAAGACCCTCAGTCTCTGTGGCAAGCTCTTTGCAGCAGCACAGCATTTCCTGTGTGGTGATGGGTGGAGCTGAATGCAGCTAGCTCTGACCAGGGCTAGGGCAGCAAGGGCTGAAGAGGTTTGGCCTCCAGGGAGTGGTCTGCAAGGCCTACCAATGTGGTCACACAAACCTTGACTGTGTTTGCATTGGCTTACAAAATGCCACATGTGGGTTTTGCCATGCTTACAATGTCAACCTACTACTGTTACGCAGCTACGCATCAGCATGTCAACAAAACCTCAGTATCTGTGGCAACCAATGGAGCGTCACAGCATTGCTGTGGGTGATTGCTAATGCGCTACCAATGGGGCAACAATGCTGGTGGGTCTGCATGCCTACCAATGGGTCAACAAGCTGTGGGTCTGCAAATGGCCTACCAAGTGTGGTCAACAAGCTTGGGTCTGCATGGCTTATCAATAGCCAACAATTTGTGGGTCTGCATGCTTACAATGGTCAACAACTCTGGTCTGTATTGGCCTATCAATGGGGTCAACAAGCTGTGGGTCTGCATTGCCTACAATGGGGTCAACAAGCTGTATGGCCTTTCAGCACAAGGACAAACCCATGAATCAAATCCCCAGCAAACTGCAATCCCATTACAGGCACATCCCCATCCTCAGGATCTCTTCCAGGGGCTAGGACAGATCCGCTTACATCTGGCTCCAGAGACAGACGGACAACAAAAAAGAGGAAAAAAGCTTCCTGGACAATGCTGGGCATCCTCATGGATGGAGGCTGACGGCTGTCACTGCAACTCCAGTCTGCTCGAAGGACAGCCATGTCACAGGCACTGAATGCTGGCTGCTGACTATGACCTCTGACAGTAGACCAGTGCAGACTGTGCTCTGTGAGTGCAGTGTGCCAGTGTGCAGAGATCAGTATACTTGCCTGCTAGCATTCATACTGGTTAATGTCGGTAGCCAGCATGACTAGTTTATCAAGATCAATGGAAGTGTGGATACATACACATTCAAAGAGAAAGAGAGCCAGTCTCTTCTTAAGCTGTCTTCTGTACAGAACATTTTTTTCTTTCTTTTTTTTTTCTTTTTCTTAAAGTCAGAAATCTCTTCAGGATAGGTTGTGTATCTATCATGTCATTGAAATTCTCTGCCTTGTTTATTCACAACAACAACAAAACATACAATGAGCTCGACACAAAACGATCATGATTACGATTTGTTTTAAAATCCAAAACGCACAAAAAATGGTTATACATATTACATATATAATAATCATAAATCTTTCAGGGAAAAAAACAGTAATAATCACAACATACCGTTTATTTAAAAAGGTTGAAATCATCTGTACTTCTGATGTTCGGAGAAACACCTTTTTTGCGGACATGAACGAACATCACATTATTGCACAACCCCACACAAACAAACAAAAAATAAAGACGTTTCATCTGTTCACAATAACACAAACATGTCAGGAACATTCCATGGCTTTTTTTCTTTCGTTAAGAACAACAGGACTTTTTTCTCCATTGCTCATAATTATGATATACATCCAAGATGGAGGCAAGATTATGGTTGAGGGAGTACTAGGACGAAGTGAGGGGAGAGGGGGAGAAATGAAGAGACAGATATCTTAAACAATCTTTTTTTTTTTCCACATACTGTTGTAGTCATTCCTTTTAAATCTCAACTCCATTCATTGTATTTTTTCTTTATGGCCGCAGGAACCAGGCTGTGAAATCAAAGAGTTCAAACCTGGTCAGTTTTACCTGGAATGAAAGAATGGAGCTGGCTGACAGTGGTCAGAGTGACCTGGAGGCTGCTGGACAGTACTCTGACATGACAACAACATCAGTTGTACACTGACCAACAACATCCAGTTAGTACACTGACCAACAACATCCAGTTAGTAAGTCTTCTTTCATTTTTCATTCTGCACAACTCTTGGGAAGCAAGCACATTTTGAGAGACACACGAAGTGTTACCATGATAATCTATGACATTTTTTCCTGTTTTTAAAATCAAAGTCGACAGTTTCAGAAGGGGCATTCCCAGATGCATCAACTGGGCAGATGCACCATCGACAGACAGATGCATCAACTGGGCAGATGCACCATCGACCAGACAGATGCATCAACTGGGCAGATGCACCATCGACCAGACAGATGCATCAACTGGGCAGATGCACCATCGACCAGACAGATGCATCAACTGGGCAGATGCACCATCGACCAGACAGATGCATCAACTGGGCAGATGCACCATCGACCAGACAGATGCATCAACTGGGCAGATGCACCATCGACCAGACAGATGCATCAACTGGGCAGATGCACCATCGACCAGACAGATGCATCAACTGGGCAGATGCACCATCGACCAGACAGATGCATCAACTGGGCAGATGCACCATCGACCAGACAGATGCATCAACTGGGCAGATGCACCATCGACCAGACAGATGCATCAACTGGGCAGATGCACATCGACAGACAGATGCATCAATGGGCAGATGCACATCGACAGACAGATGCATCAACTGGGCAGATGCACCATCGACCAGACAGATGCATCAACTGGGCAGATGCACCATCGACCAGACAGATGCATCAACTGGGCAGATGCACATCGACCAGACAGATGCATCAACTGGGCAGATGCCATCGACCAGACAGATGCATCAACTGGGCAGATGCACCATCGACCAGACAGATGCATCAACCAGACACATCAAACCAGACAGATGCATCAAACCAGATACATCAAATCAGTTGCATCAATCAGACAGATGCATCAACCCCGACAGATGCTTCATCAAATCAGACAGATGCATCATCAAACTACTAGACAGATGCAGTGCAGACGCAGATCAGACAGATGTGCAAAAAAGGTGAAGAAGAAAATGTCTTAAAGGGTAAAAACTTCACATCAAAATAGCAATGCAACAGAAAAAAAAGTCGTCATCCACACTGGATACTGTACTGCACGTACAGCTAGCACCTCCTCTGCTCACCCTCCTGATCAAAACCTCACAGATACAAAATCCATAAACCATATTCTGTCTCCCCCAAACCCCCCCCCCCTTTGTTTTTTGTTTTGTTTGTATTCACCCCTCACAACTTTAGCATTTTATTTAGAGGAAGTTGACCACTTTTCTCTGTATCAAACTTTTGTTTTTTGTAGTACAGGACATGCCCACACTTAAACAAACTCTTTGTTAATATAACTCATACAAAAGCACACCACCTTTAGTACAAAAAAAAAAAAGAGAAGAAAGAATTCCTTGTAATAAAAACTGTTATGCAATGAACACCAACCAACGTCTCTACAAAGTCGCAGAACTTTTAAGGTTGTAAATACAAAAATACTGTTGTACTCCTCAGTCATGTAAATAAATACATTACCTCTCACATCAAATTGTAAAAAGAAAAAGAACCCCCTTCCCCCTCCATAAAAAGGACACATCACCCATCATCAAGTCAACACATCATAATAAAAAAAAAAAAGAATTTACATAAAATGATGTAGCACTCCTTTTCTTTGTAATAATACACAGCACTCTTTCATCAAAATATCCCATCAATGTCAAAAATCCTTCCCCACCTCCCTAGTTCCTACTACACACATCTGCTCTCACACTGGACAAAACATGGTGGCAAAATGGAATGTGCCACTATCCTGAACAAAAACAAAAATTCTTCCAGCCCAAGCTGAAAGTACATTTCTTAATTCATGGCAAAAAAGTTCCAGAAAACCGACGATGAAGATTGCCGGCACGGTATTCAACTTTTCCCTGGTCAACAACATGGCTGCAGTCATAATTAAGTGTTCCCCCTCACAGACGTCTTTCTCCTCTCCACGGCTAAACTGTCAGTCCTTCCTGCTATGCGGAAGACGTGGAAGCCTCTTTGCCAGAGGAGAAAGCCATGCTCTGTCCTGACTTGGCATCTGAGTTCTCCCCCCTGGCAGTCAGGTTCAAAGGCCGTGGAGTTTCTGTCCTGCAGACATACAGAGAGAGCATGACTGGTTAGAAAGCTCCTTTTCTTGTTACTGATCACAGCTGACGAAACAGATGATATTGGTAAAATGACAATATAATAGCACACATGCCTGGTTGGCTCAGTGAGTGAAACCTTTGATCCTTGATCCTAGGGCTAAAGGTTTGATTCTTGACATTCAGGTTGGCAGAGGCTTTGTCAGAAATGTTTCTGGATACTGTCTTATGTTTCTTCTGCTTTGGAGGAGACCAAAAGCAAAGTTCCATGTAAAAAGACATGTTGTGACAATACTGCACACAGGTAAGATACCATTTCACCTTTCAATAAAGTATATGCCATTACATACAAGCCTACATGGATGACAAAATCAAAACATGCACACTGTCATATTCAGGCATTATTATCCTTGAAGCTGGAGTGAAGCCCTATTAATCAATATGCAAAAATCCCATAGAGGAGGAACCTCAGATTTTACACAAGGAACAAAAAGAAAAGAAAGGTTTGGGTTTTTTTGTTACCTATTATCATATTCTAAATGTATAACATAAACAAATCAATGTATGGGGAAAGAGAGGGGGGGGGAGGAAACCCAATATGCTAAGATGCCTAAAAATAAAACAACCCAATAATATGCTAACTATACTGAACTATCAATAATTGTTTTTGAATTTAGCTTACAACTCTTCCTTTTCAATAAGCATCCCCCACTCTCCCCTTAGGTTCTTTCATTACAACTAAGACAAAAGCCTGGTGTTCAAACCAGGTAAAAGCTTAGGAAAATCTACTAGTCACACTCTGTAACACTCCATTCTTGGTTGAAAACTGTCTGTAGAAGCTGTCTTTTAACCAACCAGAGTAATGTATATATGTACAGCTACATGCATTATTACTACGATGTACAAACGCACACAGTCACACATCACACAAAACTCAAGCTAAATATATCCTTACTACAATGTACAAATGCACACAAGTCACACATCACACAAAACTCATACTACATGTATTATTACTACAATTACAAACACACACAGTCACACATCACACAAAACTCACCTACATGTATTCATTACTACAATGTATTAATGCACACAAGTCACACATCACACAAAACTCACGATACATGTATCATTACAACAATGTACATAACGACACACAAGTCATTACACAATACTACATGTATTATTACTACAATGTACAAATGCACACAAGTCACACATCACACAAGACTCACCTACATGTATAATTACTACAATGTACAAACGCACATAGTTGCACTCATACTACATGTATCATTACTACAATGTATCACACAATCACACTCACACAAATGTACAGTATCACACTAAACCACCAAAAACTCGCGTACATGTATCATTACAACAATGTACAAACGCACACACAGTCACACATCGCACTGAACTCATTCCTAAACAAACGCTACATGTATCATTACAACAATGTACAAACGCACACAAGTCACACATCGCACTGAACTCATTCCTAAACAAACGCTACATGTATCATTACAACAATGTACAATCACACACAAGTTCACAACACACCACACACAGCACTCAACTCCTCCCTCCCTCACCTGTCATCCACACTGGACACTGACGCTGCGGCAGCGGCGGAAATGGGCGGCGCCCACAGAATCGGGCATGGCGCCTTTGGAGGCTGAGGAGGTGAGGGGGCAGGAGGCGGGGGTGGAGGCCATGGAGGAGGCGGCCAGCAGGTGGGCAAACTGCTGCTGCAGACTGCTCAGGTGCTGGGGCGTCACCACTGAGGGCCGCAGGCTCTGCAGGGCAAAGTGCGAGGCCAGCATGGAATGGTACACCGCCGGGTGGATGCCCGGGGGAATCAGCGCCCCGGGGGGCAGGGAGGGGGGGGAGGTGCTGCTGGGCATCAGGCTGGAGCCGCCCAGGGGACACGTCTTGCTGGAGGAGGAGGCAGGGAGAGACTCTGGGGGCTTGCTGTCCTGCGTGATGGAGGAGGGGGGTTTGTCCATGGCTGCTGACCGACAAATGAGCAAACAAAATTGAAGGAAGAGAAGCAAGGATGGGAACTGCAGAAAAATAAAGAAACCCAACAAAACCCCTAACATGCTGACAAACAAAGGAAACCAAGAGCAGAACAGTTCTCAAAATGGCAGATATTGCTGCAAAATGGTTTAGCATCATAACGATAGAGAAACACAAACCTAACCATTTTTTTTTTCCCACAAGCTTACTTACTTTATCATGACAAACTATATATGCACTACTTGAACACAAGAACATCCTCCTTTCATTCAAAACATCAACATTCATCTCTTTTAACTCAACAAAACCTTATGGGTTCCCCCCTCCCCCCCCCCATTACTTGGCTAGAGATTCAAGGTTCCACCTATGGTAAGATTTTTCAACATGACTGTCCCCCACACGCCAAATTTAGGTAGCTGCATTTTGACTTCAGGAACAAACCTTAGAATCAATGCTGTTTCTTGTCATACAAGACTAATCATGGAAGAAGATTTCCAAAAACAAAAAGCAAACAAAATACCCAGCACTAGAACATTGTGCTCGCAATTTGAAGACCCAGGTTCGATTCCCGGTCGAGGGGATTTTTTCCTCTGGAGTTAACATAACTGCTGACTCCACTCTCCCCAAAAGTCCTTCAGATAAGACTATAAACTGAGGCCCCGTGTGCGAACACATGCACAACATCTTGCACACATGTTAAATCCTGTTCCGCTTTTCATAAGAGTAGGCCATCATGTGCCGGTGGGAACAGATGACATGATTTACAAAAACTTCATACACACAGGGACTGGATATAAAAAAAGCACATGAGTGCTTACTCCATTATCCTCAAAATAAAAGCATAAATGAACTAAACTAAGTAACCAACCAACAAACTCACCAGGAGAGGGGGAGGTGGTGCCCCGCTGCTGGCCGAGGAAGCTTTGTGCAGGTTCTCCGAGCTGTCAAACTTTCGCATCAGCTTCTCCTTCAGGTTGAACACCGCTGCCGCGTGGAACTGCTCCTTCATGTGGAGGTCAGGGGTCGGCCATCAGAGGGGAGGACGGCCAGGGAGGACCGGGAACTCTCTTTGGCCGCGGCACCATGAGGGGGGGAGGAGCGACAAGGGAACACACTCTGAGAGAGCGCCTGGGAGGAGGCGATGGCAGTGGAATGCTGAGGGGAGGCCACACTGTTCATCTGGGTGGGGGAGTTGAGGTAGGCCAGCAGGTTGGGGTGCGCGTCTCTGGCCGAGCGCTTGGCTTTGGAAGACTCCGAGGAGGACCCGTCACTGCTGTTGCCCGAGGTGGGCGATGGCGCTCCTGGCGAGGAGGTCGTCTTGTAGGAGGACCCCCCCACCTCCTTCTCCTCCTTCACGTCCACCTCAATGTCCTCCACCTCCTCTTTCTTGATGTGCTCCACCAGCATCATCTCCCCCTGCTCCTGGTCGCTGCTCATGCCGTCCTCCCCGCTGGAGGCAGCCTTGCGGAACTTGTCAAACTTCTTGTGGCCGAACGTCTCGCCCTGGCCCTCCCCCTCCTGCTTCTGCGGGGAGCAGCGGTGAGAGCCGCCCTGAGAGCTGCCGGGCCCCTGCACCTCGCGGATGGTGTCCATCACCATGTCCTTGCTGGTGACTGTGGCTGAGGCGGAGGAGGAGGAGGAGGGGGGCACGTCCTCTTCCACTTTGGTCAGGGGTGGAAGCATGACCTCCGAGCGAGCGGTGACACAGCTGTCCTCCCCGCCCAGGGGGATTCTGGACAGGACGGGGGAGGTGGGGCCCAGGCCCAGAGCCCCCGGGGGCAGGACCCGCGCCGCTGCAGCATGTTGGGGCTGAGGGCGGCGGGCATCAGGGCCAGGCCGTACAGCGACGAGTCCGGGATCATTGCTGCAACACACACCACCACTCTCAACATCACCGCATGGTCTTACACTCCTCACATGGAGGTTAACCCTCCTAGTCCCAATCCAGGATTTGCCAGGACTGAATAATTACCCCCCCTCCCCCAAGTCCCAATATCGGGATTTGCTGGGTTTTACACACAGTAGATTTCCATCATGCTGTGACCATCACTAATTGCAAACACATGTTAAACCTCTATCAGGCTAGAAGGAGAAACCCTGGAGAGTGTCTGGAAGTAATTACAGCTGCTGGTATGTACTTAGGAAAAGGCCAGCATGCATGTGTGATGACCTGATTTTTGTGATGGAATGCAAAATCTAGGGGCAGATGTGTTCAAAAATTCTGAATGCAAGAGGGTTTAATCAGGTTTGTTCATTGATACACATGGAACAAGCATATCATGATGACTGTAATCAGAATAGCAACAATAAGCTAGTAGTTTATGGTGTGCTCAAGTACAAACGTCATGTACTGGAAGAATATCATTAAAAGGAACATCATTCACCGTTTAAATTTTCACAGGATCATCTGTATATTCTTGTTTGCTTTTTTAAAACTATTTTTTCAGTCTTGAATTGAAGTAATGATAATAGTAATGATAATGATTAACATCATAATTATCAGCAGCATGAAAAATGTAATTTTATTTTCTGAGGATGGATCAGAAATTGACACAGCTAAAAGCACCATAGAAACTCACAACAGTGTATCTTAATTTTGAGATTTACAACTGTCCCATAATTCCATATGCTCTCGTTTGTTTTCTCCACATTGAAGCTGAAGTATGTGTGATATTACAGCATTTTCCAGTTTTAAATATTCTAACCCAACTGAACATGAAAGATATTAGGACTGTCAACATGTTAAACCAAAACGAACTGCATGAATAGCTGTTTTCTAACATCTATTTTTTATTGATTGCAAACAATCACAGTTTGTGATGTACTTTCTTAACCACAGCAAATAATACCACGCTGTGCCATGGATTGTATATTGGCAAAATAAATCAACAGTACAGAGCTTATGTCATATATTTCTTTAAAAAGAAAATAATGTACAATTTGCTTCGAGCATAGGCTGGGAAAACAGAAAACAACATTCGGAAAAGAAACAAAAGGAAGGGGGAAAAGACAAAAACGAAAGGAAAGGAACATCCTGAGGCAATTTCTACCAACCATTACTCACAAGGCAGAAATACAACTGATATAATGAGAAAACCCCAAAAGGAATGCATGTAACACGTAAAGATTACCCAAACCAAGCTGCAGATTTCACACTGTGCTATTCATAGATCCACTTGTCAAAAGCTGGGGTTTTCAAACTGTTATGATGATTCTCATTTCTTATTGTCTCCCTTTCCCTTCCATCACCAAAAACTTAATAATTTCCCAAAACCACACCAAAAGAAATGACATGGTCTCACTAGTGTGTAAAAAGGAAGTGCTAAATTCCCACAAAATTTTCGATAAACATCTCCATTACAAAGTCTGTTCTTTCAAGATTTCTTCCATAAACTCCAAGGCTCATAATGCCAGTGAACACATACACAGATTTACTCATTCACTTTCACACATGCAGACAGGCTTGATTTTGCTTAGCAGTGTTCCTTTCTCCATCCTCATCACTGTTTGCATGCCAAAGTTGGGTACGCTGGGCCAAAATTTGTCAGGCGCTTCATGGCAGCGCAAGGCATTTTCACTCGTATGACAGACATCAGGTACTGTCTGCGTGTTCGACAAAAAAGAAGAATGGCTGTTTGTAGACGTCAAATACGTCAACCTTCATACAATCAAAACACTCTCAACAAAACAGCCCATGCTCTTTTTCCACCCACCTTTAAACTGGACGCCAGAAAGCGCTTGTCCTGGGCGCTCTGTCGCAGGCTGTCAGGGGCGGCCACATAGGAGGGGTGCCTGTCCACCAGCAGGGAATGCTTCTTGGCGTGCAGGCCACACGCCGCCCCCACACTGCCCCGCCGCTGCTCGGAAGGCAGATAATGGCGGGCCTCGGAGGACTGGTGCTCGGCCAGCATCTTGTGGTGATGCATGGCCACGCGGGAGGCGTGGCCCTCGCTGTTGAGGTGGAAGCTGTAGCAGCGGCGCCGCTGCTGGTGGTACTCCTCCGCACCCAAGGAGCCGGTGCGGGGGCGGGGGGAGGAGGGGGAGGGGGAGGGGCCGTACACCTGTGCCATCAGGGCCTCCGCGCTGACAGGAGACGCCCGCGTGCCCCCCACCACCGCCTGCTCCGCCCCCGAGATGGGGATGAAGCTGCCCCCCCCCACACACCCCCCCCACCGCCGCCATACTCTTCCGGGATGGGGCTGGAAGCGGCGCTGGAGGAGATGGAAGGGGCCACGCTGTCGGCGCGAATGGCCGTCCTCTTCTCCAGCTTGTCGCTCAGCCGGTTCACCACTTTGTTGATGTAGTCACGGTCCAGCGTGTAGCGGCGGCGGTTGCCCTCCTCGATGGTGTGCAGGCGTGGGCGGGTCAGTGTTTCGCGGTCCAGCGTGTTGCAGCGGCGTCGCGGCTGGTCGGCCACCAGCCCATAGAACCCGCTCATCTCTTCGCGGTAGAACGTGCCGTAAGGCGTCCGCAACACCACCTGACATTTAAAAAATAGATATAACAATCTTTTCAACGTAGGACCACATATCAAGAAGTGCATCCTCTTCCTGGTTTTTCATGCTTGCTCTGACAGCTGTGTTTATTTTACAGACTGAACCTCAAATACCGAATACTGAGCCTTTCTCCTACCAGAATATTTTGGTGCTCTCTCAGCATGATTGGTACCTGTGGGGGGGGGGTTCTGAGCTAGAAATTCTCTGGTTTACCATGTTTCTGTCAGCTACTGACAGACCCTGTGACCTGCAGGTATGACTTCATGACAGTGTTGGTAGTTACAGCACTGACTGCTGTAGCTGTTGTGCAAGTGGTACACAATTCACTCACACACTTCAGCTGGGCAATTACACATGCACAAGTAATTTACAAATCAAAATGCAAATATATATACACACATGTAAATATATACACACACACATATACGCTTCATTTAAATAGTTAAACTGAACAAAAAAGGGCCAGTCTTCCAGAAACTGAAGTCGAGCATGAACATACTATTTCTTTGCATACCAGAACAGGTACACTCTCCCTCTCTCTCTCTCTCTCCTCCCCCTCCCTCCGAGACTGGATGTAAATCTGAAGAACACTGACCTGTTGGTCTAATATCACTAATAGGTAAAAGAGGTAAAATCTGAAGAACACTGACAGACCTCTGGTGTAATATCACTAATAACGAAAAGACTTCAGTCAAATCTGAAGAGCACTGACCTGTTGGTGTAATACCACTAGTAGTGAAAAGACTTTAGTCAAATCTGAAGAGCACTGACTGACCTGTTGGTGTAATACCATAGTAGTGAAAAGACTTTAGTCAAATCTGAAGAGCACTGACCTGTTGGTGTAATACCACTAGTAGTGAAAAGACTTCAGTCAAATCTGAAGAGCATGACTGACCTGTTGGTGTAATACCACTAGTAGTGAAAAGACTTTAGTCAAATCAAAGAACACTGACTGACCTGCTGGTGTAATATCACTAATAGTGAAAAGACTTCAGTCAAATCAAAGAACACTGACTGACCTGCTGGTGTAATATCACTAATAGTGAAAAGACTTTGGTCAAATCTGAAGAGCACTGACTGACCTGTTGGTGTAATACCACTAGTAGTGAAAAGACTTTAGTCAAATCTGAAGAGCACTGACTGTTGGTGTAATACCACTAGTAGTGAAAAGACTTCAGTCAAATCTGAAGAGCACTGACTGACCTGTTGGTGTAATACCACTAGTAGTGAAAAGACTTTAGTCAAATCAAAGAACACTGACTGACCTGCTGGTGTAATATCACTAATAGTGAAAAGACTTGGTCAAATCTGAAGAGCACTGACCTGTTGGTGTAATACCACTAGTAGTGAAAAGACTTAGTCAAATCTGAAGAGCACTGACTGACCTGCTGGTGTAATACCACTAGTAGTGAAAAGACTTTAGTCAAATCTGAAGAGCACTGACCTGTTGGTGTAATACCACTAGTAGTGAAAAGACTTTAGTCAAATCTGAAGAGCACTGACTGACCTGCTGGTGTAATACCACTAGTAGTGAAAAGACTTTAGTCAAATCTGAAGAGCACTGACTGACCTGCTGGTGTGCGGCTGCCTCCAGGGGGATTCTCTGAGGCCTGACCGACAGACCCCCGCTCTCCAGGGAGCAGGTGTCGCTGAAGGAGCCTGACGTGATGGTCATGTTGGACACCTCCGAATTGGTGGGGGATGATCGCCCTGACCTGCACAGCAAAACAATGCTGATGATAACAACGATGATGATGATAGTAATGATGATAATGATGATCATATAATAATAATAATAATAATAATAATAATAATAATAATGACAGTAGTAGTAGTAGTAGTAGTTAGTAGTAGTAGCAGCAGCAGCAGCAGCAGCAGCAGCAGCAGCAGCAGCAGCAGTAGTAGTAGTAACAATAATATAATAATAATAATAATAATAATAATAATAATAATAATAATAATAATAATAATGATAATGCATGGAATTTATATAATCTTCAATCACTCACAAAATGGACATAAAAAACCAAAACATTCCAATAACACTGACTGATGCTTTATTCATTAATACCAAAATGATATTGAATAAAAGTTGATATGAAGTTAGCAACTGTTTATTTTCATTCATTCCTTTTTTGATATTAAAAAGATATATATTGTATGTCAAGGATAGTGGAATAAGCACTCATATGCTTTTCTTACATCCAGTCCCTATGTGAATGAAGTTTTGTAAATCTTGTCATCTGTTCCCACCAGTACACAATGGCCTACTCTTACGAAATGTGGAACAGGATTTAACCTGTGTGCAAGATGTTCTGCGTGCGTTCGCACATGGGCCTCGGTTTATAGTCTCTGTAATGTGATACATGTCTTTTTCTTGTAAATTGAGGGAGGGAGGAGAGAGAGAGAGAGAGAGAGAGAGAGAGAGAGAGAGAGAGAGAGAGAGAGAGGAGAGAGAGAGAGAGAGAGAGAGAGAGAGAGAGAGAGAGAGAGAGAGAGCTAGTATGAAAATGTGGGGAAAAGGACGTACAGAAGGTGAAAGGGTCTGCCAGCAAGCCAATACAATCTGACATAATTAATATCAGCATAAACATACCAGGGTATTCTGAAGACAGCCTAAACACCACAGTTGTGGCTGTTGACACAAAAGAGGGAAACTGAACTCACACAGCACTGGCGGAATCCTGGAAGTCCATTTCTGATTCTTCTGTGCTGTGACGCTCTCTCCTGTCTGGCCGACATGACTGCCCTGTAATAGAAATTGAACCGTTAAATACTGAACATTCTGTCCCTGAAAAACAAACCATTAAGCTTTTTTTTTTTTTTTTTTTTTTTTTGTTCCTGGAAGAGAACTCCAAGGTACCAAAGGTGAGATTTAGCATCTGCGACTGCTTTTGCCCACCATGAAGGTAGCTGCATTCCAACTTCAGAGGAGGTATAGCATGCAGGGAGCCTTTCAATGCTGAGCTATTTGTCCATGAAAACACATCCATTACCGATAATTTCCCAATATCAGCAATTTATATATTCTAAGGTATTCTCTGACATGTTTCCAACGTAGGTTTCTGGCATGGTAAGTTCTGTAAATGTTTCTAAGAGGCACAAAAAAACTCTCTGATGCATATTTCCTTTTCTGCTAATGAGAGGATGAAAAAAGCATGTAAATGCTTATCTGTAACCTCTCGAAATAAAAGGATACAATCATCACCATCATCACAGCAGTAAACTGGCAAGGCCCATTGATTTCAAGCATTCCAGTTTGAAAACAGAATGTTGATACATTCCAGTGTCTCTACGTATTCAAATGTCGATCATTCCAGTTGATGTTTCTTTCAAAGAACAGATGTGGTTCTTCCCCTTTACACTCATGCTGATGAATCTAATTCTCTACAGGCCCATTCTTTACCATCACAAATTAAACCTGCATCTGCATAAACTTCATCCCTCATCTACAAGACAATCCCTGCAACAAGACACCCACCCCATTGTCAGTCAGTATCTGTCATTCTCTCTCACCGATGGATTTTTCCGAGTGGAGGGTGTTGAGGGTGCGCAAGTCAGTGGTCTTCATCAGGAGTTTGGCAAAGAGGGTGGAGTCTTCCTTGTGGTTGACGCTGATGATGTTCTGTAGGGAATGCGTCAGTCTGTTCTGGATGCGTTCCACCTGCTCCATGTTCCGCAGGCCTGGCCGGTCTGTGGAGAAGACATACATCAGGTGTGAAAAACAGGTGGGGACTGTCTGTGTGGAGAAGACATACATCAGGTGTGAAGGACAGGGGGTGACTGTCTGTGTGGAGAACACATACATCAGGTGTGAAGGACAGGTGGGGACTGTCTGTGTGGAGAACACATACATCAGGTGTGAAGGACAGGTGGGGACTGTCTGTGTGGAGAAGACATACATCAGGTGTGAAGGACAGGGGGTGACTGTCTGTGTGGAGAACACATACATCAGGTGTGAAGGACAGGGGGTGACTGTCTGTGTGCAGTGCATGCTCAGCTCAGCTGGCCAGATGTTCAAGTCTGAGAGTTCAATCTCTGGTTAACCTACGTGATATTTTTTTTTTTTGAAGGGGAGAGAGTTTCTCCCATCCAATGTCACTTTTAAGACAAGACATAATGGTGAATACTCATTCAATCTTCTGCTCAATCTTCTGCCAAGTAAAAAAAAAAAAACACTTGCCCGTTTAAATATGTTTTATCTTCTAGAAACTCCTAGTCTCCCCTTCTGCTAGTCTCTGCACATGATTTTCCCCCGAGAAAAAGAAGGAAAAGAATATTGACAATACATAACGTTTATCAATTGCATGTTGATCATTGCATGGCACATGCATGGAGTATTTCTGCTATTACTATTTCTTTGTCTGCCCTTTAAAACAATCACTATGACAGCCTCTAGCAAGCATCCTTTGTTTTGAAATTTTTCAAATGAAATCTGGTATATTCAAAATGTAACCATACAGTTTCTGTCTTTCCTTTTTTGGGGGGGTATCATTGCTCACTCCCTTTAAGACCCAGCACATCAGTGCTGCTTTAACATCCAAGTTAAATTCCTGTAAAATCTCTAGATTGAAACTTTAAAACAAAATACAAAAAAAAATATGACCAATCTGAAAGTTCATGAAGAGAAGCAGCACACCAGCATTTGCAAACACATAAGACTCTTAATCAACAAAGGAAACCAGTCACAAAACGACACACCAATCTTAACACCAGACAATACTAAAACAGCCAAATAAACAGCTTGCTGGCCTCCTACCAGGGGAGAGCAGCACAATGGCAGAGAAGAGAGCCAGCTCGTCATCCCGAAGACACAGTTTGTTGAAGCGCTCAGAAAAGTCAAACATGGAGTCCAGAAGAAACCCTGCTCCCGTCGTCATCTGAAACAATATCAGAGGCCATGTCACATGTCATCAAAAAGTCAAGGAAAATGGCATCAGAAAAAACTCATGTCACTTATCAGAAATAAAAGAGAAAACGATATCAGAAAACATGTCACAAGTCTAAACAGTAAACATATGTGACCATAACAGACTCAACAACATTTGACAGATGGCTTGAAATTCTACAGAGAGAGGAGAGAGAGAGAGAGAGAGAGAGAGAGAGAGAGAGAGAGAGAGAGAGAGAGAGAGAGAGAGAGAGAGAGAGAGAGAGCAGCAAAAGTAAAGAAAGTGCTGTAACTTACAGTGGAAGGGTGTCGCTGGAAAAGCTTTCCCCCGGTGAACATCATGGTGTTGGACTCAGGGTCAAATAAACAGGCCAGCCGCACCAGTAATACTTCAAATGTTCCAGCCTGTCAACAAGGAATTGGATCAAAAGTATAAAAAAAAAACCAACAAAATAACAAACACACATACCAGAAATCACTCGTGTCACCAAACCCAAATTTCATAAGTGACATTAACCAATTTCAAGCTTTTCTTCAAGAATACTATATAAAAAAACCAGTAAAGTCTTTAAAAAAAAATTCATAAAATTAGAAAACTAACTTCTGTGTGTATAACTGCGAGAACACTACTGTTCTGTGCACACCATTACACAAAGTGACATTCAAAAGAAAAGTACAGAGATGCATCAAACTAATCTCTGCCCTACCAAGAGAATTCTTAACTCATTCAGGATTCTTGTCTAAAACTAAAAAGATCTATCAACAACTTCTAAACACTAAGCAACAAAACACACATGCACAGTTTGACACATCAGGAAAATGCTCTCCATCATAGACATGAGCACCAAACCAGCCCAACAATAACTCAGCAAACAGGCTTCTGCAAAAGTCTGATCTCCAAAGATGCATACATATCCCCATTTTTTTTTTTAAAAAGAAAGAAAACCAAACCTACCAATAACAATCAACTCTCTGCACCAAAATCCTCAAAGCTCTAAAATGTAAGAAGCTGAAACTACGTGTGCACAATATCCATCCCCCATGAACAAAAACAATCCTTGTCCAGACAAAAAAACATCAACAAAACAACCCTGACTGGTCCCCAACCACACCCGAAAAACATCGTAAAGCACCCAAAAGTCATGGTCTGGTTTGTGGTCCTTACCTTGAGCAGTGTGACTTGGTCATCTTGGTTGAGCAGAGTGAAGCCAGGGATGCCTTTGGCAAAGTCCACCACAGACTTGATGGCGGGAGTGAAGCTCTCTGAGAACTCGTCCAGGTCGTTCTTGTTGGCGTCCTGAGCTAGGTGGTTGTTGAGGGGACAGGCCTGGGACATAACAGTTTGTACTGTGTGATTATACAGTAATTATCACTGACAACATAGCAATGTGTACTGTGTGGTTATACAGTAATAATCACTGACATCAGTGTGTACTGTGTGGTTATACGGTAATAATCATGGGACATCAGTGTGAACTGTGTGGTTATACAGTTATTATCACTAACAACATAGCAGTTAGTACTCTGTGAATATTTAGTACACTGCGCACAAATCCAACATCACTCAGTCCAGAGTGCTCAATTTAGGACGCCCCTTCCTCTTACTTAGTCCAAATGTGACCAGCTCCTGCTATAAATAGCGCCAGCTGGCCCCAGCTGGGCTGGGATGGGATTATATAATTAGCCGCTGAGAGGAGCTAAAAGTGGGGGAAACTGACTGCTGTGAGTAATGGCCACTAACATGCAGCATGTTCATACACCTAATATTGAGTCTGGAGAGCTTTATATGAAGACTTTTGACAGACGCTACAACTGAGAAGTTAAAACCGTTTGACTTCAATCCCATGCATCCAGACAGTAGTCATGGGTTTGATTCTGGGTAGTATCAGGTCAATGAAGGGAGGGAGGGAGGGTTTTACGATTCCTCCAGGTCAGCTTCAAATGCATACCTACACTAGGAACTTCATACAGACATTTTTTGTTTTTTATAAATTTGCCAAAGAGTGAGGATAAGGGCCTCCACTTCCACAGTGTGGAAGGCAGCAGCACCGGACACACTCACCATGTTGGCGGGGCAGTTGATGTAGTTCCCCAGCTGCAAGGCCAGGTCCCGCATCTGAGACACTCGCGTCAGGGGCAGGTCACAGGTCATCTGATGAGAGACGATGACGGAGTGGACGACATCCTGTTCGTTCTGCAGAATGTTGGACAAGGCGTTGGACTGAGACTGGGAGTTGACTTTCTGCATCTGCTCGATGATGCGGGCCTTCTCTTTCTTGGGCACTCGGCCAAACCGCACGGCTGCAAAAGATGAGAAGATTCTAAAACTTTTTGACTTTAAGAGAGCAACAGAGCAAACCACAATGAAAAAAAAATCTTTTAAAAAATCTCCACAAAAGCCCTGTGATTATGTTAAGTTTTTGAGTAGATTGGAAATTGACACATAATGTTTCGATATAATGTATTCAGGAAAAGATCTGAAAATAAAATCAAAGATTTATGAATTGTAATACGAGAGTATGTTTTGAAAAATGTAATGAATGTGTATGATAATGTCAGTACAACCTATATTCTTAGATTTAAAAAAAAAAGGCAATCACAAATATATACACTGTCTGAAATGACATAGAAACAATAGACATTTCTTGAAAAACAGACTATAAATTGAAACATACACACCTTTTTGGTATTTTCATTTGATTCTTTTTTTCTCCTCCTTTTTTTCTATTCATGTGAGTTTATGGGCTTTTGCATGTGTTGAGTGTGAGTGTGTGTGTGTGTGTGTGTGTGTGTGTGTGTGTGTGTGTGTGTGTGTGTGTGTGTGTGTGTGCGCGTGTGGGCGTGCGTGCGTGCTGTGCATGTGTGTGTGTGTAAACATATGTGTGAGTGTATACATATACATGCAGCTATGTCTGTAAATGCCCCCAGGCCCCTATCCTCATACATGTATGATATCATTCTGAACTGCTGCATTTGCTTTAAACCCCTCTTTATCCTTTTCA
>CM060318.1:68593696-68600793 GCA_030674155.1 Stramonita haemastoma
AGACATGGAGAGACAGACAGACAGAGAGGCAGACAGACAGACAGACAGAGAACTCTTACATTTGGAACTAAAATATTTCATTGAATTTAATTGGATAAGCAGAGACTTCTTTACACCAGGCCTTGAGAGAGAGGAGAGAGAGAGGAGAGAGAAGGAGAAGAGAGAGTAGAGAGGAAAGAGAGACAGACAGCGAGAGAGGAGAGACAGAAGAGAGAGAGAGAGAGAGAGAGAGAGAGAGAGAGAGAGACAGAGACAAGACAGAAGACAGACAGACGCAGACAGACAGACAGACAGACAGACAGTGTGTGTGTGTGTGTGTGTGTGTGTGTGTGTGTGTGTGTGTGTGTGTGTGTGTGTGTCTGTGTGTACAGTGGTGTGTGTGTACGAGTGGTGTGTGTGTGTGTGTGGTGTGTGTGTGTGTGTGTGTGTGTGTGTGTGTGTGTGTGTGTGTGTGTGTGTGTGTGTGTGTGTGTGTGTTAGCTCTTCAATATAACATCTTTCAATGTAGGTGATAATAGATGGTTAGAAAAAGATGGATGGGCGTCATGCAAGACTGAATGGGAGGGGAACAGATAGCATGATTTATTGGGAAAAGGGAGGTGGAAGGGAAAGAACAATTGATAAAAGAGGGGGGGGGGGGGGGGGGGTTCAGGAAATATAGGGTTTAGTATGGGAACATTAACTTATATAGATCTATACATATGAAGGGTTAAAACAACAAACAGAAATTGAAGAAAGGGAATAACTAGACTTTGAAGCAGTAACTCTGAAATCTTCCATCCACACCAAAATAAAACCCCAACAAAAAACCAAACAACAAAACTGAAAGAAACAACAACTATACTATGAATGTTTTAGGTGAAAAATGGAGACAACTAAACTACAGCTTGTAAATCAGAAGCTAAGAGAGATGGTAGGATGAAAAATAAAAAAAATTATATCAATATAGTGAAACAGAATCAATGAATATAAATTATAAATGTATACTGAAAAACATAAGTTATGAGAGATCCATTGAAACATTGAAAGTTTCGAAATGATGCAGAACTTGTGCACAATACACATCCTGATTCATCTACTGTCTCTGACTGAAAGGGGTATTTCAAGCAATGAATGACAAATTGTGGAGGAAAGACTTTTTCTTCCTCTGTCACAGGTGCATGGCAAGAAACATGTTATGAGCAGTTTTCCAGTGAAAGGCATGATGGTTTGGGATTTTTTTTTCTCTGGTCCAAGTAGAAATGAAATGATTGAAAAATGTATGATCTTTTCCATTTCTTGTTTCAATGTCTATTAAAGAAAGGAAAAAGTGAAAATTAAAAAAAAACAATTTTTTTTTTTACCATGATAAACCTGATCAAATTTGAAATAAAAATTATACAAAGGATCTGACTATAAACAGCACATATGTGAGGGTGGGGGTGGCGGGGTCTTAACATATGTCTCATAAATGTAAACAAAATAACTGAGCCAAAAATAAGTGAAACGCTCATACAGGAAAAACATAGGAAAGCTCTCTAAACCATACCTTCCTCCTGCATTGATCCCATTATAACTTCAGTCCATCCAGTCTTTGTTGAAAACAGGAAATATTTAGAAAGCAAAACAAAACAAAAAAAGACAGAAAAAAGCCTATCAAAACACACTTTGTCAATTTGAAGTGGTCAGAATAGGAACATCTTTATCATCATCCTTTTGACACACAGAGAGGGGCCCCTGAATTACATCCTTCTTCATTTCTTTAAAGAGAAAAAAAACAAACACCAAATCCCACTGAATCCCTCTGAACCAGGGCACTGCCACAGCCTACACTCAGCATCTGCAGCAGATGTACTGGTGCCGACTGACAGTAGAAGAGAACAGACTGTGTGGCTAAGAGAAAGAGAGGGGGAACCTACATTGTGTGACACTGACCCATATTTCTTCAACTCTCTCTCTAGAAACGCAAGGGGGCCCTGCATGGGGTGCAGCTTAAGGCCTTTATTTATACCAAGCTTGGGGAAAACGTCACTAACACCTTGTCCCCTGATCAGAGAGGTACAGAGTTATGTTTTACCTACACAATACCTGTTTACCAACGAACTAGGTTCTTACTCCTAAAACGTACCAGCCCTGAGGGGGGGGGGGGGGGGGGGGGAAGAAACAAGGCCGTAAACAACGTGACCTTCGAAATTTGCGTAAGGCCGGTAAGTGAGAAGTCACGTGGCACGGTGACGATCACACCCCCTTGTTATGTTTCCCCGTCGTTACATCATCGAAATCAGCGGCGCGGCCCAGTTTGGTAACAACACAGGGCGGCTGAAGAACATCGCCCTTCTCATGCTTAGAGAGAGAGTGTGTGTTCTCATGCTCTCTCACTCTGCCGGCTCCAATGGAGGCATGTCTGCCTTTGTCCTTGACTTTCTTGCTCAACGTAGGCGTTGCACAAGTCACCGGTTGTTGATGACAACAAACAGCAATAGGCTACTACTACCTTGCGCATCAACTTCCGGCTCACGTTTACTAATTGCTGTTTGGCCAAACAAGTACAACTCCCTGAATACCCCCCCCCCCCCCCCCCCCCCCCCCCCCCCCCCCCCCCCCCTCAGTCGATCTTTGGTGTCAAACGGTAATTAATGAAGGCGGGGTTTTTTGTGTGTGCGGGGTTTTTTGGGGGGTTATTTTGTGGGATTTTGTTTTGTTTTTTGTTATTACAAATAGATTAATTATGAGGAAGGGAAGAGAGTACAGAGAGGTGAACCCAACAACCGGCAACATGCATTTAGCCTTGGAGTTTTAACTTTTAGGGGTTTTTTGTTTGTTTGTTTGGGGGATTTTTTTTATAAGAATTAAGAACCCCTGCCTTTTCAATATATCTGGTTGGTTTTTGTTTTCTTTTGTTTGTTGTTGTTGTTTGTTTTTGTGTTGTTTTTTTTTTTTGGGGGGGGGGCAATTCATAATTCATTTTTGTTGGGGTTTTTAGCTTGCCCCATTGGGGAATCAGTGAGGAAATAATTGCTATTGTTTAGTTAATGAACGAGCTTATCTAAATAAGCAGAAACACATTGAGCTATAGATACCTCTCCTCCTCTCATTTATTAATGCCCGCATGTGAGTGTGCTTTTTTGCTTGAATTATTTAGGTCATTGGTTGCTTGTTTGTTGTGAGGGTGTGCAAGCGCTTTGATTTGTTTTTACAAGAGTGCATATATCATGTATATATATATTCATATTATTTTATTATATTATTATTATTATTATTATATTATCTGGTGATTTAGATAACTATTTTCCAAACTGATATAATAAATAATAGGTGATAATGACAACACAATAATAATGAGGTACACTAAGGTACAAGAGGGTTATGAAGATGATGGTGGTAGTAATAATGAAGAATCTCTCTCTCTCTCTCTCTCTCTCTCTCTCTCTTCTCTCTCTCTCTCTCTCTCTCTCTCTCTCTGGATCTCGGCTTTCCCTTCCCTGAATCTATTATCCCCTCACTCATCCTTGGAAAGAATGGTTTCACCGGCAACACACAACACACACACACACACACACAACACACACACACACCACACACACAGGAGAGGGTGGATCTATAGCTCAATGTGTTTTCTGCTTGATTTAGATAAGCTCGTTCACTTCACTAAACAATAGCAATTACTTCCTCACTGATTCCCATGGGGCAACACAAAAAAACCCAAACCTAAAAACAACTTCAAAAACACACAACAACCCTCCCCACACACACACACACACACACACACACCACACACACACACACACACACACACACACACACACACACACACACACACCACCACCCCCGCACCACCACCCACACACAACTTTAGATCTAGATCTAGTAACTATTATATAAGTACATTACTTGGACAGCAATTGGCTGAGGTAACCTGATTAATTATCAACATGAACCTGAAGTGGAACCGGGATTCTCTCTCTCTCTCTCTCTCTCTCTCTCTCTCTCTCTCTCTCTCTCTCTCTCTCTCTCTCTCTCTCTCTGTGTGTGTTTTCGCGGGCAACAAAGTGTGGGATCTTCAACAAAGTCTTTTTACCTCTATCATAAAAAAACAAACAAAAACAAACACCCCCCCCCCCAAAAAAAAAAAAAAAAAAAAATCTGAGCTATCTTCTGAAAGCATCACAGCGACACAGCCAACCAACGGTGAGAGAAAACTAGATTCACCGTGGCTGATGATGTCTTGATTCTGTATAGATCTAGTACAATCGACACCCAGAGCGAGCAAACAAGGCTGGCAATACTAGGCCCAGCCTGGCCTACCAGTCAAGTCTGAGGGACTGAGCTGAGGCTCCGAGACGCGCGCGCGTGGGCAAGTCACGTGGAACGGGAAGGCGATTTCGTCACGCCGCTATGAGTGTGACCTTCTTCTTCACCTGCCGCTCGCTGGCTACAGGAGTCTGACCGGTCATTGCTCGGGTCAGGCCAGTCAGCAGGTTGTGGTCAAGAGAAGGTCAGAGGGGCTGCGGGCCACCTACCACCCGGATAACCAACCAACCCACCAACCACTGGCCCAATGGAGGTCAGCCAATAAAGGGTCACTAGTTTCTCTCCTGGCCAACAAACAAGGGGGGGGGGGGGGGGAGGGGGGTACGTGTGTTGTTTGTGTGGTGTGTGTGTGTGTGTGTGTCTGTGTGTGTGATGTGTTGTGTGTGTGTGAGGTGTGGTGTGCGTGCGTGTGTTGTGTGGCGTGCGTGCATGGTGTTTGGTTGCGCGCGTGCGTGATTGTGTGTGTGTGGTGTGTGTTGTGTGTGTGTGTCGCGTGCGTTGTGTGTGTGTGTGTGTGTGTGTGTGTGTGTGTGTGTGTGTGTGTGTGGGGGAGGGGGGGGGAGTGGCATAGTGCTGTAGGTAGAACCTAGAGATAAAGGATTGGGAGATACAAGTTCTGCCAGCAGCCCGGTGGCCCAATTCAACATGTCATTGGGTTTGGGGGGTTTTCAATCAGTGTTTTAATGTTGGGATAATGTTGTGTAAGATTCTGAGACTATCCCCCCTCCCTCCCCCCACCCTGGAGAATAATTATATCCCTATAGTAGGACAGTTTTCATCAGAAAGAAAAGACAGAGGAAGAATTACTTAGATCTAACAACTTTAGCAATAAATCACTGCTCAAGTTTAAAGATAAAAACTTCATAATAATATATAAAAAAAGAGTGCCCCTCGCGCCCCCCCCCCCCCCCCCCCCCCCCCCACACATTCCCCAACATTTCTTTCCATGAAGTAGATTCTAGTTATTAATTTCCTCTAAATTATACAATCTGGACATAAGGGACACAGTTTTTGAATGCATATGGAGAGGTTTATTTTATTTTATTTATTATTTTTTTTTTTTTTGGGGGGGGGGGGGGGAGGGGGGATAGATTTAGGAGAGTTTTGTTTTGGGTGTTTAAGGGGGAGAATGTTTAGAACAAATAACCTGACAGTGATAACAACTAGATCTAGATCTATCAAAGATAAAGCAAAACCATAAAATTGATACTGAATGTAACAAAAAAACTGTATTTACTCCTTTGATTTTGAATTTAAGTTCAGTCTGGGTTCTTTGGATGTGGGAGGGGGAAGTGGTGACAGTGGAGGAGGTGTGCTCCCCCTTCCTCCCTCCCTCAAAGAAAGATGTTGCTGTCAATAAATGTGAGAGGGAAGGTGGAGGGGCTGATTTTGATGATCACTGTGGTTCAAATCTCCATGGATGAAAAATGATCTGTCTACTTTTGCACAGATTAAGACAAACAAATAACATCAACAACACTAATAATCAATTCAGCTTGCAGCTAAATAATAAAAGTGATAAGAAAGTAATCCAGAGTAAGAGGGAAGAGAGAGAGGTCCCCGGAGAGGAGGAAGAGAAAACTTAACAAAACAAACAAAACAACCAACCCACAACTAAACATGTGTGAGACAAAAAGAGGCAGGAGGGGGAAGAATCATTGGCTTGTCTTTTCTTTTTTTTTAATCAACTGAAAAAAAAAAAAGCTGATAATATTCTGTAACTCCAGAATGCCAGGAAAAATGCAGGTGGCACCAACTTTACAACACACAGCTGGTAACACAGGGAACATGCCACAAAAACAATACTTTAATAATAAAAAAAAACAAAACATTTACCACATTTCAATTCATGAAAAAAAAACACAAACAAAACAGCACAACAACAACACACACACACACACACACACACACACACACACACACACACACAACGTTGTCAGCATCACTTACCAAGACCCTCCAGGCTTGCTTCTTTTCCCATCGTGTTCATGCTATTTGCACAACAAGGGCGCAGCAATAACATGCAGCAGCAGTTCTGACGATCTTCTTGCTTTCTTTCTTTTTTTGGTATTTATTTTCTCCCCCCTACTTAAGGTTGGACCCTCTCAGTGCCTCCTTTTTTTGAGGGAAGACCCTCTCTTCTCTCACTCTCTTTCTCTCTCTCTCCCCCACAGTCGGGGCAAGGTTAGTTATCTGATGAGGTGGTCTTTCGTGGACAACTTGACACAAGAGTTTTCCAGTCGTCACCGTGTCTACGGCGGAACTCGAGCTCTTGAGCCAGATGCGAGCGCCTTCACACCAAACGACCTGCAAAGGACGGAGGAGGCTGTTTGTATTGAGCACTACAAGCAAACTAGCTCATCATGTATCACAGCAGACAAGGTTTTCACACTCACCACACAAAAGCGCTTCTCTGTGATGTCGTCGTCTGGCCTACTGCCTAGAGTGGCTTGTCCAGAATGACATGGGTTATAATTATTATTATTATTATTGTTATTGTTATTTGACAGATGCTTCGGGCATTGTCATTGTTTGGCTTCCGTGAGACATCCGTGTGGGAATTTGTAACTTTGTTTCACTCATTTGGCAACACTTGCATGCATGCGTGTCGCTAGCTCCGGTTTATTGTTGCTTGTGAACTTGTTGTGTGTGTGTGTGTGGTGTGTGTGTGTGTGTGTGTGTGTGGTGTGTGTGTGTGTGTGTGTGTGTGTGTGTGTGTGTGTGTGTGTGTGTGTGTTGTGTTGTGTGTGTGTGTGTGTGTGTGTGTTTGTGTTGTGTTGTGTTGTGTTGTTGTGTTGTGTTGTGTT
>CM060318.1:68605893-68623393 GCA_030674155.1 Stramonita haemastoma
GCGCCATACTTTAGCACCGCAGGATATTTCCACTGACCACAACAAAAATTTCAAGAGGAGGAATTAGTTTGCTGTGGTCAGCTAGCTAAGGAGCAGAGAGAAAAAATAAGGGGGGGGGGGGGGGGTACCAAACGGAACAGACGAAAACAAAAACAAGCAACAACAAAAAAAAAACACCCAAAAAAAAAAAGTGAAACAAAAGACCCCACAACCCTGTTTTTTCAAGTCACCTGGAAATAGAGAACATGTCTTTAAATACTTACAGTTATCTTGTTTTATTCTACTTTTATTGACGCCATTTTGTTCAGCTGCAGCCCATTTTTGCTTATTATATGCAAGAATTCTCATAATGATTTTCTATATCTTTTTAATTTATTATTTGATTTTTATAAAATAAAAAAATAAATAATAAGCATTGTTTGTTGGGCTCATTTCATGTACTGGTGTTATATGTTATTCTGAAGAAATACAATTTTGTTTAAAACAACATGCAATATAAAATTCAATCCTGATGTAGGTGAATCCAAGAGAAATGGGAGAAAGAAAAAAAAAGTAGTTGTCCTTGACTGTTGTTTGGTCACTCTGCAACAAGTATAACAGTATAGTTTCTGCACCAACAAGGATGCGATGGGAAGGGCGTTTTTTGTAATTGGTTATAATAATTTTGTTTGTTTAATGCTCTCTCTCTCTCTCTCTCTCTCTCTCTCTCTCTCTCTCTCTCTCTCTCTCTCTCTCTCTCTCTCTCTCTCTCTCTCTCTCTCCATGAAGTTCATTTCCTTTTCCAGAACTGGTAGGATGGCAATAAACAGGTGACATGAACTGGCCTTATGGCATGAACTAATTGTATGAACTGGATGTCCGGCATGAACTAGTAGTATGGCATGACCTGATGGGATGGCATGAACTGGTGGCATAGCATGGCATGAACTGGTGCATGGCACGAACTGATGGCATGACATGAACTGGTGGCATGAGTCTCAGTGAGGCAGGATACAGACAGGCCAGCCAGGCTTTTCTCACCGGTGACAAAGGTACTACATGCACTGACGTCACTGAAGAAGCCCCATCTTGATTTAGACAGAATGGAATGAAGCCAGTCAACACCAACATTGTTCAACTTCTGACCAACTCAAGTCCTACCTGCGTCATCAGTGATCAAAATAGAAACTCCAAAAGAATGGCTGTTAAATACTTCCTAATTCACAAGACCCTCTCTCTCTGCAAATTCGTTCATGCAATGCAAAAGATGTGGAGTTTCCTGTATGTCTTTTAATTAAGTAAACTTTCTGAAGTATCTCGAAATTTGATTGATCCTCTGTTCTAATACAAAAAGTATTTAGGCCTGTTCCAAAATATCTTATAGGCCTGGGTCCTCTGTTCCAAAATATCTCAATGGGCTGGCTCTTCATCTAGCCTGTTCTCTGCCAAAATATCTATAGGGCTGGCTCCTCTGTTCCAAAATATCTCAAATGGCCTGGTCCTCTGTTCCAAAATATCTTATAGGCCTGGATCCTCTGTTCCTAAAATTAATATCTCAATGGGCTGGCTTCTCTGTTCCAAAATATCTTATAGGCCTGGATCCTCTGTTCCAAAATATCTTATAGGCCTGGATCCTATGTTCCAAAATATCTTATAGGCCTGGCTCCTCTGTTCCAAAATATCTTATAGGCCTGGATCCTCTGTTCCAAAATATCTCAATGGGCTGGCTCTTCTGTTCCAAAATATCTTATAGGCCTGGCTCCTCTGTTCCAAAATATCTTATAGCCTGGCTCCTCTGTTCCAAAATATCTCAATGGGCTGGCTCTTCTGTTCCAAAATATCTTATAGGCCTGGCTCCTCTGTTCCAAAATATCTCAATGGGCTGACTCCTCTGTTCCAAAATATCTTATAGGCCTGGTCCTCTGTTCCTAAATATTTCAATGGGCTGGCTCCTCTGTTCCAAAATATTTTATAGATCTAGGCCTGGCTCCTCTGTTCCAAAATATCTTATAGGCCTGGATCCTTTGTTCCAAAATATTTGATGGGCAAGGGTTATCTGTTCCAAAATATCTGCATGGCCTGGTTCCTATTCCCAAAATATATTAAGGGCCTGGATCCTCTGTTCCAAAATACATAAATTGATGGCATAGATTTTTTCCCCAAAAAAATATCTGATAGGTGGATCTTCTGTTCCAAAATATTACAATGGCCTGGATCCATTGTTCCAAAATATTAGATCTATATTGGTCTGGATCCACTGTTCCAAAATATCATAATGGCCTGGATCCTCTGTTCCAAAATATTACAATGGCCTGGATCCTCTGTTCCAAAATATCTGGTAGGCCTGGATTCTCTGTTCCAAAATGTCTTAGAGTTAGAGGCCTGGATCCTCTATTCCTAGATATTTGAGAGGCCTCCCCTCCCGCCCAGCAGTTTCCAAAGCATTGAATTTTACCCTGCAATGAAAAGTGTTCAGACATTTAACAATGTTTCACCTATAATAAACTACGCATTGGCTACAGTTCACAGAGCTGCATCCACAAAACCTGATGTAAATGCAGTTTTGGATTTAGCCTTATCAATATTGTCCGACATTAATGTCTTCCATTCATGTCTGTAGACATTAATGCTGGTACTCATGTGTGTGTGTGTGTGTGTGTGTGTGTGTGTGTGTGTGTGTGTGTGTGTGTGTGTGTGGTGTGAGAGAGAGAGAGAGAGAGAGAGAGAGGAGAGAGAGAGAGAGAGAGAGAGAGAGAGAGAGAGAGAGAGAGAGAGGGGGGGGGGGGGGTGACATCCAAATCGGAGGGATCTACCATGATTGTCATCCTAAGTTTTTCCCAGGCACCACATTCTATTCTTTTTACTTGCAATCACAGCTTGCCACAATGGACAGTGGTTCTCCTTGATATTGTCATGGGTTCATAGATAGTTTACACTGAATTCTGATCTTGATTACATAGAATACATCGTATCTTCATTGGGTTTGGAAGAGGAAAAAAATTACATAAACTTTTTTTTAATGTAATTCTTCGTATAGAGTCTATGTTTCCTTCTTTTTTGTTTGTTATTCAAATGTTCCACTGCTTCGATCCTTTCTATAATTCTCACCTAAAATTATTGGTTTTTTTTTTTTTTTTGGGGGGGGGGGGGTTGGGGTTTTTTTTTGTGGGGGGGGGGGGGGGGGTCACTCCTTTGATTTTTTTCCACTCCTTTGATTTTTTTTGTTTGTTTTGGGTCGGCTTTTGACATCTACCGTTTTGTTCCTTTGATCTTGTTGATGCTGTTTACTTCAAACGTTTTTTTTTTTTTTTTCTCCTGTTAAATTGTTTGTATTTTTATCCTTTCAAACCCTGTTGTTCTTTTTAGATTCTGTTTACAATTTGCTGCGATTGCTTTGTTCCTCAATTATTGCATTTTTGTAAATGCTTTGCTCCTAAATTCTGTGTATACTTTTTATTTCAAACGGTTTTAATGGTGGTTTTTTTTTTTTTAATGTTTGTAATAGTCTAGATGTAGCTCTCTACTTCTTTTCTTCAAACGTTTTGTGTGATTTTTTTTTGCTTTTTTTTTTTCAAAAATCGCATACTTTTTGCTACCAGTTTTTTTCCTTCCTCTGCAGCTTTGAGGTTCACCAACGGTGGAAATGCACTACCGTTTTTATTCACCATTTAACTAGCCGCATTCCAGCGTTGGGGACTTATTTCAAATGTTTTGTATAAGTTTTTTTTTGTGTACCGTTTACTTCATATGTTCTGTTTCTTTAACTATATAAACTTTTGACTTCAAACGTTTTATTTATGTCATTCTGTGTATAGATCTAGACTAGTTAGTTCTGACTTCAGATGCTTTGTCCCTTTAATTCTTTGCTGACTTTTTACATCAAAGTTTTATTCTTTCTTCATAGTTCTCACTCAATGCTTGTCCTTATTCTTTGCTGACTTTTCATCAAATGTTTTATTCTTTCTTTCTATAGTTCTCACTCAAATGCTTTGTCGCTTTAATTCTTTGCATAGTTTTTTTTTTACATCGAATATTTTATTCTTTTAATTCTTTGTCAGCCTATAGTTCTGACTTGAAATACTTTGCTCTTTCATTCTTTGTATACTTTTTATATCCAATGTTTCATTCCTTTCATTTTTTGGGGCATCGTTTTTACTTCAAATGCTTTGTTCCTTTGCACACTTTGATTTTTTTTTTTTAAAGGATTTCGAAAGCTTTATTTCTTTTTTTTTTTTGTTGTTGTTGTTGTTGTGTTGTTTTTGTTTTACCCCGTTTTAATCTGTATATCGATCTAGTTGCAAAGTTTTAATATGAGTTTTAAAATGTGACGAGGTGACAGCCCCGATATGGCCTGTGTGGTCGGCAGGGCTATAAGCAACATGATTTGATTGACTGGATTCTTTGAATATGCGTTAGTTCAAATGCTTTGTTCCTTAAATTCTGTGTGTAGTTTTTCCTTCAATTGTTTTGTATCCATTTATGTGTAGTGTTTGAAAGCCAGGTGTGTGTGTGTGTGTGTGTGTGTGTGTGTGGTGTGTGTGTGTGTGTACGCGTGTACGCGCGCGTGCATTTTCTTTTTAGCAAGGGCCTAAAATGGCTGTTGTTAGATATTATTTTGCTGTTGTGCTAAGTATTGTATGATGTCAGCTCTGTATTCAATTTTAATTCTGTTGAAACAAAAGGAGACTGTTCTCAAAAGGTGCAAACTTTACAATAACTAAAGTTTTTTTCTGTTGTTGAACATTGCGAGTATTGACGTCATTCATATCGCTTATTAATTTACACTTATTAGATCTCCACAGCTAGCTACTTACACATTTTTTTTATTCACGTTTTTGATGTTATGCATACTTACCAGGTGGCGCACGTTCAGACAAATTAAAATTTTGTCTAAGTTCTAAGAACTTTGGCAGTCCAGAAAATAAATGGGAGAACATGGAACATTCTGACAGTTTTTGTTGTTGTTGTTGTTGTTGTTGTTTTGTTATTATTATTATTATTATTATTATTTATTATTATTATTATTATTATTACTATTATTATTATTATTATATTGCAAACTAAACCTCCACAGCACAGGAAGTATTTTTTCTTAACCGTAATAGTTAACGTAACGCTAATCAATCTCATGACGCATGTACATACCAATTAGAAACTCATACAATTTTCCAAGAATTTATTTTGTCGGTCCTGAAAAAAAAAAGATGGTGAACAGTGATGACTTCAGAAATAATATTAGATCTAGATCTACAGTTTTCTTTTTGCCTTCGCCGAAATCCACTTAGGGTTCAGGCTTATCTTTTATGACGTAAATCTTACATTTGACGTCATCACCTTTTTGGGCAGTTGACACCTGGCTGGCCAACATCCTGTATGTAGAGTTGTTTTGGGATGATTTGTTTTGTTAATGTTGGTTTTGTTTTGTTTTTTGTTTTGTTTTGTTTCGGGATGACTTATGCTGTGGGTACAGCGTTACTTCTTTTTCGTCTGGGAGCAGTGCAGACAAGGGAGAAAGTGGTCACGATATCAGCGATACATAGATCTACTGATCTAGACACTATCCCAAACCTCCGTTCCCTTCATCTCCATGGCAAACAGTAGTAGTTATCGTTTCCAGTATTAATAGAGCTATTTTTCCTGGTTTCAATCACACACACACAACACACACACCGCAAGCATACAAACATACCAAAACACACATGTGCGCAAACTTCCTTCACACACAATTAGGCATACACATTCAATTTTGTACTCAAACAGGTACAAGACCATTTAGAGATAATGCTTTTATGTTTCTATTACTGGGTTTTTTCTGAATGTTCATAGCCTCAGCGATGCATTTAGCCAAGTTGTTGATGATAGCTGCACTGGTGTCAGACAGCGGGTCAACAACATCATTAGGCTAGGGCCTACTATCGGGATGGTCTTTTCCAACCCGCCCCCTTCATGGCCCCATTTGGGATTGCAGTCGAAAGACCACTCAGCTATAGCGTCTGTCGTATGAGAATGATAAAATTAATTTGATCGACAGATAAATAAACATCGGTTTAAAATATTCTTCGTACATGCTGGATTCAAACAACACGAAAAAACCAGTTTACAGTAGGTGTGCATCGATTCTTCTTCTTCGTCGTCGAACGCTCAAACAGCAATTAATTTGTCATGAGGGAAAATGCGTTACGCTGCCGTTATGCGCCTCGCAAGTCACTCCAAGCGCACCCACTTCGGCATGGGAGGGAATTTTTATCTATGAGATTTTATTCAGATTGTTACTTTTGAAGTCTTTCTGGAGAAAAAGGCAGGAGAAGTGATCAAAAAGGCAGAGAATAGACAAGGAAGAAGTGTCAGGAAGAAAAGGAACAAAGCAGAACAAACAAACAACAACAACAAAAAAAAAAAAGGGGGGGGGGGGGGGAGGGGGTGATGAAAATATAGGGTTCATAGCTTGAAAATTGATAGTAAAACATTTGGGTCTACCAGACGAAAGAACTCGCAAAGCTAACATCAATTTTATAATTTTTGCCACAAATGATGAGTAAACTGGAGCCATATCTTATTAACTGTGATAACAAGCACTTGAAGAAAACTTATGTAGATTTCGCCTATGTTGCCATGATTTGATTGATGGCAGAGAAAGGCAAACACCAAAACAGGCTATACCCAGAAAGGACAGACAATGTAAGTACTGCAACAAATTTGAAGATGAATAGACCTATAACTTACTTGATAGATGTGTGTGTTGATGAGCTCAGAGACAAACTAGAGACAAAGAACGCAAGAAAACTGTTTAGACAAAATCAAGCAGCAAAATCACATGAATTCTATATAGTACTATGATATCGTATGAAGAACAAAATCAAAGCACTCAGATTCAAATGTATGCAAATCTTTACAGAGTTCTGATACAGTTACATCTCTCTCTCTCTCTCTCCTCTCTCTCTCTCATCTCTCTCTCTCTCTCTCTCTCTCCTCTCTCTCTCCTCTCTCTCTCTCTCTCTCTCTCTCTCTTCACACACCCCACACACACACACACACACACACACACACACACACACACACCACACACGCACACGTACGCACACAGTACATACAACACACACACACACACACACACACACACACACACACAACACACACACACACACACACACACACACACTTCACCATGTTTGGACAAACCCTACAAAGCCCTTTGACCATGAAACTACCTGGCTTGTCTGGCGCTAGAGGGCAGTGCACCGCATTTTCGCTTATGATAAATGACAAACGCGGTCATCCATTCCCACCGCCACACAATGGCCTACTCTTCCCAAACGGGAAACAGATTTTAACATGGACAGGATGTTCGGCGTGTGTTCACACACGGGGACCTCGGTTTATTGTACCATATGTGTGTGTGCGTGCGTGCATGCGTGCATGGTGTGTGTGTGTGTGTGTGTGTGTGTGTGTGTGTGTGTGTGTGTGTGTGTGGTGCGTGCGTGCGTGCGTGCGTGGGCGCGCGGGCGCTGTGTGTGTATGTGTGTGTGTGTCTTTCTGGTTTTTTTTGCTTTCTTGTTGTTGTTATTTTGATTGTTGAAAAAAAAACTCCAACCAAACAGGCTTTATCTTAAAGCTTTGGGCATAGTTTTTAATTTTTTTTTTTTTTTTTTTAAATACAGTTCCAAGTGTCACTTTTGTGGTTCTTCCTCTACGCAATGGGTGTTGAATGGAATCACATCCCCGAAGTCAGAATGCGGCTACCTTCATAGTGGGCAAAAACAGTCGCCTACACAAAATCTCGTCATTGATGAACCTAGGATCTGTAGCAAAGAAACTACAAAAAATATATATATATAAAAAATGGAAGCACAACAGAAGAGTTAGTTCAAATCTTGTTGGTTTCCTCTGTTCATAGCTGCACTTTTTTTTTTTTTTATCTACACTTTCACTGTTGACAAGGTGATTAATGCCCTGTTGGTTGGCAGAACTTAATTACCAAACCAAACCAAACCAAACAAACAACGCCCCCCCCCCCCCCACCCACCCCTATATGTTTGGATTGGAAATAGACGGGCGTGGGTGTGGAAGGTCGACATAGTGCGTTGTTGTGACATAGCGCGTCAGAACACACGTGGGGTTCATGGCATCAGGCCTTGACTTGTCGATCAGGTTTCACACACTGTACGTCACTGGAGAGGTGGACACCGAGTTACTGACCTTTCCCACCCCACTACACTGTTTATACATGCATGTCCATCGACTAGCCTAGCTGACTGACTGACCAGTGGCCGCTCTCTCTCTCTCTCTCTCTCTCTCTCTCTCTCTCTCTGTGGCTCTTGTAGTCTCACCCCCCCCCCCCCTCTCTCTCTGTGGCCTTTGTAGATTGTCTCTGTCTGTCTGTCTGTCCTGTCTGTCTCTCTCTGGCTTTATATTTGTAGTCCTCCCTAGCTTTGACAGAGACAGGTGTCAGAGAGTTGATGGCATAAGGAAACTGTAGGCCTATATACACTGTCGGCACTTGGTTCCTTTATGCTGCGTCTCCTTTCCCAGACTAATTGTTATGTCATGACTGTGTCTGGTGGTCCTAGCCCTATATAGCTGTGAAGGCCAGGTGCAGGCACTTTGACGTAACAACACAAGTAGTTTGGAGACTTACATAAAGAGACAAACACAGATACAGACACCGGCAGACTCAGACAGACAGACAGACAGACAGACACACACACACACACACACACACACCACGCGCGCGCGCGCGCGCGCGCGCGCGCGGAGAGAGAGAGAGAGAGAGAGAGAGAGAGAGAGAGAGAGAGAGAGAGAGAGAGAGAGAGAGAGAGAGAGAGAGAGAGAACATCAAAACAGACCCATCCCTCCCCCAAAAATAGAGAGAGGGAGAAAAAAAAAAGGGGGGGGGGGGCTCACCAAGCGCACAAACAGCACAACATAGATACAGAGAAGGGACAACACAGATATTTCTTTCCTCCTTTCCTTCCTCCCCCTTTCCCCGTCTTCCCTACCTCCATTTTTCTGTCTAAACCCCCACCCCCTTCTTCTTCCAACACGCACACACACACACACACACACACACACACACACACACACACACACACACACACACACACAACACAGAGAGAGAGAGAGAGAAGATAGAGAGAGAGAGAAGAGAGAGAGAGAGAGAGAGAGAGAGAGAGAGAGAGAGAGAGAGAGAGAGAGAGTAAATCATCTTTACTGACATACAGACATATATACAGACAGACAGAGACAAAGAAAGAAAGAGATAAGACAGTCATGATGACGATGCCCCACAAAAAAAGAAGAAAGAAATCTAGAAATTTCCTGTCCAGACTTGCTACACTGCTGAACTCATCCTTCTCATTAATGAAGCCAACCCCACAGGACGGTGCTGCCTCGTCAGCAGACGACCTGGCAGACCGCCAGAGATCCTTCTGAAGGGTACAGAGCCTGGGAGGAGCGGAGGAAGAGGCTGGCAGACAGACAAGAGGAGGAGGAGGAGGGAGAGGGAAGACTCCTCCTACATCAAAAACCTGGCTCTAATTCTACTGCTATTTCTTAGAGAGCGGAAGAGGATCAACCAGGATGGGGAGAAAATACTCTACACATTGATTCTAATTCTGTCTTCCTGGCTCTGATCTAAAAGGGTCCAGGATGGGCTGTCTGATTGACTGAATGAATGAAATGCTGAATGAATTATAGAGCCATTGACCCAGTGAAATACAGATCTATCCATTGCTCGAAATATAATAGATATATTGTCTAGATGAAAGGTAGATCCATCCACCGAATAAAATACAGATCCACTGGTCATATAAAAAGTAGATCCAGTGACCAAGAAGGTAGGTGGCACGCCGGTTTAGACGTTCACTTGCCTAATAAATAAACTGTGAGGTTCTGGGTTCTATTCCCAGCCTTATTCTTTCTTCCCAGTTTGACAGGTAAATCGAACTGAGTATTAAGCCTTTCAGAGGAGACGTTAAACCAGTCGACCCTGTTTCCTTCTGGACTTGTGCACGTCAACAGAACCCAGGACAGCTGAAAACGAAAAGAGCAGGAAGGTACCTCTGACTGTCTTGGCCCAAGATTGGTAGGTTCAATTCCCAACGGTATCCCCGAAGTCAGACTGCAGCAACCTTAATGGTGAGGAGTGGGGTGGGTGGGGGAAACCCGATCCCATATGCAAACATCTCACCAATGGTGAACCTGGAGCAATAGCCCTGGAACGAAAAAAAAACATATCACCATTATGCACGTCACTATAGCTGTCAAAAAAATCCAGCCAACTGCATAACCCTACACACAGGTCAAGCCTAGGGTGCATGCTGGGTACCGTGTGGTGTCAGATTCCACGATCCACAGACGGTTGCCAGAAATGAGGGGATTTGTTTTGTCATGTGCAGCCTTGATGAATTATCATCTGTGCACATGAGCTGACCCAGAGATCCTGAAAGTTCCCTCTTCTAATCCAGCAGGCGCCGCCATGATTTGCTGCCGAGCATTGACGGCAGCATTGACAGTCAGAGTACATTTCTCTGCAGGAAACCCGAGTCAGGTGCCTCCACTGACTGTAGACAGAGCTCATCAACACGTTGTCCACCACCACTCTTTCCTCATGTCTCCTGGTGTATCTGCAAGCCTGTCCTTCACCTTCACTAGTCCCATAGTCTAGCAGACCACTGAGGGCATCACTGAAGATTTTGCGACCAGCTTCTTCCACTCCTGGTGATTTTCAGCTTTCTGTGGCAAGTTTCCACTCAAAACCAGTCCAGTCTCTGAAGTTGTCTGCCCATGGTGTTCTTCTCTCTCTCTCTCTCTCTCTCTCCTCTCCTCTCTCCTCTCATCTCTCTCTCTCTCTCTCTCTCCTCTCTCTCTCCTCTCTCTCTCTCTCTCTCTCTCTCTCTCTCTCCCCTTGTACTTTTGTTTGCAAGCCTATGAAAGTTACCTATAAGAACTGTTTGCTGTTGTTGAAGAACATAAAACGACATTGTATCGGTCTGTATTGTATTACATATTGTGTTGTTGCTGTTTGCATTGCCACTCTAGACAAGTTGTTCCCAAAGGAATACCACGGCTGAAGAATGTGCGTTCATTATCCCCCAAGACAGAAGGAACCTGCTTAATTAGTACAATATTGTATTTTCGTTGAGAAGTTTTTCCCTGGCTACAGCTCCAGGGTTCAGCAATGGTGAGATTTTGCCTATGCCACCGTTTCTGGGCACGACCAAGGCGGTCCCATTTCCACTTTGGAGACTTCAGATAGTTTATTCAGATAGGTCACAGCCCCTTCTAAGGGTGAAAAACAACAAAATGAAGTAAACAGCCATTCACTGTTAATTGCTTGATGAAAAAATGAGTTATTCAATACAAATTTTGACTGACTTTCTTTTAACATTCACCAAAACTTACATTGGCTCTGTTATTTTCTTCAAAGATTTACTTTGGAGATGTATGCTGAGTATGTTTCTGCTTCCCTAACCCACCCAATGCTGACACAATTGCAGGATTTTTAGCTTGCATATTTGATATCATGCGTATACACATGATAGAAATTAAAGCACTGGCAGGTCTGCACTTCAGTTGACCAGGATGGGGGGTAGGGGGGTGAGGGGGGGGGGCGTAAAAATCCCCTCAATATTCATCAGAACCATCGAGATTGGATCAAGGAGTCAGTTCTTTGGGCCATGAGATTGAAGTAGATCATCACTCTGCTATAGCTCCATGGAATTTAGTATATGCATATTCGCTTGTGTTATGCTGCGACATTGCTTGCGTGATATACTTATGATTGAGATCAAGGTCATGTTGCGCTGCACTGGCTGGCTGAGCACAGCGCTGCACGGCACAGCCCAGCACAGCAGTCCTGCACTCCATGACACAGTAGTCCTTTGCATGTGAGCATGCAAGCAGTTCATCAGAATTAGTCAGGATAAGAGGCATAAACCCTCTCACCCCCCACCCCCCTTCCCTCCAAATTCATCCCCCCCACCTACCCCCAGCCTTTTTCCACCCACCCATCCACCCCACTCTAACACACACACACACACACCACACACACACACACATGAATACCACCCACCCCACCCACCCCACCCGATCCAAACTAACCCCACCTCCTTTTCAATATCCTTCCAGCTCCACGCCTGGCTAGTTAATTCATGTAAAAATGCGTCACTTTACTGAAAATTACCTCCCCTTTTTATTCAGCAGATGGCGGCATTGTTCTTTTAGTGGCCGCTGCAAAATGAAGACTGCTAGGCTGTAGCCAGAGCGGTGAGGTTTCTATAGGCCTTAGTATAGTGGCCACAGCAGCAAGCAACCCTTACAGCGCCCGCTGGTTGGACCTCGATATTCATCACAGTATTGGTCACACACTGTGCAACTAGTAGCCAATTCTGTTCTGCCTGTAATGTGATCGGTGGAGCTTTAACCTGTCCAATACTCTCCCATCAGGAGAAAGGAAGTGAAGGTAGCAACGGTATAAAATTCACTCCCTTTTGTGTTGCCAAATGGAGTCGCCCCTCCCCCCCTCCTCCCCAACCTCCGTCGGTCCCTCCCCTGCTCCCTCTCCCTTTCGCATTTCCAATTAGGTTTAATTTTGGACGATTAAAACCAAAACAGACCTCTCACAATGGAATTGCCCGAGTGCAATCAACGTACACACATTAGATTTTATAGCTCTTTCCTCAAGTACCCATCCAGTTGACAAGCATTGAAATAATGATGGGAGGACGACTGAAATGCACACAGACCTCCCCCCAAAAAAAAACCAACCCCCCCCCCCCCCCCACACACACACACACACAAATTAAAAACAAAACCAAAAATAACCCCCAACCTTTTCAGAGTGTTCAATATGAATTCACTGGGACATTTCTAAGAGGCACGTGGACAGACAAGAGGAGATGAATACCCACCAACATGACCTCAGCAAAGCAGGCTGCACTCTCTCTCTCTCTCTCTCTCTCTCTGTCTCTCTCTCTCTGTCTATCTCTCTCTCTCTCTGTCTCTCTCTCTCTCTCTTCACCCAAACCCATTCAAACCTCGGCATCGTTTGAAGCTGTCAGGGGTCTAACTAGACCTAAGCGTGGTGTGTATACTCTAACCTGGATGAATAAAAGCCCCAGCACCCACACAGCTACAAGAAAAAGGGGGATAAAAAGCAGCGGCTGTTATCAAGTTACAGTAGTCCAGGAAAATTTTGCCAAAAAAGGGCTCTGGCACAGAATAAATGCTTCAAAATTTTTTTCACTTGTTTTATGTTTTGGTGGGTGTACTTGACCATCCCAAATGTTGTTAACAAAAATTTAGTTGCGGGATAAGTTGTAATTCGTGTTTGAAAAGAGTAGGTGCAGTGCAGCTGAGCTGAAATGGTATTTCCCATTTGGCTGCTTTGCAAGCTGTTCTTGCTGTCCAGTCAGGAATTTTTACACTAAATTGAAGCAGGCTTGTATAAATTTCATTTCTAAACTAAAATTTTTACACTCTGATGACCCAATGTCTTTTTATTGGGGAAAACTAATGTAATTGCACCTCCCGTTTTCAAATTTGAGAAAAGTTTACAGATAACGTTACCGTAGGCAGCAAAATTTAAACATTGTGCAATCATTTTAAGTGTAATAATGTTAAACACTCAGAAACGCATTCACATGATGCAAAGAACATGATATTTGATACATGCTGTTGTCGCTATAACTTATTTGCTTACCCACCCCCCTAAAATTAGTAACCCAAGCGTTCAAACGAAGTACAATTTTCAGTCAAAACAAAACTACTGGCAACAGGCAATCACCTTGGTTATGTTTTTTTGTTGTTGAATACATATTATCAGCTTTGTATTCATTAACAAAAACTACTCTTTTTCTCAATTTGACGACATTTAAGAGGTGCTTGTATATTAATTTACCATTTTGCCAATGATTGGTTCACAAAATCACTTGTAACATCTCTTACAGATGTTCATAGATTCAGTTCCAATGTCATGAAGATGGCAGTTCAACAAAATGTAAATATCCAACATCTTAGCATGAACTGTGCAGTGTGTCTTCCTAATTGGATAGTCCAGGACCTCCAGCAACTCTGAATGTGTGCAGCTTTGCCCTCTACATTGCCCACATGCAACTGAAGACACGAGGCCATGCTTACAGCATGTACACCTTGCTGTTCGGCATTCAGTCAGACAATGACATCTTACAATAATTTTTTTTTTTTTTAATCTTACAATATACAGAGGAGCTTCAGGGGTTACGTCAAAATCTTTATAGTTCGAAACATCACTCCATGTTTTATTTCCCATCCCCAGTCCTGGGGATCTAACTGGAAACTATGTGAATTTAAATGCAACCATTCATGGACCTGGAAATAGGTCCTCATAGAATGGAACTTTGCAGCTGAGGATGTTGGGGGCAGTTTGTTTGGGTGTAATGATAACAGAAGTAGCTGGTTTCTGCATGTATCACACATATCGGAGCTTGTCCAAGGAATCTTTGTTCTTGCCACCATGCATCATTGCAGTGGTCTTTTCTCCTGCAGCTATCACTTGCTCTTTGCTGATGTTGGGTGTCATGAACACGCATGCATGCTCTCGATAAAATGCACATTCTAACTTTTTTCCACAGGTTGGATCTTTTCGTCTGAAAACATACTTCTCTGGCTTTCTCTAATGCTGTACCTACAATGAGGCAGTTAGCATCACCACAATTATACAGTGTTGAATCCAGACTTTGTCAATCCTTCACCCAGCAGTTGAATAAAGTGCAGTCTGTTGGCTGGATTTGCTATAAAGCACTTTCTGGACTCAGTCAGCACCATGCTACCAGCAAAATAATGACAGGTCCTGTGATCCCACCATTTCTTCTCAGATGAGCAGCATCTTTGGTTAGCAGTCCACTGCAATCAATCACCATCAAATACAACAATATTCCTGTTGTAGATGCAGTTCATGAAGTTGCTATACATCTGCACCAGCTGGTTGCATATTGTTCCACAAGGCCAGACAAGTCGATGCAAAAGGGGACCACCACTAATGACCAAAGCAGTATGATCTGCAAGTTGAACACCCAGCTGTTTTGTGGCTGACCAGATATGACTGGCAAGTACTGCTTTGTTTGCTTGCCTGAGTAATTAATACTTACGTTAATTATAAACCAGGAACTAAACAGTTGATGCACTTTCGCAGCAAGCCCAATCTGTACAGGTGTGATGATAGTGTTGGGCCTGGTGCACTGGATGATGCCTTGCCTAATTGCTGATACTTTCTAATTCCCTTTAGATTTGTTGGTGACTTGCATCAAGATTTCAGAAACTGTAACTGGCAATGCTGTCTGCATCAGGACAGCTGTCTTGCAGAAACCAGTGACTTGATGTCATTGTGAATGATTGTTACTGCTGCTTTGGGAAGACACATCTGTTCATCTTTAGCACTGGATTCTCTTTTCTCTTGGTAGAACTTCTAAAAAATACAGTCTGGAGATGTTCTGAGTGATATGATATCAAATATGTTATTGGAATGAGCAATCGCAATTTCATCACCATAGTGTTTTAAGAGTTCAACTTTCATCTGTTGTGCACAGTATGCATCATTCTAACAAACATTTTCTATTTTATATGCTTGACTGCAAATTTCTGCTTTTCTGAGGAAAGATTTGTCCTTAGGGCTCCTTAACTCTAGCATCAATAACTGTTTTATTGGCGTACATGGCACGGCATTCCTTATGTACAGAGTTCCTCACACAGGCAACTTTGTTGTCTTTTAACTGACAACTGCAATGGTTGATCGTATTGCGCCTTTCTGGGTCACTGTACAAGGTGGCTTTTGTGGTGCTGGGGTCTTGCAGTTGATACAAATGTGTTCAATGATTTCTTGCAACAGACCAACATGTTAGTATGTAGGTGTCACTTATATTCATTCACACACACACACACACACACACACACACACACACACACACACACACACGCACACTCACACTCACACTCACACACAAGCAAACTAACAACACACACAAACAACACACACACAAACACACACACACAAACAACACACACACACACACACACACCACACACACACACACACACACACACACACACACACACACACACACACACACAGAGGAATAGATCATAAGACCACTTCTTTTATTCTTTAGATTATTCTGTGGCTGTAGCTTGTTTTATAAACTGTTATGTCTAGCCTTGTTATTTTGTTTTTCTTCACTATTTTTCTGTCTGAATCAAGCATATCATGCTGTCTTCTTTCGGTTATATTGTGAACAGTACATTTTCTCTGTTTCCTTTCCTTTTTATACTGTATTATTTGTATCTAGATTAAGACTGTTTTGTTTTCCTATCCTTTATTAAGGTGTTTTTATATCCATTAAAAAAAATATTTTTGTGAGGGCAAAATGAAAACCATTGTGAAAACTTAGGTTTTACTTTCAGTAAAGATGTTTTTGACTAGGACTACACACACACACACACACACACACACACACACACACACACACACACACACACACACACACACACACACACACACACACACACAAACCTGCTTATCAAAATTATTATTTTAAACACAATTTCTTCCGATTTTACAAAACAAACTGTATAGTAACTTTACTACTGCGCGCGGATGTGTCTGCTTACACCTGTGCTGTGGCGTCTGCTACGCCTTTCGTTTTGTCTTCCTCCGCGGATTTCTCATACATGTTTTATTCATTACTTTCAATCTTTCTGTGACTTTAGCAAGATTCACAAACAATATGGACTTTGGATCATCCATTTACAGCTATATAATGGTCAGCAAAGAAAGCTTATCTCCTGATTAATTCGTGGAGGGGTCTGACACAGAAACAGCGAGTGACGCGAAAACAAGGCTGCGCGCGCGACTAAAACTCCGGCCCGCTCGCGAAATCGACAGAAAGTAGTTCGACATAAAAAGTGTTTTTAATTAAAATCCCCTCACAAAACTTTTGTTAACACCAGTGTAACGTAATCGGGAAGGATCAATATACTAGTTTGTGTAGTCAAAAATTTTGAAGCACTTATTCTCTACCAAAAATAAAATTTTCTTGGACTACAGGCCAGTGTCCACGACTTGTGAGAGCAGCTAGCTTGCAAGCCTATATCCGCCGTTAATCAGTTACACTTCACTGCCGTCCCTAGAGACTGGCCTAACTGGAGAGTGAGGGAGGGAGGGGGGGGGGGAGACGGTAAGGAGGGAGGGCGATGGGGAGTGGTGGTGGTGGGGGTTAGTACGCAGCTGCCGCCAGTTGACCTTGGTTGGCTAGCACAGTCCGGACGGACAAAGCGTGGTCTGTGTTTGACCCAATATGTAACTGCTGCCGGCAGAGCAGAGGCCACTGACTCCTTACAACTGGCCTAGCCTAGCCTAGTATAGCCTACACTGCTACTGCTACTGCTGCATTCCCCAGCCCCATTTAGCTGAGGGACTTGGGGGGTGGGGGGAGGATAAGGAGACAGAGAGGGAAGGAAAGATAATGGAGCATGCATGTTTGCTTCAAGT
>CM060318.1:68628393-68638393 GCA_030674155.1 Stramonita haemastoma
ATTTTTAAAAAATCCTCTGAAGTCGGACTACCGCTACCAATGTGGCGACAATATACTTGAAAAGAGTCATTCATACAACACGCAAATTTCTCATCCAGTGCGTACTTTCAACCTCACAGTAATGATTCGTAGGTGGGATGATTTGAGACAAGAGTGCGTGTTTGTCATCATCGAACACTCAGACAGCAATTGTTGTTTGTCATAATTATGAGCTAATAATGCATCCATCAGCGCTACTGTTAAGCGACTGACAAGTCAGGCCCGGCCCAGCGCATCTGACTTCAGCTTAGTGCAAATTCTGGCTGACCCCCAGGGTGTTAAGATTGGGAAACGCGCACTAACAACAACAAAAAACAGAAGATAAAAACGGAGATAACGAGAGATAAAGAGAAAGAAGAGGAACACACCGAAGGAGATTGACATGATAGTAAAGGGAACAGGCAATAGGACTTAATGATTGGAAAGGACGGGATGAAACAAAAGGTCAAACGATTTACGACTAATTGACCATCAAAGATGAAAAGCTTTGTTTTGGGTATAAGTTGACTGACCATTCATAAACAATTAACTTTGTTCCTCAGATTCTGTCCATTATTGCTGCCTATTTGTTCACAAGACATGTGTTCTTCTAATCAAACGCGCTAGACTATCAGTTCTTATGGGCGTGTTGTTATAGGTAAACCTTGAACTCTTGCGGCTTCAATGAGTTTGTTTGTTTGTTTTGATTACCTTATAGTCCTAGCGGAGATATCCGATTGTGGGACTGTGGTAGCCGTAAGTCATCCCACTTTTTTTTGGGTACCACTGGCCACCCTAAATAACTGATGCCCAATCTTGGGCACATAACAATGACTATAGTGTGTGTGTGTTTTAGAATAAGTGTGTGTGTGTGTGTGTGTGTGTGTGTGTGTGTGTGTGTGTGTGTGTGTGTGTGTGTGTGTGTGTGTGTGTGTTTAAGAATAACTCTGTGTGTGTGTGTGTGTGTGTGTGTGTGTGTGTGTGTGTGTGAGAGAGAGAGAGAGAGAGAGAGAGAGAGAGAGAGAGAGAGAGAGAGAGAGAGAGAGAGAGAGAGAGAGAGAGAGAGAGAGAGAGAGAAAGTGTGTGTAAGTGTGTGTAATGTGTGAGTGTGTTAAGAATAAATGTGAGTATGTGTGTTTTGTTTTATTTATTGTATTTATTTAATTTATTTATTCTTTTATACCGAGGATAATGGAATAATCACGCGTGTGCTTTTTTACATTCAGTCCCAGTGTGTATGCAGTTTTGTCAATTTTGTCATCTGTTCCCACCGGCACACAATGGGCTACTATACTCTTCCGAAAAGCGGAACAGGATTTAACCTGTGCCCAAGATGTCTGTTTGCTGGATTCTCGATTCTGCTGGATGATGTTATGTACATCTTTGCTGCTTATGTGAGAATAGCATCTCTTCTGAGTTCCCAGTAAAGACCATTTTACTTCAACATCTACTGCCTGTGCCAGCACTGACAGTGTCTGGTAATGTTTAGGTTATCAGTGTTATCCAGCTAAGACTGGCCCATTGGCTGGGTACAGACACTATGATCTCCCTTGCATCCTTTATATATGTTATATATATATATATATATATATATAAGAGAGAGAGGGGAGAGAGAGAGAGAGAGAGAGAGAGAGAGGAGAGAGAGAGAGAGAGAGAGAGAGAGAGAGAGAGGAATTTCCAAAAATAAGGCACAACGATTCTTTGCTGAGCATTTTCCTCTACATTTATATTTTTACGACATTTATTTTAAACATTTTTTCTCCACGTCAGCAGTAGAAGGCCACAGAAAATGTCTACCTGCTCTTAAGACTGCAATAGACATTTTTAAATTATGGAAAGCGTCTTGCTGTTAGGTACCATAGATAAGAGGGTGAATGAAGTAACAATCACTGCTCGAACCTTTGGAGAGGGCTGGACCAAGAGCCAAAACTGGAGTCAGGTCAGGCCAAAGGCATGATCCTTACCTAATCATATCCCAAATGCTGCTGCCTTCCACGAAGATTTGTTAATCTTTGACAAACAACTTTTTTATCATGAGAAAGAAGATGAAACAAGTTACTTGCACTTGTTTTTCTGCACTGTATTTCTTAATTGAATATATTGTAATTGCCCCTCAGGGATGATTAAAGTGTTTTTGACTTGATATGTAATCCACTTTCTTTGCTTTTGCCTTCTCTCTCTCTCTCTCTCTCTCTCTCTCTCTCTCTCTCTCTCTCTCTCTCTCTCTCTCTCTCTCTCTCTCTCTCTCTCTCTCTCTCTCTCTCTCTCTCTCTCTCTCTTGTCTTCTTAATTAGCAGTTTGTTTGGGTTTTTTTATAACAAACTTCAGTCTTTCTCCCTTCGCTTTTTTTTTTCCGTTTGTCTTACTTTATTTCTTTTTGCAAAGGTTTATGGCAGCTTACTGTATTGTTTATCCTGTGGAATGGACTTTACTAGTCCACACGGTAAAGGACACAGGATGTTTATTTCACCAGGTGTTTGCCCTTGCTTGTATGTTTTTGTTTTTCCTTTTATGCTTACTTTTGAGGTACATCTATATATATAGAATCTATGTACTTTTCAATTTTTTTAATTTATTATTTTTTTTTAATTTTTACATTTTACACCACTTTAGGTCACGATTTTCTGCGTGAAATTCGGGCTGCTCTCCCTGGGAGAGCACGTTGCCACAAGAGCAGCGCCACCTTTTTTTTTTTTTTCTTTTCCTGTCTGCAGCTGCACTTGTTTCCCTGTCAGAGTGGCTTTTTTAAACAGAATTTTGCCAGGGATAGCTCTGTCCAGATACAACAACAACAACGACGACGACGACAACGATGGTATTCTGAACCGAGACTTCGAACAATATTGATGAGAAGTGAAGTATTAAAAAAGATCAATCTATATAAGTAGATTTTAATTTTTTTCTAATATTCTAAAAAAATTATGATCATTCACCTCAATTTATTTTGGAAACTAAAGAAGGAAGGTGACAGCAGGATGGTTAAGACGTGTACCTGCCAAAAAGGTAAACCATGAGGTTTTGTGTTCGATTCCCAGCCTTGCCCTTTCTTTCCAGTTTGAGGAGAAAATGGAACAAATTGTTTAAGTCCTTGTATGAGGCTATAAACCCAGGCCCTGTGTGCGAACACACGTAGAGAAGAGTAGGCCATTATGTACCAGCAAGACGGATGACAAGATCAAAATATCAAACAAACAAACAAAAGGCAAGCACACAGGTGCCGTGTTAAGACATCATCCCCGAAGTGGGATCGTGGGGTTTCTAAATGGTGGGGAGTAAAAATGGTTGCATACGCAAAAAAAATCTCATTCATCATTGGTGAACCTCGAAACTCTAGCCGCGAGGAAGTTCTTCTTCTTTTTTTTTTAAACTAAGGGGGTGGTAGCCGCCGTGTTCCGTTACCTCTCTCTCGGCTTTGGACGTTAGCCTAACACTGGAATAACCGTGTGCTGGCCATCTGCTAGGCTATTCTACAGCCAGCAAGCAACTGGCATTAACAAATTCACACACAGAGAGAGAGAGAGAGAGAGAGAGAGAGAGAGAGAGAGGAGGGAGGGGGGGGGGGGGGGGGGAAGCTCTGAACTCTGAACTCTGACCGGTTTAATGATTAGGCATATGGCTCCATATCACTGGGGTGTACATGTAATATAATGTACATACAAAATACACAACAATTAGTTACAAACAAATATATAAACTTAAGGTGCCATTATTAATACATGACACTTTGCAAATGCTTAAATAACTGTGTATGCTGGACACACTACTACAAAGTGGATTTCTGTTTCTATTCAGAATTGATATATTGACAGAGAGACAGACAGAGAGACAGACACAGAGAGAGAGAGAGAGAGAGAGAGAGAGAGAGAGAGAGAGAGAGAGAGAGAGAGAGAGAGGAGAGGAGAGAGAGAGAGAGAGAGAGAGGAGAGAGAGAGAGGAGAGAGTAATGAATGAATGGTTAAATTTTATTTTTCAAGGGTTACAGATAAGCCTTAGCATACTTTTTTTTGTTCATCTGATCCTTGCCCTGATTAAGAACTATCAAAACATAACTCAGAGAGAGAGAGAGAGAGAGAGAGAGAGAGAGAGAGAGAGAGAGAGAGAGAGAGAGAGAGAGAGAGAGAAGAAGACAGAGAGAAGACACAGACAGACAGACAGACAGACAGACAGACAGACAGACAGACGACTGGAGGGTTGAATGAAGTAGGGGCTGACAGAAGGTGAGGGAAAATGGTGGGGGTGGGGGGGAGAGGAAAGAAGAGGGGATTTGAGAAGGTATTTAAGCATAAGAGAAAGAAAAGACACTGATTAAGACGGGTGAAAAGTTCATTAACTGAGAGAAACAGAAACACACACACACACACACACACACACACACACACACACACACACACACACACACACACACACACACACACACACACACACACAGAGAGAGAGAGAGAGAGAGAGAGAGAGAGAGAGAGAGAGAGAGAGAGAGAGAGAAGAGAGAGGAGAGAGAGAGAGACAGAGACAGAGACAGAGACAGAGAAGAGAGAAGTATGTCGGGCAAAGAAGCAGAACACTAATTAAACAGTGGACTGTTGTCATGGGTCAAGGTTGTTGTTGCCCTGCTTCTTCTTTCACTCGCCGCCACCTTCGTTTATGGCCCAGTAGCAAGTCCACTACCTCGCCTCTCTCTCGGGGACCATGATATCAGGCTATCAGGGGGGATTCGTCATTCTTGCCTTTGTTGTTGTTGTAACAATCAACCTCTCTCTCCAGCCACAGTTGCTGTACAGCCCAGTGGTTAAGATTGCTCTCCGTCTCTGTCTCTGAGAGAGAACGCATTAACGTTAAAGCATTAAAGCTCTCTCTCTCTCTCCTCTCTCCTTCTCTCTCTCTCTCTCTCTTCTCTCTCTCTCTCTCTCTCTCTCTCTCTCTCTCTCTCTCTCTCTCTCTCTCTCTCTCTCTCTCTCTGTTCTGTCTGTCTGTCTGTCTGGTCTGTCTGTCTGTCGTCTGTCTCTGTCTCTGTCTCTACCTGCCCCCCTCCCCCTCCTGCTCAGTGGGGATGCCAGCCAGCTGGGGATCTGTCAGTGTAAGTAGCATCCCCACCTTTCTGGACATTCTGTGCTAGTAATTCCCTCTTTTCTATCGTTCTCTTTGTTTCTGCCATGTTTCTTTTCTCCCTGACACATCCCTTCTTTGTTTATTTTCTACCTCCTTAGTCCAGTCTCCGGTCTTCTTTTTTTCCAAAAGGACTTAAAAGAGAACAATTCTCTCTCTCTTATGCCGAAGTCAGATGTGCTGGGCATGACTTGTCAGGCGCTTGACGGCAGCGTGACGCATTAACACTCATATAACACACAACAATAGTTGCTGTCTGAGCGTTTGACGAAGCAGAAGACCATTGGACGTGGGTCCATGAAGTCGCGTTGTCCCAATCTCGGCAGTGTTCTGTGAAGTAAAGGTGAGTTTTACGATCTCCCGATCAACTTCAACTGAAGACCTACCAGGGCCTTAAAATTCCCTTCGCGTATGTATACACACATGCAGAAGATCAAATATGCACGTTAATTTAAGGTAGGTGGTGTCCCGTAGCATTGTGGTCGCAGGGAAGCGAGGCGTCAGAGACCTCAGCTTCTCTAAGGGCCAGCATATTGAGGGTTGGCGCCCATCTCCTCTCCCTCGCTGCTGTACCTTCCCTGACCCTAAAGAAGGCAGGTACCCATTTACAGCTGGGTGAACTGGGGGATTGTACTGAAACCAAGGCGCACAAATGGTCACCCATCCACTTCGTAACTAAGCTCGATGCTGCTTATAATATAAGCATATATTAACCTTAGCTTGGGGAAAGCGAGCTCTTTGACCACTAAGCTATCCCGTCCCCACATGCACGTTAAAGATTCCATAATTTAGATCTATATCAGGGTCTGGTGGGTTATAGAAACACGAACATACCCAGCATACATCCACGGAATACGGTCTACCTTCACAGTGAACAAAAATGGCCGCATACGCAAAATCTCACCATTGGTGAACCTAGGAGGAACCAAAGAACGAAAAAAAAACCAAAAACCCAACCCATGAAACTTCGCCATCGATGTTTGTTTGATGTCACAGAATAGTCATGTATTGTGAAGGTTGGGGGTTTGATTCCCAGCTCCCAGTTGGTGTTAAACAACATTTTTTTTCATTCCTTGGCTAGGGGTCCAAAGTTCACCAAAGGTGAGATTTTGCGTTTTGGGTATGCAACTGTTTCTGCCCACTATGAAGGTAGCCGCATTCCGACTTCGGGGATGTATGCTGGGTATGTTCGTGTTTCTTTAATCCACCGCATGCTGACATGAATCATACAGGATATCCAACATGCACATTTTGATCTTCTGCATGTGTATTATATACTCAAAGGGAATGAAGGCACTGGCAGGTCTGCACTTGAAGCTGACATGGGAGATTGTTAAAAAAAAAAATCCCTTCCCTCCATTCACCAGACGCCGCCGCTGAGATTGTAAGTCACTGTCAATAGACACAATTATGACAGACACTAATCACATAGAAACAGACACAGAGAACAGTTACTTCCAAGACAGATCTGCTGACAGACTGAGGCAGACAGAGAGCTGGTCAGATAAACACGTCGTCAAGAGACAATGATGAAAACAGAACACACACACACACACACACACACACACACACACACACACACACACACACACACACACACACACACACACACACAAAATCAGAGAGAGAGGGAGAGAGAGAGAACACACACACATACACACACAGACGGACATATAGGCACAATACAACACAACCAGAAAGACAAAACGAATCTGAGAGAGAGAGAGAGAGAGAGAGAGAGAGAGAGAGAGAGAGAGAGAGAGAGAGAGAGAGAGAGAGAGAGAGAGGAGACTAACACACCGGTAGTGGGTGAGTGAGTGGGTGGAAGTGAAGACAGACCACAGGTTTCAAAGCAAGCAGACCAGAGAGAGAGAGAGAGAGAGAGAGAGAGATTTTAGAGGCCAGAAGAAGAAGAAGGCAAAAAAAAAAAAAGAAAGAAAAAAAAAAGAAGAGAGGGGGGTGATTAACAAGGGTGAAAAGTTCATTAGCCACAGAGATGTTTTCAACACACACAAAAAAAGAAAGAAAAAAAGGTGGAGGTATTATAGTACTAGGACAAGGATAGCAATTAAATCCCGAGCCTTACTGAGGGTCAAGGCTAGTCTAACTAACTAACTAACTAACTAACTAACCAGCGCCGCTCTATCTTCTCTTCTTCTTCTGATATGACTGCATGCCCTGTTGCTACTATTACTAGTACTACTAGGCCTAGTAGTTAGTGTTCTAGAGACGCAAATGCAAACGTAAGTGTATTTCACGCGAAGGTAACATAGTCAGTTACAAAGACTTTCTTCTTCTTCTTCTTCTTCTTCTTCTTCTTCTTCTTCTTCTTCTTCTTCTTCTTCTTCTTCCATCCCATCCTCAAAATGAAAAGAAAACACAGCAAGAAAATGCAAAAGCAAATAATGAATAAACACATGGGTACAAAGAGAGAGAGAGAGAGAGAGAGGAGAGAGAGAGAGAGAGAGAGAGAGAGAGAGAGAGAGAGAGAGAGAGAGAGAAGAGAGAGACAGACGAAGACAGACGAAGACAGAAGACAGAGACAGAAGACAGAGACAGAGAGAAGAGAGAGAGAGAAGACAGACAGAAAAAGAGAGCAGACGAGAACAGACAGACAGACAGACAGACAGACAGAGACAGACAGACAGACAGAGACAGAGATAGACAGACAGACAGACAGAAGACAGAGACAGGTAGACAGACAGATAGACGAACATTACGGCAGGCAGACAGACAAACACAAGAAAGGGGATTGAAGATGATGTAACAGATTAACGTTATAGATGATTCAGGCATACTGCAAGAGAAGAAGAGATAGAGGGTTGGTTGGTTGTTTCCCTCCAGCAACCAAGACTACAAGGCATACTGCCCTGACCTTTCGTAGACACGCTATCACGATCATACAGGCAGGCAGACCCACTGAACCCACACACACCAGCTGCTGTCACTTTAGACCAAAAAAAATTGTAATACAAAACGTTCCCTTTTTCAACCACCCCCTCCCCCCCCAAAAAAAAAAAAAAAAGCAGTACTAATTTCTTTGTTCTGACAATTAAGAATGGTCTCTGTTTAACCCCCCATCGCCTTTTCCTTTCCGCAGTGAAGCGAGGCCGTGTGTGCGTGCGTGTGTGTGTGTGTGTGTGTGTGTGTTTGCTGAAACAAAAGCAGTGGTCTTTTAATGTGATCATCCTATGTACTACCCCCCCCCCCCCCCCTTTCTCCCTCTCCCTGTTTTTCCGCTCGAGCTTCGGGATTCATCACTAATGGGGAGATAACTTGCGTGTGCAACAGTTTTTTCTTTTTGTTTGTTTATTTTTTGGCACCACCATTAACAAGGTCTTGTAGACCCTGGGAGCAAAATCTTCACTGGTCTGTCTACAAGACGGAGTGGACTAAGGGATAGGTGAAGGAATAAGGTAGCCGCATTCCGACTTCAAGGATGTCTAAACCCGCCACTAGTGTGAATGACCTATCCCCCCAAACACACCCCCCCCCCCAAAAAAAAAAAAAAACCCCAAAAGTAGGAACAGGTTTTAACACGTGTGAAAGATGTTTTGGGTGCTTCGCACACGGGGACCTCGATTTATAGTCTCATGCAAGGACTGTTGGGTGGGGGTGGGGGGTGGGATGGAGTTAATACTGATGTAACTCCAGGGGAAAAAATCCCCTTGATGGGGTGGGTGCCTGGCCTGGATGGTGGCTTCATCTGGGGCTGTCAGATCACCAGGGCAACAGTCTGACCAGTTTCATCTTGTTTGCTGATGGGGTACACTATTTCATTTTAGTTTATTTTATGTCACAGCAGATTTCTCTGTGTGAAATTCAGGCTGCTCTCCCTGGGAGAACGGGTCGCCACAAGAGCAGGTCTACCCATTATTATTTTTTTTTCCTGTCTGCAACTGTATTTGTTTCCCTATCACAGTGGCTTTATTCTACAGAACTTTGCCAGGGACAACCCCCTTGTTGTCGTGAGTTCTTTTACGTGCGCTAAATAATATGTATAACACACGGGACCTCGGTTTATCGTCTTATCCGAAAGACTAGCATCTAGACCCCAGTCATGGTCTTATGAATGGTGGATACGTTTTGGGCCCAAACTGGATTCAACCACGGCACACTCCGACCCGGACTTTTCAGCTTTCTAGGCAGGCACGTTACCTCTAGACCACCGATCCACACTATAAACCACACTAAAGCTGTTAGTTCGTTGCTGCTCCAAATGGATTGGTGTATAATGTGTGTTTCTTTCTGAATAATATTAGTAAATCAAGGCTCTAATCACTAGGCTATCCTGCCCCCACCCTGTGTAGTCATTTCATGTCATTGGTGCTACAGTCGAGGACAGTGTTGTCTGATGTAAAGCCTCCTCCATCCTGAGTGTGTTGTGTAGGCAGAGTCCATGGCCAGTCCCAGTGATGGGGCTTCAGCAGCTGCCTGCCTGCATTGTTGGTGTTCGGAGTGTGCATCTAGATCTATCTGTCGTATCGGTAGATTCGTAGCTTCTCTCTCCTCTATGTCATCATCATCATTATCATCATCGTCATTATCATCATCATCATCATCGTCATCGTCATCTTCATCGTCATCGTCATTATCATCATCATCATCTCATCTTCATCATCATCGTTTCTTCTTCTTCTTCTCTCTCCTCCTCGTTGTCCGCCGCCTCCTCCTCTTCCCCTCGTCTTCTTCTTCTTCTCCACCGTCTCCTCCTCCTCCTCCTCCTTCCTTCTTCTTCTTCTTCTCCCCCGCCTTCCTCGTCTTCTTCCTCCAACGCTCAGACAGCAACCCATTGTTGTCTGTCCTATGAGCGAAAATACGTCACTCGGCTGTTAAGCCTCTGACAAGTCAGGCTCAGCACATGATTATGAATTCGGCA
>CM060318.1:68643393-68658393 GCA_030674155.1 Stramonita haemastoma
ACTACTACTACTACTACTACTACTACTACTACTACTACTACAGTGATTGTGCTATGAGATCAAGAATGGAAAAAACAGCTGTTGTGATAAAATCGAAAATCTAAACAGAATCATCATCATGGCTGCCAAATAAGGAAAAGGGGAAGGAAGGTCAAAATCCCCACGCAATACTTTCTATTTTCAACAACAAAGTGTTTGTCCCTCGTTATGACACTTTCAGTAAAACTGTGAATCACTACAGAGAATAAGTTCAAGGATCATCTCCTAATCTTACCAACCCTTCGCTTATTGTTACCACGATATTTCAGAAAAAAAGCATGATAATATGAGAAGGCAGTAGTCAGTGCTGTGTGTGACATCAGCCTAAAGAGAGCAGGGGGCCGCCATAAACTGCACTGGTCAGGTTGAGTACATGTATGTGTAAGCTACAGGTAGGTAGGTAGGGAGTAGGTAGGGACAGCCTGCCTGCTGTAACATGCACGGGGAGCTAGGACACTGACCTCGTGCGTCTGTTCCTGTCCAGATAACCTAGGCCAGCCAGCCAGCAGAGAGAGAGAGAGAGCTCTAAAAACTCGGCCCCGACCTTCTGTCTTCTTGACCTGTTTACCTTGCCGCCAGCTTCGTGCTGCTACATACACACACAGGCCAGTCTACCTCACTGTGGGGCCCTGACCCCCCCCCCCCCCTCCCCCTGCCTTTTTATAAGGGGGGAAGGTGTGTGTGTGGGGGGGGGGGGTTAGTAAGTCTACCTGCTGTAGGAGAGCTGTGGGACCTTCCCTACCCCCCCCCCCCCCCTCTTCATGCCTGGGGTGACAGTAGAAAACAGTTGGGGGGGGGGGGGGATGGAGGGTGGTGGGGGAGGAGGAGGGGGGGGGGTGTAGATTTATAGGATGATATTATGCAGACATAGCAAGTTGACTTCTGACTTGTCGGGTTTTTTTTTGTTTCTTGGTTTTTGTTGTTGTTGCTGTTTTTCTTTGCTAACCCCGGGGGTTAGGAGGGTTTGTCTTTTGCTGCAAGGCAATATTAAACACACACACACAACACACACACCACACACACACACACACACACACACACACATACACACAGGCGCGTGCGCAAACACACACACACACACACACATCGCGAGCATAGGCGACACACATACATACATAGAGACATACATACATAGAGACATACATACATAGAGACATACATACATAGAGACATACATAGAGACATACATAGAGACATACATAATACATACATACATACATACATACATACATACATACATAACACTACATACATACTCATACATACTACATACATACATACAGACTTGCATACATACAGACCTAAAGACAGACACATACATACATACATACATACATACATATACATACATACATACATACATACATACATACATACATACATACATACATACATACATACACTCACAAAATAAAAAATTCTCTTGTGTACGCACAGTGGCGTGTTCTGCTTTGTCCTTGGACTATCCTTTTTTTCACACCTCTCTCTCTCTCTTTTTTTTTTTGGAAGGAGGGGGGGTGGGGGTGGTAGTGATAGAGGGACAGTGGGGGGGGGGGGAGAGGGGGCCAGGCATGCATTTTTAAACGACACTCCTTGGTTAAAACGTTGATAGTGTGCATATTTCTGTTCTCACTGGTCAAAGCTGGGGGGGGGGGGGGGGGGGGGGGGGGGGGGTTACAGTCTGTCTTTCTCGCTAATTGTCTCACATACTTCGCTATATTTTTGTATTTTAATTCACATGACATGTGTGTGGTATTCCGAAAATAGCAAGTCATAGGAATAGATTTTTAAAAAATGTTATGCAAATCGAAACAAAAAAAAGAAATTACCATTGGTGAAGTAGGTCTAATTCTCGTGTAAAAAAATGCTGTGACTCTATTGGAAAAATAAAAATTGATATTTTCCAAATTATGACCAAAATTCTTATCCTTTTATTTTTTTTAACCGAACCGAAAGAGAACTAAAGAGAAAGGCAGCAATATTTGTGGACATAAACGTTTGATCAAAAACTGACCAACACGCAATTCAACACGCCATCTGTGTATCGCAACTGCCTTGTACTTGATTGAATGTTGCTAAGTATAGTAGCTGTAGGGTTGTTCTTGACCATGACTTTGTAAATGTCCTGTTTCATACCGCTTCAGGGTGGACAGGGCCCGGTAGCTTAGTGGGTAGAACGTTGAGCTGGTGATCTGATGGCCCAGTACAGGTTCGAGCCACTACCAAGGCCGTTGGAGGGGAGTTTTCCTCTGGAGTTGACTCAGTACCAACTCCCACTCCCCGAAAATCCTTCCGATAAGACTGTAAACCGAGGTCACGTCAGCAAACGGACGCAGAATATATTGCGCACACATGAAAACCCCGTACAGCTTTGCTTTGTTTATTTGTGGGGTTTTTTTTTTGTTTTTTTTTTAATTGTGGGGACTGTGTGTGTGTGTGTGTGTGTGTGTGTGTGTGTGTGTGTGTGTGTGTGTGTGTGTGTGTGTGTGTGTGTGTGTGTGTGTGTGTGGTTCCCTTTCGGAAAAGCAGGCTATTTTGTGTGTGAGTGAGTGTGTGTGTGTGTTTATTTATTTATTTATTCTTTTACATCGAGGATAATGGAATAAGCACTCTTGTGCTTTTTTACATCCAGTCCCCGTGTGTATACAGTTTTGTAAATGTCATCTGTTCCCACCGGCACACGATGGCCTACTCTTACGAAAGCGGAACAGGATTTAACGTGTGCAAAAGATGTTCTGCGTGCGTTCGCACACGGGGCCTCGGTTTAAAGTCTCATCCGAAAGACTTTTGGGAAAAGTGGAGTCAGCACTGGTGTTAACTCCAGGAGAAAAATCTCCTCGACCGGATTCGAACCCAGGTTGTCAAATTGCCAGCGCAATGTTCTGACCACTAGGCTATCCGTCCCGTGTTGTGTGTGTGTGTGTGTGTGTGTGTGTGTGTGTGTGTGTGTGTGTGTGTGTGTGTGTGTGTGTGTGTGTGTGTTTCGTTCCCGTTTGGAGGAGTAGGCCATTATGTGCCGTTAGAAATGGGTGATAAATCCACAAAAAACAACAAACACACCCATACAAGCTTCGTTTGCAAACTGTTGCCGCGTTGAATCATCATCCCCGAAGTCGGAATGCGGCTACCAGGATGGTGGACGAAAACGGTTGCACAGGCAACAATCTCCCATGCGGCTACCATGATGGTGGACGAAAACGGTTGCATAGGTAACAATCTCCCCATCGGTGAACTCGGATTTGGAGCCAAGAAACAAAACAACCCACCCCCACCCACGAAACCCGGAAAAACACGGCATCATAAGGAGTCTAGCTACGCCTGTTTAAAACAGAAAGATAGAAAGAAAAGCCCCCCCCCCCCCCCCAAATGTCATGTCTAATTAGTGTGTTACTCAGCTCTCTCTCTCTCTCTCTCTTCTCTCTCTCTCTCTCTCTCTCTCTCTCTCTCTCTCTTCTCTTGTGATGTTACGTATACCGTGTATTAGGGCATACATTTTCCTGTCAGTCTGTCTGTCAGTCTGCCTGTTTGTCAGTCTGAAAGGTGGTAGGCAGATTAACATGAGGAAGTCTTCCTACTTGCAGCCAGATGTTAATTCAACTGACAGACCATCCACAAGACAACAACAAAACCCCACCAACGGCGTTGTGCGTTCCCCAGATTAACTCTCTGGGGGGTCATCCAGAATAAGGAACTTACGGCACGCGCGTCACCGCGTCACGTTTCCCCCCATTATTCAATGAAGTCAGTCATAACTGGTCAGAAGCTGCCTGTATGATGTTTAAGTTTCTTGACTTGGCAGTGATCAGTCACACGGCTGGGCCTGTATGACTGTTTTCAAGTTTCTTGCTTCATGGGCAGCCATACTCCGTCTGTAGAGGGAACTAAGGGGAATAAAAGAAAAAAAATCCAAACGAATCAAGTGAGTAACTTACGATAATTTCTTTAAAACGAATGAAATTTCGAAAAACAAATCCACCTCCTCAGGCTATCCCCCCCCCCCCCTCCCCCCGTTCCTCGGCTAGAGATTCTCATGTTGTCACCTCTATTGAGATTTTGTGTTTGTGACCGTTTTTGCTCAACACGAAGGTGTCCGCATTCCAACTTCGGGAATAAACTACATTTTCTCAGAGGTTGGTTCTTTAGACAAGACAGGTGTGGGAGCCCTCATGTCACCAAGACAGTGTCAGCCTATCATACACACATAGGCCTCAACACAATACAACACAAATACACACGAGAGAGAGAGAGAGGAGAGAGAGGAGAGAGAGGAGAGAGAGAGAGAGAGAGGAGAGGAGGAGAGAGAGAGGAGAGAGAGAGAGGAGAGAGAGAGAGAGAATGACACTGACTAGAGAGGAGAGAGAGAGAGAGATGTAAGAGAGAGAGCAGAGAGAGCAGAGAGAGGTGGGGGGGTGGGGATTTTTGTCCCCTGGAGTTAACGTAAGTGCCAAGCTCCACCTCCCTCCCCCTAAAAAAGCCCTTCCGGAGGGGTACAGTATGAGAATGCACGCAGAACATCTTGCTGGTTGCAAAATCTTCATTGGTCGCGGGACTAGGGATAGGTGAAGGTGAGGTAAGGTGAAAGCCATCGTGTGCCAGGGGAACGGATGACAACACTGACCCCATGACACGGGGACTGGATTGGATGATAAATGAAAAGAAAAGCACACGAGTCGAGTGCTTATTTATTATCCTAGAAATAAAAATTAAACACACACACGCACACGCACACGCACACACCGTGTGTCGTCGTCATCATTGTTGATTTTTTTTCTTTTTAATTTTCTTACTTTTTTTTGTAGATGGCTTGATTAAAAAAGCAAGTGTTTTGTTTACTCGATGTAACATCTGTAAATCAAAATTTGACTTTGACTTTGACTTTGACTTTGACTTTCACACACACACACACCACACACACACACACACACACACACACACACACACACACACACACACACAAAACCACAAACAACAACAACAACAATATTACAATGTGATCCACAGATGTATGTAGCCACAAAATATCAGCTAGTATCGTGTGGCAGCTGCAATGATAAAAACTGCGTGTGACAAAATCATAGACGTATTGCAGTATTGGAAGCTTCTTTTATTTATTTATTTTTTTAATAACAATAACTTCTGTTGAGCTTTCCAGCAGCTGCAGCCAATTTCTTGCCAGTGTGACGAATAAACAGTCACCGATTTCTCATCATTGATTGCATATATATATAAATAGCAATGTTGTTATTCGCTCCCTTGAGAAAACCAATAATGATTTTTTTCAAGGTCACGCGGACAATTATTTTTTTTCTGTGTGTGTGTGTGTGTGTGTGTGTGTGTGTGTGTGTGTTGGTGTGTGTGTGTGTGTTGAGCAGGTGTGGCTTTTATGGCTTTGATTTGCTTCGTTCAAAAGTTCAGGTGATTTTTCGTTGGTTGATTGCTTTGTTTGTGTGTTGCCTTGCTCTTTGTATATTGATTGATTTCTTTATCTATTTTCCTTTCTTTCTTTCTTTTTCTTCTTTATCTGTCTATCTTTTTTCATCATTTTATTCTGTTTATTCATTCTTTTATTTCGAGGATAATGGAATAAGCATACTCATGCATTTTTTTACAACTAGTCCCCGTATGTATGCGGTTTTGTAAATTTTGTCATTTATTTCCACTGGCACACAATAGCCTACTCTACCGAGAAAAGCGGGACAAGGTTTAACGCGTGTGCAAGATGTTCTGCTTGCGTTCGCACATGGGATCTGGGTTTATAATTATAGTCTAGTATCACCCGAAACTCTTCTGTTCATGTGATGATTCAAAACATCATTTTCTTTGTACATCCAACTGAAGTATTATGTCATTAAAAATAACTTTGTTGTCTTTTTTCCTGCTTTTTTTTTTTTTTTTTTTTTTTTTTTTTTTTTGGGGGGGGGGCTTTTTGGGGGGTTTGTTTGTTTTATTTGTTTATTTAGTGTGTGTGTGTGTGTGTGTGTGTGTGTGTGTGTGTGTGTGTGTGTGTGTGTGTGTGTGTGTGTGTGTGTGTGTGTGTGGTGTGTTTGGGGGGGGGTGCGTGTTTTGCTGGTTTTGTTTCTCTAGTGGGGGTGTATTCTTGTGGGTGAGGTAAAAGACTTTTTGTTATTACTTATTTTGCTATTTCTATCGATTTTATCGATTGATTGATTGTGATTGATTGATTGGTCTATCATGTATTTGTCATGCCTTGGGCTTAGAAGATAAGCTGTGCCAATGTAGTGCTTTGATGTCATTTTAATCCTTTTCGCAACGAATGATGTTGTTGATATTATCATCAGTATTGTCATTATCATCGGCAGCATTATCATAATTTTTATTATCAATAATATAATAGCGAGGTTACCAGTTGGATGGGTGACTGTTGCATGCTTGGCTTCAGTACAGTTCCCCAGCTGTAATGCGTACCTGCCTGCCCTTTTTAGGGTCAGGGAAGGTAAAGCAGCGAGGGAGAGGAGATGGGCGCCGCCCTCAACATGCTGACCCCTAGAGAAGCTGAGGTCTCTGATACCTCGCTCCCCTACGACCACACAGGTTGTGGGACATCTTTACATTATTTTACCTTAATATTATTATCATAATCATAATCAGCGTCATTGTTATTATGATCATCACTGTTACCATTCATATTACTAATACTACTATAACCATCATTACTGTTACTATTATTCCTTGTTGTCATTAAAAACACAACGTTTATGAAATTTTAGAATTTGTTCTTTTGTACTTTTCATCTGCCTCTCCATTTATTCAGCAAATCAGCAAACAAAACTTGTTAAAATAGCGCTATGATGGTGGTGTGTGTGTGTGTGTGTGTGTGTGTGTGTGTGTGTGTGTGTGTGTGTGTGTGTGTGTGTGTGTGTGCATGTGTGTGTATGTGCGCGCATGTGTACTATTGTTAAAAATATAAATGATATATCCATTGGCTTTTCATACATTTCCCATCAATCAGTCAAAACGTCCGATCACACACACACACACACACACACACACACACACACACACACACACACACACACACACACACACACACACACCCACAGCAAACACAAAACCACACGCGCGCGCGTGCGCTCGCGCGCGCGCGCGCGCACACACACACACACACATACACGCACACGCACACGACCGGTATCACTTTATGTGGAAGGACGTAAAATTGAAGACTACACGCACACGCACACGCACACACACGCGCGCGCGCGCACGCGCGCGAGCACAACACAGAGAAGTAAATCTACCAGACCATTTGTCGCATTCTCATTTCAACAGCTTCACACCTATGTATCATACACAAATTGATTTTTTCTCTCCACAATTTGTCGGTGGCCCAGATGTCGCACCTTGTGGGAAACAGCACGACAGGTGATTTAGGGACTCTGTGTTGTCAATATTTCAGCGCTATCAACAGTCATTTCCAGTCTGAACGTGGATGGATAGTCTCTAATCGAGAGGTAACTGACCTACCTGCCTTGAAAGCCAGACACGTAGGTTCGAGCCCCGTTTATGCACAAGCTCCACGAGTGGTGATCTGAGCGCTAGTCTTTCGAATGAGACGACAAACCAAGTTCTGTACGGAACATGTATGCATCGCGGTACAGGAATCTATCGCGACAAGAGAGTTGGTCTTAAAGTTTGTAGATAAAAAAAGTCACTCTTGATAGGGGAAACAGACACACATAAAAGCAAGATTATTTGAAAAACATTAACTTAAAAAGAAAAAAGGGTGGCACTGCTCTTGCAACAGTGTATTCTCTTTATTTCCCCAGACTGAGCAGCCCCAATATGCAGAGAAAAGTGTCGTGTTTGAAATGTATTGTATGCGATTCAATGAATTGTTGAAATAGTTGTTTCCTAAAACTGGAATTTTATCTCCTTTCTATTTTTTAAACTGAATCTTAGATTACAGTTCACTGTAGCTGTATAATTATGCCCCAGCGTGTGAACAAAAATAATTTAGTTCCATCAGAACAAAATTTCTATTGTGAAAGAAAAGTAATTATTTTTTCAGGAAGAGTAATTTTGATGGACAGGAAAGTCATCGTTGTCATAACAAAAGAGTTCATTTGAAGGTCAGATGAGTCAACTTTGTTATGAAAATGATCATCTTCATCGTCAGAAAAGTAGCTTTATTTCAGGGAAGAGTGGGGGGGGGGGGGGGGGGGGGTTGTTTGGTTATCATAGAAAGAGTGCATTTATTGTTATTCGCCAAACGTATTTCACAGCTCATCTCAGAAGGAATAATTTTTAATGGTTGAAGAAAAAGCAAATAAACAACCAAAAAAACCCCGTCATTTTTTTTTTAAAATCATGAAACGAATGATATTCATTGTCAAGTGGATAGTTCTCATGATCGACAGATTTTATTTTCATCCACAAAAAGAGTAAATCTGTATGAAAAGGTAATTTTCAGTGTAAAAAAAAAAAAGATTTTTGTCATGGATGGGGTAACTTTGATTATTAAACATTTTTTCGACAAATAGAAAGATTGAATTTACACACTCCTCAATTTCTTTCATATAAAATTTATTTTCTGAGAGTAGTTTATTTTAAATGTGTTTATTTTTCAGAGAGTGGTTTTTGGCCTGAAAAAAAAACAACACTCGTTATTATCATCTCTTTTATCTAGACTATATTATAGGGGCAGGACGAAAGGGCTTGAGGTTAGAAGAGCGTTGCGCTGGCAAAGTGAGGGCCTGGGATCCAGCCCGTTTCAAGCCACCACACCACCCAGACAAGCGTTTAAGGGGATTTTTTCCCCAGGAGTCGACATCAGTGCTGACTCCACTCCCCCAGAAGTCCTTTGGAGGAGTCTATAAAAACAACCAAAAAAACCCAAAAAAACTAAGACCCCATGTGCGAACGCACGTAGAACATGGCACCCACATGTTAAAACCCGTGCCGCCTCTCGGAAGTGTAGGCCATTTATGTCGGTAAGAACGGATCATCATAAAATTTATATGTTTTTAAAAAAATACTGCATGTAGTATGTACACTGATTTCTTTAGGCATCATCCCTAAGTTGGAATGCCGCTACCTTCATAATGGGCAAAATGGTCGCAAACACAAAAAAGCACATCACTGGTAAACCTCGGAACTCTAGCCGAGCGGAGCGACAAAAAAATCTGTCCTGTCCAGTTTTCACCACAAAGCAGTCACCTTCATCGTCAAAGGAATAGCTATTATCTCCAGAATTTTTTCTGTATGAAATTTAATACAAACATGTGGGTAGATTGCAATGTCTAGTGAAACAGGAACTGTTCCTAGTAAAACAAAAAAAAAACATGTATCTCTTAAGTCTTTGTTATTGCAAGTCTGTGTTCAAACGTTCGGGATATAGAAATCTCTGCATGCCAAAAAAAAAAAAAAAAAAAAAAAAAAAAAAAAAAAAAAAATCTCTGCTTGCAACAATAAATGAGACTGTTATTAACATAATTGCTAAATCTATAGAGCAATTTAATATAATAGCTAGATCTATAGAGCAATTTAAAGTGCAATTCTAATGACAGTTTTAGATCTAGTGTACAGCTATCTTTTTCATGACGAAAATCATCCTTTTATGTGTGAAAATGATATATTCAAAAGAAAAATAATTTCTATGAACTACGAAACATTGTGGACTGGCTGTGTTGAGTGCAGTGAGAATCAAAGTATGGCCCAAAAGATGAAGAAAAGGGTTTTTGAAACCAAGAGATGAATAAAACGTTGTTTAATTAAACTTAAGAGATGGATTATTCTGGACACCACTGACTCTTGTCAGAGAAAGAAAGTGCAGGTAGACACACTCACACAAAACGTATGCACGATTGTGTTGGTTTAAAGATAATTCATTCAATACACTTACAACATAAACAAACGACAAGACAGTAGGGGAAAGGCATAAGGCTATTATGTCATTGTGCAGTTTGGATCAGTATTTGATGGCTAACTCGTTTATTATATTATCATCATCATTATTGTCATCATATAATCATCATTCATTATCTATCTATCTATCTATCTATCTATCTATCTATCATATCTATCTATCTATCTATCTATCTATCTATCTATTCATTTGCTTATGAAAATACGAGGACTCCTCATTTTTTGCTCCTTTGCCCCTTCCAGTCAATGACCCTTTGTTTACGCTGTTTTCTCAGGACTGGAGGTGGTGGTCACAAGGTCGAGAGAGTGGAAAGAAAGGGTGGGATGGGGCACACAACCTCCTCCATCCCTCCCTCCTCCTTCATTAATTAATCCCCAACATGGCCGTTTTCGTGCCTAATTCTCATTACTGTGGTACAGGCACCCTGTGTTGTTTACACTGTTAAAAAAGAGATCCACGGGGAATGATGAATGAAGCGGAAGTTCCACAGTCGTCAGAGCGGCCAGGTAGCGTAGTTAGTTACACCGAACTGAATTACGCTAATGTCAGGTACTCATTTTTTTCCCCCTTCTGTTTTTCTTTAAGGTCAGGAACATCCGATGTTGGAGAGAACGCCACTAAAACGTACTTAACCCCCTGCACTGTGGTGACATGACACTCCAGCAGTGACTGGATATTATATTCTTGACATTGTACTTTGAAGAGGGCTCGTAATGTTTTATAGGAATCGATGTTTTAGTAAGCTGGCAGAAGGCTGCATAGGTTGGCTGGGGGTGACTGTATACAAGCAAAGAGTGAATGATGATAGACATTCTGCCTGTCTTTTACCTGGTGTGGGTTTTTTTTGTATTGTGTTTCTATGTTCTTCATTACCCCCATCTTCTCATCTTTCCACACAGAAGTAGATCTAGGTCTGTCAATAGTTGAAACAGGCAGAATGAATCGAAGATAAAGAAGTTAGTACCTTTTCCATGTTTTGTCTTATTAATTTTGTTTGTCTGGTGTGAACACACACACACACACACACACACACACACACACACACACACACACACACACAGAGCTGACATTCCATTTAATTCTTGTTGTCAAGTCACAAACACTGTAATCATCCCATGAAGGGTAATTCCAATACTGACAGGCATAATAATAATATTGTAGTTTGTTATTGATACAGCTGTTTTTGTTCCCACATAGGTAGCTTGATGAAAGAAGCAAAAGCATTGCTTATTCAATGTACCATCTGGAAATTAAGAAGAAAAAAACACCTGACATTGACATCAGTGGTATGTCTCCTTTCTTTTTCTTTTCCTCACTTGAAACATTCATTCAAACAGGATTTGTTTGAAGTTGAAGAATCCCACCTAACCTGGCAGCCATCATTTTAAACATGGCGCCTTTCCCCCACAGCAGAAGCTTTTTTCTCTTCAACAACACTCATTTCAAAGAATGCCCCCTGTGGCTCGCATAACGAACTTTCTAACGAAGATTACTTTTCAGGTTTTAGCCAAATTCTTGCTGTTTTGTGGCTGCGATGTGTGAAAAAGTAATCTCTTAACTCCTCTCGCCAAGAACAAACATAAAACAGTCTACATCAGGTCTACCGAGTCTGCAAATGACATGACACGCCAGATATGTTAATGAGCCCTTTTTCAACTCTGAAAAAAAACGCCACCCAAAAACACAACCACAAAAAGCACCTCCTAAAGAGCCTAAGGCGAAGAGATGAGAAATGATGGGGGACGAAAAAAACAAGAAAGAATCTGCGTTTTGGGAGGGAGCAGATACTGGGAAGGAGGGGGGTGGGAGTAAAGATGGAGGCCCTCCCATACAACAAGGAAAAGTTGGGGAGAAGCAGGAGGGGGGCACAGAGAGAGGCGGGTGATGAAACGAGGTCATACAAAGGCAACTGGGTCAAGGCGCCAGTGCGCCACAATGGATGCGCAGTCTACACCACTCGCTGATGTGATTGGCTAAAACGCTCGCACGAGACGCGCTGGGGCAAAGCTGGCCAAGGACACGCCAGTTTCCCTCTTCCCTGTGACTCCAACCGCGCTATTCTCGCTTTCGGGGACGCACTCACCTAGCACCGTCAATTTTGAATGAACGTCTAGACGATCAATACCCCAAGGCCATGCTAAAACATCCCCCCCTCCCTCTTTCTTTATAGGAGAGAAAAGAAAATTCATCACGCAGACAGTCAGCGACATATCTATCAATAACATCAATAGCTTTATACTAAACGCCCCAAACGTATTCTGGTATTTAAAAAAAAAAATCCAACGAAAGGGTGTACTCCCCCAGAGGTCCAAATGCCGGTCCCGGTTTTTCTTCTTTTTTTTTCCCATCATGTGCGGGCTGAAGGTCATACGCACTGACTTGACGGGGTGACCGGCTCAAGAGTTCAGTGGGTCGAAACCACAGCACGCTGGCTTTAGACTGCGATAAGTAAGCACAGACTGTGCTGTGCTGTGCCCCCATCCCCTGTATGGTAGCTCGATAGAGCCAAAACTGGATAACTTTCGATTTTCTGACTCTCCATCTCTTGTTTATCTTATTTGTCTGTCTTGTCTGTCTGTCTGTCTGTCTGTCTCTGTCTCTCTTCTCTGTCTCTCTCTGTCTCTCTCTCTCTCTCTCTCTCTCTCTCTCTCTGAGTATCTGTCTCTCTTTCTCTGTGTGTGACTGTCTCTGTCTGTCTGTCTGTCTGTCTGTCTTCTGTCTCTCTCTTCTCTCTCTCTCTCTCCTCTCTCTCTCTCTCTCTCTCTCTCTCTCTCTCTCTCTCCAGTTTTCTATCATCTACTGAGTTGTTGTTTCTCTCTTTTTTGTAATAGTTCATTTATGTGGGTGTGTTAATATGAATTATTTGCGGCTTTTTTTTTGTGTCAGACTAATCAGTGTGATTGTCAACTTTAATGTCACACCTATTGTACGAGGTTGTTGGCCTGAATCAAAAACACACACACACACACACACACACACACACCACACACACACACCACACACACACACACACACACAACACACCACACACACACACACACACACTCTCTCTCTCTCTCTCTCTCACACACACACACACACACACACACACACACACACACACACACACACACACACACACACACACACACACACACACACACACACACACAACACACACACACACTATCTTTCTATCTATCTACACACACACACACACACACACACACCACACACACACACACACACACACACACACACCCCACACCACACACACACGCCCGCGGATATTTTTTTTTATATCCTACATTGTTGGTCTGGTCTCATAAGAGTTATTATTATAGATGCTATATTGATAGAGCTGTGTCCCAGGTAGTTGTCACTATAGCATTATGGATATTATGAACACCACCACCACCAACAACAACAAGAACACAGCGCTGCCCACAGAAGAATGGGGTGAGGGAGAATTACTATCTTTTAGTGTCAAGGATTAACTGGCCTAATGTCTGTCAGATATGGAGCTCTGTCTATCTCCCTTAAAACGTAGCGTTGTCAGAGGATATTTTACTTCCAACACAACCATCTTCATACCAACCCTTGACAGACGCTATAGCCCAGTGGTTAAGACCGTTTAACTTCAACCCTGTGAGTCCAGAAGGTCGTGGGTTCGAATCTCGGTGGCGTCTGGTGACTCAAGGGTGGTAGATTTGTACGAACTCCCAGGTCAACTTCAAGTGCAGCCTGCCAGTGCCTTAATTCCTTTCGTATGTATACACAAGCACAAGATCAGATATCCACGTTAAAGATGCCGTGATTCCAATCAGTGTTGGGTGGGTTAGGGAAACACGAACACACCCAGCACACATCACCGAAGTCGGAATGCGGCTACCTTCATGGTCGGCAAAAATGGTCCCATGTGCAGAATTTCAACATTGGTGAATTTCAAAGCTCCAGCGGAGAAACAAACAACAACACACACACACACACACACACACACACAACACACAACACACACACACACACACACACACACAACACAACTTCGTGTCATGCAGATAGTGGTTTGATCTCCATTGTGCTCAAAACTTCCCCCCATCCACTAGACCATGAGTGGTGGTCTGGGTGCTAGTCTTTCAGATGAGACGATAAACCTAAATCCTGTGTGCAGCACACATTTATCACACGTAAAAGAACCCACGACGAGAAGAGAGTTGCTGCTTGCAAAATTCAACAAAAAGAAGCCACTGATATGGAGAAAATACACATGCAGACAGGAAAAGACCAAAAAAAAAAGGGTGGCGCTGCTCTTTTGCTCTCCAGGGGAGAGTAGCCTGAATTTCGTGCAGAGAACTCTGTGGTGACTTAAAGTGGTATACAATGCAATACAATGCAATACAACACAATACAACGCACTACAACACAACACAACACAACACAACACAACACAATACAATACAACACAATACAACACAATACAACACAATACAACACAATACAATACAATACAATACAATACAATACAATACAATACAATACAATACAATACAATACATTACAATAATCCACAGACCAAAGCGGCAGTGCCTTGCAAAGTTCTCTGCTGAACATCTCTCCATTTGTCTCAGCTGTTACATTCCAACTTCAGAACAGTTTTTTCTTTCTTTCTTTCTTTCTTCTTTCTTTCTTTCTTTCTTTTTCTTTCTTTTTTCTTTCTTTCTGTCTGTCTGTCTGTCTGTCTTTTTTTTTATAACAGGATAAATCCTGGACTTGTTCCCATTTCTGTCACCTACCGGAAGCTGAAATGAAATATGGGATCTTTAACGCGCATAATTATATGAACTTTAGCTAAGCTTTAGCTCAGAACTAAGAGAATTAAAGCACTGGCAGGATAACGCTGTAAAGTTGACTAGGAGATGGTAGAAATCCTCACGCTGAATTCACTTGACACCGACTTCATGGACCCATACGACTGAAGTCACACCCTTCCCCTCATGAAGTCACACCCTTTCCCTCACAAAGTCACACCCTTCCTCTCATGAAGTCCACACCCTTCCCCTCATGAAGTAACACCCTTTCCCCACAAAGTCACACCC
>CM060318.1:68663393-68678393 GCA_030674155.1 Stramonita haemastoma
TTCTTCTTCTTGTTGGAAGTAGTAGCAGCAGTATCGTGGTAGTAATATGTCGCTTCTTTTCTTCCGTAAAATGTTTTCTTGACACCAACATTTGCTAATTCTGATAGCACCTCAAATTTTATTCATTTAGACCTATCTATCTATCCATTCATTCATTTATCTAAAAAAATATTTTTTTAAAAGAACATACCTATCTATTTATTAAATCATTTATCATTCAGTTACCTCATCCATTCATACATTCACGCATTCCTTTATGCATTCATTCATACATTCCTTTCACATGTCCATTAAAAAGTCGAACTGAGCTCACAAGCCGATGATGTACATACACAGAGGCGTGTGGTTTACTGCTACAGATTTCTGAAGCTCATTTTTCCTAATCCCTTCCAAAGATCTCTACATATTTCAGCAGCTGTTTCCAATCCACTGGAAGATGTGGGAATGCTGTCATCCACCACACAGGCTCTGCATTGTTTTCAAGAAGACAGGCCATGGCCAGGCCCCCAGGAATCATTATGAATAATTTGTTCCCTGCGGCAACGAGGGGAGATAATCTGAAAAGCTATTTTTAACATGATGAAGTTGGTGGTGATAGGTAGGCAGGGAGGTTGGTGTCCTTTTAGATTAAAAAAAATATATATTATTATTAAATTATTATTATTATTAATTATTATTATTATTATTATTATTATTATTATTATTATTTAGGTTGGCGTCCTTCATTGTCACTTTCTTTCTTCTTCTTTTCATCGTGACGTAGTTGTGAAGTTCGAAAGAAAAAAGGTAGTTGATAAATTTTCACAGTCTGTCCTTTCCCAGCGCAGGTTGGTTTAGGACCAACGAACAAAGAAACAAAGAAATACAGACCCCCCCCCCCCTCCCCCTAAAAAAAAGTTACACACAAGAAAATAACCAAACAAAACAAAACAAAACAACAAACACCCCCCTCCCCTCCTGCCGAGAAAAAAGGCAACAAACAATAAGCAAATAAACATAACACAAAGGAAAACAAACTTTTCAGTATATAGTCTAGATGTATTGAAAATAAAAATGATCATAACAAATTGTACTGTACTGGGAGTAGGGGATGGTGGTGGGGGTTTACTTAAATTGATTTATTCAAAGTCAAAAAGGCGGTTTGTTAAATTTCGTCAGAAAATAAAAGTTCACAAAAAAAATTTTTTCACACACACAAGCCTGTTGTGTAACCCCCACCCTTACCACTACCCCCTTCACACACACACACACACACACACACACACACACACACACACACACACACACACACACACACACACACACATATCGTAGGGTAGTGATGCATAAAGTGACGGTGGAAATGAGTCCATCACAATTGTAATGAACAAAGTACATTATTGTAAACAACACGCCATCAAAGTGACATATAAAACTGTACAATTTGTGGGTGTATATGTTTTATAGTTGATATTAGTGTATGTGTTTTATAGTTGATATTCATCAAATAGACTGCAGTTCGTAAAATGACCTGCCTTCATTATTTGAAATATATCAACAGCCGGTGTGTATGCGCGTGCACACACACCCACGTGCACGCGCACGCGCACGCGCGCGCGCGAGCACACACACACACACACACACACACACACACGCGCGCACGCGCGCGCGCGCACACACACACAACACACACACACACACACACACACACACACACACACACAACACACACACACACACACACACACACATTGATAATTATTATAACGGAGTAGGCCCTACTAATGAAATTCGGCTTCTGACTACTTTCCAAAACGTTATCAGTTTTGTGGAACCGTGTTTAAGTGTGCTATTTACTCAACATTTTATGCACATGTGAAAAACAACAACAAAAAACCCCAACCGTAAAACATTTACGGTAATGGCTGGAAAAAACAGACACTAGTCAGTACATCTAAAAGTTAATCTGCTAATAAAATGGTTGATGATGATGACGACAATGGTGATCGTGATGATGATTCCTTGTTGTTTCCACCAATATTTTGCTAACTTAAAGAGAACAAACATAAAAAGAAAAAATAGGGAAAAAAGAACAAATCTTTAAAGAAAACAAAACCCAAAATATGCAACCAATAGACAATTTGCCCAAACCATCTGCATTATCAGCCAATGCCACGGCAAAAAAAGGAACTTGTAATCCTCCTAACGTTTTATCTATTCATTAATTTTATTCATTTATTTATTCATCTATTCAGTTTTTGCTTTGTTTATTCATTCATTTATATAATTATCCAGTCTGTTCTCTTCTTCTCAACTTCTCTCTTCCTTAAATAATTATACTGTACGTTTGGGGGTTTTGTTAGAAAGCACTATCAAAATCTCAATTTGAGGAGAAACCCCCCCAACATACTTTTGGTTTCAGTACCCTTAACTGATTTGGAGTTTGAGGCTGAGAAGGAACACTGACCTGGGGGAACATGATACAAACGAGTGTGGTGTCCCTAACTGGTTTTCTTGACGTTAACTGGATTGAAGACCTTCACTTGTCCGAACCTGCTTTGAAACAGACTGCAGATTAGTTTTCGACCTCTTAATTAAGCACATAGATTTCTATCAGCACACAGGGCAACACGACCCAAAATAATTGCAACAAAAGAAATCATATAGATAAAAAAAACTCGGTAGAGACTGAAAAAAGATGGTTGCTTGATAGTACAGTTCTTAAATGGGATAGCCCCGCTGGGACTATAACACAATCAAACAAAACGATCGTGAACGTAAAACCTGTATCTCCTAACTTTCCCAGGGTATTACCTGTTGTTTTATCCCGAATGCCACGCTCACAAAGACAGGAGAAATCGTCAGATTTGGAATCGTTTGTCTTGCCATTTGCAGTCTGTGTATCCACAGCCCACATGGTGAAGGAAAGCAGGATAATTTATTGTTGTTCTAACTGAATAGGGGACTGGATAGCTCAGTGGTCAGAGCACTCGCTTTCCCCAAGTTACAGTTAAGCAGCATCGAGGGTGGTTACCAGTTGGCTGGGTGACCGTTTGCGTGCCTTGGCTTCAGTATAGTCCCCCCCCCCCAGTTCACCCAGCTGTAAATGGGTACCTGCCCTCTTTAGGGTCAGGGAAGGTAAAGCAGGGGGCAAGAGAAGATGGGCGCCGTCCTCAATATGCTGGCCCCTAGGAAAGCTGAGGTCTCTGATGCCTCGCTCCCCTACAACTACGAAGGTTATGGAACACCTTTAACTGAATAAATTTATGTCCCAGCGGAGATTTCCAAGGTAGGGGAATTGAAAGGAGAAGGTAAGTTTCCACAGGAAAGTTTGCAGACACAGGTAGGGAGGAGGAGTTTTGATCTACGCTGAGCCTGTCCACTTCAGCACACACACACACACACACACACACACACAAGAAAACCCCTTAAGGACACAAACAGACAGCTTTAACGGTCCTCATATCAGCTGTCAGGTTTGACGTGACCTTCGCGGTCGGCGGGGTTAAAAATAGCATGAACTCTCTGGACAGACTTTGGGACCCCCAACTGGGGTGATTTTGGGTGCCCTTGATGCTGGACGGGGTTTTCCCCCTTGTTTTCCAGACTGTAAAATGTCACTGTACATGGTTACTATTAAATCATTTATCCGACTTTTTGATAGGGGCTAATTACATTCCTTCTTGCCAATCCTCTGAGAGAGGGAGTAGAGGGAGGGAGGGCAGAGAGAGAGAGAGAGAGAGAGAGAGAGAGAGAGAGAGAGAGAGAGAGAGAGAGAGAGAGAGAGAGAGAGAGAGAGAGAGAGAGAGAGAGAGAAGAAATGAATGAATGAATGAATGAATGAATGAATGAATGAATAATCTTTATTTTTCAAGGGTAACAGAGTAAGCATTTACATACTTTTTTTTATCCAGAGAGAGAGACAGAGACAGAGACAGACAGACAGATAGGCACAGAGGCAGACAGACAGACAGACAGACAGACAGACAGACATAGAGAGAAACTCGAAACTCGAATATTTTGAGAGAGAGAGAGAGAGGAGAGAGAGAGAGAGAGAGAGAGAGAGAGAGAGAGAGAGAGAGAGAGAGAGAGAGAGAGAGAGAGAGAGAGAGAGAGAAGAGAGAGCAGACAGACAGACAGACAGACAGACAGACAGACAGACCAGACAAGACAGAAGACAGAAGACAGAGACAGACAGACAGACAGACAGAAATGCAGACAGAGAAAAAAGAGTGAGAGACAGACAGACAGACAGACAGACAGACAGAAAGAGAGAGAGACAGACAGACAGAAAAAGAGAAACAGACAGACAGACAAACACAGAGATAATGCATAGGAGGATGACCTGACCCTGACAAAACGCATTGTCAGTTACTGATGTAAGCAGACAGGTCGAAGCCTGCGTTATAATGCTGTTATCCTGGGAAATGTCATATAATGTTGTTATACTTTTGAAGTGTCATATCAAAGGTGTGCTTTATAATGTTGTTATACTGTGAAATGTCACATACTGCTGTTATGCTTGAAATGTCATAATTATAATGTTGTTATTTGAAATGTCATATACTGTTGTTACACTTTGAAATGTAACTGCAAAGGTGTGCATTATAATGTTGTTATACTTTGAAATGTCATATCAAGATGGCATTATAGTGTTGTTATACTTTGAAATGTCAGCTAATGTTTTACACTTGAAATGTCATAATCATAATGTTGTGATACTTTGAAATGTATAATTATAATGTTGTTATACTTTGAAATTTTGAATGTCCTATAACGTTGTTATACTTTGAAATGTCATAAAATATTGTTATACTTCGAAATGTCACATAAAGTCGTTATACTTTGAAAATTAATGTCATACAATGTTATACTTTGTTTTTGTTTTTGTTTTTTCGTTCTTCAGCTAGATCTCCAAAGTTCACTAATGGTGAGATTTTTGCCTATGCAACTGTTCCCCCCACCCTTCCCCCCACTGGACTATTTAGGTAGCCACATTCCGACCTCGGGGATGGTGTCTAAACACAGCATCTGTGTCCATGCAGTTGTTTTGTGGTCATCCCTTCCTACCGGCACACAATGGCCTAGTCTTCCAAAAGGCGGAACAGGTTTTTAACGTGTGTGCAAGATGTTCTACGTGCATTCGTACACGGTGCCTCGGTTTATAGTCTCATCCAAAGGACTTTGACATTTAGTTCGATTTTTTTTTTATATAGTCAAACTGGGAAGAAAGGGCAAGGCTGGGAATGGAACGTGATACTTTGAAATGTCATAATGGGGATATCTTCATCCAGGACTAGCTCTTAACATAACAAACCTGCACTTTCCATTAAAAGGGGGGGGGGGGGGGGGGGGCACAGGTCCTCTGAAGTAGGGTGGGGTTGGGGTGGAGGGATGGGCTTTGACTGCCAATGGCCGATGTAGGTATTTGAAAACAGCCACACACGCCAACTTTTCATCCAGTGTGTACTTGAAAGGTCTGACCGTGATTTCAGAAGTGTTGGATGAGACAGAGCACATAATGACATAGTGTGAGCATAGCGTGAGTGACCACAGGGTTGTTTAGCTGGGAAACGCCCAAGAAGAAGACGAAAGAGCGGAGTATGAGAAAGAACCACCGCGTTAACACGGGAAATTCATGATTATTTATTTATTTTATTTTTTTTTTTATTAACCTTTTTTCGTTCCTGGCTAAAGCTCCGAGGTTCACCAATGGTCAGATTTTGTGTATACGACCTTTTTTTTAAATTTTGCCCATTATGAAGGTAGCCGCATTCCGACATTGGGGATATCTGCTGGGTATGTTTGTGTTTCCGGAACCCATCGAACGCTGACATGAATTACAGGATCTTTAACGTGCACATTTGATCTTCTGCATGTGTACGTTGAAGTGACGGTGATGTGTATGTGTACACTCAATTCAATTCAATTCAAAATACTTTATATATTATCTCTAAAACAGAGAAATTCGGGAGGGAATTTAGACACTGTAGGGAATTAAGACACTGGTAGGTCTGCACGAAGTTGACATGGAAAGATCGTAAACAAAAACCACCACCTCCCGTCTTCCCCCCCCCCCCCCCTCTTATTTCTCCAGACTCCGCCAAGATTTGAACCCTTAACTTACTGGACCCAAGGGATTGGAGTGTAATGGTCTGAACACTTGTGTCAGAGTCTGGACCCCAGTCCCTCACATGATAATTATCCTTCTGTCCTGGGTGTTTTCCTCACCAGTGGATCGGTGGTCTACAGGTAACGCACCTGGCTAGAAAGGGAAAAAGCCCTGGTTCGAAGTGTGTTGGGGTTCAATCCCAATTAGGGCTCAGAATGAAAGAAAAGATATTTCTATTTTGAAATCAGGCATTCTTTATACCCCATCTGAAAATAAAAATATCTTTTTGTGTTGAGTAAGGCTTTTCGATATTCACATATAACTCATTTGCAATTTTGATGGCTCTAAATTATCTTCCAAATAATTGTCTTGCTATTTACAGTATTATTTTTGTGTTGATTCAAAATCAGTTCTATATGGGTCCAAACATTGGGACTCTAAAATGACGTTTCTAAAATCAAGTTCCTATACGTTCTCTTACTTCTAAAGGCATGGGGATACATTTTTGCTGGGTGCTATCACATTAGGATCTTTACTGGAATGAGTTGACAGATTCCTGAGCAAAATGCAGTGCCTCAGAATGTACAAATGACATATTGATTAATAGTGCAGGCTATGCTTAAGTTTATCATCATTTGAAATTATTTAATTCTTGCAAACTCTATGTACACGAAGTTTCTTGTTTAGATTTAATTTTGATAGTCTGGGTTGCCCACGAAACAGAGAAACCATAATTCATAAACAAAGTCTGAATGCTTGGAACTCAAAATATTCCAAAAATGCTCTCTGCACTTGTTCTGCTATTAGTCTATATCAGTCAGTCATATATCGTTTGATTGCCCTGTACACACTGTCTCGTATAAAAGAAATGGAATAGATTTCAGTTTAAAAAAATAAGGAAATATCCAAAGTGTTATGTCTAATTCAGAGTTGCATGCCCTTGTATCAGTTACAGAAATTATTTGTCAGTCACCATTAGGAGAGTTACTTAAAATAAATATCTTGTAACTTTATCAACTTTCACCATATTCTTCACCTTTCCACCCTCCCACTCATCCAGTTTGTTTTTTGTACTTCTTAACGTGAACGCGCACTTGTCTAAACCATCTTGTAGTGAAGGAACATTAACCTAAGAAGAAGAAAGATAGAAAGAAAGATAGATAGAGAGATAGATAGAAAGAGAGAAGGAAAAGCTGTGTAAGTTTAATTTTTTTTTAATCTTCAGTAAAGATCGTTCTGGCTTGATTTGACTTGATTTCAAACACACACACACACACACACACACACACACACACACACACCACACACACAACACACACACACGCACGCACGCACGCACGCACGCACGCACGCACGCACGCACACACACACACACACACACACACACACACATTGGCTGTGCAGGCACGTGTTATTTCAGCTGTCCCAGCTTATGCCATTGTGTGCTGGAAACAGGGAAATATTTCTGCCTGACTAGGTCACACACAGAAATATCATGAATGTTCCGGGTCACTTCGCCTTAAATTGATTTCCTGAGAAATCCAGTCTTCCCTTATCTCATCCCCCTTACGTTTTCTCGGAAGTGCAAACACCAGACAATAGAAGAGTGGCGGGAGTTTCCCCGAAAGGCCACGTTACACGGTTACACAGGCTACACTCCACCTCTAGCTTCCGGGTCAAGTAGTAGTATTTTCCACAGAGTGCAAGTCAGAAAATATTTTTTTTTGTTGCTGACGTTCACAGATTTTTTAAAAAAACTATGATCAAGTGCACTGTGTACTAGTTTTTGGGGAACTGAGGACAAAATTATAGCAAAATGAGGTAATGATAAGAAAGTTGGGAATGATCCTCAAATGAGATTTGCTGTGTTCCTACAGTGTTCATCCGTGCCTGCATAATGTGGTCAGGAAGCTTGCTGACCAAAAAGGACTCAAGGGGTACAGTGTTTGCTGAAAATAAATCAAAGGTACCAAACTTGTGCAAAATCACAGGAGGTTTTAGTGTTATTATTATTATTTTATATCGAGGGTAATGGGATAAGCACTCATGTGCTTTTTTTTCATCCAGTCCCCGTGTGTATGCAGTTGTGTAAATATTGTCATCTGTTCCCACCGGCACACAATGGTCTACTCTTACGAAAAGCGGAACAGGATTTAACGTGTGCGCAAGATGTTCTGCATGCGTTCGCACACGGGGCCTCGGTTTAAAGTCTCATCCGAAAGACTTTTGGGGAGAGTGGAGTCAGCACTGATGTTAACTCCAAGGGGAAAATCCCCTCCAACCGATTCCAGGGTTTGTCATGGCACTCTGACAAACGCCTTCCAAACTTGAGAAGTCTAATATAGCTGCCCCCCCCCCCCTCCCCCCCTCCCTCCCCCGGAAAAAAATCCCCAAAACAAAACAAACAACAACAACAAAAACAAGAAAACAATTAACAACAACAAGAATAACAACAAACAAAAACCAACAGAACTAACCCTTACACCAGGCATAATGAAATGATTATTAATAAATATAGGTAAATGTTTTACTGGTAGAGAATTTCATGATTTTTAACCGTTGAACTGCTTAATGACGAGTGACAGTGCCCGATAATGGATTGGTAATGGTGGGGCTGTGGGATTATAATTAATCCCCAAAGAATGGGATGGAGAGAGAGAGAGAGAGAGAGAGAGAGAGAGAGAGAGAGAGAGAGAGAGAGGAGAGAGAGAGAGAGAGAGAGAGAGAGAGAGAGAGAGAGAGAGAGAGAGAAGAGGTGAATAAATAGAGGATATATACATACATAACATAGATTACAAAAGCGCGTACTCATTACACATTTATATAACAACATTCTTTTATAACATGTCAAAAACCATTATGTTCTTCTTCGTCGACACAGACAGCAACTATCGTCTGTCGTGAATGAAAGTGCGTTGCACTGCCGTTAAGCGCCTGTACAAATCAGGCCCAGCGCAACAGACAAGGAGATAGTGACAGGGAAAAAGGAACAAGGCAGAAAAAAAGAGAGACTGGGATATAATAGAGCTGAGGAACTTTCTAGCACAGAATTTCGAAAAAGTGAGGATGCTATTTATACTGACAAGCCCCTCCCCCTCCCTCCCCCACTGGGAATGTAAATAAAATCATATCAACATCATATCTGTGTGTGTGTGTGTGTGTGTGTGTGTGTGTGTGTGTGTGTGTGTGTGTGTTGTGTGTGTGTGTGAGTGTGTGTGGTGTGTGTGTGTGTGTGAGAGAGAGAGGAGAGAGAGAGAGAGAGAGAGAGAGAGAGAGAGAGAGAGAGAGAGAGAGAGAGAGAGAGAGAGAGAGAGAGAGAGAGAGAGAGAGAGAGAGAGAGAGAGAGAGATTATTATTATTATTACTAGACTCTATCTGATTTTGATTTTTTTTCCTTTTATTTCGCAAATAACGGAAAAAGCACTCGTGTCCTTGTTTAACATCCAGTCCCCGTGTGTATATGGTTTTGCAAATGTCATTAATTCCCACTGGCACGGCACACGAAGGCCTTCTCTTCCCCAAAGCAGCACTTTTTTTTCACGTGTGTGCGCTTGCAAGATATCCTCCTAGATCCTGCCTGTGCGTTCCCACGGTTCATAATCTTATCGAAGAGAGAGAGAGAGAGAGAAGAGAGAGAGAGAGAGAGAGAGAGAGAGAGACGTACATATGGATGCTACGGACTGTGAGCCCAAGGACGAACGGGAAAAAATGTGGAGGCAATTGTGTATAGCAGCCCAAGGCAAGACAGGGCCTGAAGGCGACTAAAAGTAAACATGTGCATGTCAAGGCGATTCCAGAGGGGAAGTGGGTGTCGTGTTCTTAAATGGTTATTGTGTCCTTAAACGATTTTCTTGTCGCTAACTTCAACCGCACGAACCTGGTCCAACTATCACAGGGAATTGTTATTATTAATCAAAGCTGCTCAGCACAACGCTGTATATCATCACTTAATGATTACTCCACTCAAAATGATGGCAATAAAGAGATATGGTGTAATTTTTTTTCCTTTGTATCTTGGCTACAGCTCTGAGGTTCGCAAATGGTGAGATTTTGTGTATGGGACCAGTTTCACTTATCAGTGAGGCAGCTGTATTCCGACTTGAGAGATAACGACGTAGATTAAAAACTTAGGGAAGACTGTCAGCATAAAACAAGTTCAATGAAATTGACCTGGGAAAAAAACCCTGTTGTTTTACCCCTTTTGGCAAGCTCACAAAGACAATGGGAATAGTCAGACTCTAGTTCGTCTTGTGATTTACAGTGTGCATTGGCATCCCACCTGGTGAAGGAAAGGAGAAGGTAAGTAAGTCTCCACAGGAAGATTCCAGACTTCTGTTCTTAAAGCTGACTGCCCATATGCCCTCTTGGCTCAGCCAGTGGGGGTGCGCTGAGGGCAAAATACCTCCACCATAATCAAGTGTCTGCCCAGTTTCCGAAGCAGCTACCTCCTCTGCTGTGTTGGAGGTCATCTTCGAACACAGTTTTGTTGTGATTAAGTCGTGTTCGAAGACGGAAAAATATTATCTCCATTGAGCCCGTCCTGTTTAGGACACTAATCACTTTAGGACACACTAAACGGTGCTCCAGCAGGGCAAGGAAAAAAAAGAGAAGGGGTGTGTTCAATTGACTAGCACCATGTATACTGCGGACAGTACAGTACAGTATACTGCGGACACCTAACAAATCATCCAGCCAGCAATATTTGAACGTCGTTTTCTGATTTAGTAGGCTTTTGTGTACGTGTGGCACGCCCGATAGAAAATAGCCAGAATCATAGTAGATAATTCTATTTTTTGTGCTTTATATTAACATTAAACACACACACACACACACACACACACAACACACACACACACACACACACACACACACACACACACAATTATATAATATGAGAGAGAGAGAGAGAGAGAGAGAGAGAGAGAGAGAGAGAGAGAGAGAGAGAGAGAGAGAGAGAGATCATTCCATTCAGTCTCATGGTAGCAATAAGTGAGGACTCCTTCACAGTCCTAGTTTTTCATTTGGGCAGTAGCCAGTCACAGGTCAGACAGGAGCATGCACTAATGAGCTGTAGGCTGTCTGTACACCCCTGAGTGACCACCACGTCATGTGCTGTAGGCTGTCCACTGATGTGACCACCACGTCATGTGCTGTAGGCTGTCCACTGAGTGACCAACACGTCATGTGCTGTAGGCTGTCTGTACACCCCTGAGTGACCACCACGTCATGTGCTGTAGGCTGTCTGTACAACCCATGTGAGGGACCACCACGTCATGTGCTGTAGGCTGTCTGTACACCTATGTGAGTGACCACCACGTCATGTGCTGTAGGCTGTCCCGTACACCCCTGAGTGACCACACGTCATGTGCTGTAGGCTGTCTGTACACCCATGTGAGTGACCACCACGTCATGTGCTGTAGGCTGTCTGTACACCCATGTGAGTGACCACCACGTCATGTGCTGTAGGCTGTCTGTACACCCATGTGAGTGACCACCACGTCATGTGCTGTAGGCTGTCTGTACACCCATGTGAGTGACCACCACGTCATGTGCTGTATGTAGGCTGTCTGTACACCCATGTGAGTGACCACCACGTCATGTGCTGTAGGCTGTCTGTACACCCATGTGAGTGACCACCACGTCATGTGCTGTATGTAGGCTGTCTGTACACCCATGTGAGTGACCACCACGTCATGTGCTGTAGGCTGTCTTTACACCCATGTGAGTGACCACCACGTCATGTGCTGTAGGCTGTCTGTACACCGCTGAGTGACCACCACGTCATGTGCTGTAGGCTGTCTGTACACCGCTGAGTGACCACCACGTCATGTGCTGTAGGCTGTCCACTGAGTGACCACCACGTCATGTGCTGTATGTAGGCTGTCTGTACACCCATGTGAGTGACCACCACGTCATGTGCTGTAGGCTGTCTGTACACCCCTGAGTGACCAACACATCATACACTGTATGGAGGCTAGTCTGTACACCACCAACATTGTTCTTTTCCCTGTTCGGCCACTGTGGCATCCCAGTGGAAAAACCAAGGTATCAACACTGCCCAAGGTCTCCAGCCTGATACAGACTTCTCCTATGGGGGACTGTTTGTTTTTTCTCGTTCCTTAGCTAGAGCTCCGAGGTTCACAAATTGTGAGATTTTTTCATATGCGACCGTTTTTGCCCAGAATTAAGATAGCTGCATTCTGACTTCGGGGATAACATGCTAGGTATGTTCGTGTTTCCGTAACCCTCCGAATGCAGACATGAGTTGTGGGATCTTTAACGTGCATATTTGATCTTAATGAAGGCACTGGTAGGTCTAAATTCTAAGCTGACATGGGAGGAGATCGTAACAATTCCCCACCCCTAATCCAGATGCTGCTGGGCACTGGGCACCTGACAAAATTTATTCAGGCCCTACCCGATTTGGCGTGGATTTGTCTTTCTGTAAAAGAAAATGCAGGAGAATGGACCAAGAAGGCAGAAAATAGACAAGAATGAGGCGATAAGAAGAAAAAGGGAACAAGACAAAGACAAAGAGAGGGATAGAAAAGAGGAAATTCGTTGCACAGAGTGTCTCTCCAACACATTACACATTACTGCACAAGATAAAAAACGAGAACTGTGTAACGGTGTTGGGCCAAAAGAAAGGCCCCTTGAACGCACCTCTCTCCAGTGGTCACATCTGACAAACAAGCTGCACTGACCTTGGCCCAGGGGTGCCTAGAAGTCAAATCCTATAATATAGTGTTGGGTGCCGACCTACAATTTCCCTTCCCCTGACCTACCTTCTTTTCAGCATTCTCTCTCTCTCTCTCTCTCTCTCTTCTCTCTTCTCCTCTCTCTCTCCTTCTCTCTCTCTCACACACACACATGCACACACGTCAGAACACACACACACACACGTCACAGCACACACACACACACACACACACACATACACACATACACGTCAGAACACACACATACACGTCAGAACACACACACACACACACACACACACACACACACACACACACACACACACACATATTGTAGAACTTACCCCAAGCTTATTCATGTTCCAAGCCAAAATACTTTTTCTCAACCCAACAGACGGCAACTTTTGCAGTGGCAAAACCCACTTGACACACAACACAAACAAACTTTCAAAAATAGATGTTGTTAAGGAGGCAATAGGAAAAATACTAAATAAATTCCAAATCCTGTTTCTGTTGGGTTTTATGAGAGGTTTGACCTCTGTAATGGAGAGCGAAAGCGGCCAGATAAGGGTCAAGTATACAACAATAATTTCAACCGGACTCTGTATATATAGCTGACTTACTTTTTGACCCTTTTGGCTACAGTGACTGCCCGTGCGCGCAGGAGAGAGAGAGAGAGAGAGAGAGAGAGAGAGAGAGAGAGAGAGAGAGAGAGGAGAGAGAGAGTACTTTTTTGATATATATATACATACTGATTCAAATTACCATGAGGATGCAAAGTTCAGCATCATAATTTAACCTTGTGGCCTGAAGTGCAACATGTGGCGTGTGTGTGTGTGTGTGTGTGTGTGTGTGTGTGTGTGTTGTGTGTGTGTGTGTGTTATGTTGTGTTGTGTGTTGTGTTGTGTTGTGTGTTGTGTTGTGTTGTGTTTGTGTTGTGATGTGTTGTGTTGTGTTGTGTTGTGCTGTGCTGTGCGTGTGTTTAATGTTGTGTGTTGTGTGTGTAATGTTGTGAATTGTGTGTGTGCGTGCGTGGATGTGTGTTTTTGTGTCTAATTAAACGTAAGGCCAAATACCTCATTTTCGCAGACTTATGACTGAAATGAGAGCGAAAATTTATTTCTAACCTCCCAACTATATAACTATGGGGTGGGATAGCATTGCAGGGAGAGGATATGAACATTTAATACAGTGACTATTTTCAACAATGGCATTGAGCCTACACACAAAAATGAATGGGGCTGACCCAGATTGTGTGTGTGTGTGGTGGGGGGGGGGGGGGGGGGGGGGGGTTTCCACAGCTAGATCTCAGAGGTTTGTCAATGGTCATATTTCTCTGTATGGGACACCCCCTCCCTCCTCCTCATTTAGGTAGCCACAGTCCGACTTCCAGGATACTCACAAATAATAATTATCAACCTCATGAAACTCCACTTCAAGAAGCAAATCAAAGGGAGAGAGAAAAGTCCAGTAAACCTTGAAACTGAGGCCATATCAGGGATATTATAATATACACTGATAACTAAACCTTGCTCCTAACAGCCATGAGCAAATGATTAGTATGGCCTCTCTGGGACTTGTAATTATACTTGGCAATTCAAACAGAACTAGTGTGGGTCATTAAAAACATCCTTGACGCGTAGGCCTAATCACATCAAACCAGGAGTGTTACTTGCCCTGTCATTTCTTTCTCGTTCACTCACCTCCCTCCCCCCCCCTCTCTCTCTCTCTCTATCCGCCCCCCTCTCTCTCTACTCTACTCTACTCTCTCTCTCTCTCTCTACTCTCTCTCTCTCTCTCTCTCTCTCTGTATTGCCCCCCCACTCTCCTCTCTCTCTCTCTCTCTCTCTCTCTCTCTCTCTCTCTCTCTCTCCTCTCTATTCCCCCCCCCCCCTCTCTCTCTCTCTCCTCTCTCTCTCCTCTCTCTCTCTCTCAGTGAATTAGGGTGATGGAGGTCGGAAGGTTAGAGGGACAGTTCAGTATTTCTGCTGGTTTAGTCCTGATTGCATTGGACTCGTTTCCATCTGCTCGGGCTCACAACACACACACACACTGACACACACACACACACCTGACACACACACACACACACACACGCACACACACACACACACACGCACGCACACACGCTTAAACACACAGACATATTCACACACACATACACGCACACTCATAACACATACAGACGCACGTGCGCGCGTACACACAACA
>CM060318.1:68682149-68684649 GCA_030674155.1 Stramonita haemastoma
GCACACACACACAAAACACACGCACACACCACCACACCCCGCACGCACACACGCTTAAACACACAGACATATTCACACACACATACACGCACATCATAACACATACAGGACGCACGTGCGCGCGTACACACAAAACACCAAACACACACACGCAACACACACACACACACACACACAACAACACACACACACACACACACACACGCACACACACACACCCCAACACACATACAAACAAAAAACCCCAAAGACACACAGACACACAGACACAAACACACACACACACACAACACACACACACACACACACACACACACACCACCAAACACACACACAACAGACACACACACACCAAACACACACAGACACACACAGACACACACAGACACACACAGACAACCCCACACACACCACACACACAAACACACACAACTCACACACAACAACCAACACACACGCACACACACACACACCACACACCACAAAGCTCGCATATCTGACCTGCTGACCAGTGGTTGAAACCTTGCGGTGACCCTGGGCCGTCTCCTTATCGCTTGTCCATAACTTGTGTCAGTGGGCGGACGAGGAGGGGAGGAGGAGGAGGGAGGAGGAGGGGGAAAGGAGGAAGGTGGACAAGACGAGGGAGGGAGGGAGGGAGAAGCATGCAGGTGTTGTATCGTCGGGGTATAGGGGGAAGGAGCCAAGGTAGAGTGTAGGCCAGTACAGAGAGAGAGAGAGAGAGAGAGAGAGAGAGAGAGAGAGAGGATGGCAACGATGGCAATCAGCCAATCAGAAGTCAGATTTTTTTTCTTTATTCCTCCCTTTTTTTTTTTTTGTTTCTAGCGTTTGTGCGCTGACAACCCGTATTTAGACCAGTACAACAGGTCACTCTCCTAATTTCATGTGTTATACCCACGGACGCTACAGCCACTTATTAAGAACATATGAGTTCAATCCCATGGGTCCATGATGTCGTGGGTTCGAATCTCGGGGGTGTCTGGTGAATTAAAGGAGGAAGGGGGTGGGGGGTTGTATGATTGTCCAAGGTCAACTTCAAGTGCGGACCCTCCAGTGCCTTCATTCCCCTCACAGAAGATTAAAATATGCACGTTAAAGATCCTGTTATTCATGCCAGGGATGGGTGGGTTACAGAAACACGAAAATACCTCGCATACATCCCTGATGGCGGTATGCAGCTACTTTTTTGATGGGCCAAAGTGGTCACATACAGAAAACCTAAACCTCAAGCTCTAGCTGAAGAACAACTATAATATATATATGTGTGTATATATATATATATGATTATATATATAACATATATACTTATATATAAATATGTATATATATATATAAATAGAAAGGCTGGCTGGTATCCCCAAACACAGCTTTGTACTTAGTAATTTAGGGGATAGTTAATTCATCTTCTGAGCAGCTGGGTTTTGTTTCTTTGCTTTTGTAGGAAATAATACAGGTGGTATCAGTTAAATCATAACCTCTATAACTAGGGGTCTTGTAATAAAATTTAAACATAAAAGCAGCAGGTGGATTCAATAACAGATCTGTAGTGGATAACACTACTTCACGCCATCTGTTACAAACAAGTTCATCAACCCAATGTGAGGACAGGCCCTGAGATAGAGATCTAGATATTATGGCTTTAGTGGCCAGTTTGGGTTATCAGTAACATCAACAACATTGCCAGTGCTGACTGACACAGTCATCAGAACCATTGTGGCCTTCAAACTAGCTTCCTTTTTTTTATCTTTGTTTTGTCCCGCTTTTAGTTCCTTTCTTGTTCTCTTTTTGATTAATTCAGTTGAATTACCTTTACAGCAGAGCAGTACAGTCCATTTTTACTTATGACAGACAATAATAATTGCTGCCTGAGCATTCTCCTATGAAAGAAAAAATTACCCTTCATTTTTCTGGTTTTTATCCTGTTGAATTACCCTTCTATTCCGTTGGTTTTATCCTGTTTAATAACCCCCCCCCCCTTTTCTCTTTGTATGATCCTGTTAAATTACCTCCCTTACCTCTCTGTACTTTATCCTCTTAAATCATCTCCCTTTTCTCTTTGTTTTATCCTGTTCAGTTATCTCCCTTCTTTGTTTAATTAATCTGATTTTTTCAAGCCTCCATGCAGACGCGGAAGTTGAGACTCTACCAACCGGTGGAGACTGGAAAAAAACGAAAAGGTAAGGTAGGGGGGAGGGGGGGGGGCTGAGTTGGTCTTACTGAAGGTGAGAAATGAGAGGGCAAGGAGAGAGAGAAGGGGGGGGGGGGTAGGTCTTGGAGGAGAGGGGTTGGAGGGGCTGGGGGGGGGGGAGGGAAGGAGGGGGGAGGTTTTCAGCGGTCAACAGCCTGACCAAGAAGCGGGTTTGGACCGTCAGAGCGTAAACACAAACACATCGCCGCAGTCAGTCGCCCACACGTTTTTTCCTTCAGGTACCACATGGAATTTTATACCCCCCCTCGTTTCTTCTCTCTGTTGCAGTTTTGC
>CM060318.1:68689649-68697149 GCA_030674155.1 Stramonita haemastoma
AATAAAGTTATTTGCAAATTACATTTTCGCAGCTATGTTTTTCACTGTCAGCAGTTGTGACTTCTGTTACTTACGATATTTTATATAGCTTTCTGTTACTTACAATATCTATATAGCTTTCTGTTACGTATGATATTTATATAGCTTTCTGTTACGTATGATATCTATATAGCTGACGACAAGCCAGTCCACATGAAGTCAAGGCCACACCATATTGAGAAGAACAGCAGAAGGCTCATCAGGTAACTTTTTATTTCTGTATCCTGAGGCGGCAGGCAAAAGTTGTTTAAGATTAAAAAGGAATTTGACAGATGTTAGGTTATATTTTATTGAAAGTGCCAGCGGATATTTCCGAATGTAACAGAAGTTTGGCCATCACTGAAATCTTAGATAGAGTCGATAGGATATGCAAGGAACATCTCACCATGTGGCTTTTCTTTTTCTTGGCTTAAGCTAGAGCTCCCAGGTTCACCAATGGTGAGATTTTTATGCATACCACCGTGTTGTGTTTTTTTTCCGCCCCACCATTAAGGTAGCCTTTGCACTCTGACTTGGGGACTCACTCACCTCACCTCATTCTCCTGACCAAATGGTCGTAGAGGAGACATGAGGATGTTGACAACTTGTTCCCCTCCATCCAGGCCGGTCCTCTGCCCTGCGGATCAGCGTTGCGCTGTCCATCCCGGTCCACTCCTTGAAGTTGTCCATCCAGTTCTTGGGTTGCCTTGGGGACTAGGTGTGCGAAATCAAGGTGGCGTCGTGGCTGCCATTTGAAGTGAGGGAAATAGGTTGCTTCTGCAAATGTTATATATATATATATATATATTATATATATATATATATATTATATATATATATATATTATATATATGTATGTATCTAGGGCTTAACGTCCTCCTGGGTCACCCCATGTGGGACATTGGCAGTTGACATTGGCTGCTGGTTTGCTGATTACTGCAAATGGTGCTGCCCCTACAAGACTTGGCTGTTGCAGCAACATGTAACAACTGGATGGCTGATGTGATATTTCGCCTGACAAGAGGTAAGGCACAGAAGCAGTTACTCCATTCTCAAAGTCAGCCTGTAACTGTTCATAATCTCTCTCTCTCTCTCTCTCTTCTCTCTCTCTCTCTCTCTCTCTCTCTCTCTCTCTCTCTCTCTCTCTCTCTCTCTCTCTCCTCTCTCTCTCTCTCTCTCTCTCTCTTCTCTCTTTATATATATATATATATATATATTATATTATATGATTCTGCCTTGCTCAAAGCTGAAGTTGGTTTACTTCATTTTCCTCCTTTTTCTTGGGCTTATTGTTGGGCTTCTGTGTATGATTATTATTGATAGTAGGTATAAGTCAGTCTCGGAAGAACACGGAGTTGCGCTCTAGGCTCTGGAACGCAAAGCCTTTTAAGTATGGAGGGCATGCAAGCTGTTACCCATGAAGCAGACTGCCCCCCCCCCTCCCCCCCTCCACGTCGCTGGAATGGTCTGCTGGAAAAGCAATCCTCCATACGTATGATTCCAGTGCTGTAGCTACTTATCATGGTTATGATGATGATGATATGATGATGATGACGATGAGACGATGACGATGACGATGGTGATGATGATGATGATGATGATAATGATGATGTGATGATGATGATGATATCATCATCATCATCATCATTACTCATCCCTCTGCAAACTGAGCTCCGTGTCATCACATAAATTGATGTGGAAAAAATTCAAAACCAACGCTTCCCACTCCCATACATTGGCAATAATTTATTCGAAAATCATATTTATACATATATAGAATATACTACAATCCCTCCGATAATGATAACGGAATCTAATGCGGGTTCACCTTACCAGGATTCCTCCTATCTGACTGTCATATCTCCTCCACTCCACCACTGCCCTTATATTACATTACCTCTAGACATTTTCCAAATTTCTAACTGGACCTAACAGCCTAAAAGATAACCAAGCCCTGGTGGACACAAAGCGAGGGGAGTAGGGTGGGGGGTCGTGCAGTATCTAAAAATGACCAGGCCAACAGCAACACCCTCCTCCATTTCGAACTCCTACCCTCCCCCCTCCTCGTCATCCCCCCCCCCCCACTCCCCCCCCCCACCTACCCCTCTCCCTTCGGCCCACAATTTGACTCTTCTCCTTAAGTTAGATGAAGAGTGCACGACCCTCCTAGTACCATGACTCTACATATTGGAAAGACCTTAGGCCAGGCTGCTCGCTATTTACACATATCTACTAGACTATAAACTCTCCTCAAAGTAATGGTCACCATACCAGCCGTGTGACTGCACTTTTCAGCCTGGTCATTTTCAATCTGGATATATATATATATATATCTATATCTATATTATCCATATATATATACACATAAATATATACATATATATCTATCTATATATCAGGTAGGCTATAGGTACACACCACCCCTTTAACTCTACAAGGAAGAAGCAGGGTGTAGTGGTAGGTGGTGGGTGGATAAGAGGTGGTGGTGGTAGTAGTGGCCACCTCAGGTGGTGGCGGTAATGGTAAAGGTGGTGGTGGTAGTGGTGGGGGGTATCTAAAAAAAAAAAAAAAGGCTAAGGGTTAAATACTGCCTGGGAAAGGCTAGGCTGTACTAGGCCTACTACCACAAGAACTAAACCAGGACTTGGCCTGTGTAAACTAACCTAGTCGCATGTTGATGACGTCAATGGGGTGGGGGGGGGGAGGGGAGGAAGGAAGGTGAGGGGTGTTGGGCAGGAAGAAGGTGTAGTAGCATAGAGGACGAAGTTGAAAGACCTGACAGGTTCTCTCAAAGTGGAGCAGGCTTTTTTATTTCCATTTTTATGTTGGCAGTGGTGGAGATAGTCACGACATACAAGGACTTCTCTGCACAGTACAGGGGTCATGACCATGTGGCCAGCCAGCCAGTAAAGAGTGACGCGGGGAGAGGCGAGGCCTAGGCAGGCAGGCAGGGGTCAGGCAGCGGTCACTCGGTCAGACTGGCAGTTGTTGCTGTTGGGGGCTTTCTGCTCCAACGAACTGCTCCTCTCCTGTATCCCTGCTGCTACTGCCCACCCCGTCATGCCGACCGGTTTCTGACGTACGCAGCATACACCTGAGCCCTTTTTCTAGTCGAAGTCAAGCCAAAAACACTTTTAATCATCCCTTGAAGGGCATTTACAATTCTTACAGGCAGTTTGATACGAATCCTAATCTCGAAGGACACGAGCAAGCTAGAGCTGTGGACTGCAGTGTGGAATACAGGATTCAGTTTGAAATGCGTTATTGAGTGGAACGAGAAATTCATCTAAGTTATGAACAAAGGATTCAACACCTAAGGATAAAAAATGGAATCATGTACGTACATGTTACCATAGAGCTTACAGCACCATACACACTTCTACTCATTACTAGTTTAGAATACTATTTTCAGTCAAAGCGAGATTCTTCGTGTGAAACTCTAGCTGCTCTCCCTGGGGAGGGCATGTTCATCATTTCCACAAGAACTGCCGTGTCATTTTGAAAAATTCTTTTTTTTTCCTTGCTTTCAAGAACATGTAATGAGAGTAGCTATATTTCTATAGAAATTTGCCAGGGACAACTTTCTTGTTATTGCAGATCCTTTTATGTAGGAGAAATGTGGTGGGGCTTCTTTTTTTTTTTTTTTGTACACATGGAACCCACACCATTACTTAAGACAGAATGGATGGGGGAAAAATTCGGGCACATATGGGCTTTGAACCTACTACTCCTCACTCTCTAGGCAGATGTGTTATCTTTAGACCACCAATCCACCAGTCCAGTAACCCTTTTTTCTTCAGCAGTGGTGATGTGAAACACTATAGGCAACGATTTCTTTCTTCCCATATCTGATGATGACAGTTCTCCAAGGTAAGGGTTAGTTTAGGGCAGAAGGAAAAGAGGCAGACTACTAATATCCTCCATTGCCAGCATCACTAAGATCAGTGATCTACAGGAGATCATAGAACACGGCAGAGACAGAAAGATGGAGGAAGCTAGTGACATTGGGTGGAGCTTCTACCCAGCGACAGCAGGGATGGAGACAGTGAGTTGACTTGAGTTGTATCATAATTGACAAAATTTACAAAAAATCATAAGCACACAGGAAATGGATGTAAAAGCACAAGAGTGCTTATCATTTTACCCTCAAAATAATAAATGAATAAATAAAATAAAACGTACACCCACCCACCCCACATACACATGCACACACAGCACACACACACACACACACACACACACACACACACACACACACACACACACACACACACACACACACACACACACACACACACACACACAGGCACACTACACCCAAAAGACTACTGACTACACTTGACTACTACGACACACACCCACACACACACACACACACACACACACACACTCCCCCACACACACACACACCCATCCCCCCTCCCTTCCCCCCCTTACACACACACACACACACACACACACACACACACACACACACACACCACACACACACACACACACACACACGCACGCACCACCACCACCTGGCAACCTGGGTCAACCTACAAAGACCACATTCATTTTACAGTGTTGTTTGCTGCGATGGTGAGAATCATGAGTTCGCTGGTTATACTACAGTGGCTCTCTTTCTCCCTCTCTCTCTCCCTGCCCGCCTGCCTTTCTGCCTGCATACGTGTCTGATGAGGTCAGGCGGGTGGGTAAGGTGAGATTGTCCGGCTGAAGGGGGTGGGAGAGGAGGGGTGGGAGTGGAGAGAGAAAACTGGAAAACTGAAACGTGAGGAAGGGGGAGGGGAAAGGGGGAGGGGTGGGGTGGAGTACTTGGCGATATGTAGAGGGGGGGGGGGGAGGGAAGGAAAGAAAGGAAAAAAGGGTGGAGAATTGAGAAAAAAAGGGGGGTGGGGTAGGGTGGGATGGTGGAGGTAGGGAGGTCGTTGCAGATGGTGATATGGGAATAATGGTAATGGGGGAAAAACTAAAAGAGGTGTGTGGTGTGTGTGTGTGTGTGTGTGTGTGTGTGGTGTGTGGAGATGAGGAGAGAGAGAGAGAGAGAGAGAGAGAGAGAGAGAGAGAGAGAGAGAGAGAGAGATGACAGGCATGGAGGGGAGCAGCTCAACTCCTCAGTCAGTCAGTCTCAGTCAGGCCATGTGAGGCCAGGCTAGGCCATCGGCTGTCAGCCGGGTGTGTCGCAGCTGGAAGAGCAGCAGACCGTGGGCAGTTATGGCAGTTGGGGAGATAGAGGGAGAGAGAAGTGAAGGACACACACAGTCCAAAAGGCCAGTGCCTTCCTCACGGTTTTTTCTCTTCTTTTTATGTCGTCTTTCTTCATCATGTATGCATATATGCGCACCTACTTACCCAACGCTGTCCCCCCACCGCCCTCTCTCTCCCTCATATTCCCTATCATTCGTTCTCCTCCTTCCCCTATTTATTCCTCCTTCCACTCTCCCTTTTTCCTTGTCTGTCTGAACATGTTTATTAATGCAGACTGCTGTGTCTGTCTGACTGTCTGTCTGACTGTCTGTCTGTAAGTTTTAAACTAACGTTTTGAGTATTATGTTTGTCTCTCTTTCTTATTTGAGTATGGCCATGAGTATTGATTGTGTTGATCTATCTGCCTATCTTAGTATGTGTATGAGTAACGTGGTTGTCCATATTTATGAGTATTGTGTGTGCGTGTGTCTCTCTCTCTGGCTGTTTTTAAGAGTATGTTTATAAGTATTGGGTCTCTCTGTCTATCTTAGTATTTTAATTAGCATTGTGTCTGCCTGCCTGTCTGTCTGTCTGTCTTCGTATTTATATATATATATATATATATATATATATATATATATATATATATATATATATATATATATATATATATATATATATATATATATATGATCATAGTATAATGTAGTATGATTGTTTGAAATCACTTCATTATCATTTCCCTTCCCCCCTTTCTAGACAACGACAGATAAGTTGATCTATCCTTTCATACTGATTGGTTCGATCGCCATTTTCTTTCACGTGTGGCTGATTCCTTTAGGTGATATAAAGGTCTCAGTGATATGACAATTACTCTTCCTATTAATTTTCTCCATTAATTCTGTTTATGGTTGACAGAGACCTGGGTGCAACCAAATGAAAAACTAACACAAAAAAGCTGTAATGTTTGCTTATTCCTTTCCCTCAATTAAAAAAAAAAAGAAATTTTGTTTGTGATTCATGAATGTCTGTTTTTGTCTGTCTGTACGTCTGTCTGTCTGTTTCTGTCTGTCTGTCTGTCTGTTTTCTCTCTAGGTGTTTCTAGCTCACTTTTTATTTTACTCTCTCAGTCTCCCTCTCTGCGTGAGCGCGTGCGTGCGTGCGTGCGTGCGTGCGTGTGCGTGTAGTGCGTACGTGCGTACGTGTGTGTGTGTGTGTGTGTGTGTGTGTGTGTGTGTGGGTGTGTGTGTGTGTGTGTGTGTGTGTTGAAGGGGAAAAGGTACACGCTTGAATGTTATGTCCATTTGCAACTAGGTTTACATTCTTAAAAAGGATTTTTCATTGAAAGGAATCAAAGCAGATCTAGTTATTTAATCTACCCCCCCCCTCCCCCGAAACCCAACAGCAGCAACAATAAAAAAGAAACAAAAACAGCCAAACAGTTACCCACAAACCAAGAACCCCCCCTCCTTCCCCACCACCACAAAAAGCCCCCCCCCCTCCCCCCCTAACCAAACAAAAAAACATTACATAGTTCACCCCTCCTCCCCCATCCCCCTAAGAACACCAATAACGGCTGACGACATGTTGAGAGAAGCAGACGACCAATTGACCAATGACCAAGAGAGAAAGGATGAGGGAGATAAGGTTGTTTACGTGTTTGTCCATATGAAGGATTCGTAGCAACCCCAGAAACAATTCATGGCATGTAGTTATCTAGATCACTGGCCTCGCCACACCGGGTCACTGTATAACACAGGCAGGTAACCATAAGTAAGCAGCAAACACCCACCTAAGGTCACCTTAACGCCCCAAAAGTCTAGAAAAAAAGAGAAAGCTGTTCATCAAAGTTGTGAAGGAAATGCTTGCAATGTGGACATTAATATTTTGCCAGAAAAGTAAAAAAAAAACCCAAAAAAACCGAAAACCACCACCACCTCTACACACACACACACACACACACACACACACACACACACACACACAACACACACACACACACACACACACACACACACACACACACACACACACTCAATCAATCAATCACCAACAACCAACCAACCAAATCAATAACAAAAAACAAATAACAACAAGAACCCTGCATACAAATTAAACAGAGGCAGTTTTGTTATTATTTTGTTTTCATTCCACATGCTAGAGCTGGAATGTTCGCCATAGTGAGATCTTTAGGTCTGCAACCACGACACACACACACACACACACACACACACACACACACACACACACACACACACACACACACACACACACACACACACACACCACACA
>CM060318.1:68702149-68704649 GCA_030674155.1 Stramonita haemastoma
GTTTTACCCCTACCATGTCACACTTTCCTTTCACCCTCACCGGTCAGTCAAAGGAAAAAGGAAAAAAAAGAAACCCCCCCCTCCCAAAGTGGTCTAAGGCCTTTCTCACACACAGGGGCCGTTGTCCAGAAGTAAAGCTCCTGTCTAGAAAGCTAAAAGTCGAAGGTTTGGTCCCCAGTTTTGTTTTGTTTTTATTTTTGTTTCTGTTTCTGGGTTTTAACTCTAAGTTTAGAAGAAAAACTAGTTAATTTGTTGTTTTTTGTTGGTGCTGTTGTTATTGTTGTTGTGTTGTTGTTGTTGTTGTTGTTGTTGTTGTTGTGCATTCCCCAGCTTAAGCACACTGGGGGTCACCCAGAATGTGCACTCTGACACAACTCATCCCACCTTGGAGTCACTGTGAGATTGAAACAACACACTGAATAAGAGTTTATGTGTATGGCTTTTTCAAGTACCTCGCCATATTCCGACTTCAGAGGATTTTTTCTCTTCAAAGGAGAGTGCCAGTTGCTATGTTCAGAGCTTGTCATGGCTGAAGGCAATCTCAACACCGCATTTTAGTGTAGGCCATGGCAATTAGCTGACATCAATAACTGACGCAGCTTTTGGCCTGGGCCAGATTTATTGTTTTTATTTCGAGGGTAATGGAATAAGCACTCCTGGCACTTCAGGTTTATCAAAGGAGAGATTTTGCCTATGCGGCCGTTTTCGTTTTCCCCCGCCGTGAAGGTAGCGCGTTTCGACTTCGGGGGGATAGATCCTTAAGCTTGTTCCCCCATCCGCCAAAGTTTGGGTGGTGGTCTGGGTGCTAGTCTTTTGGATGCGATGGTAAACCGGGGTCATGTGTGTGACATGCATTTAGAGTTTGCAAAACAACGCACACAAAAAAACAACCCTGGCAAAACTCTGTGCGAAAAGAGTCACTGGGATAGGGAAAGTACTACAGATGCAGGCAGGAAAAAATGTGTTTTTTTTAAAAAGAAGGGGAAAGTTGGTGGCACTGTTCTTGTGGTGACACATTCTCCTGAGGGAGAGTAACTTTACATTACACTACACTCTGACACACTACACTACACTACGCTACGCTACACTACACTACACTACACTACACTACACTACACTACACTACACTACACTACACTACACTATCATATGATACATTGTAGTACAGTACAATACAGATATAGGTAAATGATTAGCTTCAGCTGTTGACAATTGTATGATAAGCACCATAGCCACGTTGGCCACATGCTTTTTTTTTTCTCTGTTCTTTGCTTTTATGTATGGCTGGTAACCCACATCAATTTCTCTGTTTACTGACAAGGCAAAGTAGTGTTACTGTAAAACAAACACCTTCATGCAAACAAGCAAAGAAAGAAGAAGAAAGAAACCTGACTGAAGTGTGATTCGAGCCTTAGGAGAAGTGTGAGTTCAGCCTATCGGGGTGTGAGTTCAGCCTATCGGGGTGTGAGTTCAGCCTTTAGGGGTGTGAGTTCAGCCTTTAGGGGTGTGAGTTCAGCCTTTAGGGGTGTGAGTTCAGCCTATAGGGGTGTGAGTTCAGCCTATAGGGGTGTGAGTTCAGCCTACAGGGGTGTGAGTTCAGCCTATAGGGGTGTGAGTTCAGCCTATAGGGGTGTGAGTTCAGCCTATAGGGGTGTGAGTTCAGCCTATAGGGGTGTGAGCTCAGCCTTAGGAAGAATGTGAAATGGGTTTTAGGAGAGTGAGGTGAGGCTTAGGGTGAGTTTAAGCTGAGTCTTAAAAGTGAGATGAACCTTAGGTGTGTGAGATGAACCTTAGGTGTGTGAGATGAACCTTAGGAATGTGACATGAGCCTTAGGCGTTTGAGATTAGCCTTAGGTGCGTGACATGATCCTTAGGTGTGTGACCTGAGCCTTAGGTGCGTGACATGAGCCTTAGGTGAGTGGGATGAGCCTTAGGTGTGTGATATGAGCCATAGGTGAGATAAGCCTTAGGTGTGTGGGATGAGCCTTAGGTGCGTGACATGAGCCTTAGGTGTGTGGGATGAACCTTAGGTGTGTGACATGAGCCTGAGGTGAGATAAGCCTTAGGTGTTTGGGATGAGCCTTAGGTGTGTGACCTAAGCCTTAGGAAAGTGGCCCCATCATTAAGAGTGCCCCAAGCCTTAGTGGATTAAGCTGACCCTTAGGAGCAACAAGTCCCAATCAGCCACTAGATATATACTCCATACTTGGGCTCTTCTTTCCTCGCCAACCATGGTATTGTGTACACACTTCAAACACCTTCATACCCACTAGCAAAGAAAGAAGAAAAAGAGAAGAAAGAAGATGAAAGAAATACATCGTGTCACCCGAGCCTTAGGAGTCTCAGTCAGCCACTATACTCTATAATTATTTAGAGTTTCTTTTTTCGTCATTGATTAAGGTAACCCAGAGCAGAAGTAAGGTCAGTGCTATGGGGTCAACAGCCGCAATAAAGACAGAAAACAACTCCACTTAAGGACATTGTATCTAAAGGGCGCTTT
>CM060318.1:68707149-68712149 GCA_030674155.1 Stramonita haemastoma
ATATATATATATATATATAGTATATATATATATTATTGGTGGGGTGGTAAGTAGATTATCTCCCATGTGGTCAGGGTGCGATAATCGCAGCGTCATGTTTCTATTTAGAGACACACATGTGAATTGGTGAATTGGCTGGTCTGCCAGCATCATCTATCCACTCTCTCCAACGTATACAAAACTCTGCAGCTCGACTGGTCCTCAGAAAGAAAAAATCTGAACACATTACTCCTCTCTTGCAATCTCTCCACTGGCTGCCTGTGCCACAGAGAGTAAACTACAAGATCAGTACTCTCTGTTATAAATGTCTCCACAAAACAGCACCCTCCTACCTCTGTGAATGTCTTCACGTGTACACACCTTCTCGTACCCTCCGCTCGGCTGCAGATACATTATCCTTAAAAATTCCGAGATTCAACCTATCTACCGTTGGCCGCCGCTCTTTCTCTATTTCTGGTCCATCCATCTGGAATGACCTCCCTCTATCCCTTCGGCAAAAGCCTACATATGACACTTTTAAATCCAACCTCAAGACACACTTGTTTCAAACCTAAGATTTTTACCTTCTGTTTTCATCTCCTATTTGTCCCTGCCTCCAACATTTGAAATTCCATTCACCCTGTCAAAATGTATAACCTCTATAGGTGTGTGTGTGTGTGTGTGTGTGTGTGTGTGTGTGTGTGTGTGTGTGTGTGTGTGTGTGTGTGTGTGTGTGTGTGTGTGTGTGTGTGTGTGTGTGTGTGTGGTCCGCGCGCGTGTGTGCTTTCGATTTTGCTAGAATTATTTATTGTCATTGGTTGTTTGTTGTGAGGGTTGAGTGTAAGCGCTTTGATTTGTTTTTACAAGATATAGCGCTATATAAATTCCATGTATTATTATTATCATTATAATTGTCATGCTCTGTTTCCTCGGGTAGTGGTCGAAAACCCTCCGTTACATACACTTCGCCTTCATGGGGAAATGTAATTTATGCAACCTCTGTTTAGAGGTCACATTCTAAACTGACTAAGTGTGTTGTGTTCCCGAAGTTTGTGCAGTGATGGAACATCAAATATGTCCACTCTGTTGGAAGTGGTGTCCGAAATGGGATGAAAGATCCAAGTAGTATATAGGTAGGAGTATTGTTTTGTAGATAACCGCGCAATTGCAGCGTCGTGTTTCTATTTAGAGACGCACTTGCGAATTGTTGATGCTTGGTTTCTTTGGGTAGCGGTCGAAAACCAACTGTTGCATACACTTCGCCTTCACGGTGAAAGGTAGAATTTATGCAACCTATTTTCAGAGGTCACATTCTAAACTGACTAGATGTGCCGTGTTCCTGAGATTTGTGCAGAAGTGAGATATCAAATTATGTCCAGTCTGTTACAAATATATATATATATGTCTGTGTGTATATATATATATATATATATATAATATATATATATATATGTGTGTGTGTGTGTGTGTGTGTGTGTGTGTGTGTGTGTGTGTGTGTGTGTGTGTGTGTGTGTGTGTCTATGTCTATATTGTATTTTACAGTCTTGTTAGGTATTGTTTTATATTGTACGGAACAACAACTCTCTTGTGTCCGTGGGTTCTTTTACGTGCACTAAATAACTACGTGTAACACACGAGACCTCGGTTTATTGTCTTCCCTGAAAGACTAGCACCGCGACCAGCACTCATGGTCTAATGCATGGCTTATGAGTTGTAGTGCCAGTATTTGCCGGTACAGTGGTCTTCTTCTTCATTGAACGCTCAGACAGCAAGTATAATTGTAGTCTGTCTTATGAGCGAAAATGCTTTGCACTGCCGTTAAGCCCCTGACAAGTTAGACCCAGCGCATCTGCCTTCGACAGGGGAGAGAGTTGCTATGTTTTAATTAAGTCTTTGGGGGGGGGGGGGGGAAGCAAGGGCAGGAGAATAGTCTATGTAGGCAAGGGAGAAAACTAAACACAAACAACAAGGAGGTGACAAGAAGATATGGAAACCTGACACAAAACAAAGAGAGGGATAGAAAAGAGGGAATTCCTAGCTCAGAATGTCCAGAAGGCGGAGGTTGTTATTTATACCGCAGCTACCCCGGACATTCCCACAGGGGACTTCATGGATCTGCATTTTCCATACTCATCAACAATCTGCTTCTTCAGCGCATGGTTTACATCCCCCTCAGGACAAAACGCCACTAGGGTCCACTTCTTGATATAGGGTCGGGGGTGGAAGGGGTGGGGGGGGGGGTGGAGGGTGGAGGGAGGAGGAGGGGGGGTGAGCGGTCACTGAGGTCCAGCTTCCCTCCATCACCCCCTCACCCTGTGGCTGCCTTATCCCAAACACTCACTTGGTTAGAACCTCCCTTCCCCCCACCACCCTTCCTCTCCTCTCCCCCCCCCCCTTTCCCCAAAGGGGTTGTGTGTTCATTGAACAAGGGGATGATCTGGTCATGCAGTCATGCAGAGAAGAACCACGATGAATGAAGATAACGCTTGTTTTGCCTCCAGGGGGCTAGGGTGAGAATTGTGAGTGCGAATTTAATGCTTAGTGGTGTTTATTCAGTGTAGGGTGGTACTTTAAATGTGTGTCCAACTCTCAAGTCCACCAAGGGGCGCACGATAAAGAACCCACGGCAACAAGAGGGGTTGTCCTAGCAAAATTATGCAGCAAAAAGCCACTCTGATAGGGAAAGAAATACAGTTGCAGACAGGAAAAAGAAAAAAAAATAATGGGTAGTGTACTGCACTTGTGGCAACGCGCTGTCCCAGAGGAGAGCAGCCTGAATTTCATGCAGAGTAATATAATCTGCAGTGACATAAAGTGGTATAAAATAAAAATTATAAAATGCATAGAAAAAAGTTCTGATTAAACAAGGCGTTGTATCAATAACAAATCTTAGTTCATGTTAAAGAATCCACTGCATCAAGTTGTCTGTAGCAAAATTCTGTTTAAAAAAAGATTGTGATAGGGAAAAAAAGTGTATATAGAGTACAGAAAGGAAATTAATTCAGAAAATAGGGGTGGCACTGCTCAGCGAAAAGGCGTTGCGTTGCAGTAAAGCGCCTGTCAAGTCAGCACCAGTGCAGCATCGGACTTTGTTACCAGTGAAGTGGGGAGCATTAATGCGTGAAGAAAGTCATGTACCTTGATTACTTTGACATGGCTCTCACTGGCTGTTACAGGGTCAACCAGCTCCATTTGTGGGGTAACGGTTACAGCACAGTTGTCCTGTAACTGGTCCACCGCCCTGCCCGGCTGACCGCCTGACGGGGCCCAGGTGATAAGTGTGGGGCTAATCACAGCGTCAGCTGAGTCCTAGACGCGGGCAAGAGGTCACCAGCACCTAAGGTTCACCTCACACCACGGGACCAGTGGCTTGCCTTTTCCTATCGAGGCGTACTTGTATAACAAACTGGCCAGCTAGTTCAAAGAATGTATGTATGTATGTATGTATGTATTATGTATGTATGTATGTATGTATGTATGTATGTATGTATGTATGTATGTATGTATGTTGTGTAGTGTTGTGTGTGTGTGTGTGTTGTGTGTTGTGTGTGTGTGTGTGTGTATGTATGTATTATCTATCTATCTATCTATCTATCTATCTATCTATCTATCTATCTATCTATCTATCTATCTATCTATCTATCTATCTATCTATCTACTATCTATCTGCATCTATCATCATCTATCTACTTACTACTATCTATCTCCATTTCTTGTCTGCGCCATGAGGCATCCCTAAACTTGATTAGCAGCAGTTTTCTCCATTCCTCTTTCTGTTCTGCCTATCTCAAAATTTGGTTGAGTACAAGGCCTGTCCATTCGCTGATACTGTCCCCCATCTCTTCCATTGAATAGGCAAAGCAAATCTGCCAACATGCTTGATTAATTTCAGGTACTGTGTCTTTCCTTGTTTGCTTTTTTGTTTGTTTTTTGTTTTGTCTTTTATTCGCTTTGTTTTGCTTTTTTCCTCTTTTCCTCTTCTTCTTTGTAGAACGCTCGGACAGCAACTATTGTTGTCTGTCATAAGACCAAAATTGTGTTGGACTGCTGTCTTTCAGGAGAAAAAGCTGGAGTATGGACCAAAAAAGGCAGAATACAGACAAAGAGGTGACAGGAAGGAAAGGAAGAAGACAGACAGAAGAGAAAGAAAGGGATAGAACAGAGGAAATTCCAAATGCAGAATTTTCAGAAGATGGGGATACTATTTATACTGACAACCCCCCGGCATCCCCACAGAGGGGTACACATAATAACTATGCTGTACAGACATCGTAATGGTGTTCAGGGGAAATTAAAAAACCATTAGCAGATCAGTACTGGAGAAGTAACGCACGCGACTGGAAAGCGAGAATAGCGGAATCGATTCCTGCTGTAACTGCAGCTTTTCCTCCATTTACCAGAGAATGAATACTGGTCTGGGTGCTAGTCTTTAGGCTAAATCGAAGTTAGGTAAGCAACACATATAAAGCGCGCGCAAAATCCAAGAACCCCCCCCCCCCCCCCCAACAAAACCACTGCAGAAAACAAGAGAATTGTCCTTGTCAAAATTATCTGGAAAAACACACTCTTATCAATGGAAACAAAAACAAAGTGCAGATAGGAGCAGTACCAAAAAAAATGAGTGGCGCTGATCTTGTGGCGATGTTCTGTCCTTGGTAAGAGCACCTCGAGTTTCATGCAGAAACATCTGCAGTGACTAAAAGTGATATGCAATACTGTTCTTAAACACGAAGCTATAACGCATTAACAGGGAGGATACTCGACTTGTGCGCGCACGCGCGCGCGCGTGCGTGTGTGAGTGCGTGCGTGTGTGCGTGCGTGCGCGCGCGCGCGCCCGCCCGCACGCACGTGTGTGTGTGTGTGTGTGTGTGTGTGTGTGTGTGTGTGTGTGTGTGTGTGTGTGTGGTGTGTGTGTGGTGTGTGGTGTGTGTGTGCGCACGTGCGGCCCTGTGTGATGTGCGTATGTGACAGTCAAAGTTTTATTTCCATATCATACATCGAATAAGCATTGTCCTTGCTTT
>CM060318.1:68714649-68719649 GCA_030674155.1 Stramonita haemastoma
ATACAGTACATACACAAATACAGCACAATACAATACAATACATACATACAAATACAAACATACAATACAATACAATACAATACAATACAAACAATACAATACAATACAAAATAAATACAATACAACATACAACACAATACAACATAAACAAATACAATACAATACAATACAATACAATACAATACAATACAATACAATACAACATACTTTTCAGGACGAGGGTAGTTCTCTCCCTAGAGAGAGACGGGCAATGCCAGGTTCAATTCACCCAGAACACAACGGCTGCCTAAAATATTCAGTGCTTTCTCCTCTACCCCCTCACCCAAACGACTCCTTAGGGAGTTAAAAAAGAAGTCAGGTCATGCAGCTTCCTGAAGACTGACCCATTATGAGGCTAGTGCGGACATGGGGCCGTTCGAGGGAAAAGAGAGGCGAGGATTACTTAGAGAGAGACGCTTTGACGCTTTGACCAATTCATTGTCATTGCTCAGTATGACCTATTGACAGGGGCGGGTTAGGCCCTACATATGCCGCGACTTTCTTTTGTAGATACAGGTAAATACAAGAGAATCGACGTGATGCATTTAACGTAATGAAAAGAAAAAAGCACCTTCGAAATGGGTACGTTTTTTAAGCTCTGGCGTAAACTCAGCTACAAACTGAACACAAAGTAATGTCAAGATAAACAACAGGAAACTATAAACAACAATAAAATAATAATGGGAACATTCTAAAATGTTGCATTCGACCATTCAATCAAATTCCATGTGAAATGTTCAATAAGTATTCTAGATGGAAATTACAGCATGTATTGTGTCTTTAGGTGTGTCACAAAATATAAAAACTAATTGGTGTTTAGCTGTAATTCGTAGTGTCTGTGCTTCAGCAATGAACTTTGCAACAGGGTATTGAGATAGATGGATGATAGATAGATAGATAGATAGATAGATAGATAGATAGATAGATAGATAGATAGATAGATAGATAGATAGATAGATAGATAGATATGATAGATAGATAGATAGATAGATAGATATGATAGATAGATAGATAGATAATCGATAGGCTGAAAAGAGACAGAAGAAGTTTTTACAGGAGGATGACAGAGAGACAGACAGGAGGAGGATAAAAAGAATGGATTTTCCTGCACAAATGTTTCCAGGAAATGCTGTTTCTCTTGAGAAAAACAACAACATACAACCCAACCAATCAAAACATTTTCCCTCATGATATCACCATCATCATCTTTTTCTTCTTCTTCATTGTTGTCTCTCAACCCCTCCCGCCACTACCACCACCGTCACCATCATTCGATTACAAAACCACCATCATCAGCATCACATCCAACGGCAAGAACAACGACCAGAAAACAACTTCAACTCCCCCCAAAAACAACAACAACAACAACAAACAAACCCCCCAAACCAAAACAACAACCAAAAATTAAAAACAAAACAAAAAAAAAAACAAACCCCCAAACCGCAAAACAACAACCCCAAATCCAAAAACAAAAAAAAAAAACAAAATAACGCCAACAAAAAAGCCCACCTAAAATAACATAACTATTGATAATTATGGACAGGTCACATCATAATATATTTATCCCTGTTGTTTTTCCAAAAGAGGGACAGGAGAGCAGAGCACACACATGTTCTTCAACCTGCAGTGGGAAATAGATGTTGATTATCCTCATTAATGACAGTGTTACAGCATCCTGGGGATAAAGTCACATGGCCTCTGACCCTCTTACTGACCCTGATCAACAACAAGTTGTAGTCAAATTGGACAGACAGACAGACAGACATATAGACAGACAGACAGACAGACATACGGACAGAGACAGAGGGAGGACGACTTTCAGGTATCTGGGACAACTTAAACAACAAGAGACAACTGGACCTACCGAGGATGACCGAGTTGCGCTAATTACTTTAATGAAGTAGGTAGTGCTGACTGAGCCAATACAGCATGGTGACAGTGCAGGCAAAGCTCTTGATTGAACTAGGCCAATCTAATGAAGAGAGAGAAAAAGTCTGTTGAAATGTAGGTGGAAAGGAGGGAGGGAGGAAGGGAGGGGAAAGTGCCTGTGCACTTAAGGTTGAAACTTAGTAGCAGTCTAATTCAAAGACTACTACTACTAGCTGAAAAAAGCTGGTAATAAGTTGAACAAAGACTCTCTCTCTCTCTCTCTCTCTCTCCTCTCTCTCCTCTCTCTCTCTCTCTCTCTCTCTCTCTTCTTCTCTCTCCTCTCTCTCTCTCTCTCTCTCTCTCTCTCTCTCTCTCTCTCTCTCTCTCTCTCTCTCTTCTCTCTTGCTTTGTCGGATTTATCTGATGTTCTGTGTGCAGAGCTTGGAATATATCCCATATCTGTCTATTAACTCGTGCTTTAAATATCATAATTAGATACAGTTTAGAGAGACATGGTAAGAAAACCTTGGTTACGGGTGTTTGTCAGTGCTGAAATTCATAAAGATTTTTACACCCCCGTTGGGATGCGGGGGGGGGGGCTTGTCGGTATAATTATCATCCCCACCTTCTGGAAATTCTGTGCGAGGAATTCCATCTATTTTGTTTTTCTCTTTGTTTCTGCCTTGTTCCTTTCCTTCCTGTCACCTCCTTCCTGTCTATTTTCTGCCTTTTTGATCCATTCTCCTGCCTTTTTTCTATAGAAACACTTAACAAATAAAGTTCTCTGCTACACCTGAGTCTGGGCCTTACTTGTGAGGCGCTTAATGGCAGCGCAAAGCATTTTCGCTGTTATGACATACAATAATAGTTGCTGTTTGAGCGTTCCACCACGACAACGAAGGAGATTTTCTTGTTTTATTGTCCAGTCTTACACAGTCATTTGATAAAATTCATAGACCAAAAATATCGTTATGATCCTTGTGACTCTAGGATAAATCTTCAGAAAGGGGGTATGACCTAGAATCTGAATAAATAATCGCATTTTCTCTGTTTCTTCAGGGAAATGGCGAGGAGCGGAGACAAAGTGGCAGACAGGAAAAACTGTGGATGGACAAGGTTGCAGAGATGAGAGGGACACTTGCTTGCAGAGACTCCTCCAGCCTTTGGCACACAACCGACACACAAGTGGAGGAAGCTGGTAAACAACTCTTCAGTGCAGTAACTTCAGTGACTCCCAGAGGAGTTGAGGGGGGAAAAAAAAGAAGAGAGACATTCCTGCTTCTTCATGGTGACGTTGCCACCATCCCCATCATTACAGTGTTAACGGTCTGTATCCTTGTTGAAAAAGCAATTTGGAGAGGGGGAAAAGCCATTCTTTCACACTGGAAAACCAGATTGTGTACTTGGTTTCTTTTTTTCTTTTTTTTAATCGTTTCAGTTAAGTCTGTTTCATGTGCAAATCTGTAATGAAGGGCCAGTGCAGAAAAGGAATAAGCCATTTCAAGTTGCTGACACGCTGACCTCACGTACAATGCACGTTATTTACAAGCATTATTGGCCTTCTTGGCTGAAATGGGTCTGTAGTCAAACCAAAACAACATAATACTGTAAATCGTTATACACAGTTTCCCGGGTGGGGATGCTGGGGGCCTGCTGGGAGCCGGTCAGTCTGAGTGGCGTCCACACCCTCTGAAAATTCTGTGCCTTGAATTCCCTCTTTTCTACCACTCTCTTTGTTTCTCCATAGTTCTTCTTTCTGTTACTTCCTTGAGTATTTTCTGCCTTCTTGGTCCACTCTCCTGCAGTATTGTTTTCTCAGAAAGACGTTTAAAATACAACTATTCTCTCCTACACCGGATGCGCAGGGCCTGACTTGTCAGGTGCTTAAAGACAGCGCAACGTATTTTCGCTCATATGACTAGCAGCATTGGTTGCTGCCTGAAAATTTGACAAAGACGAGGAAGATATACTAATACTGAGAGCACTAGCAAGCTAATAGTTTATGGTATGCGAAGTATCCATCCTCTTGACCGATAACAGCGACATACCCCAGCCAGCCAGCTGTCAACTCCCCAATCACAAGGCCCCCACCTTGTCCTGACAAATGACTTATCATGAAGACACTGGAGTTGTTGACATCTGTGTAAAAGTGGCCCTTGGTGCGGAACAGATCAAAGCCAGAACAGGAAGGCTGGGGTGGGGTGGGGGGTGGGGGTGGGGATGATGATGGTGGGGGAGGGGAGGTGAGGGGTAGGGTAGGATGAAATTGCTATGTTGATGCATTGAATATTAATTTTGTGGGTTTAAAAAAAAAAGAAGAAGTCATTTTGACCAGATGGCCATGAGTGTAGTGTTTACTCATCACTCTTGTGGTAAATCTGGTCAGGTGATCAGTTTGTCACTCCTGGGGGCTTTTTTGTTTGTTATGTTGTTTTGACCAGTCTGTTGCTATCTTGATGTTTTACTGGTTGTTTCGTGCATATTTAAAAAGATAGATTGTAAAACAAGGCTTGGCATAAAATGATTAGCCTTGCGTATCAAAGATCGTTCATTAATTTCTTGGACGTTTTTTTTTTTCTCAGACAGCCACTTTTGTTGTCTGTCATGTGAGCGAAGAATTTAATAATGTGTTGCGCTACTGTTAAGTAGGCCAGGCACACACGAGTTCGGCATGGATGAGAATGGCCTTTTAAGTCTCTCTGGGAAACAAAGCAGGAAAATGGACCGAGCAGGAAGAAAATAGCCACCCACCCCCCTCCCCAAAAAGGTGTTTATTAAATATCGATGAAAGATTCAGAAACAACATTATGGATAGAACAATCCCAGCTTGTTTTGTCCTCACCCCCCCCCCCCCCTCCTCCTCCTCGCCTCAGTGTTTTGTTTCATAACTAAACAGTGTGGTATAAGAGCCGAGAAATCATCCGACTGTTACAGCAACCTTTATTACAGCTAAGCAACCTTCTGACTCCTGTTGACACCGGGCTTACTAAAAACCTAGGGACGACAAATAAGAATTAGACACAATAAGAGGCAGGAATGAGAGAGAGAGAGAGAGAGAGAGAGAGAGAGAGAGAGAGAGAGGAGAACGACTT
>CM060318.1:68732149-68742149 GCA_030674155.1 Stramonita haemastoma
GAGATAAAAGAGAGCAGAACTATACAGAAGAAACAACAAGATGAAAGTGAATGAACAAGTATCGTTTCCCCTCAGGTTTGTTTCTACCCACCCCACCTAGCATCTACCACACTACAGGCCAATCGGACAACACACACTGCTACCGACATTTTTATGAATGATACCCACTGCTCTCCCTCTTCAGCTACTGTCAAAATGAACGATGTATTGACATGGTGCAGAGTGACATAGACAGACATAGAGTGACAATTTCCTATAACCGAAATGTGGGAGATGAGTTGTGTGGTGAATAGTGAATGTTGCAAAAGGCTGTGGTTGTAATTATAGAAATGGAATCAAAGATTGTGTCCTAATAATGTGAATGACGTGGCTGAGGTGAAAGGTCGATTGAGGGTGTAGAAGATCAGGAAAAGCGTTTCAGAAAATTATAGAGATGAATTGCGTGCAGAGAATGACAGTGGAGAAGAGCCTGCAGAGAAGGAGAGTGAGGAAGATGTGAATGCAGAGAAGTGAGAGTGAGGAAGTTGCAGAGAGAGAGAGTAAAAGTGTGCAGAGAAAGTAACAGGAGCAAGTGTGCAGAGTATTTAGAAGAAGGGAATGAAAGCTGCGGAATGCAAGAGACTGTAACAATAGCAGCTTTACTGGAAGGAATACAGCAATTGAGAGAGACAACTGAAGATGTCCACTCCATGATGCATAACATGAGACAGTGCACTGCTGTGTTGAAAGGAAATGTTTATAAAAATGTTTCTTAATTAATGTATTGTAGACTCCCGACAGACTTTAAAGCAGAGAGAAAAACTTGTGGTCCGATAAATGACAGTATAAATATCTATACAGAGCAATGACACGGATTCCATGTCATGAAGACTGTTTCCGCTGTTATTATGATTATTATGATTTTCAATTTTATGTTTTGTGCCCAGTCCCCATCCCACTGTTCCCTTTGAATGGGCGTGAGGCTTATCGCAATAAACCATTCTCTCTCTCTCTCTCTCTCTCTCTCTCTCTCTCTCTCTCTCTCTCTCTCTCTCTCTCTCTCTCTCTCTCTCTCTCTCTCTCTCTCTCTCTCTCTCTCTCTCTCTCCTCTCGTTATATATATATATATATATATATATATATATATATATATATATATATAATATATATATCCACTTCTTTCTTTTCTTTCTTTCCTTTTCTTTCTCTTCTTTCTTTCTTTAGTTCTTTCTTTCTTTTCTTTCTTCTTTAGTTCTTTCTTTCTTTCCTTTCTTTCTTCTTTTCCTTCATTAGTTCTTTCTTGTTCTTTCTTTCTTGTTCTTTTTCTTTCTTTCTTTCTTTCTTTTCCTTATTAGTTCTTTCTTTCTTTTCCTTTTTAGTTCTTTTTCTTTCCTTCCTGTTTCCTCCTTTCTTTCTTTCTTCTTCTTTCTTTCTTTCTTTTCTTTCCTTTCTTCCTTTCTTTCCTTCCTTCTTTCTTTCTTCCTTCCTTCTTCTTTCCTCTCCTTCCTTCCTTCTTTCTTCTCCTTCTTTCTATGCCCCTGTTTGTTCTTTTCTGTCCGTATCTTTATGTTCTTGTTGAACATTAAAAACACAAAAACACCCTTTTTTCGGGGGGGGGGGGGGGGGGTTGTATTTTTTCTGTTATTTTTGTTCTTCCTTTCTTTTTGTTTCGTGTTCATACATGGCTCCCATTAGGCCTAGATTAAGCGATTAAACGAGCAACGTTCGGTCCGAGGCCCTGTGTATTAATGATGCATAGACAGACATTCAGCGAACTATCATTGACAGACAATCTGTCTCTCCCTTAACGTTCTGCTTCACTGGAGCATGAGCCGAGTGACTGACCGGTGTGACTGTTGAGAGAGAGAGAGAGAGAGAGAGAGAGAGAGAGAGAGAGAAGAGAGAGAGAGAGAGAGAGAGAGAGAGAGAGAGAGAGAGAGAGAGAGAGAGAGAGAGAGAGAGACACAGAGAAGACAGAGACAGACAGACAGACAGACAGACAGACAGACAGACGACAGACAGACAGACAGACAGACAGACAGACAGACAGAGACAGACAGACAGAGAGCGATAAACACGGGGGTGGGGAAAAGGAGGAGATTGGGGCAAAGGACAACAGAGACAGAGACAGAGACATAGATAGATAGACAGACAGACAGACAGACAGACAGACAGACAGACAAATAGACAGACAGACAGACAGACAAACAAACAGACAAATAGACACTGACACAGACAGAGATACAGAGAGAGACAGAGGGAGAGAGAGAGAGAGAGAGAGAGAGAGAGAGAGAGAGAGAGAGAGAGAGAGAGAGAGAGAGAGAGAGAGAGAGAAGACAGAGAAGAGACAGAGAGAGAGAGAAAGACAGAGACAGAGACAGAGACAGACAGACAGACAGACAGACAGACAGAACAGAGAGACAGAGACAGAGACAGAGACTCATACAAGAAAAAACAACCCCAAACAAAACAGTCCAAACAGATTAGTGAAGTCAAGATAAGTACATCTTGATCCCATTAGTAGTAATCCCTTAATGGGCGGTGGGCTGATCACTCAAACGATGAATAGAAATATATATCAAAGATTAGAGATGTTCGAGCGTTCACCTTGAAAACACTGTTCAACAGGCAGTGTCTACAGTCTAGTACAGCGCAGACGAGACATTCCTCTGTCAGTCGCAAAGAAAAAAAAGGAAGGAAAAAAAGAAAAAAGGAGGAATTGGTGGAGTGCGATGAAAAGGTTGATGAATTTGTCAGATTAGGAATTATCGTTGAAAGTACGTGGAATTTTATTTCTAGTACTACTTATATGTAGTATCTATCATATCCTCCCTTCCCTCCCTCCCTCACACAAACAGACACACAGATACACAGACACAGACACAGACACAGACACAGACACAACACAGACACAGACACAGAACACACACACACACACACACACACACACACACACAAACACACACACACACACACACACACAAACACACACACACACACACACACACAAACACACACACACTTACACACACACACACTACACACACATTACACACTACACACACACACACACTCACACACACACACACACACACACACACACCACACACACACCACACACACACACACACACACACACACTTACCTCCACCCCTGCCACACACACCCCTATCCCACCCTAATCCCCCACTCCTACCTATCCCCCTAAAAAACACACGAAAGAATGCTAATCTTGAACTGATCTTTTTAAAAATTGGTAATGGTAAAGGTGTTCCCATAACCTATGTAGTCGTTGAAGAACGAGGTGTCAGAGACCTCAGTTTTTTCCAGGGGCCAGCATCTTGAAGGTGGCACCCATCTCCTCTCTCTCGCTGCTTTACCTTACCTGATCCTAAAGAGGACAGGTACCCATTTACAGCTGGGTGAACTAGAAGAGGGGGGGGGGGGGGGGGGGCGACTGTACTGAAGCCAAGGCGTACGAACGGTCACCGGTCCGCGAGACAACCAAGCTCAAGGCTGCTTCATAAGCTGAGCTTGGGGGTAGTGAGTGCTCTGACCACTGAGTTAGCTATCCCGTCCCTGCACTTGTTATCCTTGCACTTATGATCTCTGTATAGCGTCTCAGAGAAAGATGAGAGTTGATCCCAATTTTTAGACCAGTCACCTGTGCTTAAGGAATTGTTGTCCTGGCGATGTCGCTGAAAATGATTTTTTTTTTATCCCATTCTCTGTTTGTGGAAGTGTGAGTGGAATTAGTTTGTAAACAGACAGAAAACAAGTGTGTGTGTGTGTGGGGGGGGGGGGGGGGTGGGGTGTATGTATGTGATTGTGTGTGTGTGTGTGTGTGTGTGTGTGTGTGTGTGTGTGTGTGTGTGTGTGTGGTGTGTGTGTGTGTGTGTGTGTGTGTGTGTGTGAGAGAGAAAGTCAAAGTCAAAGTCGAAGTCAAAGTCAAATTTTATTTCTAGATGTATATAATTATTGAATAAGCAATGCATTTACTTTTTTCATCAAGACGTGTGTGTGTGCGTGCGCATTCGTGCGTGCATGCATGTGTGTGTGTGTGTGTGTGTGTGCGCGCTCGCGTGCGCAAGTGTGCACGTGTGCACGTGTGTTAGTCTGTCTCAGTCTGCTCATCGGTCTTTCCCTCTGCTTTGTTTCCATACTGGCAGTCGCTATGATCACACATACTTCTTCTTCGAACGCCTAGACAGCAACTATTGTTGTCTGTCATATGAGTTAAAATGCGTTGTGCTGCTGTTAAGCGCCTGACAAGTCAGGTCCAGCCTATCCAACTTCAGCACAGGAGAGAATCGTTATCCTGTACGTCTTTCTGGAAAAAAATGGCAGAGGATTGAACCCAGAAGGCAGAAAACAGACAAATAAGAGGTGACAGGGAAAAGGGACCGAGGCAGAAACAAAGAGAGTGATAGAAAATCCGGGCTCTCACGTTTGAGCTACTACTGAGATAGGCGTTCAGTGCCAACTTCCCTCCCCGATCCCCGAAAGTCCTTCGGATGAGACTAATTCCAAGCCCTGTGTGCGAACGCACGCAGAACATTCTGCGCACACGTTTAAAACCTGTTCTGCCTCTCAGAAGAGTAGGTCATTGTGGGTAGGTGGAAACGGGTGACACAATGTAAACAGAATTGCATTCACACTGGTTTCGTGTTCAGACATCATCCCCGAACTGGGCATACGGATGCCTTAATGGTAGGGGGGGGATGGGGGAGGAACAGTTGCATACGCGAAATCTCACCATTGGTGAACCTCATAGCTCTGATCGAGGATGTAAAAGAAAAAAAATCACACAACAAAACACAAGAACAATGAATTCAACCGAACTAAAGCTTCCTCTTTGAAAATCATTCATTTTCGTCGTTGAAAAGAACAGCGATTAATTTCAGAGTGTATTATCCCGTATCGGGCTTTGACGATTGGTTGTGGAATATGGTTTTAAAGACCCTCTCCCACCCAGAAGCTCCCCTCCCCCCAAAAAACAACAACAAAAAACCCCACCAACAGCAAAAAAGTAACCATAAAAAAACAACAACAACAACAAAAAAAACGTCCCTTTCCCCGCACAAAAAACAAACAAACCAGACAACCCTCTCCGCCCACTAAACAACCAGAGAACCAACCAACCAACCAACAAACTAACCAACCAACCCAGCACCTAAGCAACCAAGCAACCCAGCAAAGAAGCATAACGACATCACCCCTGTGGTGCTAAAGCTTCGTGACTGCCCATGTCGGTCTGTCTGTCACTTTCAGCAGCATGTACAGTCAGAGACAGGATCAAAGTTGTTAATGACAGCAACACGTATGCCAACGACATTGACGATAGTGAAAATAAAAGTTTGCTTACGTGTGTCTGTCACTCCGTGTCTCTGTCTCTGTCTCTGTCTGTCTGTCTGTCTGTCTGTCTGTCTGTCTGTCTGTCTCTGTCTGTCTGTCTGTCTGTCTGTCTGTCTGTCTGTCTGTCTGTCTGTCTGTCTGTCTGTCTGTCTGTCTGTCTGTCTCTCTCTCTTCTCTCTCTCTCTCTCTCTCTCTCTCTCTCTCTCTCTCTCTCTCTCTCTCTCTCTCTCTCTCTCTCTCTCTCTCTCTCCCATCTTTGTATCTCGATCTGTTTGCCTGTTTGTTTGTCTGTCCGTCCGTCTGTCTGTCTGAAATAAAAGTCTGCTTCCATGTGTTTGTCCCTCTGTGTTTCTCTGAGGTTCCTCTAATATTCCCCTAAGGTTCCCTAAAGTTTCCCTAATATTCCCCTAAGGTTTTCCTGAAGTTTCCCTAATATTCCCCTAAGGTTCATTTCAGGTTCCACTGAGGTTTCCTTGAGGTTCCCCTGAGGTTCTCTGAGGCTCCCTTGAGGTTTCCCTGAGGATCGACTAAGGTTTTCCCTGAGGTTCCCTTGAGGTTTCCCTGAGGATCCACTAAGGTTTCCCACGAGGTTTCCCTGAGGATCCACTAAGGTTTCCCTGAGGTTCCCTTGAGGTTTCCCTGAGGATCCACTAAGGTTTCCCTGAGGTTCCCTTGAGGTTTCCCTGAGGATCCACTAAGGTTTCCCTGAGGTTCCCTTGAGGTTTCCCTGAGGATCCACTAAGGTTTCCTGAGTTCTTGAGGTTTCCCTGAGGATCCACTAAGGTTTTCCCGAGGTTCCCTTGAGGTTTCCCTGAGGATCCACTAAGGTTTCCACGAGGTTTCCCTGAGGATCCACTAAGGTTTCCCTGAGGTTCCCTTGAGGTTTCCCTGAGGATCCACTAAGGTTTCCACGAGGTTTCCCTGAGGATCCACTAAGGTTTCCCTGAGGTTCCCTTGAGGTTTCCCTGAGGATCCACTAAGGTTTCCCTGAGGTTCCCTTGAGGTTTCCCTGCTTCCCCTGAGCCAGGCAATTGTTTTCGTTCCTTGGCTAGAGCTCCGAGGTTTATCAATGGTGAGATTTTGCGTTTGCGACCGTTTGTCGTCCCCCCCCCTCCCCATTATTTTATTTTTTATTCTTTTATATCGAGGATAATGGAATAAGCACTCATGTGCTTTTTTTTTACATCCAGTGCCCCCATCATAAAAGTAGTGCATTATTTTAAAGCGCATACTTGATCTTCTGCAAGCGTATGTATGTCCGAAGGGGTTTAAGGCATTGGCAGGTCTGCACTTGAAGTTGATCTGGGAGATCGTAAAAATCCCCACTTTCAATTCACCAAACGCCAACACCAAGATTCGAACCCACGACTTCATGGACCCATCGGATTGCAGTCGAATGATCTTAACCACTCGACTGTCGCGTCTGTCGTGCCAGACGATTGCAAAAAGAAGTGTGCTAGTGTCCAGCACATCAACCTGACTGACTGCAGTCAAGGACGTACAACAGCCGTTCTGTGCAACTGGTCAGTCTGTCAGAAGTCATTTCACTGCCAGTGTCTGACGGAAAGGTGAAACTGAGGACACTTCCCTACACCCATGAGGATTGACCGGCCAATGGCCTGTTGACCGCTTGCTTCTTCAAGGTGAAAAGAAAAATAAAATCAACTGCAGTGATAGACAGACAGATAGACAGACAGGCAGACAGGCAGACAGACAGGCAGGCAGGCAGGCCAGACAGAGACAGACAGACAGACAGAGCAGCAGTACGTAGTCACTGAAGGGTTAGAGAAAAGACTAATGCTTTAAAAAGAAAAAAAATTAATGTGGTTGACTTTAGTGATTTAAGTATGATTGCATTCCTGGTCCATTCCAGGCAGACATTTGGTTTCTGAAAATGCTGGTATCAATAACAAATGAGTGTGGACAGATATCTGTATACATGCAAACATAGAAAACTCAAAGACTAACGAATGCAAGTGTGTGTGCATCAGAAACAGAGAGATTGGCATGGCAATGCTACATATGAAAAAGAATGCAGTCAAAGCACAGGTTTGAATATAAAAAAAAATTCAGAAAACATGAATGATATGCTAAGGCATCATGGGAGCAAAAGCAAGCATACAAATAAGAAAAATTCACAAAAGACACATCAAAATAGAGAAAGAGAGAATAGTACATCCCCACAGCACACATACACACACACACACAACACACACAAGTATGCACGCATATGTGCATATGTATGCACACACACATACAGGCACAGGGGGGGGGGGGGGGGGGGCTGTCAGTATACATAGTAGCCCCACCTGCAGATTTTGTGCCAGAAATTCGGTCTTTTATCTCCCTCTCTTTGTTTATGTATTGTTCCTTTCATTCCTATCACCTCTTCCTTGACTATTTTCTGTCCTCTTGGCCCATACCCTTTAAGACTTCAAAAAATAAAAATTTTCTCCTAGGCCGAAGTAGGATGCACTGGACCTGATTTGACAGGCCTTCAACAGCAGTTCAACGCATTTTCGCTCAGAAGACAGACAACAATAGTTGCTGTCTGAGCGTTCCAGAAGAAGAAGGAGTTGAATCCAATGGCTGGTTTTACCTATAAAACCTACTAATAATGGCTTTTACCCAGGCTAGATGGGGTGAAAAAGTCACTGACCAGACCAACAAAGCAGGGACAGTTTCATCTTATTGATGCAGAGTGGACAGTGCTCAGTAACTTTCAGCAGTGCACTCTTTTTTTTCATTTCGATTTTATCATTTTTTGTTTGTTTTCCTTTTGGCAAGAACTTCTTCAATCAATTTATCTGTATGTTGTTAACAAAAATCTTAGCCATAAGGATACGTGTGCTTGCATGCATATAAGGGTGCGTGGTGCGCGCGCGCGCGCGCGCCACACACACACACTAACACATACACACACACAAACACACACACACACGCACACACGCACGCCCCCACGCACGCGCCCCACACCCCACCCACCACACACACACACACAGAGCGAGGCTATTCTTAGCCAATTAAGTGACATTACTAAAGAAAAGCATGGCATGGTACTCAATCCTCATGGTCATGAAGAGGAGGACATCAGAGGTCAGAGGTCACCAGGCTGTTGGTCTCTCACTCACTGTGTTTCCTGCCACACAACCCCCCCCCCCCACCCCACCCCTCTCTCTGTCTCTCCCTCTCCATCAACGGCAGACAACCCATGCATAGAAGTATCAGATTTCGTCCCTTGTAAGTGTCGTGTGACAGCAGGTATCAGGAGAAGGGTTAAGTGTATGCAGTGTTCGAAGCATTAAACTTTGACATTTATGATTGTTTAGCAGTCAGCCCAGAAGCTTACATTGAAATAAAAGTTCAACACGTTCCTGCTACGGTGAGAAAAGGAGTAAGACCTGATTTTGTTGAGAAGGTTATGACAGTTACAGAAACACATGCACTTACATGTGCTTGCAATGTTGGGCAGGCGCGTGCGCACACACACACACACACACACAACACACACACACACACACACACCACACACACACACTCACTCACACACACACACACACATACACACACACCATCATCATTATCAAGCAAAGAGTACACTGGCCATTTGAGGTGTCAATTCTATATAGAGTTACTGAAAGCTTAGTGGAAAAGTCGCCAGGGGTTCCCTCTGTCATATTTGTCCATCAAACTGAAACTACAGTGGACTGCTGGGTTCACACATCAGTCTTGGATTACCGACCTTGTGAGTGAGTGACAGCCGCTGGCATTGGCTGTGAGTATGGAAAGCCACACATGTCAAAATGTGTCCTTACAATTAGCTGTGTAGTGGTATTGATGTGATGAAAACTTGTACTCAAAAGTGTGAAGCCAGTCTTGCAGTTTGAGAAAGAAATTTGAAAATGGAGTATGGTCTGTTAGTAGTGTCAAAATACCAGTTAAGGTGGTGGCAATGTCATAATCTATCTTGTTCAATTTTATTTTTGGAATTGTTAGGAGGTTGTTTTCTTGTTTCTCAGCTGAAGCTTCAAGATTCACCAATGGTGATAATTTTGCTAATGTGACTGATGTCCCCACCATTATGGTAAGCTCATTCTAACTCCAAAGACAATTTATTTTTTTCCATTTGTTTTTTTGTTTTCCTTGTGGAGGTGTGTGTGTGTGTGTGTGTGTGTGTGTGTGTGTGTGTGTGTGTGTGTGTGTGTGTGTGTGTGTGCGTGTGGGGCGTGTGTGTGTGTGTGTGTGTGTGTTGAGTGTGTGTGTGTGGCTTTAAGTATGAATAAATCCCCACCTCTGGATATTCTGTGTCTAGAATACAATTTTGTCTATTCCTTCTCTTTGTTTCTGCCTTATTCATTTTCTTCCTGTCACCTCCTTCTTGTCTATTTTCTGCCTCCTTGGTCCATTCTCATGGATTTTTTTACCAAAAGACCTAAGAGATTACAATTCTCTCCCCTGCTGAGGTGAGATACCTTGTCTTGACATGTCAAGCACTTAATGTCAGTCAACACATTTTTACTCATTTGACAGACAAGATAAGTTGCTGTCTTAGCATTTAACAAAAAAAAATTGAGCCTCTGCCATACTCAGTTCTCAGGAAGAGATAGTTTAAATATGAACTATTCCGCATTGATAAAAACCACGGAAGTATATCTAATGACCAAAG
>CM060318.1:68757149-68764649 GCA_030674155.1 Stramonita haemastoma
CAAACATCAGCACGCACCCATCACAACATAAAAAGCGTCAACACATCAGCAATTCCTCAGCCAGTCATAATCCTACCTAAGTAAAATCACCAACTGTTCATGCATATCCAACAATCAGAAATGGATTTGACAAATGTAGATTTACACACTGTCCACAACACACACACACACACACAGCACACACAACACACACAACAACACCACACCAAAAACCACACACAACATACACACACACACACATGCACCCACAAACACACACACAACACACACAACACACACACACACACACACAAACACACACACACAAACACACACACAAACACACACAACACACACACACACACACACACACACAACACACACACACACACACAATACACACACATACACACACACTAACATCACCCTCTCACACATCTCTCACCTCTCCTCTCTCTCTCTCTCATCTCTCCTCCTCTCTCTCTCTCTCTCTCTCTCTCTCTCTCTCTCTCTCTCCTCTTCTTCTTCTTCTTCTCTTCTTCTCTTCTCTCTTCTGTCTGCTGTCTCTCTCTCTCTCTCTCTCTCTCTCTCTCCCGCCACATCCATCTCTCTCTCCTCTTTTTCTCTCCCGAAGTCCATTGATGAGACTATAAACGAGGCCGTGTGCCAACACACGTAGTACATCTTGCGCACCACGTTAAATCTTGTTCGCTTTTCGTAAGAGTAGGCCATCGTGTGCCGGTTGGGAACAGATGACATTTTACAAAACTGCATACACACGGGGACTGGATGTAAAAAAGCACATGATTGCTTATTCCCATTATCCTCGATATAAAAGAAAACACACACACACACACACACACTAACACACACACACACATACACACACACACACACACACACACACACACACACACACACACACACACACACACACACACACACACACACACAGGCAACTACACTAAAATGATACATTCTGGTGGGTGATGGAAATCTGGCTGTGGAAAGGTAAGGGGAATATGAGATGAAACAGAAGGGAATTATCCAGGTGATCTTAGGTTGGAAAAAGTATGTCTTGAGGCTGGATTTGAAAGTGCTGTATGTAGTCTTCTGACGTAGGGGGTGACAGAGGTCATTCCAGATCAATGGACCAGATACAGAAGGAGAGCAATGGCCAACGGTGGATTGTTTGAACCTGGGTGTTTGTAAGCATAGGGTAACTGCAGCAGCTTTCAGAAAGACACAAATCCACATACACATCTATGTATGCTCTCTCTCTCTGCCTCTTCTGCTCTGTCTCCTTCTCTGTCTCTCTCTCTCTCTCTTTCTTTCTCTCTCTCTTTGTCTCTGTCTCTGTCTCTCTGTCTCTCTGTCTCTCTCTCTCTCTTTCCTCTCTCGCTCTGTCTCTGTCTGTTGTCTGTCTGTCTGTCTGTCTGTCTGTCTGTCTGTCTGTCTGTCTGTCTGTCTGTCTGTCTGTCTGTCTGTCTGTCTCTCCTCTCTCTCTCTCTCTCTCTCTCTCCTCTCTCTCTCTCTCTCTCTCCTCTCTCTCTCTCTCTCTCTCTCTCTCTCTCTCTCTGCCCCCTCCTCTCTCTCATACACACACATACGCCCCCCCCCCCCCCACACACACACAGACATACACACAGAATTGTGCAGATGCACACACACGCACGCACGTACACACGCACAAACACACACTTACATGCACACATGCAATCATACATGCATGCTTACACACAAATACATGCATGCACACACATGACTACATGCACACATGCATCCACACCCACATCCACACCCACACCCCACCCACACCCCCCACACCCCACCCACACACACCACACCCACACCCACACACACACAAAACACACACAAGCAAGTGCTGTCTGGGCAACCCTCAAAAGCCTTCTCTTCTTTTCGTTTTCTTGGAATGTTTCATTTACTGACAATGTAACAGACAGATCAATCTCTTCACTGGAAATGACCACATCAAAGACAAAATTAATGTGATCATGTTGTGACCTTTGTTCATCAGAGACTAATCAACACGTGCTTTGTCAGTGTGGTCAGTGACTTGTTGACTGACCCCCAGCTGGGCTCTGGGAAAGCTGCCTTGATCAGGATTCGCAGACACAGTCAGTCACTGGCTTTACCTCTGATGCTGGGTTAATGAGAGCAAGACCAACAATAATGAGATTGTCTCTGATAATTATGAAGATGCTTAAGACACACTGGGTCCATTTTATATTGGAGTTCCTTGTGACTTTATGTTAATCCATTATCTAAAGTAAACACACCTGCCAAGAAAACAAAAAGTCCAGGTTGTACCCACATTTGTGCTTGAACCCCCCCCCCCCCCCCCTCTGCCGCTAGTCGGTGAGTCGTGATTGCTGTTTTTCATATGGATGATAAACCAAGGTCCCTTATGCAATACAAATTTAGTGGACATTAATCAAGTCATGGCCACAAGAGTTGGGAAAAATATGCTGTAAAAAAAACAACTGCAGACAGTATAAGGAAAAAAAGATAAAGGGTAGGGCTGCTCTTGTGGTAACACTCTCTCTCCAAGGAGAACAGCCCAAATTTAACAATAATCTGCTGTGACTTAAAATAGTAAATAAATGCAAATACAAGAAAAAACAGAAGCAACTATGGACAACAGGTTTCAGTGTTCCTATGGATACATATGTGTTGGGGTTTGGTGACAACATTGCCCTGGTTCTAAAGTACACATTACTACCTGCTGCCACTAAGAGAAAATACACACACACACACACACACACACCACACACACACACACACACCACACACACACACACAGGCAGAAAAATACACAAACCAAAACACACACACACACACACACACAACACACACACACACACACACACACACACACACACACAAGGGAAAAACATACAAAACACAACACACACACACACACACACACACACCCACAGGGGAACATTTATTTTACTTTTTTATTCTTTTATATCGAGGATAATGGAATAAGCACTCATATGCTTTTTTACATCCAGTCCCTGATTGTATGCAGTTTTGTAAATCTTGTCATCCTTCCCACTAGGCACATGATGCCCACTCTTAAAAAAAGAACAGGATTTAACATTACCCAAGATGTTCTGCATGCATTTGCTCACGGGGCCTTTGAATACAGTCTCATCCAAAGACTTTTAGGGAAAGTGGAGTCATTACTGATGTCAACTCCAGAGGAAAAATCCCTCGAAAGGGAATTGAACCCAGGTCATTCTGACACTAGGCACTGAGTGTGAATGTGTCTTTTTTGTTATTTTTCAAACAATCTCAATGTTGTTTAAGTTACTCTTTTCTTATGTTTGTCGAGTTACTCTTTTTTCTAATATCAAATATTCCCTCTCTTTAACTCTGTATTGTCATCTCTTCTCTGAGCCTGAAAGTCTGTTCCTCTCTTCTCTCTCTTTAACTCTTCACTCTCTCTCTCTCTCTACTCTTTTCTCTCTCTCTCTCTCTCTCTCTCTCTCTCTCTCCTCTCTCTCTTCTCTCTCCTTCTCTCTCCTTTTTTAGTTAGAGGAGAGTGTTTTGTGTTATTTTTGTATTGATCTATCCCTGTAGGGCGGGGACTGGATTAAAAAGCACGAGTGCTTATTCATTATCCTCAATAAATAATTTGCCTTGCCTTGCCTTCCCTTGCTCTGTCTTTGCCTCTCTGTGTCTCTGTTTCGTCTTGGTTCTGTCTGTCTGTCTGTCTGTCTGTCTGTCTTCTCTCTCTCTCTTCTTCTGCCTCTTCTCTCTCTCTCTCTCTCTCTGTCTCTCTTCTCTCTCTCTCTCTCTCTCTCTCTCTCTCTCTCTCTCTTCTCCCTACTCATCTCTCTCTCTCTCTCTTGCTCCCTAAAACAGACCATTGGTTTCCTAGTTTTGAAAACAGCAATAAAAAAAATCCATGGTCCCAGGTCTGTATCTGTCTAAAAATCTTTTTCGCCACACCATTGGCAAGTTCTCATGAACACAAACCAGACCAAATGAGTCTGTCCAAGAAAAGGCAGAGAGAGAGTATCGTGTTTCCTCAGCCCTGCTGGTCACACAAGCTTGGTTCTCTCACCGCTGTTGTTCTCTTTTTTTTCTTCTCTCCCTGAAGAAGCGGTCAACAGGCCATTGGCCGGTCAGTCCTCAGGGGTCTGGGGAAGTGTCCTCAGTTTCACCTTTCCGTCAGACACTGGCAGTGAAATGACTTCTGACAGACAGTGACCAGTTTGTGATCATTGCTTCTCTGTGTCCTTGGCTCTCAGTCAGTGAGGCTGATGGTCTGGAAATGAAAGATCTTTGCACTTCTCTTATTTACGTAGCCATATTATGAGAGCCAGGGGTTTTCGTCACAGATTTCGTGTGTATTTGAAGACCTCGACATGTTCAACCATTCATCCTGTGGGCAAAGCAGTTTGACCATGGTGTAAGTGTTAACATTGGGACGACAAAAATTGAGTACCATGCATTTTGTATGTAACAAATTCAGAATAATACACTTACTAAGCAGCCTGCTCTGTTATTGTCTGCATACCAGTTCTCACAGTAGAATGGTAAAAGAAAGAAGAAAGAACTATACAGTTTAACATTTTCCTGTCATTTCCATTGCAAGTGGATCTCTATGACAAATTTACTATATTCTTTACATTACTTCATTGTCAAGAAGGAAAAAAAGGCTTTTTAAGTGGTTGTTTCTGTTCTGGTTTTCTCCTTACCTTGGCTTTGAACTTTTCATTCTATTCAATCCCTGAAGTCAGAATACAGCTACCTTCGTAGTGGGCAACAATGGTTACATACACAAAATCTCACCACTGGTGAACCTTACAGCTCTGGCCAAAGAATGAAAAAAAATCCAGTTAAAAGTCATTGTCTGTTTGATCAGTGATGAGGTCTATACATTTACATAAGACTGATGCTAAAACAGGTGGTGGGTAAAACCCTGATGTGGGCATCTTCAGTGACATGCCTCCATAACTAATACCTCTGCAGTTGTTGATTATGCGGGGAGTATCATTGTATAATGAACCAGAACCAATCAACATGACATAAGGGACATGCAACAGTGTAGGAGTTGATTTTATCGTATTGTTGTCATGATGGTATTATTTTGAAAGTTGTCAACAGTGAATTACATGGGAATATTTATTGTAAACCTAACAATTTCTGGGAAATGGGCAGTGAGAAAGAAAGAAGGTAGAAAAAGGAAAGAAAAGAATGAAAGGACAGAGAAAGAAAAAGAACAGACAGACAAACAGGGATGAAAAAAGAAAAGAAAGAAAAAAGGAGACACATGAAAGAAAAAGAAGAGGAGAAAAAAACTGACACATTTTTAAAGAAATAAAGAGAAAACAAACAAGCATTTGAATATTTTTTAAAAAGTATTAAAAAAAGGAAGACACTGATATACAAACTAAAGTTACTAGAAATTGGATAGACCCCAATAAACCAAAGGACCACATTCCTTATTTAGTATTCATGACTAAATGGACTGTACCACTCTGGATTGACTATAAACCCACTCACGTACTTACTGACTCATTGGCTGCCTGCCTGCCTACCTGCATGCCTGCCTGTTTGCATGTTTGCCTGCCTGTCTGACTGTTGACTGGTTGACAATCTGATGATCTGACAGGCTGAAATCTTAATGTCGAACAGCTAAAAACCAGCCAATCAACCACATGACCAACCAACTTACCAACCAAGCAAGCAGCTAATAGGCAACCAACCAATCTACGATTTATAATATTGCATCGTAAACTACTATACAGCCCTTACTTCAATTGTCATTTTGACAGCAGAATTTGCCATACTTCATCTTTTGTTTGTATATTTTTGACTCCAGGGTAGTATCACTACAGAGGTTTTGAACTTCAAGAGGACCACACAGTTATTCTCAGACACATTTTGACATGTGTGGCTTTCCATACTCACAGCCAATGCCAGCGGCTGTCATTTACTCACAAGGTCGGTAATCCAAGACTGATGTGTGAACCCAGCAGTCCACTGTAGTTTCAGTTTGATGGACAAATATGACAGAGGAACCCCTGGCGACTTTTCCACTAAGCTTTCAGTAACTCTAATAGAATTGACACCTCAAATGGCCAGTGTACTCTTTGCATGATAATGACGTGTGTGTGTGTGTGTGTGTGTGTGTGTGTGTGTGTGTGTGTGTGTGTGTGTGTGTGTGTGTGTGTGTGTGTGTGATGTGGGGGGGGGGGGGGGCATGATGCTATGCATGCAGAGTGACCACATGTTATTGTATGTGTACATACATGCATAAACATGGACGTGTGTGTGCGTATGTGCATATGCGTGTGTATGCATGCGTGGATGCGCGCACACTGTGTGTGTGTGTGTGTGTGTGTGTGTGTGTGTGTGTGTGTGTGTGTGTGTGTGTGTGTGTGTGTGTGTGTGTGTGTGTGTGCCTGCATATGTGTGCCTGCATATGTGGATGCGTGCGTGTGTGTGTTTGTACTATTTTTGAAGTGTTCTTGGAATGTTTAAACCAATATGAAATGTAGCATTCTTGTGTCTTTCGAGATTATGATTCGTATCAATATGTCTGTCAGTAGTGTAATTGCCCTTCATGGGATGATTAAAATGCTTTTGACTTTGACTTGACTTGACTTGACTTGGGGGGAAGGGGTGCACAAGTGCACATCTCCATATATCTATGCACATAATTATCGTGATTGCTTGCATCCATTGTCTTTAACAAATGGTATGCACTTTTGTGATTACCTAAACATTTTTTTGTTCAATGGCAAGAGCTCCAAGGCTCCCCAATGATGACATTTTGCATTTGCAACTGTTGTTGCTATGAATGTAGCCCCATCCCACTATGTATGCTGATTGTGTTCGCATTTCTTTAACCCACTGAATGCTAACATGAATTACAGCATCTTTAATGCGCAGTTTTAGTCTTCTGCATGTATAGATAAATATCCAAAAGGTAGTTCAGGTACTGGCAGGTTTGCACGTAAGTTAACCTAGAAGATTGTAAAAATACTCAGCTTTAATTCACAAGATGCAGCCGAGATTCGAACTCATGACTTAATGGACCCATGGGATTGAAGTCAAACGTTCTTAAACACTTAGCTATAGCATCCATCAATCATGTAAACAATTTTGGTTTTAAAACCTTCTGCCACATTCACAGGAAACTATCGAACTTTTATCTGAGGGAAAATCCACTGGGTTGACTGCTGAATAACCATAAATGTCAAAAGCTTAATGCTTCTAACACAGCATACATTTACCCCTTCTGGTGATACGAGCTGTCACGCGAGACCTAAAAGGGAGGCAATCCGATATTCCTAGGTGTGAGTTGTCTGTCCTTGAGGGGTCCTGAGGGGAAGAATGTGGCCCAGTCAGTGAGAGACCAACAGCCTGTGACTGCTGACCTGTGATGACGTCGTCTTCATGAAGATTGAGTATGGTGGCAAGGTTTGGTCAGAAGGGGGTTTGCAAGTACATTATTGTAACTTAATTGGCAAGGAATGA
>CM060318.1:68769649-68782149 GCA_030674155.1 Stramonita haemastoma
ATAGATAGATAGATAGATAGATAGATAGATAGATAGATAGATAGATAGATAGATAGATAGAGACAGGGACAGTGACAGGGACAGAGACAGAGACATGGACAGAGAGACATAGAGACATAGAGACATAGAGACATAGAGACATAGAGACACACAGAGAAAGGGAGGGAGGGGGAGATACACAGAGAAAGAGACAGAGAGAGAAAAAAAGACAGAGAGAGAGACAGAGACAGAGAGAGACAGATAGACAGACAGACAGACAGACAGACAGACAGACAGACAGACAGACAGACGGAAAGTAGACAGACAGACAGACAGACAGACAGACAGACAGACAGACAGACAGACAGACAGACAGACAGACAGACAGAGTGTGTGTGAGAACACTGAACACTGAAAAGTTTTATTGTACTTCGGCCCTCGGTCACTATACAAAACATGTTTGGAGCTGGGTGAACGTTGACGTCATAGCAAAATGTTTCTATTAATTTGCGATATCCTATTCTGCAAGTACCCAGAAACACACTCCATGTTTTCTGGTTATCATCAACCCCATCATCATCATCCACATCTACTTAATCATCACCATCAGCATCTTCATTATCTAAAATAGCAGCTGCAGCATGTATATCAATACCACCATGAGAGAGAGAGACAGAGAGAGAAAGACAGAGAGAGAGACAGAGAACAGGAAACAGAGAAAGACAGAGATAGAGAGACACAGAGAGAGACAGAGACAGACACACAGAACCACAGACACACAGACACACAGACAGACAGAGAGGGAGAGAGACAGAGAGACAGAGACAGAGAAACAGAGAATGAGAGAGAAACAGAAACAGAGACAGAGACAGACAGACAGACAGACGGACAGAGTTCAGTTTAGTTTTCGTTTCGTTTCGTTTCGTTTTGCATGCACACCATGTCATATACTGTTTGCATAATTATGGGACCACAACTAACAGTCTGATTAGAAAAAAAAACAACAACAACACCGGCTGCAGGGAGTAGAGTAAGAAGCAATTCCTGCTGCAGGAAAAAGACCTCTAGCCTCCGATGGACAGAAGTGTGGCTACTTCAACCTATGGCCTCAGATGACTTAGGTCAGGAGTTCAATATGTTCATCTCTGAGTTACTACCCCCCCCCCCCCCTCTTTCCTCTGCCCCATATATCAACAGAGCTGGTAATTATCATAAGAGATGCTGGTGCTGAGTGGACGGAGCGGTTTGTTTTAATCCCTGTAGCTCCACAAAGTTGTGAGTTTGAATCTCGGCACCACTATCTGGTGACTACAGGGTGGTAATACTTACGATCTTCTGGATCATTGCGAAATGAAGACTAGCTAGTGCTTTAATCTCTTTCGTGTATACACATGCAGAAGATCTTCTTTGTTGTTGTTTTTTTTTCAAATGCTCAGATAGCGTCTATAGTTGTCTGTCACATGAGCGAAAATGCGGTGCGCTGCCGTTAAGCGCCTGACAAGTCAGGCCCAGCATATCCGACTGCAGCAGGGGAGAAAAATTGTTATCTTTTCAGTCTTTCTGGGGAAAAAAGGGAGAAGAATGGACCCAGCAGGTAGAAAACAGGCAAGAAAGGGGTGACAAGCATAGAATTTCCAGAAAGTGGGGGTGATATTACTACCGACACCCTACTTCCCCCTCCCCCCCCCCCCCTCCTCCGAATCCCAAGCGAAGGAGCAGAAGATCCAATAATTATGCAGGGTAGAAATCCTGTAGTTTATTTCAGGGTTCAGCTGGTTACAGAAACATAAGGTGGACATAGTTATCAGCATGTACCCTCAGTCTGGCCAGGCATGCCCCGTCACAGTCATCCTGCCCAGGGGACAGGGCCTGAAAAATTCAGTACTGTGCCCCAACTAACCTTCAGGGAGTTCAGAGACACAGGAAAGAAAGAAAGAAAAGAAAGAAAGAAAGAAAGAAAGAAAGAAAGAAAGAAAGAAAGAAAAGAAAGAAAGAAAAGAAAGAAAGAAAGAAAGAAAAAAGAGAACGGAGAAAAAAAAGAAAGAAAAAGAAAGGAAAGAAAGAAAGAAAGAAAGAAAGAAAGAAAGAAGAAGAAAGAAAGAAGAAAGAAGAAAGAAAGAAAGAAAGAAAGAAGAAAGAAGAAAGAAAGTGAAAAAACGAACGAAAGAAAGAAAGACAAAGAAAAGAAAAGAAAGAAAGACAAACAGACAAACAGGAAGAAAGAGAGAGAAGAGAGAGAGAGAGAGAGGAGAGAGAGAGAGAGAGAGAGAGGAGAGAGAGAGAGAGAGAGAGAGAGGGGGGGGGGGATGGTGAAGAAGGATGATGAAGAAAGATGATGAAGAATAATAAGTTGTCCACTACACTGTCCTTGAAGTCATCGAATCCTCAGCAGAAGAACGTTCAGATTGTCCCTTGCTGTCGCGTGCGTTCATTTTATAATGGCATTAACTTGTGTTGGGACCACACAGCAGAAGGCTACCAGAGAGAGAGAGAGAGGAGAGAGAGAGAGAGAGAGAGAGAGAGAGCTGTGTGTGTTATCGTATTTGTGTGTGTATGTGTGTGCGTGCATGCGTTTGTGCGTGCATGCGTGCATGCACACATACATGCATGTACATGCACGTGCGTGTATATTTCTTTCTCAGTAAAACAAACAACAACAACAAAAACCCACAAGCATCATCATGAGAGTATCATCAAAATGATGACATCCAATAACAGACAGACGACAGACTGCAAAATTCCAAACTCAGCAGCATCCACACTAACCCTGCCTGCCAACGTCTCATCATAATAACCTCACAGGACCTCATAAACTGCGTCTGCCCCCCCACCTCTCCCGCCCCCTCCCCCACCCCACCACCCCTCCTTAACCCCACCTCTCCCACCCACCCAACTCTACTACCTCACTCCCCACCCCCACTCTCACCCCCACCCCTCGTGAGGTCACAGCAGGGCGAATTCAAATGTCTGCACTTTCAATCTCACTGCAGGCAGCTAGGCGGCCAGTCAAGGACGCATCGCAGCCGGCCGGACGTTACTTTCAAACTTCTCACGTAGGGCATCAGCAGTCATTTAACGGCCACCGGCTGATGGACAGTTGAAGGTGAGGGCAGCTCCCCAGACCAACGCAGACTGACCGGCTGATGGCCCGTTGACCGCTTCCGCAAAGAGACCCAGACTAGGGGCAGTGGTCACCAGGGAGGGACACTTGTGTGGGACCACAGTAATGAAGGGGGAAGACGAGCATTTTGTCTTTGAAAGTGAAAGCTGAACCGTTGTGGGTAGAGCGCTGCGTCTTGTGGTCTGACGGTTCCGGGATCGATTCTAGGTATCAGCTACCGTCGAGACGTCTGCCCATTCAAAGCCATTTTTCCTCCCTGGTGTAAACATCAGTGGCGACTCCACTGCCCCCAAAAGTCCTTTAGATGACACTTTACCTTGGCCCCGTATGCGAAAGCACGCAGAACATCTTGTACACACATTGAAACCCGCACAGCCTTTTGGAAGAGTAGGCCATTTTTGAATGTCCGACGGTGGGAACGAATGACAAAATTTACAACATGCACACTGGTGTCGTTTTAAAACATTATTCCGGAAGTCAGAATGCGGCTACCTTAATGATGGGCAGAAAAAGGTCGCATATGCAAAATCTCACCATTGGTGAACCGTGGGTTCATCAGGACTTTTTTTTTTTTTTATTATTCATCAGAACTATCATTGATAATCACAACTAGTGCCACAGAGAGAGAGAGAGAGAGAGAGAGAGAGAGAGAGAGAGAGAGAGAGAGAGAGAGAGAGAGAGAGAGAGAGAGAGAGAGAGAGAGAGAGAGAGAGAGAGAGAGAGAGAGAGAGAGAGAGAATACGAATACGAATACGAATACGAAATTTTATTTACAGAGGGTAATAGATTAAGTACAATGACTTTTTTTCATCCAGCCCTCTAAAAGGGAATAAGTATAAACACCAAAGCACAAGCAATATGTTTGAAAAAAGACAAAAAGAATAGATGGAAAGAAAAACAGTAAAGGAAACGAGCAGAGAGAGAGAGAGAGAGAGAGAGAGAGAGAGAGAGAGAGAGAGAGAGAGAGAGAGAGAGAGAGAGAGAGAGAGAGAGAGAGAGAGAGACGGACGGACGGACGGACGGACGGACAGACGGACGGACAGACAGGTGGACGGACGGATGGACGGACAGACAGACAGACAGACGCACGGACAGACAGACGGACAGACAAACAGGCAGACAGGCAGGCAGGCAGACAGACAGACAGACAGACAGACTGACAGATAGACAGGTAGGTAGGTGGATGGGCAGACAGACAGCCAGACAGGCAGAAAGCCAAAGAGCCAGGGTAAGACAGATAGACAGACAGACAGACAGACAGACAGACAGACGGACAGGCAGGCAGACAGACAGACAGACAAGCAGGCAGAAAGAAAGAAACAGACATTGTTGTAGGTGGGGAGAGAGAAAGACGAAAGGAAAAGAATGAATAACAGACACGGAATGTGGTAAGATGTTGAGAGATCATTAGACCAGAAAAGAAGAAGAAAAGAAAGAAAAAAGAATGCAGGTGATGATGGAAGCAGTGACACGAACGACAAACTAACTGACAGACAAGGGGAGGTTTATTGATGCATCATTCACAACACTATACTCTCTTTTTTTTTCTCCTGAGCTGCTGCTGTTATGAATGTTTTTGTTTTTGCTTCGTTTTTATACATTTTGTTTCTTTGTTGTTGTTGTTGTTGTTGTTTTACTATTTCTCTCTGTCTCTGTCTCTGTCTCTGTTTCTCTCTGTCTGTCTGTCTGTCTGTCTGTCTGTCTGTCTGTCTCTCTCTCTCTCTCTCTGTATGTGTGTGTGTGTGTGCATGTGTGTGTATGTGTGTGTGTATGTGTGTGTGTTTGTTTGTGTGTGTGTGTGTGTGTGTGTGTGTGTGTGTGTGTGTGTGTGTGTGTGTGTGTGTGTGGTGTGTGTGTGTGTGTGTGTGTGTGTGTTCGGTCTTGTACTTAACGTCTGTTTACTACTAGTGATATTAGATTGTGTGTGTGTGTGTGTGTGTGTGTGTGTGTGTGTGTGTGTGTGTGTGTGTGTGTGTGTGTTACTGGTGTGTGTGTATGTATATGTGTGTGTCTGCGTGCGTGTGCGCGCTAGCCTCTAGATGAGATGATAAACCGAAGTCCCGTGTACAACACACAGTCAGCACACGTAAAATAACCCACAGCAACACAACATGTCACAACACAAAATCCCCAGCGCCCAAAAAGGACGAGGTTAGATCTTCTGCTGTAACTAGCTCGTTTAAAATTCGTCCGGAAAAGGGGGTGGCGGTCACAGCAATCTCTCAAAGCACAACTCAAAAGGCAAAAATAAACATTTACAAACAAGACGCTTTATTTCACTTCCATACACATTTAAACAATTCTAAGCTAGCATGCCCCTTTTCCCCCCTCCACCCTTCCTAACACCCCTAACCCTCTACACAAATATATGTAAAGAAGAAAAAGAAATAAATGAAAATAATACTCTCTCACACACACATTCTCACAGACTGTTCACAATGTGGGGGAAAGGCATCAGGACGGGAAACGTGGGGGGGACACTCAACTTTCAAAAATGTCACAATGCTGACGCTGAGGCGCTGGATGCGTTGGACGCCAGTGTCCAGTTCAGGCTCGCAGCATGCTGTGAAAGGTCCCCGCTCCACTCTCATCCTCTCTGCTACGATGACCCAGAGAGGTCTGCTGGAATGCCGGGTGCGGTGTTCTGTCCGACACACTGTCCAGACCCGAGGTCTGTCCCACCCGACATTCAGTCCCGTCTGCCCAAAACACAAACGGCCCCTGCTGCCGCCTGCCCACACATAAACAACAAGAAGCTGTGGCCAGGAATTATTATTTGGTCACATAATGAGTGTCAACCCCCCTCCATCCCTTGCCTTCCCCCACCTTAACAATCCATAACAATTTCCATCATAACAATTTCCATAGTAACTCCTCCATGAGGTTACAACTGTAAGTTCAAATAAGCTGTCACACAGACATACAAATAAACACGACATAACCTCTGACTGCAATATATATATCCCTACAGTCAGAGGAACAGGACGGATTACTGGGGATAGTACTCAAACTAAGACGACGCCGGTGAACCTGCGGTCCCCTCCAGTTTCAATCCACCGCGACGGCCCGAAAACCCCAGAATCATAAAAAGAAACAAAAGAATGAAGCGCTGAAAATAAAGTATTGGGACCAAAAGGAATCTGCATGTTCCGAAAAAATCTACCTTCTCTCTTCCCCCACCAAGGCAGTGTTCGAGAGAAGTACTATTGGAACCAAAACATAAAGTGGTGAAGTCGTGGGTTCGAAACCCCGGTGCAACACCCACTCACTCCAGTCGGCGGAAATGAGTAAATAATTCAAACAAATAAGTTGCATGCATCTGAAAAAATGTTGGACACTTCCGAGTGTCTAAACCAAAGAAAATAAATTCGATTTCTGCCACACACTACATACCTCAAACAGCTCGTGTGGATAACAGTCTTGTGCCGATCGCGGCACCACCACTCCTGCGTCGGCAAGGAGCTTTGTCGCTGCACCTTGGCTACCGAGCACAAGGTGTCGCCGGGGTGGCATCACGACAGGCAATATATGCCTGCTATCACCTGAACTCAGGTGAGCTCTCACCCCAGTTTCGGCGGAAAACCCCGCCACGCACGGGCACCTCGTACGCGGCCACTCAGGGAGTTTTACGCATGGCTACACAACATGTTACATAAAAATCCCATGCGCACGCTAGTCTGCGCTCAGGGGTATGGATAACAATAAAAAAAACTAAAGTGGGGAGGGTGGAAAAGAAAAATGGTGTGGAGGTAAAGGACCTCCCGTCAGTCCCCTTAAAACCACACCTCTCCCTCCGTGTCCAGGGTGCTAGTCCTTCACCCTGGCGGTCAGGAGAGGTGTAAGTGGGGTGGTGAAGGGGTGTGAGGATTCGATCCTGGGTCGATTCGTGACAAATCCCCCACCAAAAGTGAGGGTCGCCAGAACCTCACCCCAGGTCGATCCTCCGCCACTTCCCATAGGAGTGACCGTCATTACCAGGCCCAGCACCGGCATCTCACCCACCTGAGGGTCTATGCCAGCTGTGTAGGCAAAGCCATGACAGCCAATCCCTCCCATACCTTTCCCGGATTTTCAGCCCTCTTAATGGATGACGCCACCTGGCGTGGAGCTTCCGGGGAGGTAGGGAACTGGGAAAAGATACAGGCCTACCAAGGGAAGCTACCGGCTCTCCCATGGGCCCGCCTGCAATAGAACTGACCCCAGGGTGGACTAGTACCCTTTTGTGGGGTCAAAGGTCGGAGGGTGCGGCAAAGCCCTCCTAAAGGGAGTGTCTCAATTTGAGGGGAATGGTAATATTCGGTTTAACGTCTCTTACTGGTAATGGGGAGGGTCCAGTTCCCTATGCTTCACTATAGCAACCCCCTAAGTCTATGTGTGAGTAAGCAGGAGAGCTCACACTCCCTATGGCTCACTATGCCTACCTGCGTCACATTTCGAGGAATTATCTCCAGCAGACATTCTACTGAGGTAGTCTCCTCCCACGTTGTCTCCTCCGTTGATAGATCAGAGGCCGAATGAGTGAGGTTAAAGCCTGATGGTCCATCCCAGGTATTGGCGGCCTACTGGGCAGAAGCGATGGGAACACTGGAGTTGATTGTGTTAGCCATCCCGAGATGCCCGCCGCACCTTTCTCTACAGAGGATAGGATGGGACCCATCAGGCAAGCACTTACCATCTCACGTAGGACAGTTGCTGGGGGTACTGACCCTAAAGAAATCTTGCTGCCTTTCCCCTTGGGTGTCTTCTGGCAGACCACACAAGATCGGCAATACTCCCTGACGTCCCTGGTCATACCTGGCCAGGCAAACTGCTGCCATAGGCGCTTCAGAGTGCATCTTGCACCCAGGTGTCCTGTGTGGGTGACATGTGTCGCTCTGAGTGCTGTTTCTCTCAAACACTGAGGCACCAGAAGTTGCCTCTGTCTGAGGAGTCCCTTGTGGAAAATACGGGTAAGAACTCCCTTGGATACAATATATTGTACCCCAGGGCCCACCTTCTGATCCTCAGCTGCTTGTACCCTGGCCCACAGAGGCTTCAGTGAGGGGTCCCCTTTCTGGAGATTGATAAGGGTCTTCCTGTCGACCTTGAGGTCGACCCCCTCCTGATTCAGCACTCTGGTTGGATTGAATGGGGATCCATCCTTCTTAGCTGCTGCTTTTGTTGTGGCCACTCCCGCTATAACGGCTGGAAGCTCACTATCCCCATCACAAGAAGAGCCAGCTGCAGATATGTTCGAATCCCCACTTGTGACAGAACTCGGCCTTCTCCTGGGCTTAGTGGTAGCTGGACAACGTTTGGCACGGTGGCCCATTTTACCACACTTGAAACAGCCCCGTTCCTTCAAGGCACGTGCCCTCACTTCATTTGTTGGGGACAACACACTTGGGGCTCTAGAAGGCTCCCCATCATCTGTCCAAGACTCAGCTGTAGAGAATTGGGTGGATCCTGGTGGATTAAGGCCACCTGACTTGACTGGCTCGACCTCTCTGGCCTCCCAGATAACTTGGGCCTTTTTCATGATGCCGTCAAAGCCGTCTGGATTGTGGCACCGGACTTCCATTGCCAACTGATCAGTGATCCCACAGTAGAACTGCTCTGTGAGGATCAGCTCTCTTAGATCCTTTCCGGAAAGCTTCACCCATAGGTTGAGGACACGTCTCAGGCGCTCGCCAAAGTCAAAGAAAGACTCATCATCCTCCTTGCAGGCTTCGCGGAACTTACGCCGATATGCCTCAGGTGTGAGATGGAACTTCCGCCTGAGAGCATCTAAAAGTTCCTGAAAAGATGCCCCTGAATGGAGGGCATTGAAAGCCTCCCTGGCTTTACCCGTCAAGGAATTTGCCATGTAGGCCTTCTTTTGCTGATCATTGAGCCCACCCACCTCAGCTGCGGAGACAAAATGATCTATAAATTCATCAATGTCGTCGCCTTCATGCAGCTGAGGGAGTTTCAAGGATGGAAGCTTCATACCAGTCCCTGAAACCTGACTGGCCTGCTGTTGTGCTTTGGAGCTCTGAGCAATCTGCTCCCTAAGAAGCTCAAACTCTTCCTGCCAAATGCGCTCCCTTCTTTCTTCCTCCTCCTGACGGATACGTTCTTTCCTTTCTTCCTCTTCGCGACGAATGCACTCTTTCCTTTCTTCTTCCTCGCGACGGACACGCACTCTCCGCTCTTCTGCCTCTTTCCTCTCTCGTAATTCCTCGCGATGGAGGCGCTCCCGTCTCTCTTCTGCCTCCTTCCTTTGCCGCAATTCCTCGCGATGGAGGCGTTCCCGAGCCTCCAGTTCCTGGCGACGGATGCGCTCTCTTTCTTCTTCCTGACGACGGTCGCGCTCTTTCTGCTCTTCTTCCTCGCGACGGACGCGCTCTTTCTTTTCTTCCTCGCGACGGACGCGCTCTTTCCGCTCTTCTTCCTCGCGACGGACGCGCTCTTTCCGCTCTTCTTCCTCGCGACGGACGCGCTCTCTCCGCTCTTCTTCCTCGCGACGGACGCGCTCTTTCTTTTCTTCCTCGCGACGGACGCGCTCTTTCTCTTCTTCGTTACGCTCCCTCAACCACAGAAGCAACGCTTCCATTCCCACAGGTTGAGACGAAGTAGAGGCAACATACGGAGGTGAGGCAGGCTCTCTCACCTCAGAGGGATGCTGAGCAAACCCTCCACCTAGCCTAGACCTACTAGGAGTTCTCAGGGGCTGTGCCCCTGCACCCTTCCCTCTGGAAGTGGAAACCGATGTCAGTGAAGCGGATGTCATACGCTTTCCTCCTGACATAGAAGTCGTCACGGTGGTAGTGGTGGGAGTGCCGGTGGTGACAAACGCGAGTGCAACATTCCGAGGAGAACTAACACCCCCTATCCCAGGGAGCATTCCCCCTGTCCTGCGTGCCACTGCTCTGGTCACTGGACCCTGGGAGCCCTTCAGGACTCGCTGATCCCTAACATTGCCCACGCCCTTCTGTTTCTCAGCCATGGCAATTCTCTCCCTAGCCGACCAGTACCACAACAAACGGGTTCGAATCCAGTCCTACTCGGGCTACGCACCAAATGACCCCAACCAAGGGAAACAAATGGCTTTACCCGCGTACCACGCACACGAGTAGGACTCGAACTAAGGAACAGAAGTAAGGCAACGAACGCGACGCGACGGATCGGAAAAAGATGGGACCGCAACCAACCCGCGCGTGCAAGCACTCGATCGCCCAGTAATTGTTTAACTACCTACTTCTGTAACCCTACCACCCCTAATTTCCCCACAACCAAATAATAACTACAAGTATTGACAATGACAGCAACTTAAGACACTAAGAAGAAAAGACTAGTAGAAAGGGGCAAAGACAAAACAGCCTATTGGTGTGCCCGAGAGAAAGCTGCAATGCCACACTGCACTTTAATTCCGATCCCGGACGAGCCCCAAAAATTGTCACAACACAAAATCCCCAGCGCCCAAAAAGGACGAGGTTAGATCTTCTGCTGTAACTAGCTCGTTTAAAATTCGTCCGGAAAAGGGGGTGGCGGTCACAGCAATCTCTCAAAGCACAACTCAAAAGGCAAAAATAAACATTTACAAACAAGACGCTTTATTTCACTTCCATACACATTTAAACAATTCTAAGCTAGCATGCCCCTTTTCCCCCCTCCACCCTTCCTAACACCCCTAACCCTCTACACAAATATATGTAAAGAAGAAAAAGAAATAAATGAAAATAATACTCTCTCACACACACATTCTCACAGACTGTTCACAATGTGGGGGAAAGGCATCAGGACGGGAAACGTGGGGGGGACACTCAACTTTCAAAAATGTCACAATGCTGACGCTGAGGCGCTGGATGCGTTGGACGCCAGTGTCCAGTTCAGGCTCGCAGCATGCTGTGAAAGGTCCCCGCTCCACTCTCATCCTCTCTGCTACGATGACCCAGAGAGGTCTGCTGGAATGCCGGGTGCGGTGTTCTGTCCGACACACTGTCCAGACCCGAGGTCTGTCCCACCCGACATTCAGTCCCGTCTGCCCAAAACACAAACGGCCCCTGCTGCCGCCTGCCCACACATAAACAACAAGAAGCTGTGGCCAGGAATTATTATTTGGTCACATAATGAGTGTCAACCCCCCTCCATCCCTTGCCTTCCCCCACCTTAACAATCCATAACAATTTCCATCATAACAATTTCCATAGTAACTCCTCCATGAGGTTACAACTGTAAGTTCAAATAAGCTGTCACACAGACATACAAATAAACACGACATAACCTCTGACTGCAATATATATATCCCTACAGTCAGAGGAACAGGACGGATTACTGGGGATAGTACTCAAACTAAGACGACGCCGGTGAACCTGCGGTCCCCTCCAGTTTCAATCCACCGCGACGGCCCGAAAACCCCAGAATCATAAAAAGAAACAAAAGAATGAAGCGCTGAAAATAAAGTATTGGGACCAAAAGGAATCTGCATGTTCCGAAAAAATCTACCTTCTCTCTTCCCCCACCAAGGCAGTGTTCGAGAGAAGTACTATTGGAACCAAAACATAAAGTGGTGAAGTCGTGGGTTCGAAACCCCGGTGCAACACCCACTCACTCCAGTCGGCGGAAATGAGTAAATAATTCAAACAAATAAGTTGCATGCATCTGAAAAAATGTTGGACACTTCCGAGTGTCTAAACCAAAGAAAATAAATTCGATTTCTGCCACACACTACATACCTCAAACAGCTCGTGTGGATAACAGTCTTGTGCCGATCGCGGCACCACCACTCCTGCGTCGGCAAGGAGCTTTGTCGCTGCACCTTGGCTACCGAGCACAAGGTGTCGCCGGGGTGGCATCACGACAGGCAATATATGCCTGCTATCACCTGAACTCAGGTGAGCTCTCACCCCAGTTTCGGCGGAAAACCCCGCCACGCACGGGCACCTCGTACGCGGCCACTCAGGGAGTTTTACGCATGGCTACACAACATGTTACATAAAAATCCCATGCGCACGCTAGTCTGCGCTCAGGGGTATGGATAACAATAAAAAAAACTAAAGTGGGGAGGGTGGAAAAGAAAAATGGTGTGGAGGTAAAGGACCTCCCGTCAGTCCCCTTAAAACCGCACCTCTCCCTCCGTGTCCAGGGTGCTAGTCCTTCACCCTGGCGGTCAGGAGAGGTGTAAGTGGGGTGGTGAAGGGGTGTGAGGATTCGATCCTGGGTCGATTCGTGACACAACACAACACAAGCTTCTGTAGAAAAAGTGTGTGTGTGTGTGTGTGTGTGTAGAAAAAGGTCACTCTGATACAAATACAAATACATTTGCAGACAGGTATTTAAAAAAAATGATAACAAAAGGGTGGCGCTGCTCTTGTAACAATGCGCTTTCCCTGGAGAGAACAGCTTGAATTTCATGCTGAGAAATCTTCCGTGACTGAAA
>CM060318.1:68787149-68802149 GCA_030674155.1 Stramonita haemastoma
GAAGAAAGAAGAAGAAGAAGAAGAAGAAGAAGAAGAAGAAGAAGAAGAAGAAGAAAGACAGAGAATGGGGGGAGGGGAGGTGAGGTGAAGGGGAGATAATCAGATCAGGAAACACTGGAGGAAGGTGATAATAGACACTGACGCAGACGACAAAATAACTTGCCAGACTGTGGGAGTTTTAATTGATGAATCATTCACAATACTCATCTCTGCCCTTTTCCTTATTTTGCCGTTGCTTGTTTGTTTATTTTGTTTTGACTCGTGTGTGTGTGTGTGTGTGTGTGTGTGTGTGTGTGTGTGTGTGTGTGTTGTGTGTGTGTGTGTGTGTGTGTGTGTGTGTGTGTGTGTGTGTGTCTGTCTGTCTGTCTGTCTGTCTGCCTGTCTGCCTGTCTGTATCTCTGTCTCTCCCGGGTATTTGCTGGTTGTTGCTCTTAACATCAAAATGTGTCTTCTTCTTCTTCTTCTTCTTCTTCTTCTTCTTCTTCTTCTTCTTCTTCTTCTTCTTCTTCTTCTTCTTCTTCTTAACAATTCTATGCAGTTCTTCACAGTTCTTCTGCTTCTTCTTCGTCGTCGTTGTCGTCGTCGAACGCCCAGACCTTATCTATTGTTGTCTGTTATGTAAGCGAAAATTTGTCACGCTACCTTTAAGCGCCTAACAAGTCAGGCCCAGTGCATCCGACTTCAATATAAGACATAATAATTATGTTATCATTTGAGTCTTTCTGGAAATAGGCAGGGGAATCGACCAAGAAGGCAGAAAAATAGACAAGAAAGTGACTGAAAGAAAAAGAAGCAAGGCAGAAACAAAGAGAGTGATAGAATGGAGCAAATTTCTCGCACAGAATTTCCAGAAGGTGTGCTGTTTATACTGACAGGCCCCCGGCATCCCCACGGGGAATCGATCTGTACTGTAATAGTGGGTTTCTTTCCGATAAACACCAATCTCAACCCGAAAGTTTGCGACCATTGGCCCTGGCAATTGAATCAGGCACTTCCCCACTCGACTGTGGTTATGAGGGAAGATGGCAAACCAACCCACATTTGTGTTGTTTGATCCTTGGCTAGAGCTCAGAGGGTCATCAGTGTTGACGCTTTTGTGCATGTGACCCTTTTTTCTTCCCCCTTCACCATTTGGGTAGCCACATTCCGACTTGGGGATGGTGTTTAAATACGACTCCTATGTACACATCTCGGGTATTTTTTGTCATCTGTTCCTACTGGCACACAATGGCCTACTCCTTCGAAGTGCGGAACGGGTTTTTCAAAGGGTGTAAGACGTTCTGCGTGCTTTCGCACACGGGGCCTTTCTTTACAGTCTCATCCGGACTTGGACATTCAGTTCGATTTTTTTACGTCAAACTCGGGCAAAAAAGGGCAAGGCTGGGAGAATCGAACCCAGAACCTCACGAATTACTTGTTGGCAGGCGAACGTTTTAACCATCCTGCCACCTTTCTTCTTAAAACTAACCCACCCACCAAACAAACGAAAACCACCAGATAAAAGGGGGGCTAGCTTCCTTCTCTTCCTCCCTTCCTTCCTTCTCAACTCTTCCCACAGTGGAGGGACGGTGCACATAATGGTCAATTATTACAACGGTCAGTGTCCACTGCTGTCCCAGGGTCGGGGGGGGAAGGGGGGGAAGGGGGAGGGGAAGGGAGCCCGAGGGTCTGGGACAGCACTTTCTCACAGAGTGTGGCGGTTTTCCTGCCTCTGTGCTGTGGCGTGGCGTGGCGTGTGGGGATATTGCTGAAACCATGCTAATTGCCGGAGAGGAGGCAGGCAGGCCCCTTGGTATATATACAGGGGTAAAGGGGGGGGGAGAGGAAGGGGTGGGGGGATGGGGGGAGATGGGGGGTGCAAACTTTGTTGCTGCAGCTGTGAAGTTGATTAGTCAGGGGGACAGCGGAGGAGAGGACAATGAGGTGATGGAGAGTGCTAAAAGGTCTCACTGCCCTGCCTTTTCATTTCCAGCTTTTTTTTCTCTTTTTTTTTCTCTTTTTTTGGGGGTGGGTGGGTGGGGGGCTGTATGAGGGAGATGGAGAGGGATGGAAGTGGGTTCAGAGGTTAAGAAGAGATGGGCTATCTATCTCTCTCTGGGTTGGGGTTTTTTTTTTTGGAGGAGTATGTTTTTCTTTGATTGGTTGGTTGGTTTCTTTTCCCCGTTTTGGTTTTCTTTTTGTAAAAAAAAAAATGGTGGCAAGTTTTTTTTGTTATGAAAGGAGGATCTGGAACTGCTGGTGTGTGTGTGTGTGTGTGTGTGTGTGTGTGTGTGTGTGGTGTGTGTGTGTGTGTGTGTGTGTGTGTGTGTGTGTGTGTGTGTGTGTGAAGTCAAGTCAAGTCAAGTCAAGTCAAACTTTTATTTCCGGATGGTACATTGAATAACCAAATGCAATTGCTTTTTTTCATGAGGCCATCTATCTAAGAAATAAAATCATATATGCGCATATTTGAAAAAGGAAAAACCTTAAGAAAATATGTCATACAAGTGAAAAACATTCACACACACACACACACACACACACACACACACACACACACACACCACACACACACACACACACACACACACACACACACACACACCACACACACACACACACACACACACATGCGTGTGTGAATTTGAATTCATCATTGGAATTTAAGTGACTGTTATACAAAAGGATTTGAGAAATCTTTTTTCTTGATTCCAAATATTTGTACAGTTTCATAACAGAAATAGAGTTTCCTTGAGAATTGTATCTGATGTCAGCAACACACACACACACACACACACACACACACACACACACACACACACACACACACACACACACACACACATACACACACACGTACGCGCACACACACACACAAGACAAAACAAGACAAGACAAGACAAGACAAGACAAGATAAAACAAGAGTTTTTTTTTATAGACAAACAGATTAACATACAGTCATTCCGTCTGTCACTCAGTCAGTCAGTCAGTCAGGCAGACTGGCAGAGACAGAGACAAGAGACAGAACAGAAAAGAGTTATCATTTACATAACTTCTCTCTCTCTCTCTCTCTCCTCTCTCTCTCTCTCTCTCTCTCTCTCTCTCTCTCTCCTCTCTATCTCTCTCTCTCTCTCTCTCTCTCTCTCTCTCCTCTCTCTCACACACACACACACACACACACACACACACACACACACACCACACACACACACACACACACACACTCGGTAATTAGAAGTATCGATCAGCAACTGAAGGTTTAGCCCTACTAACCGGGCGTTCACCGGAGTAAGACATGCCCAGAACCATGTACACCTACGTCATTCTTCCAAGCCCCCTCCACCCCCCACCCCGCCCTCCCCCCTCCATACACACACATATACACATCCACAAACACACACACACACACACAGAATTATTGATCCCAATGCCATGGGGTTGTTTACCTCTACAAGCCCACTCGCCTTGTTTGCTCCTGCTACAGATTCAGAAATAAATCTGTCAAGGTTTTTTTGTTGTTGCGTTGGGGTTTTTTTTGGGTTCAAGTTATGTATTTGGTTTGGATACCTGTTTAAGGGTCGGGTTTTTTTTTTTTTTTATTCCAATTTTTTGTTTGATAACGGAACGACCGGAAGTCGTGTATGACACATTTTGAGTATGTTTTGGGTTTGTTGTTTGTTTGTTTGATTTCTTTGTTGTTGTTTGGTTTTTGTGTTTTTTTGGTTGGGACTGATTAAAGTCAGTTTGAGAATATCAAAAGCACTTTTTTCTTTTCTTTTTTTTGGATTTGGTCATGTCGTTTGTGGCTTTACCGAACACTAGGTTATTATAACTAGGGCTGATATTGCGACAACTATACGGTAATATTACTCAGTTTGATATTGTGTCAACACTTGGGCAATACTACTGTGGCTGATATTTCGTCAACTCCAGGATAATATTACTAGGGCTGATATTGTATCACCACTAATACAATATGACTAGGGCTGATAATTATTGTCTCAACACTAGGGCAACATGACTAGGGCTGATATTTTATCAACAGTAGCGCAACATTACGAGGACTAATCTTACTTGGGCTGATATTGTTTTAGCGTTAGGGCAATACTAGGACTAATATTTCGTCAAAAAACAAAACAAAATCCAAGGCAAATTCAGAGAAAAAGATGAAGCCTCAAACAGCAAGACGCCCGAAAGAAGGAAACAGAACGTCACAGAATTGAATAAGAAAAATTGAATAAACCGCAAATAAACAAAAATTCCTTAAAACCAGCTCTGATAATGTTTTATAATCACTTTCATCATCATAAATGAGAAAACAAAGAAATTAAACAAAGCAAAAGAAACCAACAAAACGTTATTGTGAAAAAGGAAAGCAAAGCGAAAAATTAACAGAAGCAAAAGGTAATACGAGTAATCTGCACATGTATAGCACCTAGAACGATACTTCAGTTAAAAAAGAAATAAATTAAAAAGAAAGAAAGAAAAAGAAAAGGGGGTGGGAGAGAAAAATCACAACGAAACCGCACACACAGTCACAAATGAATAGTCAGATAAAATTAATGAATGGATAAATAAATATAGAAAAGAAGCAAAAAATAAACAAACAAAAAGGCATTCCATCTTTCATGTTGTTGAAAATAAAATGATTTCTTATCGATGGTTAATTTCGTTCGATTATGAGTTTTCTTTATTGATTATTTTGTAGTTTAGTTGGCTATGAAAGGATGAATAAATATAGAAAAGAAGAAAAAAATAAACAAACAAAAAGGCATTGTATCTTTCATGTTGTTGAAAATAAAATGATTTCTTATCGATGGTTAATTTCGTTCGATTATGAGTTTACTTTATTGATTATTTTGTAGTTTAGTTGGCTGCTGGCTGGTTGATTGGAAGGTTGGTCGTTGGTTATTTTTGTCAAAACAATACAACAGAATACGACGCAAAACAACACAAGTCAATACAAAACACTACAGTGTATTTCAACATGATAAAACACAAAGCAAAACACCACACAACAACAACAAATGCAACCCAGCACAACACAACACAACGCAACACCACCCAACAAAATACAACACAACACACAACAACAAAACCCTATACAACACTATACAACACAACACAACACAATAACACAACACTACACAAAAAATACAACACAAAACACAACAACACAACCCAATAAACATTACACACACACAATACAACACCACACACAACAACACAACCCAATACAACGCAACATCACACAACACACGATAACAAAACCCAATACAACACTACACAACACAATACAACACCGTCTACACAACACACAACAACCGTCACCATCTCACCACCCTTCTTCACTATCTGCAGAAAGGGTATGAACGTCTTCAACGAACGACATGAAAGTCCAACATTTGTTTAGTACTGACTTTTCAAACACCAGCAAAAACACCCCCCCCCCCCCCCCCCCCCCCCCCCCCAAAAAAAAAAAAAAAAAGAAAGAGAAGAAAAAGAAAGAAAGAAAGAAAGAAAGAAAGAAAGAAAGAAAGAAAGAAAGAAAGAAAGAAAGAAAGAAAGAAAGAAAGAACAAACAAACTAAAAACCCCACCCCCAAATCCAGTACTAAAGTTCGAAATATGATGGTCGACCTTGCAGATTTCTCAGCCCTTTGTTTGTTTTGTTGAGTCTCCGAGTCCAAAAGTGAACGTGTTTGGTATTACACTAGTATTTCTCTATCTTCACCTGACCTTGGTAGATAAAAGGGGATTAAGTCAGCGGCGAGATTTGACCATGTATGGACATGATGGTCAGTCTGCCTTAGGATTTCAAAAAGCCCTGCCTTTGTTTTTCTAGCGGGTTGGTGTGGCTGTTTTGTTGTGTGAGGATCAAGCTAAATGTACCTGGATGATAAAAACAGTCTGTACCGAGGATTAGACTATTTAATGTTTTGACCATCTGTACTTACCTTCTACGGCTTTTATAACAGTTTTCTTTTTTCTTTTTGTTTTCTTTGAGCTGTTTTAGTTGGTTGGATGATGGTTTGGGGGTTTAGTTTTCTAAGGTTGTTTGTTATTGACTGTGCAGGAAATGGAACTTTTTCAATAATTGGGAATAGGTAAGCAAACGAGTAGGGCTTTGCTGCTTAAGCAAAGTGATGTTTGTCGATGGTTTTGTACTTTCTAATTTTCTGGTCTGTGTTTACAGGGTTTTTTTCCCTTTTATCTTACCTACTTAAGTGCTTATAGTGTACTAGAGACGTAGGAAAGCAAGGACAACAACCACAACGTCACATTAAAAAGAAAAATAATAAAATAAAGTTCGAAACATTCACGACGCAGAAACAGCTAATAAAAAATTCTCTTTATTTTTATTTTCACTTAAATTCTCTATAATCCTTCAGGGATGAATCATATATTTTTGTTCGTGGAACTCTCAGACAGCATCTATTGTTGTCTGTCGTGTAAGCGAAAATGTGTGAAGTTGCCGTTAAGCCCCTGGTAAGTCAGGCCCAGTGCAACCCACTTCGGTGTGGGAGAGCATTGTTATTGTTCAAATCTCTCTGGGGAAAAAGCAGGAGAATGGATGGACCAAGAAAGCAAAAACTAGACAAGGAATAGGTGACAGGAAGAAAAGGAACAAGGCAGAAGCAAGGAGAGGGATAGAAAAAGGGAATTCCTAGCACCAAAAAATCCAGAAGGCAGGGATGCTATTTCTACTGACAGCCCCCCGCCGCCCTCCCTGGTTTCCCACAGGGCAATAACTTGCCAACAGCATCCGATGTTCCCAGGCAGTCACCTATCCAAGAACTCAACGGGTCCCATGGTGCTCAACTTCGGTGATCGGACAAGAACCGGGCACTTTCAGCGAGGTATGGCTGTTGGCAGGCACACACACACACACACACACACACACACACACACACACACACACACACACACGCACGCACACACACACACACACACACACACACACACACACACACACACACACACACACACACACACACACACACACACACACACACACACACACACACACAGAGGAGAGGTTCAGAAGACAAATAAAATGCAAAAAAGATCTTTATAAAGGTCACCTAGAATACGCCTCAAGTGTGGGATTGCCCTCAGTCACCATCACATCACAGTTACATTTTACTTTCAGACCATCAGGCCACTGTACCCCAAACTTCACTGATCACATTACCATCCCCCGTCGGGATGCCGGGGAGCCTATCAGTATAAATAGTATCCCCACCTTCTGGAAATTCTGTGCTAGGAATTCCCTCTTTTCTATCCCTCTCTTTCTTTCTGCCTTGTTCCTTTGTTTCCCTATCACCTCCTTCTTGTTATTTTTCTGCCTTCTTGGACCATTCTCTGCCTTTTTTATATAGAAAACCCCCCTGGCCTTAAACAGATAGTTCTCTCTCACGCCGAAGTTGGATGTGCTGGGCCTGACTTGTCAGGCGCTTAACAGCAGCGCAAGGCATTTTCGCTCATAATCATGACAGACAACAAACGTTGCCGTCTGAGCTTTCGACGACGAGGAAGAACTGATTATATAATTCTGATTTTCTAACTGCAATTCGTGCATGATGGCATTATGTGGAATACCCTACATTCGACAACAGCGAAGGAGAAACAACATTTTTTTTATTTTTAGAACTTTTCCTTTATTTTGTTTTCTCTCCAAATGAGGGAACCTACTTTCAAATCCAATTGACAGTAAACGTTAAGAATATGGTGACGACAGTTTTAGTTTCAAAATTTGCGTTGATATCTTATCAGTCTGTCTGATTCTCCCTGGTGGCTTCATTTTTTAAATTTAGACCAGGAAGTGTGTTGAATTATGGTAGGACGGGGAGGTGGGGTGTAGGGGCGGGGGGTGGGGGGGTGGAGGGGTGGGGGGTTAGGGAGGTAGGGGGGGCGGTTAACAGGCATAAGGCCCAAAGTACATGCAAAGCTTATCGCGGTTTATTTAAGAAACAAACACAACGTGTTTTTTTTTTTTTTTTTTGCTGCCTCATCTTCCGTGACGCTCCTGTCCCCACTGCTCCCACGCCGCTCGCTCGGATCTCCCCGCCACAGCTATGCCCAGGTTTGTCATGTCTCATCCCCAGGGGCGGAAGTCCACAGGGAGCTCATCGATATTAGGCCGCCACGGGGCCACCAGCCAGAGGGGCCCTGCACTTCTGCTGGGTCACTTTGGTGGTGTTCAGTGGTGCCTGTTCTGAGCTAACATACGCAGGACACCACCTACTAAGCCCCCTACTAACGACAGTATTAGCTCAGTCGCGGAGCCAGACTGAGTGAGTCGCCCACCCCAGGTGGCGACACCACCACGTCCCTCAAACGACCCCTCCCCTCGAACATCCAACCCCGAGGGCTTTGACACAAACTCACCACGGGCACAGAAGTGTATGGGGAAACCGAATCTGAGGTCACCATGAGACCAGAGCAACCGGGCCCACGGAATCAGAGGCAATTTTTTCATTGCATGATGATCGATGAGAATGAGGATGATGTAATGATGCTGCTGTGGAGGTGCATATGCTTGGAGACTACTTGACAGGGCTGTACTCTACGCTTACTATCATAATATATCCCGGCGTCAACCGGGCCCGAGAGATACAGACACCTGCAGTGTTGGTCAGGTAATTTGAGCAACACTCTCAAAGTCGCATCCGTAAAGTGGATGAAGCTCGACTGTGTGGTCCCAGTCTCCCCATTGAGCCCACAGCACACTCACTCTGGGTAGGAGCCGACCGGAGCCCGAAAAATCCCTATGACTCATGGGATTCGAACCCGCGACCTTCCAGTCCGGAATTCAAGGCGCTAACCACAGCGCCATGGCGGCTGGTAACGAACACAACGTTTGTCAGGTTCTTGTCATTAAAAAGCATGTCTAGTCTGCGATGGACAACCAAAAACAAACAAACAAAAGAAAAGAAAAAGAAGAAAAGAAATGATGGTATTTCCTTGTTTCGCTGCAGACGTTTAGATTATAAAGGCAGTTTTGTAGAAATTGTCGGGGGGGGGGGGGGGGGGAGGAGAGATTTGTCGGACATTGACATTAAATCTTGTCGTCTACGTATTAAATTTTCTGTCTCTCTATCCCCCCCCCCCCCCCCCCCCCCCCCCCCCCCAACTTCCCCACCTCCCCACCCCCCCACCCCCCCCCCCTTTTTTTTTTGGTTCTTTTCTACAAAAAATAAAAAATCGGTATAAGCAAACTGTTATTCACATGATAATCGGGGGAAAACCCTAGGTCACAAAGAAAGACCGACATCACTAATGTTTCTTTTGTCCATTGTTGTATTTTGTCTGTCTGTCTGTTGTGTCTGTGTGGTCTGTCTGTCAGTGTGTTCACATTGTCCAGGTTAGCGGTCAATCTGTTTTGTCTTCTACGATGATGGGCAGTGTTGGAGTTTTCTTGCTAATGTTGTTTGCTATTGTGACAAAAGTGTTGTTTGTTATTGTGACAATAGTGTTGTTTGTTATTGTGACAAAAGTGTTGGTTGTTATTGTGACAATTTAGTGATGTTTGTTATTGTGACAATAGTGTTGATTGTTTTTGTGACAATAGTGTTGTTTGTTATTGTGACAATAGTGTTGATTGTTTTTGTGACAAAAGTGTTGTGTTATGTTATTGTGGTACAATAGTGTTGTTTGTTATTGTGACAATAGTGTTGTTTGTTATTGTGACTATAGTGTTGTTTGTTATTGTGACAAAAGTGTGTTTGTTATTGTGACAAGTGTTGTTTGTTATTGTGACAATAGTGATGTTTGTTATTGTGACAAATAGTTGCTGTTTGTTATTGTATGGGGAGCAAATAGTGTTGTTTGTTATTGTGACAATAGTGTTGTTTGTTATTGTGACAATAGTGTTTGTTTGTGTGTTTATTTGTGACAATAGTGTTGTTTGTTATTGTGACAATAGTGTTTGTTTTGTTAGTTGTGGACATTTAAAAAAATTATCGAGGATAATGAAATAAGCACTCATGTGCTTTTTTTTACATCCAGTCCCCGTATGTATGCAGTTTTGTAAATGTCATCTGTTCCCACTGGCACACAATACTGGTTTTTGTTGTTATTGTGACAATAGTGTTGTTTGTTATCGTGACAAAAGTGCTGTTTGTTTTGTGACAATAGTGTTGTTTGTTATTGTGATAACAGTGTTGTTTGTTATTGTGACAATAGTGTTGTTTGTTATTGTGACAATAGTGTTGTTTGTTATTGTGACAATAGTGTTTTTTTTTATTGTGACAATAGTGTTGTTTGTTATTGTGACAATAGATGTTGTTTTGTATTGTGACAATAGTGTTGTTTGTTATTGTGACAATAGTGTTGTTTGTATTGTGACGATAGTGTTGTTTGTTATTGTGACAATATGTTGTTTGTTATTGTGACATTTAAAAATTATTCAGATTGAAATAAGATATGTGTTTTTTTTTACATCCACTCCCCGTATGTATGCAGTTTTGTAAATGTCATCTGTTCCCACTGGCACACAATACTGTTTTTTTGTTATTGTGACAATAGTATTGTTTGTTATCGTGACAAAAGTGCTGTTTGTTATTGTGACAATAGTGTTGTTTGTTATTGTGATAACAGTGTTGTTTGTTATTGTGACATAGTGTTTTTTGTTATTGTGACAATAGTGGTTTTTGTTATTGTGACGATAGTGTTGTTTGCTATTGTGACAATAGTGTTGTTTGTTATTGTGACACTAGTAATGTTTGTTATAATGACAATATCATGACTATAGTGTTGTTTGTCATTGTGACGATAGTGTTGTTTGCTATTGTGACAATAGTGTTGTTTGTTATTGTGACACTAGTAATGTTTGTTATAATGACAATATCATGACTATAGTGTTGTTTGTTATTGTGGTAATAATTATGTTTGTCAGTGTGACGGCGATGAATACAAGAATAGAAATAAAATCAATGGCTTGGGTTAGAGAATTAAAAAAAAAAAACCACCACATGCAAAATTGTCAACATATTTCAATGCTTGTCTATCTACATACCCATTTAATTATGAGCCTGCCTATGGTATTAATAGGAATTTTTGAAACTAATCATTGGAAATCCCGTTATTTCTAAAACGACACTAGCATTTTCTCCTTTTTGTTTTTCTTTCTTTCTTTCTTTCTTTTGTGTTAGTGACTCATTCTGCCATGTTTGGGCAATGTTGTACTGTGGTGTGAAGTTGGTATTGAAAACGTGTTACTTCCTGGTGGGGATGCTGTGGGCAAGTCAGACTAAATAACACCCCCACCTCCTGGAAATGATGTAACAGAAACTCCCTCTCCTCTATTCCTCTCTTTGTTTTTGTCTTGTTCCTTTTCTTCTGTTCCCTCTTGCCTGTTATCTGCCTTCTTGGCCCACTCTCCTGCCTTTCTCCCCCCCCCCCCCCCCCCCAAAAAAAAAAGACCTACAGATAGTCTAACAATTTTCTGCTGTGTCCGAAGTGGGATGTGCTGGGCCTGACTTGTTGGGTGCTTTACGGCAGTGCAGTGCATTTTTGCTCACAGAAAAGACCAGTAGCTGTTGTCTGAGTGTTCGATGACGGAAGAAGGAGAAGGAGAAGTATTGTGGTGTGGAGTGGATTCTTGGAAAAACTACAACAACAACAAAAACAAGACCAGTGTCTGTCTGTAATGTCTTTCAACTCTGGTTTAATTTTATATATATATATAATATATAAAATATATCTAATATATATATTATATATGTATATATAATATATATATATATATATAATTAATAATATATATATATATATATATATCGGTGGTCTAGGTGTCACAGCGCCTTGCCTAGAAAGCAAAAAGTCCGGGTCGGAGTGTGCGGGGTTCGTACCCCGTTTGGACCCAAAACTTTTTCCCCATCCATTGGACCCTGAGTGGTGGTCTGGGCGCTAGTCTTTCGGATGAGACGATAAACCGAGGTCCGTGTGTTACACATCACTATTTAGCGCACGTAAAAGAACCCACGGCAACAAGGGGTTGTCCCTGGAAAAATTCTGTAGAAAGAAGCCACTCTGATAGGGAAACAAATACACTTGTAGGCAGGAAAAAGAAAAAAAAAATGGGTAGGCGCTGCACATGTGGCGACGCGTCTCCCCGGGGAGAGCAGCCCGAATTTCACGCAGAGAAATCTGCGTGACATAAAGTGGTACAAAATACAAAATACAAAATACAAATACAAAATATATAATCCAGAATCCAGCAAACCATTGATCCCTACGAAAACCTTCTATCAATCGTAAAAAAGCGTAAACTTAAATGGTGCCAGCATGTCACAAGATCGAAAGGACTAGCAAAAACAATACTGCAAGGCACTGTCCAGGGAGGGAGAAAAAGGGGACAGGCCAAAGAAGAGATGGGAGGACAACATCAGCGAATGGACAGGCCTAGAACTCAGCCAAATTTTGAGAAAGGCAGAACAGAGAGAGGGGAATGGAAGGAACTGGTTGTCAAGTCTTCAAGGGTGCCCCCACCCCTATATAGTATGTATGCATGTATGTATGTATATATATATATATATGTAGTATATATATATATATATAATATATATTATATAATATATTATTATATATATATATATATAATATCAATATATATATATGAAATTCTACTTATATCTGAAGCTCTTTGGTTAAAAATAAACGTAATTAACTTGGTTAGAATGAGTTCTTTCGTTAGAGGTTGTGGAAAATGAGTGACAGTATGTAGATTCTTTTTTTATATACTATATCTAAAACTGTTATGGTTAGAGGTAGAGAAAAGAGGTAATCAGAACTTGGATACGGACAAATCATGTGAGTTCAGGTTATTATAATCAAACCTTTATATATATTATATATATATATATATATATATATATATATATATATATATATATATATATATATATATTATATATAATATTATATAATATATTATATATTATATATATATATATATATAATATATATGTATGTATGTATGTATGTATGTATGTATGTATGTATGATGTATGTATGTATGTATGTATGTATGTATGTATATGTATGTATGTATGTATGTATGTATGTATGTATGTATGTATGTATGTATGTATGTATGTATGTATGTATGTATGTATGTATATGACATGATAAATGACTATAGGAGTTATAATCAAAGCTCATCAACCCTTCAGATAATCGTTCGTTCTTTTGATTGAACATCTTTCCACCATCAGGAATATTAGTCGAAATAGGTCTTGATTCCTCAGATAATTATGAGAGTGAAAAAGCGAGTGTGGTAGTTATAGTCATATCATGAGAAAGAATAAGCTTGTATGGTACTTATAATCAAACCGTATCAACCCTAACTTAAGAGAAAACACTATCTGTCATCAAACAGGCATAATGAAGTGAGATCAAACACATAATCAAACCATATCAACCCTAACTAGGAGAAAACACTGTCTGTCATCAAAGAGGCATAATGAAGTAAGATCAAACATATTGTATGGGAAGCCAGGTCTCTGTCTATAATTCAACACATACACTTCGGGACCTGAAGAGGAGTGTGGTCTCTAATCAAGGGACAGTCCAGGAGCGAGCAGCTGGCCAGTCAGACATGTAGGGACACTGAGAGGAAAGAGACAGTGAGGTGAGGTGCAGTCTCAATCATCAGGGCTGTAATTGCTTTGACTTATCTGACTGTCGTCTCTCCTGCTTCCTTCCTTCCTTCCTTCCTTTCTTCCTACCTCAGTCTGCAGATGCAGCATATAGGGAGGGACAGGCAGAGTCTAAAGGCCGCCTCACACATGTGGGGTTTTGATTTTTTGGCGCTGGAATTTTGTTGTTGGTGGTGGTGGTGGTGTCAGTGTTGGTATATTTGATATTGTTGTTGCTGCTGTTGTTGCTGCTGTTGTTGCTGGTGTTGCTGCTGTTGTAGTTGTTGTTGCTGTTGTTGCCACTGTTGTTGTTTTTGTTGTTACTGCTGCTGTTCCTAATGTTATTACTGACTGAGGAAACTCAAAGTTCTCTCATCTACCCTGAATGACAGAGGAGATCTTAAGTCTTCCCATCCACCCGAAATGATAAATGAAATCCAAAATCACTTCGTCCACCCAGAATGATAGAGAAAATTCAAATTCATTCTCATCCACCCAGAATGAGGGCAGAGATCCAGTCTTCTCATCCACCCTTAATGACAGAGGAAATTAAAGGTGTTTTTTTTCATCCACCCGGAATAATAGAGGAAACTCAGAGTCTTCTCATCCACCCAAAATGAGTGAGGAAACCCAAAGTCTTCTCATCCACCCGGAATGAAAGAGAGAGAACCCACTGTCATCTCATCCACCCGTAATGAGAGAGAGAGAATCCAAGGCCATCTCATCCAAACAGAATGGACAAGAAAACCCTAAGTCCTCTCACCCACTCGGAATGAGAAGCGAAACCCACTGTCACCTCGTCCACCTGGAATGAGAGAGAAAACCCAAAGTTTTCTCATTCACCCAGATTGACAGAGGAACACCAAAGTCTTTTCATCCACCCTGGACAAAAAGAGAGAGAACCCAAGGTCATCTCATCCACCCAGAATGAGAGAGGAAATGACAAGTCTTCTCTCTCATCCACCCGGAATGAGAAAGGAAACCCAGTATCTTCTCGTCCACCCAGAATGAGAGAGGAAACCCAAGTTTTCTCTTTCACCCGGAATGAGAGAGGAAACCAGTATCTCTCGTCCACCCGGAATGAGAGAGGAAACCCAGTATCTTCTCGTCCACCCGGAATGAGAGAGGAAACCCATAGTTTTCTCTTCACCCGGAATGAGAGAGGAAACCCAGTATCTTCTCTTCCACCCGGAATGAGAGAGGAAACCCATAGTTTTCTCTTCACCGAAGAGAGGAAACCGTATCTTCTCTTCCACCCGAATGAGATAGGAAACCCATAGTTTTCTCTTCCACCGGGAATGAGAGAGGAAACCCAAAGTCTTCTCATCCATCCAGAACAAAAAGGAGAAATCCAATCTTTTTATCAGCTTGGAATGGC
>CM060318.1:68807149-68814649 GCA_030674155.1 Stramonita haemastoma
TCCTTCCTATTCCTTTCCTTTACTTCCATGCCACAGACTCCGAGTGTGTGTGTGTGTGTGTGTGTGTCTGGGCATGGATTTTGTATGGTTTTGTGTGTGATTGGGGGTGAGGGAGGTGGGAGGGAGGGGGGAGGGAGTAGTGTGTGTGTGAGTGTGTGTGTGTGTTTCTGTCTGCCTGTCTGTCTCTGTCTCTCTCAGTCTCTCTTTATATGTCTCTCCCTCTCTGTCTATCTGTCTGCATGTCGGTCTGTCGGTCTGTCTGTCTGTCTGTCTTCTGTCTGTCTGTCTGTCTCTCTCTCTCTGTCTCTGTCTCTCTCTGTCTCTGTCTCTCTGTCTCTGTCTCTGTCTCTGTCTCTGTCTCTCTCTCTCTCTCTCTCTCTCTCTCTCCCTCTCTCTCTCTCTCTCTCTCTCTCTCTCTCTCTCTCTCTCTCTCTCTCTCTCTCCTTCTCTCTCTCTCCCATGGCCATCTGTCTGACTTTCTCTGCAGGTCTGCTCCCTGTTTCTGTATCTGTCTGTCTGTCCGTCTGTGTCTTTGTTCTTCTTTGTGTTGTTATAGCACTGTGTGTTTGTGTGTGTGTAAGGGGGGGGAGGGAAATCGGGGTGCATGTGTGTATGTGTGTGTGCATGTGTGTGAGCATGTCTATGTATGTGTGTATGTGTGTGTGCATGTGATGTGTGCATGTGTGTGTGACTGACTGACGTGTGTTGTGTGTGTGTGTGTGTGTGTGTGTGTGTGTGTGTGTGTGTGTGTGTGTGTGTGTGTGTGTGTGTGTGACTGACTGACTGACTGACTGACTGATTGACTGACTGTTCGGATGAGACTACAGGCCCCATGTGCGAACGCATGCAGAACATCTTGCGCATACGTTAAAAACCCGTTCCGCCTTTCGGAAGAGAAGACCATTGTTTATCGGTAGGAGCGGATGACAACAAAATAAAAAACCAGCATGCACCCAGGTGTCGTGTTCAGACACCATCCCTGAGAAAAAGCCGGGGAGTAGTTGGAGTCCCAGGGCGGCTCGGGGCTGTAGTCCTGTATGGCAACGTTCTGACAGCTCCTGCGACGGTACTGGAACCATTCGTATCGGCGATTGCCTTTCCAATGGACTATTCCAGCAACGTGGAGAGGGGGGGGGGGGGGTTGCTGCATGGGTAACAGCAGTAACTGCATAGGTAACAGCATGGGTAACAGCATGGGTAACAGCTTTCCCTCGGTACTAGAGCACAACCATAGCCTTCCAAGACTGGTGGATGCTTACACAATGTGCGTTTGTGTGTGCACGCAGTTCATGTGTGTGTGCGTGCGTGCGTGCATGTGTGTGTGTGTATGTGTGTGTGTGTTGTTTGAGGCTTTTTGTCAACATGCTATATACTATATATATCAACCTCTCTCTCTCTCTTCTCTCTCTTCTCTATCTCTCTTCTCATCTCTTCTACTCTCTCTCTCTCTCTCTCTCTCTCTCTCTCTTATATATATATATATAATATATATATATATATATATATATATATATATATATATATATAATAGTCTGTGAGAAAGTACGCCTATCTGTCTGCCTCTCTGTCGGTGTTGGTATACATGTACCTTACCTATCTGATGGCGGATTCCCTGTCTGCTTCTTTCGTCTTCGTGTGTGTTTATGAGCATCAGTGTCCACTGTGATTGTGCAGACATGCTTGGGAGCCTGTGAGAGAGAATGCACGCAAGCAGGAAGTAGGGGGAGAAAAGGGGGAAGGGGGAGAGAGAGAGAGAGAGAGAGAGAGAGAGAGAGAGAGAGAGAGAGAGAGAGAGAGAGAGAGCACTGTATCATTTCAAAACCACAAGAAGAAATGCATGTATACATTTTAAACATAGCTGAAAACAAGAAACAAACATTTAGAATATAAGAAAACACAAAAATTCAGCATCACAATTCAGGCAAACGTTTATGCCCATACTAAAAGAGAGAGAAAATTCTTATTTCAATAACATCCATCCATATAAAATTGATGTGTGCTTACAGTACACAAGCACTGGCAGGGGCGCCCCCCCCTCCCTCCCTCCTCTGTCTCTGTCTGTCTGTCTGTCTGTCTGTCTCTCTCTCTTCACACACACACACACACACACACACACACACACACACACACACACACACACACACACAACACACACACAACACACACACACACACACACACACACACACACACACACACACACAAAATGTGAAGGTAATACACTTTGGATGGGTGATTAGGATTGCGGGTATTGAAGTCATGAAACGGCAGAGAAAAAATCTGAAGTTGGAAACAAATATGTCTTGTCTCATTCTTATTCACTTAGGAAGGCGTTCTTTTCAAGTTTGGACCTACGTAACTATTTACTAGCATGTTTAGTTGGTTTGGTGGGTTTTCTTTTGTCGTTTTTTGTTTTGTTTTTCTTGGGGGCGGGGGTTTTGTGCTGTGTTTCTGGGGTTTTTGGGGGGTATACTTCATTGCTTCCTTTTGACTTAATTTTGAGCTAGTTTTTCTGTTGGATTTGGATTCTGCATCAACTTGCTTGATCTCAGTACATGTGGCATTAAATCTTTCGTCTAGGATATAATTATCACAGGCAAAATTGAATAAAATGTTGGTTTTTTAAAGTACATCTTGAGGCTGGATTCTAAAAACAAAAGCAATATAGCAGACATACAAACAATATGACAGGGCTGGATTGGACAGGAATGCATCGGACTGGACAGGATTGGATTGGATAGGATTAAACCAGTTTGTCATGGCCATGCTGTGTCCAAGACTGTGCATTGATGGACATCGCCTTGTTGGCTGGTCACTCACCTGTTGGTCTTCCTGGTAGAGAGGAAGCGAGGTATGAGAATTCTGGGGTCACAGACATGCCGTGCAGTCTCCCTGCTTCTTTCCCTGGAGAGAGAGAGAGAGAGAGAGAGGAGAGAGAGAGAGAGAGAGAAGAGAGAGAGAGAGAGAGAGAGAGAGAGAGAGAGAGAGAGAAGAGAGAGAGAGAGAGAGAGAGAGAGAGAGAGAGAGGAGAGCATCTTATGTGCTTAAGGACAATGATGTTTTTGCCAAGCCCAGCCTTATAATCTGTCCTTGTAAAGACAAAAGCATGAAAACAATCATTCTTTTTTTTTTTCAATCCCACCCACACACCACACACAATACACAACACGAAAATCGTTGTATAAAAAAGGAGTACTCAGTATTAACAATTTATTTTAAAAAAACAAAAGTTTCCGACAGACTCAAGATATACACAAAAAATCAATAGAAACAGTTATATTATTCTTTCTCTCAAAACCCCTTACTTATCCGGTAGTCTAGCAGACCGTTAGAGTACCACTGAAGATTTTGCAACCAGCTTCCTCCACTTGTCTTGGTTTTCAGCTTGCCGTTGCAAATCGTTTCACTCAAGGCCAGTCCAATCTGTGATGTTGTCTTCCCGTCATTTTCTCTGTCTGCCTCTTCATTTTCCTCCTTGTACTCTTCCCTGTAGGACAGTCTTGGCCAGTACAGATATATATTCATATGACGTGCCTGTACCACTTCGCTTTGCGTTTTTCCCCCACTGATGTCAAGAGCTCTTCATATGACCCGACGACATTTTCAATTCTGGTTTTTAATTCCTCATTAGTGATGTGATCTCTGTATGAAATACCAAGAAGTTTGCGAAAGCACCTCATCTCTATTGCCCGTTTCCTTCCTTCAATGTTTGCTGTTATGGTCCATGTTTCACATGCATACAAAAATATGGACCTGATCAGGAAACGCATTAGTCTGATCTTGAAGCTGATGGCGATGTTCCTGTCGTTCCAGAGGACTTTCAGTTTGCTCATTGCAGCTGTGGTCTGGGCTATCCCGGAAAGAATTTCAGTTTTGAGCCTTCCTCCTTTATCGATGCTATAGCTCCCAGATATTTAAAGCTATGGACGATCTCAACTTATTTTTTGCTGTGTATGATGTCAGTGCTGATGTCATTGGCATTAATTGTCTTCAGCTGGTTTTTCTCTGCACTGATCTGCATGTCACATGCCGAAGAGGCTTCATCAAAGTGATTTACCAGGCTGACTTGCTCTTGTTCTTTTCCAGGTAGGCCGTCGACGTTGTCGGCAAAGCATACATTTGTAATTTTCCTGCACCCAGTGCTGACTGTTCCCTCATGGTTTTCAAAAGTGTCAGTTATTAAACACAATGAGATGCTGGAGAGGGTGGGGGAGAGCAGATATCCTTGTACTCCGATTGTGGTTCGAAACCATTCTGTGTTGTTGTTCGCTAGTTGTCCTGTTATAGAAGCATCGAGTGGTTCTGATCAGGTTGGTATGGATGTTATACAGACTCATTGTTGCCCACGAAGCTGTATGTCAAACTTTGTCAATCGCCTTCTTAAATTCCACAAGTACGCGATGAAGAACTTCCTGGTTTGCTAGTACTTCTCACAGAGTACTCCAAGGTTGAAAGTTTGCTCTGCTGTGCTCCAACCGTCTCTGAAGTCTGCCTACTTTTCTTTGATGATCTCCTCAGCTTGAGGCTTTAGTTAGTTTAGGAGGATTCTTAGCATGGCTTGGCACAGTAGTTTTTGTATAGTTTTAAGTTACCTTTCTTCATGTGTCCAAGGTATTGGTCACTCCCCTGACTCCCAGATTTTATTGCAGATGGTAAGTGACACCTCTATCATGGTCTTTCCTCCTGCCTGGACCACTTCTGATGGAATGTTGTCCACTCCTGCTAGATTCCCTATTTTCTAGTGATTTTATTGCACTTTCAACTTCTTCCCCTAGGATGAGGTAACTGTTTCTCTATAGTTCAAAGGAGCTGATGAAAAATTGTCGTTGAGGAATGACTTATTTGTCCTTGTGTATTGAGATCTCTCTCTCTCTCTCTCTCTCCTCTCTCTCTCTCTCTCTCTCTCTCTCTCTCTCTCTCTCTCTCTCTCTCTCTCTCTCTCTCTCTCTCTTCTCCTCTCTCAGGAAAAATTTTTCACTTATTTGGCTTTTCAGAAACACATTTAACTTCTCACATTTCTGATAATGATATTTCAATACCAGGTTATAAAGTAATCCGCAGAGACCCAACCCATTTCCGTGAAACCGGTTTAGTCATTTATATTCATCAGTCGATACAGTTTAAACGCATTTACAACTTAGAAAATCATAGTGTGGAAACAATATGGATCGAAATTAAAATAAAACATTCCAAACCAATTTTCGTATGTTTTCTTTATAGAAATCCTGCAGAGACTTCAGAGTGGTTCGAAAAGTATTGTTCTATGATGGATGACATCAATGAAGATTCTAAAGATATTATATTGCTAGGTGACTTTAACATTGATTTATTAAAAACAAATAACAGGTGGACACAGACATATGAGTCTTTTAATTTAAAACAATTAATAGAATCACCAACACGTGTTACTGAAAACTCCAAGACTCTAATTGACCATATATATGTTAATAACCAGAATTCCATCACTGAAATAAATGTTCCGATATTTGGTTGTAGTGATCACTTCCCCATCTGTGTTACGTGGTGTAAAAAAGGGTTAAAATTTCCGAAAATTAATCACAAAATTATCACATACAGGAATTTTTCTAACTTTGATGATGCTCAATTTCTTTCAGATCTGTTAAACTCGCCTTTAAACGATGTATATCAGTGCACTGACCCTAATCAGTCCTTAGAATTATGGTACAAACATTTTTTATAGTATTTATAATAAGCATGCACCATTTCAAACCAAAAGAGTCAGCTACCAATCTAAACCTCCATGGCTGACAAAAGAAGTACAAAAACAAATATACCAAAGAGATTATCTTTTGAAAAAAGGAAGCCATCAAGAATATAAAAAGCAAAGAAATTTTGTAACCTTCCTCCTACGTGCTGAAAAAAAGAAATACTTTGAAGACTTAATCAGTAAAAAGAAAGACAGCAAGTCTGTATGGAAAGCAGTCAATCTACTTACTAGAAAGAACTGTAATAAAACACCTAACGTTTTAGACGATATCTCTGCTGATGCTTTAAACCTTCATTTTGCAACTATTTCAGATAGAATAATAACTAATGATAAATCAAAAACTAATAACTTAAAAGTTTTAGAAACCTTTTGCAGCAACAAAAGTATTAACTCCGAACTAAGAATTCCATGCATGAGCGTACACGAAGTATTTACCGCTTTGAAAAGTATGAAGCAGACGGCAACTTGTGGCTTAGATGGTTTGAATAGCAAAATTCTTAAATTAGCTGCACCAGTCATAGCAGAGACACTGACTTACATCTATAATCTTTGTATAAGCAAAAATACCTTTCCAACTATGTTTAAAACACAGTAAAATTATTCCTTTGTATAAATCAGGAGATCGAACTGATCCCTCTAATTATAGACCCATCTCAATCTTATCTGTCCTCTCAAAACCATTAGAGAAACACATTAATAAATACCTACTTAGTCATTTAAATGAAAATAGCCTTATACACCCCAATCAGTCTGGGTTCAGAGCAAATCATTCATGCCACACTGCCCTTGTTAAACTTATAGACAGATGGTTAGTTAATGTAAACAAAAAAGAATTTACAGGAGTTTTATTTATAGATTTTGCGAAGGCCTTTGATGTTATCGACCACAATCTGCTACTAAGGAAACTTGTATATTATAAACTATCTTCTGATGCCTTAAAGCTTATATCTTCCTTCCTTTCTAACAGACAACAACAAGTTTATGTTAACAAATATTGTTCCCCTTTTCTACCAAATAAATTTGGTGTACCACAGGGTTCTATCCTAGGTCCCGCATTATTTTCTGTTTACATTAATGATCTCCCTTTATTTACAAAAGCTTCCTGTGACTTATTTGCAGATGACACCACTATTGATATTAACCATGTTAACTCGTCTCAAGTCTTCCGCAATTTGCAAGAAGATATTAATGTACTTCTGGAATGGACTCAAATAAACCACATGGCACTTCATCCAAAGAAAACCAAATTTATGCTCATTTCCACAAGACAGAAACGACAGAACCTTAATTTCGATCTACCACCGCTTTATATTGGCAATGAAAAAATAGAGGAAGTCTCAAATCACAAAATCTTAGGGATAACTATTGATAACAACCTACTATGGTCTGCCCACATCCAAAAACTGTCAAAGGCCATTGCCTCAAAGATATACCAACTCGGTAAGATAAAAAATTTCCTAACTCTGCATGCCAGAAAAATATTCTTTTATTCTTATATTCAAACTTCCATTGATTATGCATCTACATTGTGGGATATGGCCAGCAACAATCTCCTTAAATTAATAGTGAGAGTGCATAAACGCGCCATAAAGCTTATCTTAAACAAATCATCTTCTTTAACAGTAGCTGACCATTCGGAGAATAATATTCTTCCCCTTAAATCCAAGCTTCTTTTTAACAAAGGAGTTTTGATGCATAAGATCTTACATGGAAATGCCCCATCCTTATTACAAAGCATTTTTTCAGTAAATAATTCTAGACACTCTCATTTGA
>CM060318.1:68827149-68829649 GCA_030674155.1 Stramonita haemastoma
ATGCATGTATGAAGCTTTATGATTTTTTTTCAGTTACGGCTAATAGAAATTTAGTTCGGAAAATTATGGGAGATTAGATACTACTACTACTACTACTACTACTACTACTACTACTACAACACACTACTGCTACTGCTGCTGTTTGCTGGCGCTCGTTTCTCACGACACGCTGTTGCTACTAACGCTGCACACCTACCCTATTTACTATTCCTACCCTCCACTCCTACTACTATTCCAACTCCCACCCCTCCTCCTCCACTACTACTTGGGCTGCTGCTGCTCCCTTACAAAACTATTACTTAAGATACCGAATCTTTCATTTCCTTGCAAAAATGAAACAAAGAAAGAGAAAGAAAAGAAAAGGAATCCTAGGTATGGATGTACGCACACAAAACGACTTCATTAACAATAAAGCAGTCTACCGTAGCTACAATACTTAATAAAATAACAATTCTTCATTAGCCGATCTGCATTGACCAGTAGGTTGGTTTAAACAAAATGTATTTGTCCAGAACAACGTAGCACCAATGCATGAAATGACAACAGCCTGCTATGCCGACTATTGTTATGAGTACTCTAGCACTTATACCTATGCAAAAATGGGCTGCACGTGACTGAACAAAATTGCGCCAAATAATGAAAAATAAGATATTTGTAAGTGTTAAAAGACTGAAAATACCAGTAGGTTAAAATCAATATCAATGCTTTTAGTCACAGGTTCAATGACAGATGACAGGGGTCTCTGTTGTTGCTGTTGTTAATGATCTTTCTATTAAAAAAATATTTTTTTTTTTGGGGGGGGGGGGGGGGGGTTCGAGATATTTTTCTCACTATTATAGACAGTATCATGTAAATTGGATTCTTTGTCAGATGAAATAACAAAAAAAAATCCGGAACAAAAAACAAAAAAAGCAAAGCGAAATAAAAACAAAACAAAAATAAAGAAAGAATGTATGCAAGCAAAATTTGATATCTAATCGACAGGCGCAACAGAGAGCGGGTAAGCTATGTAACGTCTACCCTGTTAGTGTATACAGTCGTGAGTTCAAATCTCGACAGCAGTGTGTGATAAATTAAAGGTGGTGTTTTTTGGTTGTTTGTTTTTTAATCCATGTGATTGTCTGATGGGACGGGTAGGTCAGTGGTCAGATCACCCGCTTTCCCCCAAGCTAAGGTTAAACAGCATCGGCGGGTTACCACTTGGATGGGTGACCGTTTGCGCGCTTTGGCTTCAGTACAGTCCCCCAATTCACCCAAATGTAAATGGTACCTGCCCTCAGTAGGGTCAGGGAAGGTAAAGCACGACAGAGAGAAGGAGATGAGTGCCACCCTCAATATGCTGGCCCCTGAGGTCCTTAGACACCTCGCTCCTCTACGACCACATAGGTTTATGAGGCACCTTTACCTTTACCTTTTACCCTTTCTGATGGCTTATGGAAATACGTGTACATACCCGGCATAAAAATTCTAGATCCTTTACAAATACAAAGAGCTGCGCTGAAGTTGGAATGTGTCATCTGAGGCCTGTGGCAGACCTACCTCCTGCAGAGTGACTACAAGCACAGGAGAAGGCCAGGCACTGCACATCCCACCCAATAGGGAACGCTTAGAGCAGAGAAAAGAGAAAGGGCTTTTTTATTTGAATACTTGTGTCAAAATATTGTAGCATAAAAATTGGGAATGCTTTTCTGTATATCAATACATGTGTTCGAACATCAAAAAGGAAAGAAGAGGAGATATAAGTTGGGTTGAGTAAAGGATTTTGGTCAGCTTTGTTGATTAAGTGACTTTGGTAGATTTTGTTTCACGACTTGGGTAGGTTTAGTTTCACAGAACATTTTGGTATGTTGTTTTACTCTCTCCTCCTCTCTCTCTCTCTCTCTCTCTCTCTCTCTCCTCTCTCTCTCTCACTCTCCCCCTCTCTCTCTCTACTCTCTCTCTCTCTCTCTCCTCTCTCTTCCTCTCTCTCTCTCTCTCTCTCTCCTCTCTCTCCCTCTCTCTCCTCTCTCTCCTCTCTCTCTCTCTCTCTCTCTCTCCTCTCTCTCTCTCTCTCTCTCTCTCTCTCTCTCTCTCTCTCTCTCTCTCTGTAGTACTAGTCTTCAGTTTTAAAGTCTTTCCTCCACTTTAAGTGATACCTACGTCAGTTTTAAACGTCTTTCCACTTTAAGTGATACCAGTGTGTGTGTGTGTGTGTGTGTGTGTGTGTGTGTGTGTGTGTGTGTGTGTGTGTGTGTGTGTGTGTGTGTGTGTGTTGTGTGTGTGTGTGTGTGTGTGTGTTCTTGGCTGATTGTTAAGTACTTGAAATGCAGTTGATGTCACTTACAATGAAAAATAAACACTTTGTATTTGTACTTTTTTTTTACTTCGTTTTTTGTTAGAAACGTTTGTCCTTTATTTTTTGTGACTGAAAAATGGGGAAAAAAACCCAACCCTCCCGCCCTCCAAAAAAAAATTCGTGCGTCAAAGAAATGTTGCCGGGAAGTGGCAAATATGATAATGG
>CM060318.1:68837149-68854649 GCA_030674155.1 Stramonita haemastoma
GGGATAGAAAAGAAGGAATTCCTTGCACAGAATTTCCAGAAGGTGGGGATGCTCTTTATACAGACAGGCCCCCAACATACCCACAGGGGAAAAATTCTAATCTTAATTTTGTTGTTGTTTCTCGGCTAGAGCTCTGAGGTTCACCAATGGTGAAATTTGCGTCAGGTGACCGTCTATCCACCATTAAGGTAGCCGCATTATAGCGCAGGGTTGATGCTTAAAACACGCCACCAGTCAGCACGCAGTTTTGTAAACTTTGTCATGCGTTCCCACCAGCACAAATGGCCTACTCTTATAAAAGGCGTGCCCAATATGCTTTGCGTGCGTTCGCACACAGGTAACTCGTTTATAGTGTCACCTGAAAAACAATTGGAGGAATGGAGTCAGTACTGATGTGAACTCTAGGGTAAAATTCCCTATACTGGGCGCTTCTGTGGCGGCTGGATACCTTTGGAACACACGTGCAATGCTCTCACCACTAGGCTATCCAGGCCCCCTTCAAAACTCTCCTCCCCCCTCACCACCCCACCCCCATCCCCACTCCATCCCCTGAAACAGTGTCTTTTTATTATTTTTTTTTTTAAAGAACAAACACCCACAGGGTTAATTAATTCAAATCCACTCCTAACGACACTTGCATGCTCCGAACATGGGTGTTTTCTCAAGTTCGAACTTTTGACTCTTTCAGAGCGCGCAAAGAAATGAGATAGCAATGCATGTAGTGGTGGCGAACTAAGTAGTAGTAGTGGTAGGAAGGACTTAAAGATCGATGGAGGGATGGCCAGGCCCTGTAAATCTACTGCCTTCTGATGTTCCTTTTAAGGAAGAGAGAGAGAGGAGAGAGGAGAGAGAGAGAGAGAGAGAGAGAGAGAGAGAGAGAGAGAGAGAGAGAGAGAGAGAGAGAGAGAGAGAGGAGGGGGGGGGGGGGGAGGGGGGGGAGGGGGGGGGGGGGTTGTGGAGGAAACATCTCCAATTCCACCTCTCCGTTCTTTGACATCACTTGCCGTGCCAAGGCCACTCTTCCGTGACTCTGCCATTATTTTCGGTGTGATCTTTCAACAGTGATTATCCTTTTAAATCACTCACCGGGCAGTTTTTTTCTTCTTTTTTCTCTTTTTTTTTTTGTTTGCTCCGCTTTCTTGAGGTTTTGGTTGATTTTTTTCTTAGTGTTTTTCCCCCTCCTATCACCTCTACCCACCCCGATTGAAATGGCTGTTAGAGAAATGGGGAATGTACCTTTCTCCTGCCTCTGAATCACACTGACAGTAAGAGGCACACGTGCACGCGCGTGTGCGCAAACACACTGACATTATAACAAAATGAATACACAACACACAAACCACACACAACAACACACACACACACCACACACACACACACACACACACACACACACACACACACACACACCACACACACACACAACTATATATATATTAATATTTATATACATACATACATAATACATACATACATACATACATACATACTATACATACATACATACATACATACATAATACATACATACAACCAACATCAAATACTACATAATACTACATACATACATACAAACATACAATACAGGCGAGCGCTAGCACGCGCGCGCCCGTATATGTATGTGTATGTGTGTGTGCGTAATGTCAGTGTGTGTACTACTTTTAATAATAATCATTTGAGTGTTGAGAGAGAGAGACAGAGACAGAGACAGAGAGACAGACAGATACAAGACACACAGACACACAGACAGAGACAAGGTGGGTTTTTATATAAGATTTTCAACCCATTAGCAAACAAAGTAGAGTCTTTACGGGGGAAGAATATCAGGCAAGGGTACACCTGGCTAACGTGACACCGGTAGACCAGTTTGTGGACAGTGAGGCTGGAGGTAGGTAGGTAGGTAGAGAGATAAGTGGGTGGGTACTAGGCAGGTGGGTACATATATAGGTAGCTAGTTAATGTTGGTGGGTACATTTGTAGGTGGGTAGATAGGTATGTGGGTAGATAGGTATGTGGGTAGATAGGTAGGTGGGTAGATAGGTAGATGGGTAGATAGGTAGATGGGTAGATAGGTAGGTGGGTAGATAGGTAGGTGGGTAGATAGGTAGGTGGGTAGAAAGGTAGGTGGGTAGATAGGTAGTGGGTAGATGGTAGATAGGTAGGTTGGTAGATAGGTAGTGGGTACATATGAGGTGGTAGATAGTAGATGGGTAGATAGGTAATGGTAGATAGGTAGATGGTAAAGGTAGGTGGGTAGATAGGTAGTGGGTACATATTAGGTGGGTAGATAGGTAGATGGGTAGATAGGTAGTGGGTAGATAGGTAGAGTGGGTAGATAGGTAGGTGGGTAGATAGGTAGTGGTTAAATTAGGATGGGTAGATAGGTAGTGGTAGATAGATAGGTAGTGGTGGGTAGATAGGTAGGTGGGTAGATAGGTAGGTGGGTAGATAGGTAGTGGGTAGATAGTAGGTGGTAGATAGGTAGGTGGGTAGATAGTAGGTGGGTAGATAGTAGGTGGTAGATAGGTAGGTGAGGTAGGTAATAGGTGTGGTAATATGTAGGTAGGTGATAGGAGGTGGTATATGTGTAATGGGTAGATAGATAGTGGTTAATAGCAGTTGTGCATGCGTGTAATCGTGATAATATTATGGTTTATTTATTTATTTATTTATTTATTCATTTATTTATTATACCACTTTATGTCACAGCAGATTTCTCTGCGTTAAACTCGTGAAATTCATGCTGCTCTCCCGGGGAGAGCGCGGAGCCACAAGTGCAGCGCCACCCTTTTTTCTGTCTGCAACTGTATTTTGTTTCCCTATCAGAGTGGCTTTTTTCTACAGAATTTTGCTAGGGATAACCCTCTTGTCGCCGTGGGTTCTTTAACGTGCGCTATATAATGATGTGTAAGACACAGGACCTTGGTTTATCGTCTCATCCGAAAAACTAGCGCCCAGACCACCACTCATGGTTTAATGGGTGGGGGAAAAATTTCGGGCCCAAACGGGATTCGAACCACCTACGACCCGACTTTTCGCTTTCTAGACAGGCGCGTTACTTCTAGACCACCGAACCACTAGGTAAGTGGGTACATATGTAGGTAGGTACTGGTAGGTGGGTACATAATAATATTATGAAGGTGGGTAGATGGGTAGGTGGCTAGGTGGGTAGATAGGTAGGTGGGTGGATAGGTAGGTGGGTAGATAGGTAGGTGGGCAGGTGGGTACATAATTATGTAGGTGGGTAGATAGGTAGGTGGGTAGATGATGTAGGTGGGTAGATAGGTAGGTGGGTAGATAGGTAGGTGGCAGATAATGTAGGTAGGTAGATAGGTAGTGGGTAGATAGGCAGGTGCATAGATAGGTAGATGGGTAGATAGATAGGTACTAGGTGGGTAGATCGGTAAATGGGTAGATAAGTAGGTAGGGATATAGGTAGATGGGTGCATAAAGTAGTTGGGTAGCTAGGTAGGTGGGTAGCTAGGTAGGTGGGTAGATTGGTAGTGGGTAGATAGTTTGATGGGTAGATAGGCAGGTGGGTATATAGGTTAGGTAGGTACATATGCAGGTGGCTAGATAGGTAGGTGGGTAGATAGGTAGGTGGGGAGATATGTAGATAGGTAGGTGGGTAGATAGGTAGATAGGTAGGTGGGGAGATATGTTGATAGGTAGGTGGGTAGATAGTTATGTGGGTAGATTGGAAGGTGGGCAGATAGGTAGGTGGGTAGATAGTTAGGTAGGTAGGTAGGTAGGTGGGTGGGTGTATAAAGTAGTTGGGTAGCTAAGTAGATGGGTAGATAAGTAGGTGGGTAGATAGGTAGGTGGGTAGATAAGTAAGTGGGTAGATAATTTAGGTGGGTAGATAGATAGGTTGGTAGATAGGTAGTGGGTAGATAATGTAGGTGGGTACTTATGTAGATGGGTAGATAGGTAGGTGGGTACATAATTATGTAGGTGGGTAGACAGGTAGGTGGGTAAATATTATGTAGGTGGGTAGAAAAGTAGGTGGGTAGCTAGGTAGGTGGGCAGATGGGTGTTTTGAAAATACTCCAGTGGACGTAGAAGGCTGACTGAAATGTCAAGAGTTGGTTCCTATCTTTCGTGAATCACATCCAGACAAAATACCAGTTCACTCTGGAACCAAATTGGATTTCTTTTAATGTCTGAATCATTTCTAAACAATATTCATTTCCAGTACACAAATTTCCAAAAACAAAAAAAGAGAAAATTCTGTCCACAATGCACCATGGATCACGGCCAAACTCTGTGTGACTACACTCACTAAATACGAGCTCAATCAGTTAATGACTTTCAACAGTCCTCATAGCTTTCCTTCTATTTTTTCAAATTCTCTCCCCTTCTCCAGATAATCTTTTCATCTATAATCAGCTTGCCTCCCCTGCTCTCTCTCTATGCCCTTTGGCTCTCCTTCCTTGCTGCAATAACTGCCCCTCCTATATAACAGTACCAGTTAGCCCCTGGTAAAGACTCGAAGGTTCCAGAAATTTAAGGATTTCTCCAGAACAAACATCTTAGTGTTACAGTAAAGCATTCTGGAAACTTCTAGAACTTCTTAGAAAACTGTAAACCATTCTGGAAACTTCATGAGTAAACAAACATATGCAAGCGAGAGGTAATGACATTTCTTAACAAAACTAACATCCCATCACCCATGCATGCATCAATAACCAAAGAATGTCATTCATAGCAATCACAAAAAAGCTTTGGGCTAGAAAATCTTAATCTGTTTGGAACAATAACCAAAACAATTGTTACTGTCTCAGCATTTGACGACAAAGAAGAAAACGGTAAATAGATAGGTAGGTAGGTAGGTAGGTGGGTTGTAAGTAGGTGGATAGGATAAGAGGGAGGATAAGTAGGTAAGTGAAGGAGTAGGTAGGTAGGTAGGTAGGTAGTGTAGGTAGGTAGGTAGGTAGGTAGGTAGGTAGGTAGGTAGGTAGGTAGGTAGGTAGGTAGGTAGGTAGGTAGGTAGGTAGAAAAATAGGTTGATAGACAGGCAGGTAGGTAGGGGGTGGATAGAGAGGGAGGTGGGAAGATATGTAGGCCCACAGAAAGGTCAAATCGCACTTTGGTGAGTAGCTAGGAAAAGGGGTTAACAGGTAGGATGGTAGATAGTTAGGTAGCTAAGAAGGTTCAGAGATAGGTTATATAAGCAGCAAGCTTGAGGCTTGGTAGACAAGCAGACAGGTAGGTAGGTAGGTAGGTAGGTAGGTAGGTAGGTAGGTAGGGTAGGTAGGTAGGTAGGTAGGTAGGTAGGTAGTAGGTAGGTAGGTAGGTAGGTAGGTAGTAGGTATCGTCGGTGGCGCTAGGGTGGATGAGTGGTGAGCAGGTAACTCAGCAGTTGTTGTGCGTTCCCCAGCTTAACACTCTGGAGGTCACCCAGAATGTGCACCCTGACTCCCTCATCTCACCTGGGAATCACTGTGAAATTGAAATTGCATACTGAATGAGAAGTTTCTGTATGTGGCTGTTTTTAAGTACCTTGCCATATAGGCAGCCACACTCCGACTTCAGATGAGCTAAACAGTGAGGAGGTGAGGAGTGGGCAGTGTGCTATGTACTATGTAAATAGTACTCTGTACATGTAATGTACATGTACAGTGTACTGTGTGGATGGGTGGTCTGGTGGTTCAGTGGTCTAAGTAATGTGCCTGCCTAAAGAGCGAAACTTTTCCCGGTCAGAAGTGTGCGTGGTTCGAATCCCATTTGGGTCCAAAACTTTTTCCCATCCAGTAGACCATGAAAGTGATCTGAGTGCTAGTCTTTCATATGAGAAAATAAACCTAGGTCCCTTGTGCTAACATCATTATTTTGCGCAGGTAAAAGAACCCACAGCAACAGGAGGGTTGTCCCTGGCAAAATTCTGAAGAAAAAAGCCACTCTGATAGAAAAACAAAATTCTGTTGCAGACATGAAAAAGGAAAAAAATAATGGGTGGCACTGCACTTGTGGCAACGCGTTCTCCCCAGGGAGAGCAGCCCGAATTTCATGCAGAGAGATCTGCTGTGACATAAAGTGGTATATAAAAAAAGTACTAAGGTGGTAAAGTGTAGGTACTATCCAAAAGTGGTAAAGAGAAGGCGGCATACTGCAGCAGTGAGGTGATGGTGAGGGTTGACACTGAGGACAGGGAAGTCATCACAGACACAGCCAACAGCTCAGGTCGAGTGTGTCTTTTTGGAGGTGCTGTCCGGGTCTGGCTGTTCTGTCTGTCTGGCTGCGCTGTCTGTTTGCTGGCTGGCTGGCTGTCTGTCTGGCTGGCTGGCTCTGGTGGCTGTCTGTTCTCTGAGGCTGAAAGCTGATAGTGGAAGCATGTAGTCATTCCCCTCTACTTACTAATTCCTTTTCTGTGAAGTCTGAGAGAGGATAGGCGTACTCCTTTCTTTCCCTTCTCACTCCCTCCCTCCCATCTCTTTGAAAGCTGAGAGTGGTGGTGGAGATTGTCTTCATCTTTCCCCTTTCTTATAAGTTGCTAATTCCATCTTTCGTTTTTGACGTCCTTGGTGTCAGTGATTGTTTGTTTATCCCTCTATGTCTGTGTCTAAGTCTGGGTCTGTGTCTGGTCGGTCTGGTGTCTAAGTCTGTGTCTGTGTCTGGCATCTAGACTGGACTGATCTCTGTTTACACACCTGTCCCCAGTAAGTCAGTAACTGAACTCAAAGCTGTGGAAAATCACAGCAGTACAGGGGAAGGACATATCAAGACCACTGGTAAGGGATTGGGGGGTGGGGGGTGGGGGGTGGGGTTTCTTAGCTCGAGCTCCTGGGTTCAGCACTGACTTTTTTTTTATTATGCACAGCAGTCATTTTCTACCACTTTCAGCTCCTCTCAGTGGCTAATTATTCATCCTATCCCAGCCCAGATGATGCCAGCTGGTGCTAATTATAGCAGGAACTGACCACACTTTGACTAGGTAAAAGGAAGGGGCGTCCTAAATTTAGCACTCTGGACTGAGTGATGTTGGATTTGTGGCTGTGTTTTGCGTATGCAACCACCGCCCACCCACCCCCACACCCCACCACCACCATTAATGTATCCAGATTCTGAGTTCGGAAATGGTGTCTAAAAATGACACCTGCGTGCATACAGTTTTTAAATTCTGTCATCTGCTCCTGCAAGCATGAAATGGCCTACTCTTCAGAAAAGGCGGAACAGGTTTTCAACATGTGCACAAGATGTTCTTCATGCAATCACACACATTAGGCCTCAGTTAGTCTCGTCCAAAAGACTTCAACATTTAGTTCGATTTTCTCCTGTAACTTAAGAAAGGGCAAGGCTGGAATTTTAACCCAGAACTTCATGGTTTACTTGTTTAGGCAGGTGGAGCTTTTAACCATTCTACCACCTTCTGTCTTCAAGTGATGGGTTAATTATAGCCCCATCCTTGAACAGAACCAGTAAACTTTTGACCTCCTTCGATTTTGTGGGCCCAAAGTATCCAAGTGGCTGCCGGCTGAAAGTATCAAAGTGGCTGTTGTGTTGGTTTACATTGTCATGTAGTGACAGTTACAGCTCAACAGCTGTCTTTTAGTGAAACAGCAGACTTATCATGTGAGGTTCTTTATAGCTTTTGTGTGGCACAGAGAGAGAGAGAGAGAGAGAGAGAGAGAGAGAGAGAGAAGAGAGAGAGAGAGAGAGAGAGAGAGAGAGAGAGAGGAGAGAGAGAGAGAGGAGAGAGAGAGATCGAACGAACTCTGAACGATTTTATTGTAGAAGGCCACGGACCCATTACAATTTCACACACTCGCTATCCCCCCCCCCCTCCCCCCACACATTAATTTCGTTCTCAATCCTTTCCAAGAATGCACCTGAAAACACTTCCAAGCACAACGATTATAACATTCACTTGTGGTATTAGCATACATCTGATTAGAATGTTTGCAACATTTTAGACTAAACATAAATTTAGTAACTAAATAAATAAATGAATGAATAACAAAAATTGATTAGAGAATTGATAATTAGAGCACAAATTGTACACAGAGTAGCATAAGACACTGAAACAACTTGAGAAATACGTTAATCATTTTGCTACAGCCATCATTCTAAAGCAGAACGCCTTTTGTTGAAATGATATATGAATCGTCCTAAGTCATGAAGGCTTTTGTCATCTTGCATCATAAGTTTCAATGTTTTTTCTGAAGGGTATTGCCTATAACGAGATGGGGTGTATTTTTGTCGCAAATCATTCAGAGATTTACAGTAAAATAAAGTGTGTACTTCATCTTCAAGACAAGAATTGCATAGGGGGCATTTCAGATCACCCGGATTAGAAGAGAGAGAGAGAGAGAGAGAGGAGAGAGGAGAGAGAAGAGAGAGAGAGAGAGAGAGAGAGGAGAGAGAGGAGAGAGAGAGAGAGGAGAGAGAGAGAGAGAGAGAGAGAGAGAGAGGAGAGAGGAGGAGAGAGGAGGAAGCATCAATCAGTGTGGTGGTTCCACATTGATCCTAATAGTTCTGTATATATAGCCATAGTGTTGTTTTTGTTGGGCGCACTTTTCTCTAAAGGCTGAGAGGACAAACGTATTCCTTTCTTTCCCTTCTCACTCACTCTCTCCCATCTCTTTGAAAGCTGAGAGTGGTGGTGGAGATTGTCTTCATCTTTCCCCCTTCTTAGTTGCTAATTCCATCTTTCGTTTTTGACGTCCTTGGTGTCAGTGATTGTTTGTTTATCCTCTATGTCTGTGTCTAAGTCTGGGGTCTGTGTTGTGTTAGTCTGTGTCTGTGTCTGGTATCTAGACTGGACTGATCTCTGTTTACACACCTGTCCCCAGTAAGTCAGTAACTGAACTCAAAGCTGTGGAAAATCACAGTAGTGCAGGGGAAGGACATCAAGAGGAGTGGTTTAGGGGGGGGGGGTGGGATTTTGGCTTTTTTGTTTGTTTGTTTGTTGTTTATTGTTTTGCTTTTTATTCCTTGGCAAGAGCTCCCAGGTTCACCAATGCTCAGATTTTTTACATATGCAACCATTCATTCCCCACCCCCACCCCCTCACCACAACCATCACCATATTGGTAGCCACATTCTGACTTCAGGGATGGTGTCTAAACACAACACCTACGTGCATACGTTTTTGGATTTTTGTCAGCTGGTTTCTACCAGCATAAAATGGCCTTCTCTTCCAAAAGGTAGACTTGGTTTTAACATATGCACAAGATGTTGTGCATGCAATCACACACATGGGACCTCAGTTTATAGAGTCACATCTGAAGGACTTCCACATCCATTTTGATTTTCTGGTCAAATTTTGGAATCTTTTGTTTTAGGGGTGGAGTTTTTTTTCGTTTCACTGCTAGAGGTCAAAAGTTCATGAATGGTCCCAGTGTGATATCCCCCTATGTGGGAATTTTAGTAACACTTTTGTTTCCAGCCTGATATCATCATATATCGGAATTTTAGAAAGAATGTGTTTTCACTGTGATATCTCCCTTTGTTGGAATGTTAAAAACATCTCTATTTCCAGCCTGATATCACCCTATGTTGGAATTTTAGTAACATCTCTGTTTCCAGCCTGATATCACCCTATGTTGGAATTTTTAGTAACATCTCTCTGTTTTTCCAGCCTGATATCACCCTATGTTGGAATTTTTAGTAACATCTGTTTCCAGCCTGATATCACCCTATGTTGGAATTTTTAGTAACATCTCTGTTTCCAGCTGATATCACCCTATGTTGAATTTTAGTAACATCTGTTCCCAAGCTGATTCACCTATGTTGGAATTTTTAGTAAGCATCTCTGTTTCCAGCCTGAATACACCTATGCTTAGATTTTCAATAACATTTTGTTCCAAAGTTGCATTACCTATTTGGATTTTTAGCACATCTCTGTTCCCAGTCTAACATAATCTTATGCTGGGATTAACAAAAGATTATTCATTTAGTTAAATTGATTTGTATGCCTCGTTATGGGATTCTCTCTCGGCGCGCGCGCACACACACACCACCACACACACACACCACACACCACACACACCAACAACACAACATTCTCTCTCTCTCTGGTGTGTGAGAGTGTGTGTGTGTGTGTGTGTGTGTGTGTGTGTGTGTGTGTGTGTGTGTGTGTGTGTGTGTGTGGAGCTGAGGGCACAGGTGTATGCCTATGAGCTCGCACGCTTGAATGTAATAAACATACACGCGCGTGCGCAAGCGTGTCTACGATAACAAGAGAAGGTTCTTTCCTGATCGTCTTACACACACTGTCACTTCTCTGCCATGTGTCTGTCTGCCTGTCCGTCACTCTGTCCGCCCTTGCTGTCACGTTTCCTGGGAGTCTGCGTGTGTCCACGTGACACCAACCTCTCCCACCCCCCCCCCCCCCCCATCCCCCCGTCACCCCCTGATCAGCTTTGTCTCCAGGGTCCCGTTTTCTTCCCAGAGTACATACATACAGGCTTACTCCATGTCGAGAGAGAGAGAGGTAGATAGGCTAGAGTGGAGTGATGGAGTCTAGCACCGCTAGCACCACACCAACCATGCCATGTCCGGGCGTTGAACCAAAAAGTAGTTCAGGGCCGCGCGCTGTCAGATGTTTGTGCGTAGGCATAACGTTTCGCACGTGTGGGCGTGAAGCGAGGAGAGCTGGGGCTCCGTTTGTTTAGCCGCCTGTCAAAGACCTTTCCTTTCCAATTATGGCTTAGTAAGAAGAAGAAGAAGAAGAAAGATGCTGCCATGCCTGCAGCAGAAGGGCTCCTGTTTCTGTGCTGACGTTGGATCTTCACATGCTTCTTTTTTTGAAACGGCAAAGGGCACTCGCCTCAATCCTCTCTCCATCTTCGTCTCTCTCTCTCTCCCACCCTCCTTGTCTCGAACATATGATATGAAGTTTACATGACCCTGCCATGTGACTGGTAATACTATATGTATACAATGTGTTTTCAGTCCCACGCTTTCAAGTTCATAGCCATTTTGTCCCATGATAGTGTTTGCGTGACCATGAACAAGGTTGTTTTGTTTTGTTTTGTTTTTCTGACGTTTACGTATATGAGTGGGTTTGAGTTCAAATCAGGTAGCGAAAATAGATTTTGTGTGCGTATTGAAACACGGTTATATATAGTGTTTTCAGGCCATGGTCAAGTATCCAGGAAGTTTCAAAAAGAAAGAAAAGAAAGTATATAATACAATACAATATAATTTCACATCATTAATATATACATACTTTCTTTTATTTTTTCTTTTTATAAAATATTTATATAAAATATATATATTTATTATATAATATATTATATATATATATATATTATATATGTGTGTGTGTGTGTGTGTGTGTGTGTGTGTGTGTGTGTGTGTGTGTGTGTGTGGTGTGTGTGTGTGTGTGTGTGTAAAAAGCTGAGTGTGTACATGTGTAACGCAAAGTAGAGTATATAAGATGTTCAAATCAATTCTCTAAAAATTATATCGGCATCTCTGCCTAACTTCTATGAGTTTTACCTTCTTTGCCGTCATTTTCTGAATGACTCATTCATATGAGATTACAAATCGAGTCCCTGTTGTGGGAACGCACGCAGAACATCTTGTGCACACGTTAAAACCCCGTTCCGCCTGTTGGAAGAGAAGGCCATTGTGTGTCGGTAGGAGCGGATGACAAAAAAAAAAATAAAAAACCCAGCATGCACACAGGTGTCATGTTTAGACACCATCCCGATCCCTGAAGAAAAATCGGGGTGTCGGAGTCCCAGGGCGGCTCGGGGCTGTATATGGCAACGTTCTGGTGGCTTATGCGACGGTACTGGAACCATTCGTATAGGCGATTGCCTTTCCAATGGATCATTTCAGTGGCGTGGAGAGGGGGGTTCTGCTGCATGGGTAACAGCTTGCCCTCCATACTTACTTACCCAGGCTTTGCACTCTAGAGCCTAGAGCACAACTCCATGGTCTTCTGAGACTGACGGATGTCTACCTATCTGTTGTGTTTTGCTGCTGTTGTTGTTTTTACCTTTTTTGGTTGTCTTCTTTATTTTGGGGGCCTTTTTTGGTTTTTACCAGATCTGATTTTTATTTTACTTGGTGTTTAGTTTGGTTTTTGCCTTTTCTGGATTTTTACCTTATTTGCTTATTGTCTTTTTTGGTTTTTTTATTATATATTTTTTTTTACTTATTTGGTTTTTGCCTTCTTTAGGTGTTACCCTTTTTCCGTTTTTACCTTTTTTTAAAACTTAAAAAAAAAGTGTTTTACTTTATTTGGTGTTTATCATAATTGGTTTTTGCCTTTTCTGGTTTTGACCTATTTGGTTTTTTCCTTGTATGGGTGTTTCCTTTTCCGTGTTTACCTTATATGGTTTTTATTTTTCCTTATTTGGTTTTTACTTTCTTCGGTTTTTACCGCATTTTGGTTTTTGCCTTTCCTGGTTTTTATCTTTTGGTTTTTTCCCTCTTTGGTATACCTTTTCTTGATGTTACCTCGTTTGGTGTTCACCTTATTATTTTTTTTGTTGGTGCCTTTTCTGTTTTTTGTTTATCTGGGGTTGTTTTTTGTGCCTTATTTGGGTGTTACCTTTTATTGCTTTGACCTTATTCGGATTGGTTTTTCAGAATGTTCCAGTAACAAAGTATGAGGACATGCTGTCATAAACATACTGAGGGAAAATATCAGAGCGAAGTCTTTTTTCCTGGCATCTTGTATCGAGCACTCACTTTCCCTAAGCTGAGGTTAAGTAGTGTTGAGCATGGTTACTAAAGTGGATGGATGACCGTTTGCGCGCCTTAGCTTCAGTAGAGTCTCCCAGTTCACCCAGCCGGCAGTAGGGTACCTGCCCTCTTTAGGGAAATGGATGGTAAAGCAGCGAGGGAGATTAGATGGGTGCCACCCTCAATATCCTGGCCCTGGGGAAGCTGAGGCTCTGACACCTCGTTCCCCAACAAACCTATCATCAAGTTGCACCTGAGGGATATATCATATTATTTCAGATGAATCTGACAGAATCCAAAACAATCATTTTTTTTTTGGTAAGAATTTTTTTATTTAAAAAAAGGAAAGATGAGTTTGTTGAGCTCACAAGAGATGATGCAGACTACAGACCAGCTCACTCCGTGACTGACGTCACTATTAGAATAGATCATTGGAGCCCATGACGTCACATAAATGACGTTCAGTCTGATTTCAAATTTCTTTGTTTTCCGTCATCCTTTTAGGCATATTGAGGATTTTGCATAACACCAATGATTAAAATCATAACTGAACAACACACATGCCATGTAACTGGATATTCAAACAATCACTATAGGAAAAAACATTGTCCGTTTACACTTATCAAACTCTTTGAAAAAAAAGGTTACATGTTATTTCTGATAGTATCAATCATTTTAACAACACTGAGCACATACTTTTTATCTGATGAAGAAAAGAGTTGTTCATAAATCAAACTGTTGGAATGTTTAGAGTAATTGTTTTGCTTAACAGGTGGGGGGGGGGGGGGGGGTGTGTTGTGTGTGTGTGTGTGTGTGTGTGTGTGTGTGTGTGTGTGTGTGTGTGTTTTACAAGTTTCGTTAAACATTGGACAAATCGAAAGGTAATGAAATTGTCACAAATAGCACCACTATTGCATTTTGAACAGTATCTTTCATTTCTTTGAATTCCCCTCAAAACGGAGGAATTCAACAGGCGAATTGCTATAATTTGTGCGAAACTTGGCACATCAACAGAGACAACGGATGGCAATAAGAGTAGTGGGGCCTGGAGGAAAAAAGGACGCAGGAAACCCCCTGGACCTATTCATTTTAGCCTGGACAGGTATGTCTCTTCTGTTGGCTGATAGAAGGCTACCTCATCTTTTGTACTGTCCCTGTCCCGCTATTCCTATGCCGCTCATTTCAGTCTCCCCTCGACAGCCATACCCATACTGGTTATGTAGCATCCTCAGTGTTGGAAGTCCACAGGGAGCCCATCAGTATCAGGCCGCCGTGGGGTCACGAGCCAGAGGGGCTCTGCAATGCTGCCGGGGCACTTCAGTGGTGCTCAGTGGCGCCTGTTCTGAGCTGATACACGTAGGCCGCCATACACTAGGCCCCCTGCTAACAACAGTATTAGCTCAGCCAGACTGAAAGAGTCGCCCACGCCACCCGAGGTGGCGATTACCACAACATCCCTCCCAGGACACGGCCTGAAAAATTGTGTGCAGTGCCCCAACAACTGAGAGTTAAGGGAGAAGAGAGATCCAGAATGATGCCCTTGGTTTGACAGTCCAGCGTCACCAAAGCCAGGGTGACGAAACGAACCCACACGCCATCAAACCAAGCCAAACGACCCTGAGTCAGTCGTGTGTCATCCACTAACCATAGTAACGAAGCGAACCCAACACGCCATCAATCCAAACCCAGCCAAGCCAAACAAAACGACCCTGTGTCAGTCGTGTGCCATCCACTATAGTGACAAAAGGAACCTAAACACGTCATCAAAAACAATAGTCAACCCCCCGCCTGCCCCCTTCCCCCCAAAAAAAAAAACCGAAACAAATCCAACAACAACAAAACAAGCAAAACGAAAAAAAACAACCCTAAACCAAACAACAACAACAACAACAACAAAAAGATTATTACTTTCCAAAGCCAGCTCGATCTAGCTTTAAAAACAACAACAAATGCCACACAATCACTCACACACACACACACACACACACACACACACACACACACACACACATACACTCACACAAAGCTGAGGAAAGAACACAAGAGATCATGAAGAAAGTCATTATACACCGCACTACGTGGGAACGACGTACTTCTTTGCCAACTAACACGCTGAGAGCAGTAATGACAGATAGCCATAGCCCCTCTATTAAAGCAACCAAGCTTAGTTTAGCTTTTAAAAAGGATTAGGAAATTAATCGTATTAACTGGGGTCAGATACCTCTTTCTTCTTATTCTTCTTTTGTACTTTTTAATCTGCTCCTCCTCTTCTTCTCCTTCATCATTATTTTCTTAACAGTTTTTAGTTGAATTAAATGACACAGCAGCAACACATGAAATATAAGTACAACAAGCATAAGCTTATAAAGAACATTCTTCTTCTTCTGCTTCATCATCATCATCATCATTGTCGTCGACATGCGTTAAAATCCCATTGATCGGGTTCCTCGGTTGTCGCTAGAATCTGGGCCCTCAGATCGCTCTGACCACTACCCTACCTCGTCCTCCAAACTGTTATTAACAGACAGCCCTCAAGTTTAAAAAGGCATACAGATCTGCAGAATGAAAGAAGGCTGGCCTCTTCTGGTGCTGTCCAGTAGTTTCCATTACAGACCTAGGTGGAGGAGCAAAAGATACTTCCTTTTCTCTGACTTCAGAGAGTGGTAATTTCTAGACAGACACCAGACGTGGCCCAGTCCAGTAGAGCTCCAGGAAAAACTGGGAACCGGCGGGGTCACTACGAAAGACTGCAGACTTCGCCATCGTCGCCTAAAGATGGCTTCGTGACTTAAAGTTGTACAAATAAATAAAATAAATCCAGACCGGACCAAAATATTTAGCATGGCCAGGGAGAGCAGAAAACCAAGGTCGTGGTAGCCTCGTGAGATGTTGTGAGGTTGATGTGTATGACGTCATGTTAAAAATGACGTTGCATGAATATGACTTAGAAAACCAGAGACTGCGTGATGGCGTCTGTTGGACTTCATATCAGAGTCCACGAACATTAGTGGTGCCAACATCTGCCTCTACCTCTTACATCCAGTAAGTTGAAAACCTAGTATCAAGAATTGTAAAGGGTAAAACGTAACTGTAAAGGCGTTCCCATAACCTATGAGGTTGTTGGGGAGGGAGGTGTCAGAGTCAGCTTCTCCAGGTGCCAGCATATTGAGGGCGGCGCCCATCTCCTCTCCCTCGCTGCTTGACCTTCCCTGACCCTAAAGAGAGCAGGTAACCAGTTTCAGCTGGGTGAACTGGGCAGGGCTGTACTGAAGCCAAGGCGTGTAAACAGCCACCTATTCACTTGATAACCACGCTCAAGACTACTTAACCTTAGCTTGGAGAATGCGAGTGCTCTGACCACTGAGTTACTTAGCTATCACCACCCCCAGTTTTGTAGGCTGTTCGAAAAGATCTCTCTCTCTCTCTCTCCTCTCTCCTCTCTCTCTTCTCTCTCTCTCTCTCTCTCCTCTCTCTCTCTCTCTCTCTCTCTCTCTCTCTCTCTCTCTCTCTCTCTCTCTCTCTCTCGCCAAATGTAGTTGTGTTTGGTTGTTGTTGTTTTTTTCCTAAACTAGCCTATTTTGTAGTGGTTTTATTTTGAAACGTACCATCTTTTTTAATAGAAGGCCTCAATACTTAAGGGCATACCGACAAAATTCTCACTCGATCGAGATTTCATTGAATTGGTTGTTGTTTTGGACAGGAAACGTTGAAGAAAGATGTTTGTTAGGTTCCCAGAGCAGTCTCATCTTCTCTTGTTCGCTTTACACCGATAATGTGTGTGTCCTATAATGGTATGTCCTTTCCAGCTCCTCTCGTGGGCCGTACAGCTCGGTTTGCAGGGTTATCTCCGGCCACACAATCTTCCTCAGGTCACTGTAGTATCTAGCATGCTTCAGTGTAGTGAAACAAAACGATTTTCCTTTGAAGAGAAAATACCTTTGTTCTTGCTTTAGAGGCACAAGGAGAAAGATTCATCGAATGCATTCTGTCTGTTAAAATGAATAGTTGGAATCGTGTTTGATATGGTTATGTTATGGCATAACTGTTGCACGCAACTTTACATTTGCAGCCTACATTTCTACCTTATTCATTTCTGTATCTAAGGACGAAAAAAAAGCATTTTTCGTTAGTTCAGTTTTCGTCGTATATTTCATATACTACTAGATCTAGATCTATTTTACAGGGCGTCGTGTATTCATGATGCTCCTTTATTTAAAGTGACATTGTCAGAAACTCCTCTCTCTCTCTCTCTCTCTCTCCCCTCTCTCTCTCTCTCTCTCTCTCTCTCTCTCTCTCTCTCTCTCTCTCTCTCTCTCTCTCTCTCTCTCATCATCCACCCACACTACACACTCATCACTCACCACACACACACACACACACTACACACACACACACACACACACACACACACACACACACACACACACACACACACACACAACACACACACACACACACATGCAAGCATGTCTATCTTTTCCCAGCACCCAAAACAAAACAAGCAAAAAACTTACCTCACTTGAACTAGTTCCTTGACGGTGTTTTTTTGTCAAGATTGTTTGCTTTTTTTCTTTATACTTTTTTTTCTCATTTCCTGCCTTTCCTTATTCAATTTTTTCTTCTTTCTTTAGTTTTCGAATTTTTTTGTTTTTCAGATTTATTTGATTGTTTTTTTTTTTTTTTTAGTTGTATGTGCATCAGGGCAGTTTAAAAAATGAATCTTTCCGAAGTCGGAATGCAGCTACTTTAATGAAGGAGGAAAACGGTCGCATACACAAAATCTCGCCATGACGGTAGCATTTTTCGCTTTCACACAGGTTAAATTCATTTTGTTACTGCTAAAAACTTTCATCCTCATG
>CM060318.1:68859649-68861915 GCA_030674155.1 Stramonita haemastoma
TGGATGGGTGACCCTTTGCGCGCCTTGGCTTCATTCACACACCCCACTTCACCCAGCTGTAAATGGGTACCTGCAAATGTACCTGCCTCTTAAGGTCAGGGAAGGTAAAGCAGCGAGGGAGACGAGATCTATATGCTGGCCCCTGAAGAAGCTAAGGTCTCTGACATCTCGCTTTCTAACGACTGCATAGGCTATTTACGTCCTCATGGCAATAATTATAGCCTTTAGGGACAAGCTGGTGTCTGTGGCAAGCACCCACGAAGAGGTCGTTGTGTCGTTCTTCTCTGAAGAAATCGTTGTAGTTTGTTGGGGCATCCCGAGATGGCACAGTCGTTGGTCGAAGCAGACGAGACGAGACGCCGTAGCAGAACTATCTCCCACAGAGCCGTTTAGGTGTGGGCCACCCTAAAGATAGTAGCCCTGAACGGGCAAGAACAATAAATTATTCAGAAACTGTAACAACGAGTGCAAACAACGAGATATAGGCTATGGGAACCTTCTTGACCTTTAATAGTGAGCCCCAGGTGGGATGAGTGAAACCAGAGTGCATATTCTGGGTGACTACCCCAGAGAGTTAAACTGGGGAACGCCCAGACGACTAGAAGAAGAACAACATGTACAGGTATACGTGGGGCTGGACCAGAGCGGAAACTTGCTGCTGTTGGGTTACGTCAAAATCCGAAACCGAATTGAAGTCGTCAGCCGTATCGACAACATCTACAATGCTGCTCGGTAAACTGCCTCTGTCTGCCATTTATAATTATCTGTATGTAAGTGTGTTGTGTGTGTGGGGGGGGGGGGGGGACTCTGTGTGTGGGCGTGTGTGTGCGTGTGTGTGTGTGTGTGTGTGTGTGTGTGTGTGTGTGTGTGTGTGTGTGTATGCGTGTGTGTGGTGTGTGTGTGTGTGTGTGTGTGTGTGTGTGTGTGTGTGTGTGTGCGTGCGGTGCGTGCGGCGTGCGTGCTGTGCGTAATTTCTGGTTTTGATATGTGTCCACTTTATCTGACTTTGGCATGGATGAAAGTTGTTTAAGTCTTTCAGGGGGGAGGGGGGGGGGGGGGGAGACCAGAAGAACTGACCAAGAATGCAGAAAATAGACGAGGAGGTGACAGAAAGAAAAGGAACAAGGCAGAAACAAAGAGAGGAAGAGGAATTAGGGAATTCCTACCACAGGCTTTCCTTCAGGTCGGGATGCCAATAAACCGGAAAGACGTGGGTGTGCCAATGCCATAATAATGCTAAGTTACGATGGAAAGAGCGTGAAAGATGTGCCATATAGCGTAGCGATGGAAAACGATGGAAAGATGGCCATACTTACGATGAAGACGTGGAAAGATGTGCCATATAGCTGTACGATGGAAAGAGCGGTGGAAAAGATGTGCCAGTGATAGCTGTACGATGGAAAGAGCGGTGAAAAGATGTGCCATATAGCTGTACGATGGAAAGAGCGGTGGAAAGATGTGCCATGTAGCTGTACGAGAGCAATAGGAAGAAAGGTGGAAAGATGTGCCATGTAGCTGTACGATGGAAAGAAGGGATGTGGAAAGATTGTGACGAAGGAGACGAGACGAATGGATAGAGGGAGGAAATGAATTCTGGAAGGAGGGTAGAGAAGTGAGTGGATTGGATGGATGGATGGATGGATGGAGAAATGAGGAATTGATAATGAAAGGAAGAGGTGGAGGAATGAAGGAAGAGGGAGGGAAGAGGGACAGAGAAGGTAGATAAGAAAATAATAACTGGAGAACTGTTCTAGGGGAAGTCAACTATCAGTTCAACTGCTGGTTTGCTGATGGATTCATCCAACATTTTGTATCGTATGGGGTTGTCTTGTCTTAAATAGATAGATTGATTGATTGGATGGTTGATTGGTTGGTTGGTTGGTTGGTTGGTTGGCTGGTCTGGGAGGCTTCAGTTCTTTGTGGTGACATGTTCCAGTTTGACCTTCATCAAAGAGACGAGGCAAATCATTCTTGGCGGAGTGGGCTTTTTGAAGTATTACTGCATCGAGGGCGGCAAAGAGGTAGGCTAGACAGTCTACAAATAATGACATCTTCCAGTCTCTGCCCCTGCTCACTTGTCTTAGAGTATTGATGACTTTACCTTTCGTGTCGAAGCAAAACATTGCATCGCATCGAATCCTGTCGTATTGTTTTTGGATACATTCAGTTGTCTTAGAGCATTGATAAGGTATTGTATCGTATCTTAGCAAAGTAATGCATGGTATTGAATTGCATTGTATCGTTTTTGGATTCATTGGGTTGTCTA
>CM060318.1:68862015-68869515 GCA_030674155.1 Stramonita haemastoma
AAAAATAATGGAAAAAAAGCACTCGGGTTTAGTTGATTTTACATCCAGCCCGCGTGTATGCAGTTTTGGTAAACTGTGTCATCCTTTCCCCACTGGTAACAATGGCCTAAAACCCAAAAAGGGAAGGGGGTTTTATCCGGGGCAAGATGTTCTTTCATTTGGTAACTATATGCCCGCCTGCGTGTGTTCTTACACATGTGTAACAGTTGTGGTAGCAATATACCCCCCACCCCATCATCATCACATCATCATCATCATCATCATCCATCATCTCATCTCATCATAAATCATGCCATCATCATCACCCACCCCCATCCCCCCTGGGCTGCAGAGAACCCCCCCTCCCTTTACAGTCATCATCACATCATCATCATCATCATCATCATCACATCATCATCACATAAACCCAAACCATCATATCCCCTCAGAGAAAAACCCCCACGTTACGACACCATCACATCAACATCTCATCTCAAATCATCATCGCGAGAAAAAATTTCAAGTTATTTCAGACAGCAGCAGTAGCAGCAGCAGAAAAGGAGGGTGTAGCAAAGCCCTCGCTCAGGATGACGGTGTTACGGAGCCAGAAGAACGGCTTTTTTCCCGCTCTCCCAATGACCGCAGTGGGCCCACTATTCCTGTGCAGACCTCACGCTAGACCTGCTGCACGCCCGGGACCAAGACCGTCCCCAAAAGCTGAGGTTTGCAGGACAAGACCTTGGGGAGGACTTCTGCATTTCCATGGAAGAGGCCCCAGGTTTGATGCGGCTGGCTGTCTTCCCAGTGTTTCGGTGGTGTGTGGTGGTGTGTGGTGTTTGGGGGGTGCGTGCTGCGTGCGTGCTGCGTGCGTCTGCGTGCGTGCGTGTTGTGTTGTGAACTCCTGAACAAGGCCTCTGAAACTACGGATAGACACCCCGTGCAGAAAAGACCAAACGGTGACCAAAACGCAAGGGATCAGCACTGAATCAGGGCCCACAACCAGAAGCTGGAAAAGGTTTTAAAAGCTTCAAAGTATTTGGGAGCCGTTTATCAGACAAGGGTTCCAAGCCAAGGTGTGTAGGGAAAAGGAGTGCCGGGGCAAAAGGGGCACTGTCAAAATAAACACCATCTGGAAAGATAAAAATATTTCACTAAACTCCAAGATCAGACTAATGCGCCCTTGTCATATTATATTATGTATGCCTGTGAATCGTAGACCCTGACTGCAGATTTGGAGAGAAAAATACAGGCAGTAGAGATGGATGCTGGGGAAGCCCCTTTGGCTGTCCTAAGAGACAAAAAAAGCAACGAAAACGTGCATAACAGAACCCCAGCAAACTATTGGTCCCCTACAAAACTTCTTATCAAACGAAGAAGCGTAAACTTAAATGATTCGGGCATGTCACAAGATCAAAAGGACTTGCAAAAACAATACAAGGCACGGTCCATGGAGGAAGAAAAAGAGACAGACCAAGGAAGAGATGGGAGGACAACATCAGCGAATGGACAGGCCTAGAAAATCAACAAAAAACCCCGAGAAAGGCAGAACAGAGAGAGGAATGGAGGGAACAGGTTTGTCAAGTCTTGAGGGTGCCCTCAAGGTCGCCCCGACTGAGATTTGATAGAGATGTGTGTGGTGTGTGTGTTGTGTGTGTGTGCGGGGCGTGCGTGCGTGCGTGCGGGGCGTGCGTGCGTGCGCATGCGTGCATGAGTGTGGGTGTATGTGTTGTTGTGTGTGTGTGTGGTGGTGAGAGAGGGGAGAGAGAGAGAGAGAGAGAGAGAGAGAGAGAGAGAGAGAGAGGAGAGAGAGAAAGAGTAGACCTCCAGTGCGATATACTGTGCTGTTAGGTAAATGATTCCTGCTTTGGAGCTAGCTGTACTTGGGCAGTGGGCAACACAATGATGATTTTTTTTTTTCAGGTGAAGCATCGGCTGACCTGTACGGAGATGCTGCAAGAGGTGTGGTATTCCTGTGTATGGACCGGGAATGTCTTCCACTGCGTCTCGTACAACACACAACGTCTCCTCTGGGAATATTTAAAAGCCGTTCCAGAAAGATTCACAATGAAAAGGTCAGCCACAGTTTTCGGGGGGTTTGGTTTTTTTTTTGTTGTTGTTTTTTGTTTTTGTTTTGTTTTGGATACCCCCCCCCCCCCCCCCCCTCCCCCCCTCGTGGGGGTGCCAAAAGGCGTCAAGTATTTAAATAATATCCCCATTTTTTTGGGGAAATTTTTTGGGTATAATTTTCCCCCTTTTCTATCCTTCCTTTGTTTTTGCTTTGTTTTTTTTGTCACTTCATTGTTTATTTTTTGCAATTTTTTCTTTTGGGTGGGGGTTGGGGGGGGGAGGGGGTTTCCTTTTCCTGCTTTTTTATTCAGGAAATTTTTAAAGATAGCTTTCTCTCCCCCCAAAAATCGGTGCTTGGGCCTACATTTCAGGTTGGTGTGTGTGTGGGGGTGTGTGGGTGTGGGTGTGTGTGTGTGGTGTGTTGTGTTGTGTTTTTGGGGTGCGTTGTGGTGGGGCGTGTGTGTTTTGTGTGCATGTGTGCGTACTGCGTGTAAATTTAAACAAATGTTCTCTATCTACAGAATTTTTTTCCAGAAAAAGCACCTGCTTTATATACATAACAGGGTAATGTGACTTTTCAGGACTGTCTGTCGCCTTCTGCCGTCTGTCTGCCTTTGCTGTCTGTCGTCTGTTGCTTTGTCCCTTTTGTCCTGCCCCCTGTCTGTCTGTCTTCTTCCTTCCTCTCTCTCTCTCTCCCTCCCCCTCTCTCTCTCTCTCCTCTCCTCTCCTCTCCCTCTCTCTCTCTCTCTCTTCTGTCTGTCTGTTGTCTGGGGAAAAAAGTTATTGTACATAATAAATCCCGGGGAAAATAAAGTGCCATTCATGCACATTCATTTATTCTTTTTTCATTCTTCTTCATTCATTCATTCATTTATTCATTCAATCAAACAGCAGTTACTCTCTCCCTCTCTCTCTTCTCCCCTCTCTCCCCCCCTCTCTCTCTCCCCCCTCTCTCTCCTCCTCCTCTCTCTCTTCTCTCCCCCTGGTTTCGTCTTATTTTTCAAAAACCATGTTACTCAAAAAAAAAGTTTTTTTTTTGTCATTGAAACAAAATTTTTTGGTGTGTTGGGTGTGTGGGGGTGTGTGTTGTGTGGTTTGGGTGTGTGGGTGTGTGTTCGGGTGGACGATGCACCCCTACTCATTTTGTAGATATAATCAAAATTTTTTTTTTAAAGAATAAATTGTGTCACTTTTGTGTGTGTGGAATTTCGTAAACTGAACATTGCCTTTTTTTTTTTTTTTTTTTTACTTTTTTTTTGGGGGGGGGAAAGGGGGGGGGGGGGGGGATCATATTTTTTTCTAAATATCGTTCTCAGAAAAAAAATCTTTTAAAAAAAATTTTTCTAGTAAGGCAGGTGCGGATGAAACAAAACACGTTAGCTCAAAATTTTCCTCGACAGAAATTTTGTCTTTTCCCTTCCTTGCACACTACTTCTACTGCTGCTTTTACCGATTACAACTCCCCACGATCAACACCACTATCATCCTGGAAATACTTTTTCCGGGGAAGGCGTAACTACTTTTTTTTTCCCCCTTTTACGAAAATACTTGCTATTGTTTTTCCCCCCTTAATAACTTTGAAGTCTTGAAATATTTCCCCCTTATAATTACAGAACGCCTTTTTTATTAAGGGGTTTTTCCTTGTTGTTAAGGGAAAAGCGTTTTACTGCCAACCTTGTCAAAAGGCAACTGGAAATCATTTACAACGGGAACCCGGGGGGACGTACTGAACCGGGGAGCACGAAGGTCGGTCCCCCATCTGTGAGACAGCCCCCAACCAGTTAGAAATTGTACCAAAATTTTTATAAAGCATCTTTGTACACCTAAAAATCTGTAAACTTTTTATTTATGCGATGTTCAGGAAAAAACAATCCAATATACCACCCAAAACTGAATGTTTCAAACTTCGATACTTTTTATATTATTTTTATTATTTTTTAATCCATAACAAGTACAAAAACCTGTTTTAACAGACTGGTCCACAACCTAAATTCTTTAAAACTACGCAGGGAAACTCCAATTTGCAATTAGATTTTTTATACCTATAAAACATATTTTGGGCCCTTTTTTAACCCTATCTACCCTTTTTTCTTTGTTTAGGAATGTCTCTGACCCCGAGCTACCCCCCCGTCTCCTAAAACAGGGGGTGTCAAACACAAGGGGCTTGAGAACAGCCATATCTAACACTTCTCAGTAGTGTGTATCAAATATCTTACCCTGACCTGGGGAAGCAAAAGCTCCGGGTCAGAGCACTGGTGTCCCCCAAACTAAGGATACAGCATTGAGCGTGGTTCCCAATGATGGGTGGGCCCTTTTCGCGCCTTGGCTTCATTCCACACACCCCACTTCACCCACTTAAATGGTACCTGCAAAAGGGACCTGCCCTCTTAAGGGCAGGGAAGGAAAGCAGGAGGGAGACAATCATATGCTGGCCCTGAAGAAGCTAAGGTCTCTGCATCTCGCTTTCTAACGAAATGCAAGGGTATTTTCGTCCCATGGCAATATTTTAGCCTTTAGGACAACTGGTGCTGTGGCAACACCCACAAGAGTCTTTTTTCGTTCTTTTCTGAAGAAATCGTTGTGTTTGTTGGGCATCCCGAGATGGAAAAGTCGTTGGTCAAAAAAAAGAGACGAGACGCGTAGCAGAACATCTCCCCCAGGCCGTTTTTGGGGCCACCCTAAAGAAGTACCCAACGGGAAAGAACAATAAAATTTTTCAGAAAAGTAAAAACGATGCAAACAACGAGATATAGGCTATGGGAACCTTCTTTACCTTTTAAAAGTGAGCCCCAGGGGATGATGAAACCAAGTGCATATTCGGTGACTACCCCAGAGAGTTAAACTGGGAACCCCGACGACTAGAAGAAGAACAACATTTCAGGGATACGTGGGGCGGACCAGAGCGGGAAAATTGCTGCGTTGGGGTTTCGTCAAATCCGAAAAACCAATTGAAATCGTCAGCCGACGCAACATCTACAATGCTGCTCGGTAAACTGCCTCTGTCTGCCATTTATAATTATCTGTATGTAATGTGTGGTGTGTTTGGGGGGGGGGGGGGACTCTGGTGTGTGTGCGTGGGTGTGCGTGTGTGTGGTGTGGGTGTGTGTGTGGGGTGTGGTGGTGTGTTGGGGTTCGTGGGGTGTGTGTGGTGTGTGGTGTGGGGTGTGTGTGTGTTTTGTGTGTGTTGGTGCTGTGCGTCGTGCGTGCGTGCGTGCGGCTAATTTCGGTTTTGATATGTGTCCACTTTATCTGACTTTGGGATGGATGAAAGTTTTTTAAGTCTTTCAGGGGGGAGGGGGGGGGGGGGGGGAGACCAGAAAGAACTGACCAAAATGCAGAAAATAGACGAGGAGGTGACAGAAAGAAAAGGAACAAGGCAGAAACAAAGAGAGGAAGAGGAATTAGGGAATTCCTACCACAGGCTTTCCTTCAGGTCGGGATGCTACGGAAAGATGTGCCATGCCATATAGCTGTACGATGAAAGAGCGATGGAAAGATGTGCCATATAGCTGTACGATGGAAAGAGCGATGGAAAGATGTGCCATATAGCTGTACGATGGCAAGAGCGGTGGAAAAGATGTGCCATGTACTGTACGATGGAAGAGCGTGGAAAGATGTGCCATATAGCTGTAACGATGGAAAGAGCGGTGGAAAGATGTGCCATGTAGCTGTACGATGGAAAGATGTGTGCCATGTAGCTGTACGATGGAAAGAAGGGTGGAAAGATTGTGACGAAGGAGACGAGACGAATGGATAGAGGGAGGAAATGAATTCTGGAAGGAGGGGTAGAGAAGTGAGTGGATGGATGGATGGATGGATGGATGGAGAAAATGAGGAATTGATAATGAAAGGAAGAGGTGGAGGAATGAAGGAAGAGGGAGGGAAGGAGGGACAGAGAAGGTAGATAAGAAAATAAAACTGGAGAACTGTTCTAGGGAAGTCAACTATCAGTTCAACTGCTGGTTTGCTGATGGATTCATCCAACATTTTGTATCGTATGGGGTTGTCTTGTCTTAAAATAGATAGATTGATTGATTGGATGGTTGATTGGTTGGTTGGTTTGGTTGTTGGTTGGCTGGTCTGGGAGGCTTCAGTTCTTTGTGGTGACATGTTCCAGTTTGACCTTCATCAAAGAGACGAGGCAAATCATTCTTGGCGGAGTGGGCTTTTTGAAGTATTACTGCATCGAGGGCGGCAAAGAGGTAGGCTAACAGTCTACAAATAATGACATCTTCCAGTCTCTGCCCCTGCTCACTTGTCTTAGAGTATTGATGACTTTACCTTTCGTGTCGAAGCAAAACATTGCATCGCATCGAATCCTGTCGTATTGTTTTTTGGATACATTCAGTTGTCTTAGAGCATTGATAAGGTATTGTAATCGTATCTTAGCAAAGTAATGCATGGTATTGAATTGCATTGTAATCGTTTTTGGATTCATTGGTTGTCTTAGAGTATTGATGATCAATTGTTTCGTGTCGAAGCAAAGCATTACATCGTATCAAATCCTATCATGTCTTTTTGGGAATAGTTCATTGGCTTAGAGTATCGAATGATTAATCGTTTCGTGTCGAAGCAAAGCATGACATCGTATTGCATCGTATTGTATCATTCCGTTCTGAACTAATTTGTCATAAATGATTTATAACTCATCGTGTCGTAACCAAAGCATTGCATGGATTAAATCCTATAAATGTTTTCAGGATTTATCAGTGGTGTTAGAAAAGTGACCACCTATCGTTTTGTGTCGTCGCGAAGTGTTGCAATTGTACGAAATTATAATCCCTCTGTTTCTGTATTAATTCGACTATTTTCACAGTAATCATAACTTAAGGTATTGCAGTTGAAGAATTGCATTGTATTGTATTTATTGTGCTGGTTTACATCATCCCGTTTCTTCTGACTTCACTTGTCCTAAGTGTCCCAAAACGTATTGTGTCGTGTGGTAATAAAGCATTGCATCGATGGGACACCATGCAAGTTGTTTTTTTAAACAAAACTATTTTCAATCTCAAATTTTTTTTCTTTGGATTCTTTATCTTGGTTTTTGTTCGGGTGGGGGAGGGGAGGTGTAAAGTTTGTTTGTCTTTTGTTCATGTGTTTTTTTTTTATTTGACTTTGAAGGGGTAGGAGAGAAGATGGGGGAAAGGCACAATGAAATAGCTAATTAGAAAATGGCAAAATGACAGGACTGCTCTGAGTCAAACTATTTTTTGGTTTGTAATTTAGGCCCTCACAGCTTCTTGGCGATGGTAAATGTCAGATAATTATGTGTTCTTGTTTTCGTAGCCTATCTAACTCTAATATAAATAACGGATCTTTAACTTGCATATGTGTGTTCTTTTGTATTCTTGTAACGCACATCTAAACATATTAAGGCACTGGCAGGTCTGCAGCAATTAAAAAAAATAAGAAAGATGATCATCTGAATCAAATAGGCACTGTAGAAATTTTGAC
>CM060318.1:68872015-68889515 GCA_030674155.1 Stramonita haemastoma
CTCCCCTACGACCACATAGGTCCTTTACCTACTCTCTCTCTCCTCTCTCTCTCTCTATCTCCTCTCCCCTCTCCTCTCTCTTCTCTCTCTCCTCTCTCTCTCTCTCTCCTCTCTCTCTCTCTCTCTCCTCTCTCTCCTCTCTCTCCTCTCTCTCCATCTCTCTCTCTCCCCTCCTCTCTCTCTCTCTCCACTCTCTCCTCTCATCTCTCTCTCCTCTCTCCTCTCTCTCTCTCTCTCTCCTCTCTCTCTCTCTCTCACATCAGTTAGCAAATCTTATGACTGAAAAAGGTAAGCATGGGGCTCAGATGTTTCCAGATATTTTTGAGTTGTTTATTTTGTTATTTGCTGATGACGTGGCATTAATGTCAAATACACCTTCAGGCTTACAAAAATCAATTAAGGTTCTAGAAACTTGCTGTGAAAATATGAAATTAAATGTAAACATAGACAAAACTAAGATTATGGTATTTACAAAAGGGGGATACTTAAGGAAAACATGAAAAATGGTTTTTTCATAATAAAAAATTACATGTAGTGAACAATTATTGTTATTTGGGATTTAACTTTACACCTATGATTAGCGCAAAGAGAGGTACATCGCATTTAGTTACTAAAGGCAAAAAAGCAGTTATACAGCTTAACAAAGTTTTCCAGAGGTGGCAAGGAATGACAGTTAAGTCATTCTTAAAAATTTTTATACTAAAATTCAACCAATATTGTTATATTTACTGAAATTTGGGGGCTGCATAGATTAGAACATATAGAAAAAGTACATTTCATTGCTTGTAAAAGGTTTTTTAGGTGTGCCTGCCAGGACACCAAATAAGATGGTTTATGGAGATCTTGGCAGGTACCCACTGTAATGTAAATACATATGTTGCATGCATAAGATTTTGGTTTAAACTACTACACATGAATTCTGAAAGATTACCATATAAAGCTTATCATATGTTGTTAGAATTAGATAAAAAAGGTAAACAATGTTGGGTCTCTAAAATCAGGGAAATATTTATGTATTACTGGGTATAATATCGTTTGGTTAAACCAAGGTGTAGGAGATATAAAAATGTTCTTGCGTGCCTTTAAACAAAGACTTGTAGATTGGTTTGCTCAGGAATGGGCAGGCACCATTAGAGACCGTGAGCGATATGATGGTTATAGAAACTTTAAAACTATTTTGAAAAAGAAAAGTATATAACCGAAATGGATTACATATTGTTTTCGAGTTGCAGTTACGCAAGTTCGATTTAATGTTCTACCATTGAACAATAATACACAGCGGTATAATAGTTTAAACGAAGTTAAGCAATGCCCTGTTTGTAAAGATCAAATAGAAAATGAAGAACACTTTATACTGAATTGCCCTATCTATGAAGACTTAAGAACTAAGTTTCTTAAAGATTCCAAAGGACTTCCTTTCTATGTACTACTCAAAGCCACTGTACCTACTGATAGATACAATTTATCACGTTTTATCTTTCATGCAACCAATAGAAGAAATAGGATAACTTTCTAGAAATTGATATTTGTATTGATGAATAATACATCTACAACAGTGTCGTTTACGATACGTGTGAATTGTTCCGTAATTAACGGTTAAGAAATGGCTTATATAACTTTCTTGCTTTATTATTACTCATACATATTTCTTATACATATACGTTGATGGTAATATGTTTTATAACACCTATGTCATATGCACACACTCTATGCCCACCACTCTTTTGTATTGTGGCCTAAGGCCGATGTACATTAAACAATTTCAGTGTTCTCTCTCTCTCTCTCCCTCTCTCTCTCTCTCTCCTCTCTCTCTCTCTCTCTCTCTCTCTCTCTCTCTCTCTCTCTCTCTCTCTCTGTCTGTCTGTCTGTCTGTCTGTCTGTCTGTCTCTGTCTGTCTCTGTCTCTGTCTCTGTCTCTCTCTCTCTCTCTCTCTCTCTCTCTCTCTCTCTCTCTCTCTCTCTCTCTCTCTCTCTCACTCTCTCTCTCTCTCTTCTCAAATCAAAATCATCATTAATTCTTCTTATTTTCGTTTCTGAAAGAGTGCCTTTTTATATCATTACCTCTCTCTCTCTCTCTCTCTCTCTCTCTCTCTCTCTCTCTCTCTCTCTCTCTCTCTCTCTCTCTCTCTCTCTCTCTCTCTCTCTCTCTCTCTCTCTCCTCTCTCTCTCTCTCTCTCTCTCTCTCTACTATATTATATTATAAAAGAGCATTTGTGTTGAAGATACGGGCATTACATTTACATCACTGCAGGATATTTTTGTTTAAAGCAAATCTCATCCAGCACAAGTGGGTATGAGTAAAACCATCAAGTTTATAGTAACCTTCAGTGCCAATTTGGTTTCGAATATATCTTATTGAAAAAAAAACATAAGTACTATAAGGGTTACTTTGGTGCTAATTGATTGTGGGTTTTTTTGTGGGGTTTAGTTGAAAACTTGGCCAAAAAGACATAGACAACGAAAAACAAAAAAAACTTTCAAAAGTTGCCCGAACAACTTCAGACAAACAAACAGAAAAAAAAAAACTTGGCGGAACAGCCACCAACAAAGAACCAAAGAGAAAAGCGTGGCCAAACAAATGCACATGCAGACAGGAAAAGAAAATAATGGGTGGCACTGCTCTTGTGGCGACACGACACGTTCTCCCCGAGTGGAGCAGCCCAAATTTCATGTAGAAAAATCAGTCAGTCGTGACTATAAGTGGTATACAATGCAATAGAGTAGCTACACACACACACACACACACACACACACACACACACACACACACACACACACACACACACACACACACACACACACACACACCGATAGGACGGACGGATAGCCTAGTGGTCAGAACATTGCGCTGGCAATTTGACGACCCGGGTTCGAGTCCGGTCGAGGAGATTTTTCTCCTGGAGTTAACATCAGTGCTGACTCCACTCTCCCCAAAAGTCCTTCGGATCTTGCGCACATGTTAAATCCTGTTCCGCATTTCGTACGATGGCCTACATCGTGTGCCGGTGGGAACAGATGACACTATTAAAAAAAAAACAACTGTATACACACGGGGACCGGATGAAAAAAAAGCACATGATTGCTTATTCTGTTATCCTCGATATAAAAGAATAAAAAAAAAATAAAAAACAATAAAACACACACACACACACAAACACACACACACACACCACACACACACACACACACACACACACACACACACACACACACACACACACACAACACACACACACACACACACACACAAAACACACACACACACACACACACACACACACACACACACACACACACACACACACACAACACACACACACACCACACAACACGTACACACACACACACACACACACACACACACACACACACACACACACACACACACACACACACACACAACACACACACACACACACACACACACAACAACACACACACATCCACAACTGCAACTACACAAACACAACACACAACACAACACCCATTCCATATTACTGGATGATAGATTTGGTTCACGAAACAACGACCCATTCCACATATTGGTGTGCCTTTGTTCACGACTCATTCAATTTTATTGGTGTTATGTGTGTGTGTGTGTGTGTGTGTGTGTGTGTGTGTGTGTGTGTGTGTGTGTGTGTGTGTTGTTTGTGTGTGGTATGTGGGTGGGTGGTGGTGGGGTGGGGGTGGGGTGTGTGTGGGTGGGTGTGAGCATAAATTTGTTTTATGTTTATTCTAATATATCTGAACAACCAGATTGCATGCGTGTAAATGATTTGAATGCAAGCGCTTTGATTTGTTTGCTTTACAAGATTCAGCGCTATATAAATACTATACAATATTTTTTTTTTTTTTTAATTATACATTATTATTATTATTTATATGATGATGAATGATGATGATGATGATGATGATGATGATGATGATGATGATGATGTTTTGCTTGGGAGCATGTTTCTTTTTGTGTTTAAAGGATGATAAAAAAGGCCAACCCAAAATGAATGTAACATTGGAAGTTGACATAGGGGGGGGGGACAGGATAGCCTAGTGGTTAGAGCGTTGCGCTCGTGATCTGACGGTTTGGGGATCGTGTCGCCACTGAGGCACCCTTGTCAAAGGACATTTTTCTCCTTGAAGTTCATATCAATGCTGACTCCACTCCTCAAAAATCGTTTGGATGAGGCTATAAACCGAGGTCTTGTGTGCAAACGCATGGAGAACATCTTGTTGCACATGTTAAAACCTGCTCCGCCTTTTAGAAGAGTAGGCCAGTGCGTGCCAGTAGGAACGGATATGATGGCAATTTAAAAAAATAATAATAAAAAAAACGCATGCACACTGATACCGTCATCAACGAAGTCGGAATGCAGCTACCTTCAAGCTGGGAGCTGTAGCCGATGTGAATAGAAGATGTTTTCTCGTGTTTATTCTACAGTAGTGTGTTGAAATACTGTGGTTGGTGTTGCATGTCAGCCTGAGTTGTTCAGTTGTGATTTTGGTTTGTTAGATATCTTTTGCATAATTCTCCATATCCCGAATTGATTGATAGGAATTGAAGATGTTTGAAATCATCATTTGAAATGCCTTTCTTGTTCTCAAGTCACTTTTGGTTCTTTGGGGTTTTTTTTGTTTGTTTGTTTGTTTTTAAACAGAAATGAGTCTGCTCTGTCTGTCTGTCTGTCTGTCTGTCTGTCTGTCTGTCTGTCTGTCTGTCTGTCTGTCTGTCTGTCGTCTGTCTTCTCTCTCCTCTCTCTCTCTCTCTCTCTCTCTCTCTCTCTCTCTCTCTCTCTCTCTCTCTCTCTCTCTCTCTCTCTCTCTCTCTCTCTTCAAATCAAAATCATCATTATTTGTTACTTCTTATTTTCGTTTCGGAATGAGTGCCTTTTTAAATCATTATTTAATATTGTATTTCTGTCTTATTTCTTGCCTGTTGTTTGATATTTGGTATGATTTCTTGTTCTTGGTATTTGGATCATTATTATTGTTGTTGTTTAGTTAGCTGTGGTTTTTCGGGGGGGACCGGGGTTCTTTTTGTTTTGTTTATAGTCCCTAATCAGGGCAAGGACCCGTTGAAAAAAGTATGCGAATGCTTATCTGTAACCTTTGGAAAATAAAGGTTATTCTCTCTCTCTCTCTCTCTCTCTCTCTCTCTCTCTCTCTCTCTCTCTCTCTCTCTCTCTCTCTCCTCTCTCTCTCTCTCTCTCTCTCTCTCTCTCTCTCTCTCTCTCTCTCTCTCTCTCTCTCTACACACACACACACACACACACACACACACACACACACACACACACACACACACACACACACGTATACATATACCTATCTCTGTGTGTGTGTGTGTGTGTGTGTGTGTGTGTGTGGGGTGTGTGTGTGTGTGTGTGTGTGTGTTTTCAAAGAATTATTATTTTAATGGAGAATACAATCTATAACACTTAGATCTTGTCAGCGTCGAAGATAAACTGGATTTAAAAAAAAAAAAAAATTTTAGCGTAACAACAGTTTATTGTCATCATTGGCCCTTAGCTGACGTAAAAAAACACCGGACCCAACTTTTGCTATGGGCAAGCACTGCCCTGGTGTATATGACATGATATGATATATGATTTGATATGATATGATATTTTATGAATATGATATGATATGATATGATATGATATGATATATGATATGATTCCTTGCTGTTGTTGGTTTTTTCCCCCAGTTGCTGTGTCTACAGAAAAAACGAGTATTTTATCACTGGAAACTCCAGGGGGGGTATCAAGGTAAGGTCTGTTTTCTCTGTTTCTGTCTGAATGTCTGTCTGTCTGTCTGTCTGTCTGCCTGTATGTCTCTGGGCTATGTGCCGTTGTGACCATATGCCGTTGTGACTATGTGCCGTTGTGACCATATGCCGTTGTGACTATGTGCCGTTGTGAATATGTGCTGTCGTGACTATGTGCCCTTGTGACCAAATGCCATTGTGACTATGTGCCGTTGTGAATAAAAATGTGCTGTTGTGACTATATGCCGTTGTGACCACATGCCCATTGTGACTATGTGCCGTTGTGAATATGTGCTGTCGTGACTATGTGCCCTTGTGACCATGTGCCCTTGTGACCACGTGTGCCCTTGTGACGATGGTCCTTGCGACCACATGTGCCGTTGTGATCATGTCCCGTTGTGATCATGTCCGTTGAGACTATGTGTGTTGTGGCCACATGCCGATAAGACTACATCGCCGTAGTGACCATGTGCCATTGTGACCATGTGTCTTTTGCGACCCAAAATGAGGAATCGTGTTACCAGTGTGTTGTGACCACGAGTCGTTGTGTGACATATGACGGTGTGTGTGTGTGTGTGTGTGTTGTGTGGTGTGTGTGTGTGTGTGTGTGTGTGTGTGTGTGTGTGGTGTGTGGTGTGTGTGTGTGTGTGTGTGGTGTCGTGCGTGCGTGCGTGCGTGCGTGCGTGTCGTGTGTGTACTTAATAGTGATTTTAAGAAAATTCAGACACAAATATCTGTCTGTCTGTCTGTCTGTCTGTCTGTCTCTGTCTCTCTCTGTCTGTCTCTGTCTCTCTGTATCTCTCTGTCTGTCTCTGTCTGTCTCTGTCTGTCTCTGTCTCTCTGTCTCTGTCTCTCTGTCTGTCTCTGTCTGTCTGTCTGTCTGTCTGTCTGTCTGTCTCTCTCTCTCTCTCTCTCTCTCTCTCTCTCTCTCTCTCTCTCTCTCTCTCTCTCTCTCTCTCTCTCTCTCTCTCTCTCTCTCTCTCTCTCTCTCTCTCTAGTGGTCAGAACATTGCGCTGGCAATTTGAAGACCCGGGTTCGAGTCCGGTCGAGGAGATTTTTCTCCTGGAGTAAACATCAGTGCTGACTCCACTCTCCCCAAAAGTCCTTCGGATGAGACTTTAAACCGAGGCCCCGTGTGCGAACGCACGCAGAACATCTTGCGCACACGTTAAATCCTGTTCCGCTTTTCGTAAGAGTAGGCCATCGTGTGCCGGTGGGAACAGATGACAATATTTACAAAACTGCATACACACGGGGACCGGATGAAAAAAAGCACATGATTGCTTATTCTGTTATCCTCGATATAAAAGAATAAATAAATAATAAATAAATAAATATTCTATTCTCTCTCTCTCTCTCTCTCTCTCTCTCTCTCTCTCTCTCTCTCTCTCTCTCTCTCTCTCTCTCTCTCTCTCTCTCTCTCTCTCTCTCTATATATATATATACGTATATACATGTGTATATACATATATACATATATATGTATATACATATATATATATATATATGTATATACATATATATATACATATATATATATATATATATATATATATATATATATATATATGTATCACTCAAGTAAAATAATACATTAACACAGATAACTATATAAAAACTTTTCTTGACTGGCATAATATGTTTGATATCATTCATGCGCGTGAAAATAACTCTCTCTCTCTCTCTCTCTCTCTCTCTCTCTCTCTCTCTCTCTCTCTCTCTCTCTCTCTCTCTCTCTCTCTCTCTCTCCTCTCTCTCTCTCTCTCTCTCTCTCTCTCTCTCTCTCTCTCTCTCTCTCTCTCTCTCTCTCTCTCTCTCTCTTTTGTGCTGTTGCAAGGTCTGGAATTCCCAGCTTTTCACGGAACTGCACTCTTTTAAAGGCCACCAGGACAGTATCACAGGTATTTGGTGTGGGGGTGTATTTGTTACAGGTATTTGGTGTGGGGTGTATTTGTTACAGGTATTTGGTGTGGGGTGTATTTGTTACAGGTATTTGGTGTGGGGGTGTATTTATTACAGGTATTTGGTGTGGGGTGTATTTGTTACAGGTATTTGGTGCGGGGTGTATTTGTTACAGGTATTTGGTGTGGGGGTGTCTTTATTACAGGTATTTGGTGTGGGGTGTATTTGTTACAGATATTTGGTGTGGGGGGGTGTTTGTTACAGGTATTTGGTGTGGGGGTGTATTTATTACAGGTATTTGGTGTGGGGTGTACTTGTTACAGGTATTTGGTGTGGGGGTGTATTTACCACAGGTATTTGGATTGGGAAAAAGGCTTAATGCAAACAATGCAAAACAATACAGTGCAATCTAACACAATACAATCCAATGTAATACAATCCAAAGGAAAACAATGTAGTATAATCAAATATAGTACAATGTAATACAGTTCAATACAATGCAATGTATTACAGTACAATACAATACAGTGCATTACAGTACAATGCAATAAATCAAATCCAGTGCGACATGTTGTAATATAATACAATGCACTGCATTACAATACAATGCAGTACAATACAACGCATTACAGTACAATGCAAGAAATCCAATCCAATGTGACACGATGTAATATAATACAATGCAATACAAAACAATGCATTATAATACAATACAATACAAAGCATTGCAGTGCAATGCAATAAACAGCAATGAATCCAATCCAATGCAACACAATGTAATATAATACAATGCAATGCAATACAATGCATTGCACTACAATGCAATACAATGCATTACAGTGTATTGCAGTACAATGCAATAAATCCAATTCAATGCGACACGATGTAATATAATACTATGCCGTACGAAACAATGCATTATAATACAATACAATACAAAGTATTGCAGTACAAAGCAATAAATCCAATCCAATGCGACACGATGTAATGTAATATAATACGATACAATACAAAACAATGCATTACAATACAATACAATGCAATACATTACAGTACAATGCAATAAATCCAATTTAATGCGACACGATGTAATATAATACAATGCAATACAATACAATGCATTACAATACAATACAATGCATTACAGTACAAAGCAATAAGTCAAATCAAATGCACTACAACGTAATATAATACAAACGCAATACAATACGATGCAATCCAATCCAATCCAATCCAATACAAGGCAATACAATGCAATGCAATGCAGTGCAATCTGGATTTTGTCTCTTTCTATTGCCCGTGTCCTTGGCACCAAGCCGTGAAGACCAGCTGGGCCAGAGCTCTTCTCTGTCCTCCTCTCTGGATGGCTGGGTCTACATCTGGAGAATGGACATCTTTAGAGAGGTGAGGTTCTTTACCTTGTGTGTGTGTGTGTGTGTGTGTGTGTGTGTGTGTGTGTGTGTGTGTGTGTGTGTGTGTGTGTGTGTACGTACTTACGTACATACGTACGTGTGTGTAGTGTGTGTGTGTGTGTGTGTGTGTGTGTGTGTGTGTGTGTGTGTGTGTGTGTGTGTGTGTGTGTGTGTGTTCGGAGTTGACATTGTCTTGGAATGTTCGAACAAATATGAATGAAAAGTTTCTTTTGGGCACATGCTTGTTCATGGTCTTGGCCACAGTGTGTGCTTGTCAGTGTTGTACACTGCCAGTCAAGGTTATTTGGTTGTTTTTTTTTATATAGATTCCTACTTTGCCTTGAGCTGATTTGACTTGACCTGTTTTTCACTTGACCTAACCTGATCTAATCTGACTTGACTTGAGCACCTGATTTGATGATTGACTTGTTTTGATCTGAGTTTACCTAACCTTGTTGACTCTACCTGATTTGACTTGACCTGCGCTATTTGACTGGACCTGTCTTGACCGGCCTGACCTGTCTTGATTTGACCTAATTTGATTTAACCTTCTTGACTTGATCTGATCTGTCTTGACTTAACACGATTTTACTTGACCTGACGTGACTTGACCTGATTTGATTTGACCTGATAAGACCTGACCTGATGTGACTCGACCTGGTGTGACCTAACCTGATGTGACTTGACCTGATATGACCTGACCCGATATGACCTGACCTGATATGACCTGACCCGATGTGGCCTGACCAAATGTGACCTGACCTGTTGTGACCTGACCTGATGTGACATGACCTGGCATGACCTGATGTGACTTGACCTGATGTGACTTGATCTGATGTGACCTGACTTGATTTGAACTGACATGATGTGACCTGACCTGACCTGACCTGATTTGCTTGGTGCAGCCCCTGCAGAGGACGAAACTGGACGTGGATGTGCTGGACATGGGGCTGACCAGTGAACAGTACAAGCTGGGCTTCTGGTGCTTCACTTACCGCGGCATCATCATCTATGAATATGAAATGGTCAGTCCTCTCAGGCAGGGTCCGTCCATCCTGTCCTCTCCCTCACCCGTCGTCTACAGGATGTGGCCGTGGGGGGAAAAACTGTGGAAAAAAGCCACTCTCATAGGGAAAAACTGTGGGGAAGCCCTTTCATATGGAAAACTGTGGGAAAAAGCCACTTTCATAGGGAAAACTGTGGGGGAAAGCCACTCTCATACGGAAAAAACTGTGGGAAAAAGCCACTTTCATAGGGAAAACTGTGGGAAAAAGCCACTTTCATAGGGAAAACTGTGGGAAAAGCACTCTCATAGGGAAAAACTGTGAAGAAAAGCCCTTTCATAGGGAAAACTGTGGAGAAAAAGCCACTTTCACAGGGAAAACTGTGGGGGGAAAGCCATTTTCATAGGGAAAACTGTGGAAAAAAGCCACTTTCATAGGAAAACTGTGAGGCGTAGAGCCACTTTCATAGGGAAAACTGGAGGAAAAGCCATTTTTATAGGGAAAACTGTGGAAAAAAGCCACTTTCATAAGGAAAACTGTGAGGGGTAAAGCCACTTTCATAGGAAAACTGTGGGGGGAAAGCCATTTTCATAGGGAAAACGTGGGAAAAAAAAGCCACTTTCATAGGGAAAACTGTGGGGACTTTCATAGGGAAAACTGGGTGGGGGGGGGCCACTTATGGGAGTGGAAAGCCATTTCATAGCGAAAACTTGGGGAAAGCCACTTTCATAGGGGAAAAACTGTGGGGAAGCCATTATAGGAACTGGAAAAGCCACTTTCATAGGGAAAAACTGTGGGTAAAAAGCCACTTTCTTAGGGAAAACTGTGGAAAAAGCCACTCTCATAGGAAAAACTGTGGAAAAAAGCCACTTCATAGGAAAAAATGTCGAAAAAGCCACTTCATAGGGAAACTGGGGGAAAGCCACTTTCATAGGGAAAAACTGTGGGTAAAACAGCCACTTTCATAGGGAAAAACTGTGGAAAACAGCCACTTTCATAGGGAAAAAACTGGGAAAAAGCCACTCTCATAGTGAAAGGGAAAGACAGTCTTTATGATGTCCATGTCTTCTTTTGTAGCGCTTGGGCTGAATATCTTAATTTCATTCAATATTAATGTGGTTCCTTGTTGTTTCATTCGTGGTATTATTTTTGAAGATATTGTCTTCTATCTGTCCTACGTACCTTGGCAATATCTAATCCATCACACATCACACGCACGCAAGCAAGCACTATGCTCGCATGCCCACGCGCAACTCCAACCACACACACACGCACGCAACAACGCACCATCACCAAACACACACACACACAACACACACACACACACACAACACACACACACACACACAACACACCCCACCCACCCCACACAACAACACACAACACTGACACCCAAAAACCCCAGCAACAACAATAAGGAAAAACAAAACAAAAAATAACAACTAGTAGCGCTAGTTCTGTTATTTGTGTCTATGTCACATCAGTTCAGCATGCAATACGCTCACATGGACTCCACCATTCACAAGATGGAGAGACTTCTGGGCCACGACCAGCATCCCAACAGAATTCTCGTTGCCACTGAGGTCAGTGACCCTCTCTGTCTTTGTCCTTCTCTGTCTGTCTGTCATTTCTAGCATGCATTGTAGGTCAGTCAGTTGATTTCCATTTATTGGTACACAGAGATTCAAAATTGTGCGCATCAACCCCAATACCCTGATCCAGACACGACGACCACCACCACCCTAACCCCCACCCCGCTTCTTTTTCGTACGTCTTATATCATAATTGCAAAAATAATACATCAGGGCACTGTCTAAGAAGGAAGAAAAAGAGGGAGACCAAGGAAGAGAAGAAAGAACAACATCCGCGAATGGACAGGCCTAGAACTCAACAAAACCTTGAGAAAGGCTGAACAGGTTGTCGAGTCTTCAGAGGTGCCCCCACAGTCGCCAGACTAAGGGATAGATAGATAGATAGATAGATAGATAGATAGATAGATAGATAGATAGATAGATAGATAGATAGATAGATAGATAGATAGATAGATAGATAGATAGATAGATAGATAGACAGATAGATAGATGGTCATAATTTAGGAAGAGACTTTAACTGAAATAAAACCTCTGTGGGACCCTTTGTCTCAACAGGATGGAGGGTTACGGCATCTGAATCCAGTGACCGGCATGCTGATTGGCTACATGTTCCCCATGACCTCTCTCTACGTGAGTCACATCCTTTTTGCATCGCCACATGGTGTTGTTGTTGGGAGTTCCCCAGGTGAACATCCCGGAAGGATCACCCAGAATGTGCATGCATGCACTTTTGTCTCACACATGATGGAATCACTCTCAGACCGTTAAGTCCGTCACTGGGTTAGAAGAATGTGTATGTGTTTTTATTTATCGTATTCATTTATCATTTATTTATTTAATTATTTATCTATTTATCTGTTCATTTATTCATTCTTTTATATCGAATGTAATGGAATAAGCACTTATGTGCTTTCCTACATCCAGTTCCTGTGTTTACAGTTTTGTAAATCTTATCATTTGTTCCCACTAGCACACAAAGGCCTATTCTTACGAAGAGCGGAACAACTGCGTGTGTGTGTGTGTGTGTGTGTGTGTGGTGCGTGCGTGCGTGCGTGCGTGCGTGCGTGCGTGCGTGCGTGCGTGCGTGCGTGCGTGCGTGCGTGCGTGTGTGTGTGCATGTCTGTGTCTGTGTGTGTCTCTGTGTGTCTGTGTCTGTGTCTCTGTGTGTTCAGGTTCTTCACCAGATATCCATCCATACTCCAACTTCAGAGGATTCCTTTTCCTTTTCTCTAGACAAAAGTACAGCTTGTTATGCTAAGAGCTTGTCATGGCTGAAGACAACCTCGACATAACGTTTTAAAGCATACCACCATTTTAAATGCAGGCACACACCACACACACACACACACACACGCACGCACGCACGCACGCACGCACGCACGCACGCACGCACGCACGCATGCATGCATGCATGCACGCACCCCCCCCCCCCCCTCCACACATACAGAGAACATCTTGCAAACACATTAAATCATGTTCCTCTTTTCGTAAGAGTAGGCTATTGTGTGCCGGTGGGAACAGATGACAAGATTTACAAAACTGCATACACACGAGGACTGACTTTAAAAAAGCACATGAGTACTTATTCCATTATCTTCAGCATAAAAAAAATTCACACACACACACACACACACACACACACACACACACACACACACACACACACACACACACACACATGAGTGCACAGTACATAAGATAATAAGTCGTTTGGAATGCTCTTGTGCTCAGAAGACGGAATATTCATTGTTGCTGTGCTTGCGTTGTTTCAGCTTGCACAGCACTATGCCTACAACCCCTTCCGTATGCACACATACCTCGTCATGGGAGAAGGATCAGGTGAGACTGGAAGGGACAAAAACATCCAGAAACACAGACACACAGGCACAGACACACAGACACATACCCAAACACACGCACGCACGTACGCACGCACACGCACGCACACGCACACACACACCACACACACACACACACACACACACACACACACACACACGCGCGCGCGCGCGCGCGCGCGCGCGCGCGCACACACACTCTTCAGAAATGAGAATTTTGTGAATTGATTTCCCCGCAATTGGAATTAAGGTACAGCAGATGAAAATGCTTTGAAATGTTCACACAGATGAACATGATTTTAATCCACACAGATGAACATGTTTTTAATGTCCACACAGATGAACATGATTTTAAGCCACACAGATGAACATGATTTTAATGTCCACACAGATGAACATGCTTTTAATGTCCACACAAATGAACATGCTTTTAATGTCCACACAAATGAACATGCTTTTAATGTCCACACAGATGAACATGATTTTAATTTCCACACAGATGAACATGATTTTAGTGTCCACACAGATGAACATGCTTTTAATGTCCACACAGATGAACATGCTTTTAATGTCCACACAAATGAACATGCTTTAATGTCCACACAGATGAACATGATTTTCATGTCTACACAGATGAGCATGATTTTAATTTCCACACAGATGAACATGATTTTAGTGTCCACACAGATGAACATGCTTTTAATGTCCACACAGATGAACATGTTTTAATGGCCACACAGATGAACATGTTAGTGTCCACACAGATGAACATACTTTTAATGTCCACACAGATGAACATGCTTTTAATGGCCACACAGATGAACGTACTTTTAATGGCCACACAGATAACATGCTTTTAATGTCCACACAGATGAACATGCTTGAAATGGCCACACAAATGATCATGCTTTGAAATGGTCACACAGTGTGAACATTCTTTTATTGTCCACACAGATGAACATTCTTTAATGTCCACACATTAATGTGTGTGTGTACATGTACTGTGTGGTTGTGCAATTGTGTGTGTGTGTGTGTGTGTGTGTGTGTGTGTGTGTGTGTGTGTGTGTGTGTGTGTGTGTGTGTGTGTGTGTGTGCAGTGTTGTGCTGGACTGTAGCGTGTCTCCATTCCGTGGTGTGGAGATGTTTGATCCCAACTGTGCTGACGATGCTGTCACCTGCATCACTGGCGGTCTGATGGTGCGTTCCCTAGAGTAGCCAGGCAATGGAGGGAGGGAGGGAGGGGGCATTATTTTCTGTCACAACACTGAACTCGTGGTACGTTCTGTACAGTAGCCATGCAATAAGGGGCTTTTTTTCTATCAAAACAGGCACTACTCAACCCATGGGCATGTTTAGTATAGTAGCCATGCAATAGAGGGACATTGTTTTCTATAAAAATCAAGGCTTCACTAAACTCATGGTACATTTTATATAGTAACCATGCAATAAGGGACATCGTTTTCTATCACAACAGCTATCACTGAAATCATGGCATGTTCCCTATAGTAGCCATTCAATAAGGGACATTGTTTTCTACCACAACAGCTATCCCTGAAATGGCATGTTCCCAAAAGTAGCCATGCAATTGAATGGGGGAGGGGGGGGGGGCATTATTTTCTATCATAACTGGCTCCACTGGGCTCACGGTACGTTCTGTACAGTGGTCATGCAATAGGGTTTTTTTTTTCTATCACAACACTGAGCCCATGGTACGTTCTGTACAGTTGCCAATAATGGGGGACATTATTTTCTATTACAATAGTCGGCACTTAACTCATAGTACGTTATGTACAGTAGTCATGGAGTAAGGAACATTATTTTCTATTACAACAGGTAGCACTAAACTCATGGTAGGTTATGTATAGTAGTCATGCAATAAGGGACATTATTTTCTATTACAACAGGTAGCACTGAACTCATGGTAGGTTATGTATAGTAGTGCTTGACAAATATGACCAGCTGCCTTCAAGACATCCAACACTGGATGATACAAAACAAATTACAACTAAATGCAGATAAAACCGAAGCCATGCTTGTAGGCACCAAACACAAACTCTCCTCCATTCCAATAACTTCAATAGAATTCGGCAATACGTCAGTTCCGCTATCCACTTCTGTGAAGTATCTAGGAGTCGTTGTCGATAACACTCTCTCCATGCAAAAGTTCATTACCCAAACCTGTCAGTCATGCTACTATCAACTACGGCGTATTAGCGCAATTCGAAAGTACCTGTCCACTGATGCAACTTCCAAACTTGTCACTTCTCTTATTCTTTCACGTCTGGACTATTGCAATTCTATTTTGGCTGGTCTGCCAGCATCATCCATCCACTCCCTTCAACGCATACAAAACTCTGCAGCTCGTCTGGTCCTCAGAAAGAAAAAATCTGAGCACAGTACCCCTCTCTTGCAATCTCTTCATTGGCTGCCCGTACCACAGAGAGTAAACTACAAGATCAATACCCTCTGTTACAAATGTCTCCACAATACTGCACCCTCCTACCTCTGTGAATGTCTTCACTTGTACACACCTTCTCGCTCCCTCCGCTCGTCGGCAGATACTTTGTCCCTAAGAACACCCAGATTCAACCTATCTACCGTTGGCCGCCGCTCTTTCTCTGTTTCTGGTCCATCGATGTGGAACGACCTTCCTCTCTCCCTCCGACAAAAGCCTACTTATGACACTTTTAAATCCAACCTCAAGACACACTTATTTCAAACCTAAGTTTTTCTCCTTCCGCTTCCATCTCTGACCTGTCCCTGCCTTCAACATCCACCTGCCAAAGTGATAACGTTTGTAGGTGTGTGTGCGTGCGCGCGCGTGCTGCGTGCGTGCGTGCGTGCGTGCGTGCGTGTGTGCATGCGTGTGTGTGTGTGTGTGTGTGTGTGTGTGTGTGTGTGTGTGTGTGTGTGTGTGTGTGTGTGTGTCTACATTCAAATTTGTCAAAACTGTAAATAGTTGCTGATTGTGTGTCGTGTAGGTCGAATGCAAGCGCTTTGATTTGTTTTTGCAAGATATAGCGCTATACAAATTCCATGTATTATTAGTAGTAGTAGTAGTAGTCATGCAGTAAGGGACATTATTTTCTATTACAACAGGTAGCACTGAACTCATGGTAGGTTATGTATAGTAGTCACTCATTAAGGGACATTACATTTTATCAAAACATTTTCTATCACAACAGGAAGCACTAAACTCAGAATACGCTATGTATAGCAGTCATGCAGTAAGGGACATTATTTTCTATCAAAATATGTAAACATTATTTTCTATCACAACAGGCGTCACTGAACTCGTAGGATCATTATTGTGGCCATACAATGGCGACATGATCACAACAGGCTAGTCTTTTGGAGGAGAGAATAAACCAAATCACTTATTTAACGCACGTAAAGGAACTAACACAAATAAGAGATTCATCCCTGGTAAAAATTCTGTAGAGAGAAGCCACTCATAAAACATGAAAAAAATACACATACGTTTAAGGGGGGAAATGGGTAGCGTTGCTCTTAAGGCTACACACTTTCCCCTGGTGAGAGCAGTCTGAATTACACGCAGAAAAATTTGCCCTGACTGAAAGTGGTTCACAATACAATACACACAGCACGATACAGTGCAGTACAATACGGTTTAACACAATACAATACAACACAGCACAATACAGTGCAATACAATACAGTTTAACATAATGCAAGACAATGCAATACAACACAGCACAATACAGTGCAGTACAATAAAGTTTAACACAATATAAGACAATACAATACAGCACAATACAGTGCAGTACAATACAGTTTAACATAATATAAGACAATACAACACAGCTCAATACAGTGCAGTACAATACGGTTTAACACAATACAATACAACACAGCACAATACAGTGCAGTACGATACAGTTTAACACAATATAAGACAATACAACACAGCACAATGCAATGCAGTACGATACAATCTAACACAATATAACACATACAATACAATACAACA